>WOAB01000158.1:0-1200000 GCA_027886185.1 Rheum nobile | reverse complement strand
ATGGGAGCTAGATATTCTGTCATCCCTTTGTTGAGCAGCACTTCTCAACTGAATTCGAGAACCATTGTTGAGACCTTCTTTGGCCACTCGGTTGGAGGATCAAGTATTCACCATCTGTTGATGAACCATAACACCATTAAAAAAAAATCCAACTTATATCATATGATACTTAAATTCAACTTCGTTATGATAGGAACTATATGGGACTAAACTAATGGTTCATATTGATTTGACTGACCCAGGACAAATATTCCTAAAACGGTGTTATTCTCTTACTTGAGAATAAGGCAAACATGAGACATGTCAACATCCGAATGACATGAATCCTAAGGATAGGAAATACTCTTGTGAATGGAACTAAGGAATTAGTAACTGGATCGTAACTTGCAGAAGTTTAAAAACACTTATTATCAAAGCTTATACATTATACCTTCATACCTTACCAAATTCTAAAACCATACTTTTATAAAATAAAATTAAAGTTCAACTCTTTTCAATGCCATTGTTATAACACAACTATAAACATAATATGAATGTCTTAAAAATTAAGCCATTACTTTCAAACTTTTCTAAACTCTATGCTATTTTGATAAACTTCAAATTCAATGTTAACCATTTAAAATTTTGAAATTCTTTTAAAAAATAAAATAATTTGATAATAGTTCGAAAATAATTGTGAAAATTCTCAAACTTAACAATAGGCCAAGAATCTTAAAACCATTGCTCTGATATCATAATTGTAACACCCCCGACGTATGTTGGTAGTGCCAAATGCCAGTGACCTCAAAATTTAAAGTCCAAAACCACCATAGGCTTTAATTTGAACAATTTAGGCTTAAATACATTGATAACAAACGAATAAACAGCGAAAGACGTATATAAACCATATTAAATTTATTAAGAAGATTAAATTAATACCAAACAACTTCAAAGTATTACTTCAAAGCACAACCTCAACTACAAGCCTTCTTCTTCGATTCACTACTTCAAGACAGCCTGAGACAAACGACTGATGTGCCGTATGGGACGGATGATACCTGCCAACCATGCAAGAAAAAAAGGAATGGTTGGTTAGTCTAATGAATAACTATGCAAGGGTATTTATGTGAGAATCTGTGTAGTCGCCTATAGTTACTACATACCCTTGTTTCTCAAATAATACTCGATAAGCATTATATAACTACTATACTTCCACTGAAAAATAAGAAGAGACATGATTCAAGAGAAGACTTCAATGAAACTGAGTCTTATGGGTATTATATGTATTTGTTTGAGAACATTTTAATTATCACAACAAATTTTTAAAAACGACTCCATTAACTAATTTCGGTCCTCAACCAACCTCACTTCATAATGCGAATTCAGATTGGAAAGTGGACATACTTTAGACAGGAGCCCCAGCGATTTCCATGTTGTACTTCTCGCCCGAAGTATATTAATTATGTGCATAAAAACACTTATCTTATTTAATTCCAAAACGTGCATTTATGTTAAAGCTTTTAATCCACACCATCTCGATACCAAAATATCATGGGACGAATCCCGAATAACATAAGTAGCTAAGTGTACCACCACTTATATTCGAATAAGGGTAGGTCATGACCAAAAGTATTAGGGTAATAGCCCTCCTAATACCAAGTTATAAAGTAATAGCTAAGCCACGCGAGGTATATAACGTTCATACAAATACTCGTGCTAACTAAGCCTACAAGTCCACACCAATTTCCACATTAACGCTCAACTAGCACCCTATAATAATAATTACATATATATAAGGGTAGTCACTAGCAATATACACAACCTAGTATATAATTCATATTTTTCTACACCATTATAACACACAAGTTCGCAAATCAAAATAGAAATATTTATCACAGCTTAATTGAAATAATTAATTAATTGTCAATTAAGTAAAATATGGAATAAATTCAAGAGCAAACCGCCACTTGCCTTAAGTCGTTTTGTCGGAAAACGATTCTTTGACGTTCGAGAGAAGATCGATTCTTGTCAACGAACTAGATTCCTGGTTCGTTTTCGTTCCCAATAGCAATTCTGAGACGTACCCAATTCACACAAAAATAAATTATAATTAGATAATTTATTCATAAATTTAAAGCATTGAACGTTACTCGTATCGATTTCTAATTGGATTGATTTAAGTCTAAATAAATCAATTGACAAGATTACACAATTATAACGATTATTTATACGATGCTATAAATCTTATAGTCGTATATTCTAAATTATCATCTTACAAATAAGTTAATTTATTTACAACGCCAATTAACTATGTAACCACATATATTATCTACTTTTAATGTTAAAAATTAAAATTACCCAAACTTATTTATAATATTATCTTAAGCTTATTTATTCATTTTATCCCAAATTTAAGATAAAAGAAATATTAAAGTAGGTTAGTTCTAAGTTCAAGTCACATTTTCTTATAAATTTAACAATATTTAAATCTTAATTAACATATTGTTAATCTCAACTTAAGTAATTTATGTTAAATTGATAAGTTTATTTAATTTAAAATTAACTTAATGTTAAATTAAATTTAAATAAACCATGACTTAAAGATATAACATATCCTTTATTATTAAAAAAATATTACACTAATATTCTTATGTAGAAATGAGAGTTATTACACAATTAAACATAGCACAAGAGGAATCATCATTAAACATGAACACACATTGGTTAACCACAAAACAAAAATCCCTCGAATCAACCACATATAGTTCAAACCACAACACAACATAAACTAATTCTCACAATTTCTACAGATATAAAACTTCACTTCAAAGCCTTTGTATATCTAAGGTGAAGTACATTTGATTTCTAATCCATGCAATATTTTTTATTGTACATGCTTCGATAGTTACCTTCCTTCTAGACCTATGCAAGTCCGGGCTAACTCGTTCGGCTCGGACGGTCCGCCCGGTTTAAAAACCGGGCCTGGACAACAATGTTGGTCCGATACAGAAACGGGTCGGGCATGCCCTCTAGGCCCGAACAGACCTATAGGCCCGGTCTGGTACCCGGTTGATTTTTTAATGAATAATATTATTAATACTATATATATTACTAAAAAAAAGAAAGAAAAAAAAGCTAACTTTAAATTTCTCTCCACTCCTCCCCATTC
Source organism: Rheum nobile (assembly GCA_027886185.1). Lineage (NCBI taxonomy): Eukaryota > Viridiplantae > Streptophyta > Magnoliopsida > Caryophyllales > Polygonaceae > Rheum > Rheum nobile. The sequence goes on along the minus strand of WOAB01000158.1, from coordinate 1,196,852 downwards.
TTCAAAAACGCGCCTCTATTCTCCTCCTCTCTCTCATCCTCCATCTCCATTCTCCTACTCCATCCTTCATCTGCATCACCCGCCCGACCGCCTCTCACCTGCTTTACGCCAGGCACTGAGCCATCAAGCCGCGAGCCTTTGCTGCTCGATTTACACCACTCATCGAGCCACCGAGCCCCTATTGCTTCTTCGATTTGCGCCAGCCTGCTGCTCTGATTTGCACCAGCCACCGAGTGCCAGCCTGTTGCTCCGATTTGCGTTAGTCACGACTCACGATCCCTTGCTGCTTTGAGTTGTTGCTGTGAGCCCTAAATCTGAACTGGGCCGGCCCACCGGGAAACCCGACCTGGATGACGACATAAATTCCAGCTCGATTGGACTGGACGGGTTTAGCCCGGCCCGGTCAACGGGGAAAAAAAAATCAAAAGCCTGGCCCGGGCCCGGACATGTAGAAGTCTACCTCCTTCCAATGTGTCTCAAGTATACTGTTATTGAATCTGACACCTCAATGGCTTCTTCAAAATAAGGACGTAACACATTTGAGAGGATTGTTGTTGTATTGCCAGTTTTGATTATAAAGCAATCACTTTCTTTATATTGGTACATGTATTCATAAATGTATAACAATACCATGGCTCTAACTTCAATTGGATTCTTGAAATGTGGTTGTCTCTTGGTAATTGCATCTTCAGCAAACTTGTTTGTGTCTCGAAGAACCTCAATAAATAATGTAGTGACTTTGATATTCCGTTCTCTACTTCGATGACATCACATTTGATAAAATGCATTAATTTGCTCGTGCTTTCCCACTTGAAGACTCTATCGAAGACATACCTTGAAATTTAGTGAAGTAGCTTTTGTATAATGCAGTCCATGGGAGTGGTCTTCCTCCAAACATTTCATTACACATCCCATATGCTTTTAGGATCCCGATATCCTCTATCTGAATCGTTGGTAAAGCAATACCCCCAATTCCAGAATTATTAGGAAACGTGATCTTCGCCCCTCATTCTTCCCAAATGTCATAATACAGACCTCCTACTTTGCATATGACGTATGAGTACCACTCTAAAAAGTTCTTATACTTCCAATATTCCCTTTAACTGTTCTTGGAGCTCCCAAGAAAGTTGAAGCAATTTATTTGTTATCTCTTGCTCCAATATCCTTGTACATATATTATGACTTGCTATCTAAAGCCCATATCAAAACCTTGAACTGATAGCTTAATCAAAACAAAAGTTGTAAACTTACTAGGAGGTGACACCCATCCTTGATGATGCTTTTTTGTTTGAGCATACTCTTTTCTTTCTACCTCCGAGAGGCAAATTTTGGTGGTAGATACAACCTTCGCTCTCATTTTCTCTTCTGGGATATCGTCGAACCCACAAATGTGATAAAACTTTCTCATAGCTTCATCCTTCTGGTTGTTCTTGCTCGTTGATGCCCTTGGTTGGTTTGACATTCTTTATATAGGTTTAGTTCTCGCCTAACACTTCTATTATATCAGATTATATGAAGAAAAGACTACAATAACACAAATAAAAGGATACAAAAGTCAATAAGTTTGCCTAATTTGGGATATTTCAAAGTCAGCTTATATCAAGATTAGTTTTGATATTCAACCCCAGATTCTTTTGGTAATTGGTTAACACAGTTTCAAAGTCAGCTTATATCAAGAATAGTTTTGATTTTCAAGCTTTTTTTCGTGATTGGTTAACACATGCTTCAAACCACCCAAACACACATCAAGAACAACACATACTTATTATCGAGCTTATTTTCGTAATTGCTTCTTCATTGTCGAATAATACATGTAATGTTCAAACAAACGATTAGAGGAACATAACTTAACGACCAACATAACTTAACTACAAATCGTAGAGCCATTCTCAAGTCAGGACATCACCATTCCTTTGTCAAGGCATGCAAACGAACAAAAACATTGTGATATGATTCTATTATAGTCAGAACTGTATGAAATTTATGCAGTGTATCATGACTGCAAAATATTTCTCTAGTATTTTACATTGTTTTGTTCTTTTCAGTATATGCTCAAGGATAGGGATACCATAACAAAGCATGCCAAGAAATGTGAATTCGTAAGTCTCGTGAAGCATGAATGTGTGTGGTCACATGTTTGCTTTTTATTCTTGTGATCTTACATAATGATGGTACTTCATATAGGGTAGTAATTTCATAGAGTTGGGTGGTTTTAAGAAAATCAGGATACCTTGTAACATTTTGCGCGTATTCATTGCACAAGGCATGTAAACGACCAAGAAGATTGTCATATGAGTTGCATTATAGTCCGGATTGTATGAAAATTATATAGCGTATCTAGACTATGAAATATGTCTCAAGTATTTTATAAGGTTAATGCTAAAGGATAGGTATACCATAACAAATTTTACTTGCGAGCCACCGAAATTCCATTGTTAATCCTCGTGAAGCATGACTGGGTGTGGTCTCATGGAAGGCAAACCAAATTTGGTGGAATTATATTGTGAACTCTACCAAGTTCAGTGGTTAGCCTAATCCATGAATCTTATTTCATTTTGTGGTCGAATGTCATGCGTTTTGACCACAACTTGTGATATTACACTTCACATTCAAATAACGATTGGAATGCATTACTAACTTGCAATCTCATTTCCTCCCTAACCAAAGTTTAGTTATTGTTCGAATTACCCTTCCCCCAACGTCGTCAAATTGTGTAAGTTGACATAGTGTTCCATAACCCGATAGCGATAAAAGTATTAAGCAGAACATTATAGGTTCGAATACGTTGCCCGACATACAATGTCATATGAAAAATGTCATCATTAAACAGATAAAATACAAATTCAACAACCATGAGGGGTAACAAGTATCAATTCATTACGGAAAGTCTCTTGACCGACATCAGAATCTACATAGAACATAAGAAATGGACCACGTAAGACAGCGGAGTCAGATTTTGCAGCTCATAAAGACATACATCTTCAACGGTCAAGTGAGTGTCATTAGTAAATTTTCTCCACCCTTTTCCAAATCTGAATAAGCCCGTCGCATTTGTCAGAGTCACAGCCCACCTCCTCCCCTTATACGAAGTTGTACCTGGCTATTAACAACATCACTCATGTATTGCATTGCATGGTGTGTCGAGATCCACTGCATAAACTCAATTATATGTGAGAGATATATGTAATCAACTAATACTTTTACTCTAACAAAAAAAATGCACACCAAACGAAAGTCACCGCTCAGATACGATATGTTCATTGAAACAATGAATAGAGGCTTGTTACAATCGAATTCTTCAACCCGCTCAAGTGTTGTTCTTGAAAAGTCCGGAAAGAAGTCATAAGCAAAGAATAAATCAAGTAGTACAACAATTAATGAATATCTAATAAAATGAAATGTTTTAACCACGCCGTGACACATCTTTTTTTTCCCTCAGCATCCTGATCTTCCTCATTCAGCTCCTCGTCCGAATTGTCCTCTACCAATATCGGATAGTTAATCTCACAGCCGGATGTGTCAAAGATGAAGACGTGGAAATGAGATTCGCCATCATAATGGAATAGTGAAAGTGCCCAAATGCAAGTGAGTATTGGTGAACAAAGTCTTGCCAACCATCCGTAAGCCATATTTTTCAGAGTTTCGTTTTTAGACTAACTCGATGGTCAATGCCTCCTGAAGTAGTTAGGTACGCGTATTTTGACAAGCTGCTTTCCCATGTGTTTGTAAATGATGGAGGAAGTCTCTGTGACATATGAAGGATGAATTTAACAAATATTACCTTAAAAATGGAACTACATGACATCAAGTAGCAAGGGCTTACAATATTATGCACATGAGATTCATAAAGATATATCTTGTAGAAGTGGGGTTTGTGGTCATGACCATCATCCGAAATTGACAGATTTTCTTCTGATTCTGACTCTTCAGATGGGGAACTAGAACTCCAATCCATCTCATTCTTTGACATATTCAACCAAGGTATTTTCTGCAATGTATTTTCATGTTAAGCTTATTTTAGGCATATAATTTACACTTACTTTCGACCTATAACATCTTTACAACTCATATCTTGGTAAGTTCAAAGTTTCGTTCATACTAACAACCTAATAAGAACATTTAGATTTACAACCATAAACCCATGCAACTCCACCACATTTGTAGATCATTTTGTCCATACTCTATTATGCAATATCATTCCTAATTTCATACATTCATACCTAAAGTAAACACATCTATCAATTCTCATACATATCCATTGTAATTATCTTATGCTCATGTATATAAACAGTTGTCATTCCCCTACCATTTCGCAACACATTCATTCAACCCGAGGCAGTCGAAAACCCAATGACATTTTCACTAACACCTCATAATCAACACAATGGCACACTAACAAAATTGAATGAATTACCAATCATTGCTCGAACATGCAGCTCGAGAAACATACCTGAACAACTTGTACAAAACAAGCATCGAAAGAGAAGGCTAGAAACATCTTGGAAGTTGCAAGGCAAGGCTTCTGGGATGTGAGGGGTGTGGGGACGTGACAACAACCCTTGAATCTCTAGACTTAGCATGATGCAAAAATTCAGAAATAGCCTCAAGTGTCGCTTTTAAAGTAATGAAAGACGGTCACATGTGTTTAGCTGGGACAAATAAAAATATTTTTACCATTGTTTTGCGATTTTTACCAATATGTCCAGTCGACAATCAAACAAACAAAGAAATATAACCCCTTCCACTAGTAAATAGATATTCAACGGTTCAAGTGCCTCAACGAAGAAATAAGTCCATCAAAGTCGACCCTCATTCCCATGCCCTACCTCGACAACCAACATGACTAACACCACCATTAGAAATCAACCCTCAATCATATTGTATAACAGGTAACCTTATATAACTTGGTTTAAGCGTTCAAGCTTAGTTTGTTGCATAAAGGGTTTGTATAACGTCATGTGTAAACAAATCGTTAATTTTTGGGGGTTACTCGCAAATACTACTTACTTATTTGTACATTTCAATAGTTGTTCATCCTTGGATTGTGCGAAATTGCAGTCAATGTCTAAACAATCCTCCAAATACGATAACTCATGTGTGGGAATCCAAATAATTTTATTTGGACAACTAATATAGAGAAGAAGTTGGTTGAAATCTATAAGTCATATTGGGAGGTGCATCGGCATAATGTGTCTTTAACATGGTTCCACATAGCAACCACGCTCGAGGAACAAACATGATTCAATTGTGGCCGGGAATTTGCAAAAACACAAGTTTCATTACTTCAAGATGATTTGGATTTTATGGAAGAGAATCAAGTTCCATGATCCTAGTTGTGTTTGGACCGTATCACAGGAATGATATTTGCAACGGATGAATGGTGGGAACAAAAAATCAAGAAAGTTTTATAGAGTATTTGGCTTCCTAATTTCTTCTTATAGGTTTCTTATAACTACACTTTTTAATATTCGACTAAATTGAATCCAAGAAATTCACGGGTACAAACGATCCCGTAACAGGGGTATTGCACTAGAGCTTACTGAATTGTGGGATTTGATATATGGTGGTGTAAGGCTGACTATCAAACATTATGTGCCTCCTCTAATGGATGGACAAGAACTTGAGGATTTCAATGTTGAATATGCAGTCACGAACGGATGATGGGATCATGATAATATGGTACGTCTCACCTAGTAAGAGACAGTGGGTCCTAAACATGCAATATGTTTTCATATCATTCAATAAGTATGACCTTTCGTATTACAATTAAGAATGTATGGGAAATGGAAACAAAGACTAATGTTATATGTTTTGGAATTGTTTACAACTTTTATAAGGAAAGTTTATGGTTTTTTGGTAAAAAACTTTTCCCTAATAATGACCAAAATTTGTTGAACTAATGTACATAATTCATATTTTACAGACATGGTTTATGTCTTTCTATTCAGGAAATGGTTTTGCAAAATTTGTTGACATTTGTTTAACTAGTTAAAATCAATTCTCATACATTACTTGGAGACTAAATAACTTAAAAAATGGTTGAGCTAAAAAACGTACCATTATTTTCTTTGTTTCTTATGAGCATGGTTCTATAACATGTTATATTACATATATTCTATTAGTTCAACCACGGTTTACAGTGATATTCATTTTTTCAGCTCAAATTTTGTGATGGAATTTTTCCATTGTCATAAAGTACGGTGATATTCCATTACAATTAATATCCTATGTCCAAACATTTGAATTAACGTAATATTTGGATTGATCCTGTATATGTTGGCGGACATGATAATTGTAAGTTTTATTCAAAATGTTTTCAACGATGCAAACATTATTATGATAACTAACATTCCTCTCTTCGACCATAACTCATGGAATGGTTGTAAGACTTTATTAAACTAATATACTAGTGAAACTACCACATACAGACGTAATGAAAATACCATGTTTCTTTCTTTCACTAAAGATGCCTTTTGGATAACAATATTCTATTACCATACTTAGAACAACGATTTGTCCCATAACATCTGATCATACCACAATACAAAAACTTCAGTAACCATAGTCTTTGTTAAAAACATTAAAATTACTAGCATAATTCCAGACATTGCATACTATCACTTCCAAAAACTTTTAATACCACCATTCAATCTTTATCCAAACTGTAAAAGCAATGAATTGAATCTTGTTATGTTATCCAAGATAATAATATACAATTCACTCGAACTCTCCCTTTGTTTAACCCTTCCAAATTCAACACGCTCCAAACGATGATGTTTTTGCTGCTCTACAATAATGTTTAGTGTGACCAAATTTTCTGCAGTTTTCACATCTTCTTGGCTTTCTCCAGGTCCTCACTGTTGAATTTCTTAGGTTTTGATGGTTACAAAAACTCAACTAATATGTGTACCAAGTGTTTCAAGGACAAGAAAAGTTATCCCAGGGAGCTTTGCAGCACAGGATCTCAGAGGGAACAAAGGCTTGCTTAGCGCGCTTTGTTACCTCTCAAGGAACTGAAGTGACGGACCAGATCAAGGCTGCAAAAGGAAATAAGTCATCCAGCGTGCTGAGTTAAGGAAACAAACCAAGAAGCCACGCGGTAGAGGATGAAGACTTCGGCTCCAAGGATCAAGCCGGATTGCGTGAAGATATGGGGAGAGAAAACCCGATCGTATTGATCCTAGGAATCTTTCCTAAGATAAGGCGATTGGAGAGAGAAGAAAGTTATCCAATCGGTTGGATTAATTAAGGAACTCCTTCCTTAATTAATATAACCGGTTGTGATATTATATCTTCCAAACAAAATCATATCTTAGTAATCCGTTATCAGAATTTCCTATCTTATGTTGATTAGGGTTTTAGCCGTGTTGTATTTAAGCGAAGTGAGGATTCTTTTCTTAAGAACAACTTTACGACTTTGAGCGAGAAAAAGAAAAGAAGAGAAAGAAGGTGAAGTGTGTGTGAGTCTTTGAGAGTTGAGTTCGATTCATCGTTGTAGTAGAGGCTTCGAGTCTAGCTGGTTGTTTAGAGGTCGAAGTCCAGGATACAAGTGTAATCGAGCAAGAAATTAATAAGACAAGTACGCATTTCAAAATCCTCTCAAGCGGAAGCTTGAAGGTAGTGGTTTTTCCTTGAGAAGCTAGTTTTGCTCATCGGGGTTTCCACTATATATCGTGAGTTCGTTCTGTTATCTTTCTTGCTATTTAAATCCGTTGTGCCTTCTGTGGGAACAAAGCTTTTGTTCCCTCAGACGTAACTCTAACGATCCAACAATTGGTATCAAAGCCTGGTGCTCTAGATTGTTTTCGTTACAGAATTTGCAGGAAAGATGTCGTCGTCAAGCAATGCAATCGGTGATTCGTTCTGGAAGCCGCCAATGCTGAAGGCCGGTGAGTATGATTGGTGGGTGGAACAAATCGAGTCCCACATCTATTCCCTCGACGGACAGATCTGGAGAGTCATAGAAGTCAGTCCTTTGGTTATCAAGAATGACAAAGATGAGATTAAGCCAAAACCAAAGATCGACTACACCGATGAGGACTGGAAGAAATCGGAGAAAAACAACAAGGCCAAGAAGATCCTCCACATGGCTCTTTCTCCCTCAGATCTCAAGAAAATCATGAGCTACAAAACTGCTAAGGAGATCTGGGATGCTTTGAAGCGCCTTCATCAAGGAAATGAAGACACGAAGAAGAACAAGATCCTTTCTCTGATCAAGGAGTACGACCAAGTTTCTCAAGGAAAAGATGAACACATTCAAGAGTACTACTCCAGGTTCCATGGGCTAGTTGGTCAGCTTCAGTACCTTGGTGAAACAATGCCAGATTGGAAGTTGACTCATCACTTCATGCAAGGTCTCAACACTCAGTGGGATGCCATTTCTCTTGCCCTCTACTCTCAAACAGACGTCAAGACTCTTACTATGGAAGAGGTGGTTGCTAAGCTGGAAAGCAATGCCTCTGTCTATAACCATAAGATAAACAAGAAAGGAGAGGAGAAGGCGAAGAGCATTGCCCTGAAGGTGGAAAGGGCATTTGATCTGTCTGAAACGGGCGATGAAGATGAGGATGGCGATGAAGATGTTGCTCTTATCACAAGGGCAATGAGGAAGATATGGTCTCGGAACAAGGACTCGCCCAGTTCCTCTGAAGGGAACAGAGACATGAAAGATGTGGTTTGTTACCACTGTCAGAACAAGGGACACATGACCAGAAACTGCTTCAAGAAGAAGGCAGGAATGCCTCCAGCAAATGAAGGGAAGCAAGAAATGGTTGCCACCTAGGGAGAATCAGACTCAGATGACGAAGATTCGTCACATTCCAGGGATGTATGCTTAATGGCCGTTGAAGTTCCAAATGAGACAAATGGAGAGGTAATCAACGATGAGGTAACTGAATCTGATCTTATATCAAGCTTAAGATGCAAATCTAAAGAAAGCTTGATCTCTCTCATTAAGAATCTCGTTCGTGAGAGTAGTCTTTTCAGTGAGCAACTCGAAGAGAAAGATGAATCGATCTCAGGTCTGATCGAAGAAAATCAGGTTTGGGCTGAAAAAGTGCTCACGCTTGAGAAAGGTTCATCTTCCTCTTCAAACACATGCTCTGAGTGTCCAGAACTCACTGAAAAGATTAAGTCTCTAGAGTCCACTGTTTCCTCACTCGAGGCTGAGTCTTTAATGTTAAAACTAGGAAATGCAAAACTTTCTAGTGATCTAACCAAACTCAGTGAGGAACAAAAGGACGAGCCAAAAGGTATTGTCTTTGTTGCAGCCAAGAATGAAAAGAAACCTAAAAAGAAGGAAGTACCTCGCTTTGGAATTGGCTATCAACCTAAGCTTCCTGTTGATGACACTAAGAAAAAAGGCTCCAAAGTCGAAGGAAAACAGTCTGTAAAAGAAAAGGGGGAATGTTCCTCCGGAGGGAACAAAGGCAAAGACTGTTCTAATTCGACTGAGGAAGGCAAGGCTTGGTATCATGGACAGAAGGCTCATGCAATTTGGCTGAAGCAATCCCAAAGCAGTAAGTCCAATAATATTAATTTTCATTCAAGGATTGCTAACAAAATAATTTGGCCAGGACAGAGCAAGTATGTAGATCTGAAGTGTTAAAGGGTCTGTTGGTATTGCGGGCATTCTGGTCATTACAAGCAAGAGTGCCTGCTGAAGCAACATAATGAGGAGATTGCTCGCACTACTAGGGAGCATATAGAAGTTGAACCTCCTAAGATTAGATATGTTGCTCCCAAACCCATAAAGTATAAGCTTGTCTGGGTTCGCAAGAACTAACTCTTTCTGTGCAGGATAAAGTGAGGAATGTTCCTAGTGTTTAATTCATTCAAGGGTCAGTTACTTGACAGGGAACAAAGCGAGTCTCACCTCACTTCTGCATGGAATACTTGAGACTCAAAGACCTGGTGTCAAAGGTAAAGAAAATGGGGATAAGAACTTATTGACTAATCTGTTCCTTGTGTGAAAATTCCAGGTGCCATGTACATCTAGAAAAGACATCACTGTGTCGAGAAAGATTGGCAAATATGTAATCTCGTGGAACAAAGGATAAGACGCCATTTTTCTCATTAGGACACTTGTTGGGGAACTCTGCACTTCGTTCCATACGAAGCCTGGTTTGTTCCCCTAACTACATGTCTGTTTGTTGTATTTCCTCGATGATTGGCTAGATCACATGGTGACTTGTGAAAGATGAATTTTCATGGGCTGATATGCATTCGCTTCCTTGTGCATTAATTGTTGAATTGCTTGATTATGTGCTTTCACTCCCTTAATACTAGATGTCTTGCATGGTCATCTGTGTTATCATATGTCACATGAATCAGCTTTATTTCGGCCCAAAAGAATCAACTTGATGTTTTGTTCCCTCATCATAAGCCCAAATGATAGTTGATTCTACAGCTTACCCAGACCGCCATGCTTAAAGTCTCCTATGAACCCCTTCTTATCATCCACAACTGGAGTCCTCTTAGGCATGATGTAAAATTCAATCGCAAAAACTCATATACTTTGGTGTGATGGTATTTTGTACCCTCTCTGGTAACTAACCCCCAGCATCACACCTTACTACTCTTTTGGATTGGCGGGAAACGATTCGGCTTTTGTGCCTGCAGGTTGAGTTGACGTGTTTGCAGGTTGTAATGATGTCAATTTGTGTTGAGCCGCGTCGTGCATTTAGGGTTGTTTTGATGGAAGAGAGTTGGAAAGAGAAATTGGGCCGGCTCGGATGGATTTGGACGAGATATTGGATATATTTTGGGAAGTTGGAAGATTATGCTTATTATCTCTTGGAAACAGATCAGATTTGGAGTTATCTTTGGAAATTTTTGAAGATTTTGTGAGGGCTATATATTGAGACTTCCGGGTAAGTTTCCTATTCACTATTCTCTCGTCTTCCTCAAGCATCTTCTCTCCTCTCTATCTCTCGTCTTCTCGATGCTCTCCCTCTCTCACAAAAATGGCCTCCAACTCAGACCTTCCAAGCAACTTCGCCGAAAACCTCCAAACCCTCCTCTCCAACCTCACCGCCATGGGAGCCGATCCTGCTCTCCTCGCCGTCATAAACCAATCCCTACCTTCCACATCGACCACTCCGACGACCACCACCATAACCCCTCCTCCATCATCACCCAAGGATCAACTCGCCATGGTCCCCTACGTAGCCCCCACTAACCCAAACACAGACCCCGTACCACAAAACCCTAAGATTTTCCCTACTCAGAGGCTGTGCTGGCTGTTGCAAGGATTGCGGATGCGCCAGGGAGTGCTGATCTTGACATCTCCGAGATGCCGGCTGTCAACAAAGTGTTGTACTACTTCCTCATCAGCAACATCACGCCAAGGGGACAGAAGAGGAACCGCCTTCTGATCTTGGACATTGTCCTTCTGTCCCTTCTGCTGAAAAAGGAGCCCATGTGCCTTCCCATGATTCTGATGCAGCATATGGCCAATGCCCGGAACACCACTCAGCATGCTCTTCCCTTCCCTCGTGTCGTCAAAAGTATTTTGGAGTACCACAAGGTCTACGACGCGTCGGAAGATGTGAGCGTCTTCTCCCGTCCCTTCAATACAAGCAATCTACACAAAATGCAGTTTGCTCTTCAAGAGGGAGAAGGCTGGGTGAAGGTCGAGGGCGCTCTTGTAGCTTCTGGGGTTGTAGAGGATGTTGAGGAAATGGTGGGATCTGAAGCTGATAGCTCTGAGGGGGAACAGAATGTGAATCCCTCGCTGGGAAAGGATGTGAGGAGTCTGTGCCGAGTTGTGAAGGATATGGTGGCTCAGCAGGCGCTCCTCATGGCAGATGTGCGTGCACTCGTTTCTCATCACGCATCGGCTCAACCGGCTGGTCACAGTGATGCTTGATTGCTTTCCTACTGTCCTTTTCCCTCTTTTGTTCCCTTAGCTGTCTATCCCTTCTAGTTGTTTTTGTTGTTGTCTGGTTCATGTGCCCGGTGTGGCATTTGACAATGTTTGATGTTCTGTTTGTTTTGGGTGTGTTTGCATGTTTTTCAAGTCCTTCTTTAAGCAATGACAATGGATGCTTTTGATTGTCTGGCTGTGTCTTCTCCTCTCTAACTCTTCCCCGTGTTTTTGATGATGCCAAAAGGGGGAATATGACAGGTAGTATTGTTTGAGGGGGAACAAAACAGGTAAAACGTATTGCTGGGCTAAGGGGGAACCAATAGTGTATTAATGGGAAACTTTCTTGTCATATGTTGTCTTTTTCTAGCTGGTATATGCTTTATTGTTATGGGTGTTTGTCACCATCAAAAAGGGGGAATTTGTTGAATTCCTTAGGTTTTGATGGTTACAAACACTCAACTAATATGTGTACCAAGTGTTTCAGGGACAAGAAGAGTTATCCCAGGGAGTTTTGCAGCACAGGATCTCAGAGGGAACAAAGGCTTTCTTAGCGTGCTTTGTTACCTCTCAAGGAACTGAAGTGACGGACCAGATCAAGGCTGCAAAAGGAAAGAAGTCATCTAGTGTGCTGAGTTAAGGAAACAAACCAAGAAGCCACGCGGTAGAGGATGAAGACTTCGGCTCCAAGGATCAAGCCGGATTGCGTGAAGATATGGAGAGAGAAAACCCGATCGTATTAATCCTAGGAATCTTTCCTAAGATAAGGCGATTGGAGAGAGAAGAACGTTATCCAATCGGTTGGATTAATTAAGGAACTCCTTCCTTAATTAATATAACCGGTTGTGATATTATATCTTCCAAACAAAATCATATCTTAGTAATCTGTTATTAGAATTTCCTATCTTATGTTGATTAGGGTTTTAGCCGTGTTGTATTTAAGCGAAGTGAGGATTCTTTTCTTAAGAACAACTTTACGACTCTGAGCGAGAAAAAGAAAAGAAGAGAAAGAAGGTGAAGTGTGTGTGAGTCTTTGAGAGTTGAGTTCGATTCATCGTTGTAGTAGAGGCTTCGAGTCTAGCTGGTTGTTTAGAGGTCGAAGTCCAGGATATAAGTGTAATCGAGCAAGAAATTAATAAGACAAGTACGCATTTCAAAATCCTCTCAAGCGGAAGCTTGAAGGTAGTGGTTTTTCCTTGAGAAGCTAGTTTTGCTAATCAGGGTTTCCACTATATATCGTGAGTTCGTTCTGTTATCTTTCTTGCTATTTAAATCCGCTGTGCCTTCTGTGAGAACAAAGCTTTTGTTCCCTCAGACGTAACTCTAACGATCCAACACTCACCCAATTTGCAACGAATTGATTCTTCTTTGGTCTTCCTAGGGCCCTCCTCATGAACGGTGGCAAGAGGTCATTGCTTTAACTGATGGTGGGACAACCCAGCGAACAACATTGGGGATTGGATGCAAAGTCTCTTAGTTCACCAATTTCAGCCGCTGATTCAAGAACACTTCATTGACTAATTGTTTATATGGGATGCCCCTAGTAGTTTCCAAAGCAATTATGTGCGTACATGGCACCTGCCTCACTTGAAATTGTCTGCAATCACATGTACGAGCAAGTAGATTCATAACAAACCGTGAACTTCCCTACACCACCTCCACCTAGTACTCACTTAGACTATGCATGTTCTTATGCAATGAATAATGATAACTTATTAGTAGTTCATTGTGCATGTTAGTCGTGAGGACCTGATCCCACTTTGCTGTAGCTTCCCTCTTTTGTAGAACCACTTAGCCGTTGTTCCCAAAATAGCATCAAACAAGGCTAGCACAAACAAAGATCGTTTGGTCTTCCACCTACCATTTAGATACTCTATGTTGTTGGTTGTCATAATATTAAACCTGTTACCAACAAAATGTGACCTTGCCCAATTCTGAAATTCGACTTGTCATAGATACTGCCCAATTCTTGGTGACTCAGCATACAATTGTGCAAATTCGAACTTGAACTTAGTCATTGTGTATGCGTTCGCCACCTTATTAAACAACGACTTTAGGTCTCCCCTACCATATTTTGTCTTGAAGTTTTCATATATATGATACGTGCAGAATCCATGTTTAGCGAAATGGTAGTTGTTCTTTATACCCCTACCAGTTCTTGCATGGCAATTAGAGACAAAATATACTTCATGCTCATATGCAACAACACATCTCAACTCTTTGAAGAAAAATGACCAAGCATCGTCGTTTTCACTGTCAACTACGGCAACTCCCAGTGGGTAAATTTGTCCATTTCTTTCTTGTGCACTGGCTAATAGAAGGACCCCATAAACTTGATAGCAAGGTGTGTGCCATCCACAGATAATACCCAAATCGGGTGAAATTATTAGGAATTTTTTTATCAACCCACACAACAATAAATTTCACACTCACAAGGTTTATAAGTCTCATATTTTTCCATACCATAGAATTTCCAAGGAACTCATTATAAACTTCTTTACATTTACTCCAACTAAATATCAAATTTTTATTGTCCTACACCAAATATTGTTTTCAATATTGTCTTTTTAATCAGATTACAGCTTAACCTAATTTCCTTAATTGATACAAATAGCACTAAAGAACCACTTTCTTATCACACATTAACTGTTAGTGTTTCACATATCTATGAAGTACATAAGTTATTCCAACATACATTCTTCAACTTTGACATTGCCCAAATCCATGCCCTGAAACTCCAAAACACAAACTTGAACCTTTCGTTCTCATCTCTCTCTATGTTGTTGTGAGTGTCAAGATTACATTGTTGCAACATGTACATGTAGGAATACATGTCTTTGTAACTCACCTCTGCTTTGTCCTGGGCAATATCTTCGGCTTTCTTACTTGCACGAAATGCCTTGTGATAGCTTGATTTAACTCCAATTTTCCTCATTGCTCTTTGAACTCCAGTCAGATTCAAGCCTTTCCCACCATCTACAAATTTGTGAGGAACAAAATATTCATTACAGTTTTCATATCGATTCCTTATGTTCAAAACACCTGAAATCATAATTCTTTACTTACTCATGGAGTATTTTCTCAACAATTAGACTTGCAATGGCTTCCTTGTGGTGATTCTGCCTTGTTTTCAGCCGCAACTATGTGATGGATCGTATTTTTTCACAATAAACAATGATGTATCACCCTAGGTTGTCATGCGACACATGAACGTGCAGTCTTCAATAATGCAACCAACCACATATGTCTTTGTGTCCGACCTCCTCACATGCAACTAGGTATAATTGCTCAATGCCATAGATTTGAAGGCATCCTTAAAAGCTTTCTTAGATGCAAACAAATCGCCAACCTTTATTTCGTCATCGGATTTCCCCTTGCAACCCTAATCCTTCTCATCCATAACTGGCATTTTCCCACGCCGTTTGGCTAGTAAAATATATCGTTCTTCAATCTCTTGTAAATCATAATTTGCCTCCTCATTCTAATCCTCTCTCATCAAGGCAGATTCATGCATGGTATCTTCAAATTTTTCTTCCTCGTATGCGTCTCATTCATAATTCTTTTCATCCTCACTAATCTCTACGACACTATCATCAATCTTATTTATTTTCCCACCCATTGTCTTACTCAAATCATTGACTGAAGCATCATCATCATCGCTGCTCAATGAAACAACATCCACAACTATGCTAATTCATTTCCTTTGACTTTGAACTTGTCCTCATCTATATTTATCATGATCGGTGCAACGTTGAAGTTGTCCACATCATCTTCAAGTATGTGATCCATGAATTTGTAGTCGACTACTCTTATTTTATCCGGTTCAACACCACATCCTAAACCTCTATCTTCGGGTTGTGTTTGAGTTAAATGAGGTGGAGTTATATCGACTATCTCTTCGCACCTGCCTCCAACTCATCAACCTCAGCCTAAATGTCAATCTCGTGTTCCATTGGTTCCTTTCTTTTCTTCCTTAACAAGGTAGAGTACATCTTAATCGGTCAAACCTTTTTGCTCAGGTTGATATTCATAACCTTGTACACTATGAGATCATCATCTTCTTCTACGTCCAATGGTGGAAAGGACTCTTTTGATGGGTTCATATAGCTCATAACAAGCTCGAACTCTTCAGGATCATATCCGATCTTCTCACCAACCTTTTGAAACAAGGTACGATGAACCACATCACTAGATACAATAAGAGGCTTCAATTTCATAGGACCTTCGTAGGACCACCTATTTTCAATCATCTTCCACTCACCCTCATGTATCAAAGTTAAGATGACAGAGTTTGCATCTACAACAATACAAACAAGTTTGTTTATTATCAATTTTGTTCCAAAGGTTTAGAAAACCAGAAAAATAAGCACATGTTCACTTTAAAGCAGTGAATTACCCAATGTTCTTTGTACGAGGTATATGTTCCTCAACCATTTCCAATCCAAAGCGATCTGCTTTTAAGCTATTCACTGAACTTCAAAGTCTTCTTTTGGAAGATCTCTAGGTAGGAAGTACGCTTTCAACATAGGATTTATTGATACTTGTTCAAGAAAAACCACAGAACTTGTTGCCCAAGATGTAGCAATCCGTACATACGGATGCCAACAGAATTTTAGGAGGGAAAAAGCTATAGTCTTTGCTACACTATCCCTTAACAAGCACCAACCCATCATTAGCAAACTTTAATCTTTTGATTAACTTCTTAATATTTCCTTTTTACCTTTTCTTTTCTTGTTTTTATTCTCCCTTTTCAAATTTACAGAATTAAAACAAAAGGTAAAATCAAAGCAAAAATATTTGCACTTGGCCTAGTTTTACAATTCTGGGGTTGTTGGTGTATTTTTGCAAACAATTTCATTTGTTAGTGTATATATGTAAATACGCCTTTTTGGAATGTATTTTCATTGTGGTATTGTTTCATTTCTAAATATCTCATAAATATAATCTTTATTGTGTTTATTTTATTTAATATAATTTATTTATGGTAACTAGAAATAAATCTAAAATTATTTTTTTATGGAAAAAATATACATAATCGATATTCTTGTATATATTTACAATCATTAGTGCATAGACCCGTACATGTCAAGTAAAAGGAATACCAAACAAAATAATGAATAGTTAGACCTTTGAAGACATGACTGATAGTGCGTCATAATTTTATGACAACATCAACGCATTCTACGTGCCTTGTCAACACACTCGACCATCTACATCGTCTATAGCGGTGATCCTCATTTACCACGGTACGTCACCAACAACACGTCTTCCAACTCCCACGAGGTTAAGACCGCGTATGGGCTGTTGAATACCTCCAGGCCGAGGCAGGTCGCCTGGACCAATCCGGACCTGACAGCCACACTTTACTTCCGCTTGACACGCGCCTCCCCACCCCGCCGGTCCAATCAACTTCCTACACTACCTCGCCAACGTTTGCCACAAAATGAACCACAAGTTGACACGTATCCCCTCATATTGACTAAGCAGAAGTAGCACTCCTCACCTATAAATAGGACTGCACTCCTCACAAATCAGGGGTCCGAAAAAAAAAGAAGTTCTACTAGGTTGTTTTAGCTCTTTTCGAGATCTGTGAGTGATTCCCGTGTAATTGTAAAAAGAGTGAAAAGTTTCGTGTTCTTCGTTTATAATGCACCGCGTTCTTTTATTAAATTTGAGTTGTGTATTAAGATTAATACATCGCGTTCTGATAAGTGCTATTTTGTAGCACGTATCTAAGAGTTATTACCAGGTTTGAGGCGTCATTTGGTTGGATTTTATGCACAATTGGAGATTATGGAGTTAGAGCGGAGAAGTGTGGTTTTGGTGGTCTGAAGGAGCTAATTAGGAATATCCAGAGGAAGAGGAGCTGACCACCTGAGGAGACAAGGAAAATTCATGAAGGAACCACATTAAAGCGGGAAAAAGTCACCGCTCCGCGCCAGAGCCACCGCGACCCGGCGATGGGTCTTAGAGAAGGATGCCGCCCTGCGGTGGAAATCACCGCCCCGCGGTGGGAGTTGGCGCCCCGCATCTAATCACGTGAATTGAAGCAATTAATCAAGAGGACGCCGCGCGCTAATGCTGGAATTGAAGAAATAAGGCCCAAAAGATGAAAGGCCCATGAAGAAGCCGAAGCCGCGTGAATTGCCGAGCGGAAATTGAAGAATGCGGAGCGATGTCGTCATGCTGACATCATCGAGGAGCTTGAGCTTATTGAATTGGATAGTGGGCCGTGTAGCTTTTGCTGCTGATTTGGGCCAAGCGAGATAAGCTGAACGAAGATGAGCCATAATTGGAGATGGCTTGCGACTGAGAAGAGGAGTTTATTTGCTATGAGCAACCCAAGTTGAGAAGTTGGAGTAGTATGTCAAGCCATGACAATAACTAAGGCGCTGTCCGGGAGGCAACCCGAGGTATGTTTTACTTTCTTTGTTTTTATTTCTTTATTTCTTGCATTAGTTTTGCTTGTTTTTGTTCTTGTTTTTTGTTTGCGACTAACCTACAGGGAAGAGACCCATGCCTATTGAAGAAGTTGTTTACCACTAATGTAAGTCTCTTCCTTCCCTGCACTAAGTCACTCCCCGAAAAAACCTTAAACGGGGAGGCAAAAAAAAAAAAGTTTTACCGAGCTGTCCAGAGTCACCACGGAGAGGTGCGCATCATGTTGCTAACGGAGGAACACTTACCCCACATATTTGGCAACGATGATGGCCCTACATTCGACAGTTGAGGAGGAGGAACACTAGAGCTCCCACCAAGATCATATCTAGGCTCCACCATGTATTCCTAGAAGGTCGTGCAACCCCGACATCTTTGCTATACCACTATTCACCAAAGTGGTTCCCTTTTGGTTGCAAGGTAGAAGAAGATGATGAGTTGATGAAGACACCCGCCCAACACCAGAGACCTGGGCATTTATTGAGAAGACCGCCAGCAACAACGGAAGTGTCCAAGCAACTTGGCGACGTTTGTGAGTTATTTTTTGCTTTTCCCTATGCTCTTATTCTTTTGTCTTTCATTACATTGAGGACAATGCAATGTTTAAGCATGGGGGAGGGTTTTATACTTGCTACGTCGCTGAGGAGAAAAATGAATATAAAGAGAAAAAGCCAAAAATTGAAAAAAGGCATACATTAAAAATCCTGGGATAGGTCGAAAACCCGAAAGGGCGGCCTAGGTAATAAGCAGGTGGCTTGGACCAGCATTAGGCTGGGGTAATATGTGGTCAAGAGTGATGTGAGCTTATGTGAGTACATCTATTGGAAAATGAAATGAGTGGCTTGGTGAAAACCCGAAAGGGCGCCTTGGCAAAATGAGCGAAAAAGAAGAAGAGTGATTTTAGGATTTCTCATTATTCTTGGTGAGGCGTCATAAGAAGAGGAGTTATAAGGAGGATCCGGGTAGGTCACTCTAGAGGGATAAGAAGATAGATGGGAGACTAGGATTAGAATTTATTCACTCTATGGTGTTTGGGATAAGCTTGGGGGAAGTACTCTGCTTTCCTTTTGGCTTGATTGTGTGGGGTGTTGAGATTTATTGAGTTGTGGTGTGTTGTAGTATTGTGCTGAGCTTATTTGTATGGTTGCCTGGAGTTTATTGTTGGGTATGATTCTTGGAGATTGAGTTTTCTATGCTTTCTGAAGCCTTGGGGATTGATTGGAGGAGTAGGTTGACTTTAGCTTACTCGAGGACGAGCAAGGTTTAAGCATGGGGGATTTGATAAGTGCTATTTTATAGCACGTATCTAAGAGTTATTACCAGGTTTGAGGCGTCATTTGGTTGGATTTTATGCACAATTGGAGATTATGGAGTTAGAGCGGAGAAGTGTGGTTTTGGTGGTCTGGAGGAGCTAATTAGGAATATCCAGAGGAAGAGGAGCTGACCACCTGAGAAGACAAGGAAAATTCATGAAGGAACCACATTAAAGCGGGCAAAAGTCACCGCTCCGCGCCAGAGCCACCGCGACCTGGCGATGGGTCTTAGAGAAGGATGCCGCCCCGCGGTAGAAATCACCGCCTTGCGGTGGGAGTTGGCGCCCCGCGTCTAATCACGTGAAATGAAGTAATTAATTAAGAGGACGCCACGCGCTAATGCTGGAATTGAAGAAATAAGGCCCAAAAGATGAAAGGCCCATGAAGAAGCCGAAGCCCCGTGAATTGCCGAGCGGAAATTGAAGAATGCGGAGCGATGTCGTCATGCTGACGTCATCGAGGAGCTGGAGCTGATTGAATTGGATAATGGGCCGTGTAGCTTTTGCTCCTGATTTGGGCCAAGCGAGATAAGCTGAACGAAGATGAGCCGCAATTGGAGATGGCTTGCGACCGAGAAGATGGAGCGAGATTACGGGATTAATTCCCAAATTTGGATTGTTTATTTTACTATTACTTTATTATTATTTTATTTCCTTGTAAGATAGGGTTTGTGATCTTGGGCTTTAGGTTAACTCTATTTAACCTAATTTCCACAGCCTCCATTCACTATTAGAATAGATTTTAGTTTTACAAGTTCGTCTGCCTCTAGGGTTTTTAACCCATGGAGGGCTAAACACCTTTGTTTCGCTAGACGTTTGAAGCAATACAGTTGATTCAGTTGTGAGATTTATATTCCTTGTTCTTATTCTTATGTGTGTTGGTTTGATTCTCTTGGTTATATTGATTATTGATTTATCATTGTTCTTCATAGTCTGGCCAGCTAGGTTGAATACTATTTATCAATTGCTAGGATTTGCATATAGGGGTTCCGATTGCTTATCTAGTGGCAAACACGATTGTGCGTATAGGGGTTCCGAGCGTACAATCGTGAGTGAGAATCTTATGCATGTTAAGTAGGGGAATGAGTACTTTTACGTCTTTCTACTTGCATGTATCCTATATCCTTGTGTGCATTGCTATTGCTTTGTTGGTGATAAAGTACCCCGGTCTGGTACCGCGTGACAGGCGTGACTGGTGGTATTTTATCATTGGCATAGTAATAAGTCTATCGACAACTGTGAGAATCGGTAGTACTTAAGATCAGGGTGGGAACAACCATAAGAATAGTAAAAGAACTTGGATTGAATAGATTTCTGTGATTAACTTATATCTCTGTATTGTGGATCTCGTTGTAGTGGAACTACTTTCCCCAACCATATTCTCAAGTCAATTAAACCTGTTTGCTTTGCTCTGCTTGATAATCAAAACCCCCTTGTTACTTTGCATGCTTATAAACACATAGATTGATTGCTTCCTCCCTGTGGGATTCGACTCTTGCTTGCCTCTACTACTTGTTTAGGTTTGTTAGGATTATTTTGTTTAAGGTGTCACGACAACGCCTTATCAAATTGGCGCTGTTGCCGGGGAGGCAAGATTTGATTTTTCTATGTGTTTGTTTGTGTGTGTGTTACTTTGGTGTGGACCTATCTTACGGTCCACACCCGTGCTACTAATTTTTGTTTTTCTCTTTTGCTTTTGATAGAGATATGGAGTTCGGGGGAGAACCACACGAAAGACCAGGCCCCTGCTCATTCTCGCCAGAGAGGGGACACTACCCAACTCCTAGTGCCTGCAGAATCTATCGCGATACACTGCACACCACTGACGATTGTCCAGGACTTCCTGCATTCAGAGCAGCAGTAAATGCACGTCGAGGTGTGAACTCACAGGGACCGAGGCAGGAGCACTATCCGGACACCTAAAACTCAGGATGGAGGGAGAACCATAACCCAGCTCCGTATGGAAATCAACCACAGTTCTCGCCTGCACCCAATGCCGATGTGCTCAGCGCTCTGATTCAAAGTATGACAACCATGGCCCAGACCGTGTCATCAATGCAAACAACCATGGCCCAGAACGTGTCCACACTGCAAATAACCATGGCTCAGAATGACTACCAACAGCAAGAGGCGATTTCTAATCTCCAAAGCCAAGTTAACCAACTGAGTCAAGCGTTGATTGAGTCGAAGTCAGCTGAAAAAGAGAGCGATCGTGAGATGGAGAACATCGCTCACCGCCCCGCGTCACCTCTCACCGCGACCCGGCGTGAGATCCTAGTTATCTCACCGCCCCGCGGCGAGAATGACCACGACCCAGCGACGTGCCTCAGTATCTCCTCCGCGACCTCACCGCCCCGCGGCAATGACTACCACCCCGTAGTGGATGAAGTACCTCCTAGCGCGATCTCGCCGCGGCCCGGTGTCCAAAATTTCAGATATGCTGGTGAGGTTTGGGTAGACACTTACGGGGTTGAACATCCGGTCCTGAATGAGGAAGAGTACTTTTTGAGATTTGAGGAGGATTGGAGCGACGATGAGGAGGAATGCCATGTTCGCGAAAATACTCCAGAGACAATCGCCCCGGCAGTCCCCGATCCTCTGGAGGCTGACTATGATGAGTTTTTGCGTATTAACTCCTTTCCGCTTGTTTCGCTGCAACCCGTGGCGCCCCTCCTTGAGGCTTCCCAAGTTACTCAAAGGCCGAAGAACAATGAGGATATCTATGAGGCCTTCAGTAACTGCATAAAAACCGTCCCCTTGGTCACACTGGCAGACAGCACCCCTCGCAGCAAGGAAATGTTAAAGGTGCTGGGTATGATCAAGAAGAAACCGAAGGGGAAGCACAAGAAGGAGATCTTGATGCAGGTGGCTAATTTTTTCATACTGGATACGGGGCAAGATAAGCATATAGGCCCTGAGATGCTGGGTAGACCGTTTCGAAAGATGGCAAGTGCATTCATGGGTATGCACAACGGTCCACCCATAAACAATTGCACAAGATTGGGGGTCACGCTCAACATGGAGCACCCAAAGAGGCACCCCCCAGATCCAGATCCCAGGAGTTTATTTGCTATGAGCAACCCAAGTTGAGAAGTTGGAGTAGTATGTCAAGCCATGACAATAACTAAGGCACTGTCCGGGAGGCAACCCGAGGTATGTTTTACTTTCTTTGTTTTTATTTCTTTATTTCTTGCATTAGTTTTGCTTGTTTTTGCCTTGTTTTTGTTCTTGTTTTTTGTTTCCGACTAACCTGCAGGGAAGAGACCCATGCCTATTGAAGAAGGTGTTTACCACTAATGTAAGTCTCTTCCTTCCTTGCACTAAGTCACTCCCCGAAAAAACCTTAAACGGGGAGGCAAAAAAAAAAAAAAAAATTACCGAGCTGTCTAGAGTCACCACGGAGAGGTGCGCATCATGTTGCTAATGGAGGAACACTTACCCCACATATTTGGGAACGATGATGGCCCTACATTCGACAGTTGAGGAGGAGGAACACTAGAGCCCCCACCAAGATCATATCTGGGCTCCACCATGTGTTCCTAGAAGGTCGTGCAACCCCAACATCTTTGATATACCACTATTCACCAAAGTGGTTCCCTTTTGGTTGCACGGTAGAAGAAGATGATGAGTTGACGAAGACACCCGCCCAACACCAGAGACCTGGGCATTTATTGAGAAGACCGCCAGCAACAACGGAAGTGTCCAAGCAGCTTGGCGACGTTTGTGAGTTATTTTTTGCTTTTCCCTATGCTCTTATTCTTCTGTCTTTCATTACATTGAGGACAATGCAATGTTTAAGCATGGGGGGGGGGGGGGGGTTATACTTGCTACGTCGCTGAGGAGAAAAATGAATATAAAGAGAAAAAAGCCAAAAATTGAAAAAAGGCATACATTAAAAATCCTAGGATAGGTCGAAAACCCGAAAGGGCGGCCTAGGTAATAAGCAGATGGCTTGGACCAGCATTAGGCTGGGGTAATATGTGGTCAAGAGTGACGTGAGCTTATGTGAGTACATCTATTGGAAAATGAAATGAGTGGCTTGGTGAAAACCCGAAAGGGCGCCTTGGCAAAATGAGCGAAAAAGAAGAAGAGTGATTTTAGGATTTCTCATTATTCTTGGCGAGGCGTCATAAGAAGAGGAGTTATAAGGAGGATCCGGGTAGGTCACTCTGGAGGGATAAGAAGATATATGGGAGACTAGGATTAGAATTTATTCACTCTATGGTGTTTGGGATAAGCTTGGGGGAAGTACTCTGCTTTCCTTTTGGCTTGATTGTGTGGGGTGTTGAGATTTATTGAGTTGTGTTGTGTTGTAGTATTGTGCTGAGCTTATTTGTATGGTTGCCTGGAGTTTATTGTTGGGTATGATTCTTGGAGATTGAGTTTTCTATGCTTCCTGAAGCCTTGGGGATTGATTGGAGGAGTAGGTTGACTTTAGCTTACTCGAGGACGAGCAAGGTTTAAGCATGGGGGATTTGATAAGTGCTATTTTGTAGCACGTATCTAAGAGTTATTACCAGGTTTGAGGCATCATTTGGTTGGATTTTATGCACAATTGGAGATTATGGAGTTAGAGCGGAGAAGTGTGGTTTTGGTGGTCTGGATGAGCTAATTAGGAATATCCAGAGGAAGAGGAGCTGACCACCTGAGAAGACAAGGAAAATTCATGAAGGAACCACATTAAAGCGGGCAAAAGTCACCGCTCCGTGCCAGAGCCACCGCGACCCGGCGATGGGTCTCAGAGAAGGATGACGCCCCGCGGTGGAAATCACCGCCCCGCGGTGGGAGTTGGCGCCCCGCGTCTAATCACGTGAATTGAAGCAATTAATTAAGAGGACGTTGCACGCTAATGCTGGAATTGAAGAAATAAGGCCCAAAAGATGAAAGGCCCATGAAGAAGCCGAAGCCGCGTGAATTACCGAGCGGAAATTGAAGAATGCAGAGCGATGTCGTCATGCCGACGTCATCGAGGAGCTGGAGCTGATTGAATTGGATAGTGGGCCGTGTAGCTTTTGCTGCTGATTTGGGCCAAGCGAGATAAGCTGAACGAAGATGAGCCGCAATTGGAGATGGCTTGTGACCGAGAAGATGGAGCGAGATTACGGGATTAATTCCCAAATTTGGATTATTTATTTTACTATTACTTTATTATTATTTTATTTCCTTGTAAGATAGGGTTTGTGATCTTGGGCTTTAGGTTAACTCTATTTAACCTAATTTCCACAGCCTCCATTCACTATTAAATTAGATTTTAGTTTTACAAGTTCGTCTGCCTCCAGGGTTTTTGGCCCATGGAGGGCTAAACACCTTTGTTTCGCTAGACGTTTGAAGCAATACAATTGATTCGGTTGTGAGATTTCTATTCCTTGTTCTTATTCTTATGTGTGTTGGTTTGATTCTCTTGGTTATATTGATTATTGATTTATCATTGTTCTTCATAGTCTGGCCAGCTAGGTTGAATACTATTTATCAATTGCTAGGATTTGCATATAGGGGTTCCGAGTGCTTATCTAGTGGCAAACACGATTGTGCGTATAGGGGTTCCGAGCGTACAATCATGAGTGAGAATCTTATGCATGTTAAGTAGGGGAGTGAGTACTTGTACGTCTTTCTACTTGCATGTATCCTATATCCTTGTGTGCATTGCTATTGCTTTGTTGGTGATAAAGTACCCCAGTCTGGTACCGCGTGACAGGCGTGACTGGTGGTATTTTATCATTGGCATAGTAATAAGTCTATCGACAACTGTGAGAATCGATAGTACTTAAGATCAGGGTGGGAACAACCATAAGAATAGTAAAAGAACTTGGATTGAATAGATTTATGTGATCAACTTATATCTCTGTATTGTGGATCTCGTTCTAGTGGAACTACTTTCCCCAACCATATTCTCAAGTCAATTAAACCTGTTTGCTTTGCTCTGCTTGATAATCAAAACCCCCTTGTTACTTTGCATGCTTATAAACACATAGATTGATTGTTTCCTCCCTGTGGGATTCGACCCTTGCTTGCCTCTACTACTTGTTTAGGTTTGTTAGGATTATTTTGATTAGTTGTCACGACAACGCCCTATCAAATTGGCGCCGTGGTGAATCTGGACAACTCGGTAAAACTTTTTTTTTTTTTTTTGCCTCCCCGTTTAAGGTTTTTTCGGGGAGTGACTTAGTGCGGGGAAGGAAGAGACTTACATTAGTGGTAAACACCTTCCACGTCCTCAAGCACCTCCAGGTTTCACCTTCGATGCTGGTTCTCAAGGGCCCCTGGCTGGGTATGGTGGACATCATCCCTCAAGTCAATCTACAAGTCCCTTGCATCCTCATGATGATCACGGAAATGTAGAACCTCCCGTGATATCGATGTCAGTATCCTAGGGAATTTCATCGCGCTCACATAAGCGCGACGAGGTAACCGCCAGATAGGAAGAAGCATTAGATGGGGAATTGCAAAACCTCTCAATCTTTTCGAATGCGGTGAGACGTGCACCTATTTTGAAAAGATTTCGTCAACCCACCATGGAGGCTTATGATGGGACGTTCGACCCTGATGAACATGTTCAAACATTTCTAAGTCAAATGGAGATCAATGATTTCAATAACGCGATGTTCTGCCGTTTGTTTCCCTCCAACCTAAAGGGAATTGCCCTCTCTTGGATGATGAATCAACAACCAGGTAGCATTTGGTCCTTCTCCAAAATGATTCAAGCTTTCAAAACCCATTTCAACAATGCTAAGAAAAGAAAGAAGACGATCCAAGACTTGTTTTCAATAAGGCAAGGGGCTCAAGAGTCACTTGGGGATTTTTTTCACACGCTTCACCAACATCGCATCTCAAGTCACCAGTTTAGAGCCAGTCATAGCGCATGATGTTTTGATGAATAACTTGGCAGATGGACAATTCAAACTCTCTGTGTATCGGGAGCAGCCTGGAACATACGACGCACTGAGAAGTTATACTTCACGGCAAGTTTACACGGAAGAAGCAGTGAGGTGTAAGGGAGGAAAAACCGAAAAGATCAAGTGGGACCGCATTCACACATCTAGGGAGAAGGACAAGCGTGAAACCAGGCCTCCATTGCCAGACAGAGATAAGGCATGAGATGAAAGTCGTCCTCCAGCTAGAGACACTTACGGGGTTGGCCGGTCAGAGCATCGAGAGCATCCTGCGGCGTATCGACAGCAAACTCGAGAAACCAGAGCATATCAGCATGACAACCCTTGCGAGTATTATGGCAACCAGCAGGGCGATCGCCGGGAACCAAATGCCAATGACAAGAGCCCACACTGGGGCAGGTATTCGTCATGAAGGAGGCCAACTCATGAAGGAAGACATAATCATCCTGATCTGACACCTCGCCCGGATGGTTACATCAACACCATCGCAGGAGGACCTTCCCTCGCTGGTTCCAATAATCAAGAAAGGAAGCAATATGCGCGAGAAAGCCACCATGCTCCCTCCATGTTTAGCATCGCTCAATCGTCCCGGCCTCACTCTGGCCTGACGTTCACAGAAGAGGACGCGGAAGGGCTGCATATGCCTCATACAGATCCCCTTGTAATTCATGACCAACTAGGAACCAAGATGGTGAGACGCGTCCTGGTGGATTCTGGCGCATCGGTGGATATTCTTTATTTCGACGCGTTCGAGCAACTGGGGATATCTCCCAATTCCCTTAAACCCTTCGTCAGAAAGCTGGTAACTTTATCTAGGGAGGAAGTAGATGTCGCGGGCACGATAGAGTTGAAGATGACATTGGGAACTAGTCCCATTCGGCGCGTAGAAGATATCAAATTCACCGTAGTGCGACTCCCGACATCGTATAACGCAATAATGGGCCGCATTTATCTCATGAAATTTCAAGCAACTCTTTCCATCTACCACCTAAAGTTGAAATTCCATGTGGGCGATAAAGTTAGGGAGTCGAGAGGCCACCAAGAGGAAGCGCAGGGTTGCTATCTGTCATGCCTAAGCTGAAGACCACAAAGCCCCGTGTACATGGTTGAGAACCAAGACACGAAGATGGAAATAAGGGTCCCCCCACCTAATGATGCGCAGAAATTCGAAAAAATCATGCTAAGTCCATTTGAGAATAAAGAGGAGAAACTATTCATCGGGGGATGCATGACCGGCAGGCTCGCCCAAGAGCTAGAATGTCTGCTTACTATCTCGCGAGATGTGTTCGCCTGGAGTATTGAAGACTTGAAGGGGGTACCCCCAACAATGGTCACTCATTCGCTCAATATTGATCACGCAGCTCGGTCCGTAGTACAAAGGAAAAGGAAGATGAACGAGGAACGCGTTAAGGCTGCCAATGCCGAAGTCGAGAGGCTTCTCCGAGCTAGGTTCATCCGCGAAGTCAAATATCCCAAGTGGTTATCCAATGTGGTGTTAGTAAAAAAGGCCAGTGGTAAGTGGAGAATGCGCGTGGATTTCAAAGATGTGAACAAGGCTTGTCCAAAGGATTGTCACCCGTTACCTTGTGAACAAGGCTTGTCGAAAGGATTGTCACATGTTACCTTACATAGATGAACTTGTCGATTCCACCGCAGGAAATGTGGCATTGAGCTTCTTGGATGCTTATTTAGGTTACAACCAGATTCAGATGGATCCATGTGATGAGGAAAGCACTGCCTTTATCACCAGCCATGGTACCTATTGTTATAAAGTTATGCCCTTTGGCTTGAAAAACACAAGGGCTACATTCCAGCGGTTGATAGACCGCATGTTTAAGGGTCAGTTGAGAAATAGTGTTTCGGCGTATGTGGATGACATCGTCATCAAGAGTGCCACGAATGAGCAACACTTGGCGGACTTGCAGGAGGTTTTTGAATCCCGAACCATGTTTGGAGTGAACTCAGGCAAGTTTCTTGGCTTGATGATTAGTGCTCGAGGTATTGATGTCAACCCCGAAAAAGTTGCTGTTGTCGTTGCAATAAGATCTCCGAGGTCCAAGAATGAGATCCAAAAGCTCAATGGTGCGGTAAATTAATTGAGTCGGTTTTGCTCGCGACTGGCAGAGAGGGCACTCCCCTTTTTTGCTGCTCTAAAGAAGAATGAGAAGTTCGTGTGGACCGAAGAACTGGAGCAGTCTTTCCAGAGCCTCAATGCCTACCTCAACCACCTGCCCACTCTCTCTCCGCCTCTTCGCGACAAAGATCTTCAACTTTACCTCGCAATTAGTCCTACCACTATCAGCGCGGTATTATCCAGAAAAAGCAGTTACCTAGTGTATTTTGTGAGTAGAGTCCTACAACCCGTCGAACAAAGATAATCTCCCACAAAGAAGGTAGCATTAGTTGTGGTGTCGGCAGCCCGATGTTTGAGACCATACTTCCAGGCTCATTCCATCCAGCATCTGTCTGATTTTCCTTTGCGACAAATTTTTCATTAACCTACGCTGTTTGGCCGAATGACCAAGTGGGCCGTCGAGCTGTCAGAATTTGATATCTCCTATTTACCACGTACAACTATCAAAGCACAAGCCTTAGCCGACATCATTGTGGAAGCAAGTTTTGTTGTCTCAGAAGAGCCGAATCTCGAGGAGTGGAGGGTTTTCGTTAATGGATCGAAGTGTGACGCAGGAGGCGGAGCAGGGATAATACTAGAAGGCATTGTGTCTTTCGAAGCTCAATACACCCTTAACTTCGCGTTCCTTGTTACCAATAACGAAGCAGAGTATGAAGCCCTAATTGCTAGCCTAGAAATGACTCTCCTAAATGCCGCGCAAAGAATCCAAGCTTTCACCGACTCTGAAGTAGTGGCGCGACAAGTGATGGGACAGTATGAAGCAAAAATAGGATATCTCCCCGACTACCGCGCAAAGGTCAAGTCCATGGAATCTTGCTTGGATGTGTTCTATGTGGAATCCATACCACGCGCTTCGAACACCAGAGCAGACGCCCTTTCAAAACTTGGCACAACTTTGCCACTGGAGGCAGGAAACAAGGTGTTAGTAGAAAAGAAGGGGGTGACTAGCCAGGTGATGAGCATTCAGCCTAAAGAAAGTTGGGTTGATCCCATCGCCCAGTACATTGAACACGGCAACCTTCCTGACAATGCTCTTGAGGCAAGGAAAATCAAGGCAAAGGCTGCGCGATATTGTATTAGGGGAGGGAGGCTCTACATGAAGGGATTCGTTGAGGCTGATTGATAGGCGTTGTCGTAAGCACCTAAACAAAATAATCCTTAAAAACCCAACTAATGTAGTCTGGTAAGTAAGGGTCGAATCCCACAGGGAGGAGATAATCTTTCTAAGTGCAAAAGTGTATGCCAAAGTGACAAAGGGGGTGTTTGTTGATTTGTTTGCAAATAATAAAGTAAATCAAAAGCAAATGGTTGTAATCAATTGGGAAAAACACTTAGCCAGACAAATATCCACCATTCATTTGATTGATTGATCCTAGATTATCTCTATTTCTTCCTATGAATATTCATGTCCCTATTCTGAAATAGTTACCAGTTCAACTAGTCCTGGTAACCCTAACTATCGAACGCACAAGAAACTATCAAGATTTAGAACAATAGCAGCAGTAAGCATAGGAATTAACCAGGATACATACAACACCACAACTCGCAGTATTTAACACATAATCAATTCTCTTCACAATAAACTAGTCCTAGAATATCATGCTTGCTACACAAGATAAGGGATTTCAACTCGAAATATCCAAACCCTAGCAATAGACAATTACTAATATCAACTAGTTGATCAGGCCAGTCAAATCAATAATAATCTATAGGAATAAGCTCAAGAGAAGAGATATAATCAAAAGGAATAGGAATAGAATTATAATCTCACAACCATATATCAAATGAAGGCTTCAATCGCATGACTAAGCAAAAGTGCTTAGTTCTTCATAGTCTTGAAACAAAAACTCAAAGGGAAAAACAATGCTGAATCGTAGTCTGAATGAATATCAAAAGTGGCTGTCAGGAACTAGGTTAAATAACCCTAGCAAACCTAAAACTAAAGATAACAATAAAAATCAAAAAGGAAATAAAATAAACTAATCGGAATAAAAGAAATAAAGAAAAAGGAAATAAAGTAAAAACAAATCTTCGGACGAAAACTCGGACCCGCGTCTGATGACTCGTTTCCGCGACCGCGGAGGATTTTCCGTGACCGCGGAAATATCTCTGTTGAACTCTTGCTGTCTTCATATTTTCCACGACCGCGGAATTGGCCCCCGCAACCGCGAATTCTTCACTGTAGCTCCACTTCACCTCGTAATATTCCGCGACCGCGGCGGTGAGTTCCGCGACCGCGGAAAGCTTCTGTAAAGTTCTTCAGCTCTTCCTTCTTCGTCTTCTCTAGTCTTCTCAGGTGGCTTTCTCCTCCATCTTCATAATCTTCATTTAAGCTTCTCCAAACCACCAATATCCTACTCCTTCTCCTCAACTCCATACTCCACAATAACGCTCTAAACACATCCAAATGATACCTAAAACTTTGGTAACAACTCCTAGTTAAACCCTACAAAGTAGCGCTGATCAAATTCCCACATGCTTAAACCTTGCCCGTCCTCGAGTAAGCTAATATAAACCTACTCCTCCAATCAAATCCTCAAGGTCTCAGGAAGCACAAAAAAATCATCTCCACTAAGAACTGCACCTAATCATGAATCTCCAAGGCACCAACACAATAAACCCAACACACAACATACAAGCTTAAAGGAAAGCAGAGTACTTCCCCCAAGCTTAACCCAAACACCATAGAGTGAAATTAACAATCTAATCCTAGCCTCCATCTATCTTCTTATACCTCCTAGAGTGACCTACCCGAATCCTCCTTATATCACCTCTTCTTATGTCATCACGCCAGGAAAAATGAGGA
Source organism: Rheum nobile (assembly GCA_027886185.1). NCBI lineage: Eukaryota > Viridiplantae > Streptophyta > Magnoliopsida > Caryophyllales > Polygonaceae > Rheum > Rheum nobile. Next base: position 1,165,406 of record WOAB01000158.1, on the reverse strand, counting down.
ATCCTAAAAATCACTCCTCTTCTTTTCACTCATTTTGCCAAGGCGCCCTGATATGCGATATATTGTATAGAACATCTAGTGGTTATTAGCATAATTTAGGTGATGTTTGGATATTATTTGATGGTAATTCTGTAATCCGGAAGAGAAGACTAGAAGTGAAGAAATCATGGGATTTACAGAGGTTTGAAGTGCATTGAAGAGTAGAAGGACAATGTGTTGAATTCAATTGGTTCGTTATCTTTACTCCGATGTCCAAATGGAGTGATTCCAATTCGAGGAGTTAGATCTTGAAGTCTACTGCAAGTCCTCAAAATATGAGCATAATCTGAGTTGGAAATCAAAAGTTATGGTATTTTTACGGAAGTATCGCAGAAGCTGCTGGAGCCTCTGGAGATCCACCGCACCCGCGGTGGGTGTTGCCGCACTCGCGGTGACCTGTACGCGGAAGACTGTTTCTGAGATTTTTATTTCCTTTTATTTTAATTCTGAAACTTTGTTTCCAAGTTTGATATTTTCTTTTCTTTATTTCTGAATTATTTGCCCTAGTATTTAAGGTTATTTCTAAGACTTTGTTTAGAAGACCCGAGTTGCCACCTTTCATAGTTTCTTTCTCACAAATCCTATGGAGAACTAAACTTCCATTATTGCACTTGACGTTTTGAAGCCTTCAATTGATTGGTTGTGAGTTTTCTACTCTTGTTCGTTTTCCTATCTAGTTGGATTAATTCTCTTATGCTTGAATGTTTATGGGTTTATGTCGATTTATCTAGAGTAGCTACCAAGTTCTATTGATATCTTCCTAATTGCTAGGACTTGTGATTCCGGATTCGGGTTGCATATCTAGTAGCAAACACGATTTACATAAGCGGGTTGCGAGTGTTCATCGTGAGAGAGAGTTAATTGCATGTTATAGTAACAAGTTATTTCTATTGCATGTATCTTGTTGAATCCTTGGTTGAATGCTATTGCTTTATTGAGTCTTGAAGGTTTTCGGATTTGATTTAGTAATAAGTACTATTAGGGCTAGTAGAACTAATAGTTACCTATGATCGGGATAAGAACAACTAAAGGAAAGATAAGAACTTGAGACTAATAGAATTCAGTGATCAACCATATCTCTTGTTGTGTGGATCTTTATCAGGTGTGACACTTTTCCTCATCATATTCACAACCTTTGCCTGCGAATCTGTTTACTTGCTTTTTTTTAATTACTTGGTTCAAAAATCATACAACCCCCCCCCCCCCCCCTCCTAGTTCCTAGTTGGTGACTTGAAAAACACAAGAATTGATAACATGATTCCCTTGGGTTCGACCCTGACTTGCTTGCTATACTCTTTAGTAGGTACTTTAGGATTTCTTTGATTAGGCATACGACTTTAGGCCTGTCAAATTTGGCGCCGTTGCCGGGGACTCAAAATTTCTATTTTTGTGTTTTTGTTTGTTACCAACTTTGATGTGGATCTATCTTATGGTCCACACCCGTGCTATTGATAATCCACTTGTTGATTTAGATCCAGAGATCGACAGGACATTCCATAGGAGCCGCAGAGAACACACCACCCCGCAAGCTGCAATGGGTGACCAAACGCTTCGGCAATTGACTGCGCCGAATCTGACTATGCAACCGCTGGTTGTGACTATCCCAGCCATAGGAGATGGCGTGAACTTTGAACTGAAGTTGGGACTGATTCATTTGCTCCCAAATTTCCACGGACAGAGTGGAGAGGACCCAATCAAGCATTTGGATAAATTCCACACTGTATGCATGAGCATGAAACCGGCGAATATCACTGAAGAGCAAATCAAGATGAGAGCCTTCGAGTTCACTCTCAAAGATGCAGCTGATGACTGGTACTACCATCTTCCCACCGGAAGCATAGACACTTGGGCCAAACTTCATAAGGCCTTTCTTGAGAAGTACTTTCCTGCCAAGAAGACGAATAGCTTGAAGAAGGCTATAAGCAATATTGAACAAGAGGATGATGAGACCCTTTATGACTACTATGAACGGTTCAAGAGACTCTGCTCGAGCTGTCCATTCCATGGGTATACTACTCAAGATCTAGTGCTTCATCTCTACAATGGGTTGCTGGATAATGAGAGAATAATTGTCGACGCCGCTTGTGGAGGAAACATTCTCAACACGACACCAACGATCGCCATGGAAAAGATTCAGGAGATGGCAGAGGGGACAAGAAATTTCGGTAGAACTTCTACCAAGAGAGGAGTCAATGCTGTGAACTCCAATCGCTCCGAGCTAGCGAGCGAGATTGCTGAATTGAAAGACATGGTGAGGAGACTAACGCTGCAAGGAACTCATCAACAACTCAAAGCATGTGGGATTTGTGCTGATCAATTCCACCCCACCGATGCATGTCCTCAATTGCAAGATGATCCGAATGCTAAGGTGAACCATGTAGGAGGTTATCGACCTCCAAGACCTCAGAACGATCCCTACTCCAGCATTTATAATCCGGGATGGAGAGACCACCCCAATTTCAGATGGAGGGATCAACCGAATCAACAACAACAACCTCAGCCTAGACCTCAATTTCTACAAAGGTCACAAGATCAACAACCTGGTACGTCTGCTTCAACTGAAGATATGCTCCAAGCTTTGACTAAACATTTCGCCACACATGTTCAAGCTACGGCGTCGAGTATCAAGAACCTAGAAACGCAGATGGGACAAATGGCTGAAGCTATCACAAAGATCGATGCAAAGATTTTGGGAAATTTGCCATCTCAAACGGTAGTGAACCAACGAGAAAATGTTAGTGTTGTGATGCTTCGAAGTGGTAAGCAGTTGAACGTCGCTCCTAGTGTTGAAGAGGACGACACAGAAAATGAGAACTCTCTGTAGAGTTCACCACACCCGCGGTGGGACTCCAGAGGAACAACCGCACCCTGCTCCACTTTCACGGCACCCAGCGGCAGAACTAATTGAGAGTTCTGCATCCTCACCGCACCCGCGGTCATCTGACCGCACCCGCGGTGACGTTGTGGGATTTTTCGAGAATTCTTCTGCGAACATGACCGCACCCGCGGTGGACTCTAACCGCACCCGCGGTGGACTCTGACCGCACCCGCGGTGGACCTTCTGGAGTTGCTAAAGAGCCATACATCGACACCTATTTTCGTTCGCACTTTCCCCCTCTCGGTTCTCAGAAGCCACCCGCCCCATTCCCAGAGGCACTTAAGGAGAGGAGAATCATCGACGACAAGGACCTCTTTGAGACCTTTAGCAAGTGTGAGGTAAACATCCCTTTACTCAAACTTGTTAAAAGTATTCCCAAGTATGCTCGTTTCTTGAAGGAACTTTGCAAAATCAAGAGGACACATAAGCAGAAGCAAAAGAAGCAGGTCTAGGTGAGCGAGCAAGTATCTGCTGTATTTCAAAGGCGGATGCCCAAGAAGTGCAGTGATCCAGGTATGTTCTCTATCCCTTGCATAATCGGTGAGACAAAGATTGATAAAGCTATGCTAGATCTTGGTACAGCTATTAATGTCTTACCATTGTCATTATATGAGTCTCTTGGTCTACCACCATTACAGGACACTAGGCTAGTTATTCAATTAGCTGATGGAACTAATGTCTACCCGAAAGGGGTTGTTGAAGATGTCCTTGTTATGGTAGATAAGCTGATTTTTCCCACTGATTTTTATGTGCTTGATATGGTTAATGGTACATGTGCACCTATGCTGTTAGGTAGACCATTCATGAAAACTGCGAATACCACAATTGATGTCAGAAGTGGGAAATTAACTATGGAATTTGATAGGGATGGAGTTGAATATAACATATATGATATGAAACCTGTCATTAACACCTCTTTAAACTTTGTTGATGTAATGAGTCCTAACACTTTGGATGAATTGCAACCTATAATAGAGGATTCCATAGTTGACTTGCCTATCGATATTACTGTATCTTCTAATCTGCAAGAAGTCACGGCTTTATTGGATGAGAAGGGTGAGTCTCCTACTTCTCTTTTGGGCAGTTGCCCCACCTTACTGACTCCACAGGGCAAGAAGTCGTTCCCTTTTGTTGTGCAGAATGCACAGTCGGAGGTTAAACACCCCCCTGATCGATCTAAGTATGGGGAAAGGCGACTAAGATGGTCAAGGTGAAAGACCCGGTTAAGGAGAGGAATGGTCTAAGGTTCAAACCTTTCCATGATTGGTTCAGAAAAGAGGTGCTGAATGAGAAGGTTCCTAAGGAACCTGACGTTGTGGGTTGAGGTTGTCTGAGTCTTATGTCGAGCCACGACACAAACTAAGGCGTTGTCCGAGAGGCAACCCGAGGTATGGATTACTTTCCTTGCTCTTCTTTCTAAGTTTTTGCATTTGTGTTAGTTTTTTTTTGTTTCGTTTGAACTAACCTGTAGGGAGGAGACCTATGTGAATTGAAGAAGGTGTTTCCCACACCATTGTAAGTCTCCTTGTCCCTGCACTAAATAAAATCCCTGAAAAAACCTTAAACGGGGATCAAAAATTAAATTAAAAAATAAAAAATAAATAAAATGAAAAAGCAACGACAAAGAGTTTTAACAAAGGCCAGCTATCCGGAGTTCCCCATGGAGAAGGTGCGCATCATGTTATCAAGGCGGAGACATTAGCCCCACACATTGGTTGACAACGATGATGGCCCTACAATCGACAGCTGGAGAGGAGGAGCACCAGGGCCCACACCACGATGACATATGGGCCCATTTTTTGTGTTCATTGAAGGTCGTGCAGCGCCGCATTCTTTGATATACCACTATTCACCACAGTGGATTATTTGGTTGCACGGTAGAGATGAATTGAAGACACCCACACAACACCAGAGACTCGTGCATATAGTGACGACCGCCAACAACAAAGGAAGTGTCCAAGCAGCTCGGCGGCGTTGTGAGTTATTTTTTTTTGCTTTTCCCTGTGCTTATATTCTTTTTGTCTTTCATTACATTGAGGACAATACAATGTTTAAGCATGGGGGAAAGTTCTATACTTGCTACGTTGTTGAGGAGAAAAATAAAAAATTGAAAAAGCCAAAAATTTGAAAAAAGGCAAAAATTGAAATCCTGGGATAAGTCGAAAACCCGAAAGGGCGACTTAGGTAAGAAGCAGGTGGCTTAGACCAGCATTAGGCTAGGGTAATAATTGGTCAAGAGTGATGTGAGTATATTGTGAGCCCATCTATTGAAAAATGAAATGAGTGGCTTGGTGAAAACCCGAAAGGGCGCCTTGGCAAAATAAGTGAAAAGAATAAGAGTGATTTTTAGGATTCCTCATTTTTCCTGGCGTGACGACATAAGAAGGGGAGTTATAAGTAGGTTTCGGGTAGGCCACCATGGAGGAATAAGGTGATTAGATGGAGTTAGGATTAGATGAGTTTTGCATCACTTGTTTGGTTGTCTTGGAGCTTATTGTTGATGTGTTGTAACTACTAGTGTCATGTTTTCTTGTACTTCCCAAGGCCTTGAAGCATGATTGATCGACTTTAGGCCTGTCAAATTTCGGGTTTTCACCAAGCCACTCATTTCATTTTTTCAATAGATGGGCTCACATAAAACTCACATCACTCTTGACCTCATATTACCCCAGCCTATTGCTGGTCCAAGCCACCTACTTATTACCTAAGCCGCACTCTCGGGCTTTCGACTTATCCCAGGATTTTATTTTGGTCTTTTTTCAATTTTTTGACTTTTTCATTTTTTATTATTTTTTCGTTCTTCCTCAGACGACTAGCAAGTATAGAACACTCCCCCATGCTTAAACATTGCATTGTCCTCAATGTAATGAAAGACAAAAAAGATGAAGCATAGGGAAAGGCAAAAAATATTCACAACCGTCGCCGAGTTGGCTTGGACCCGGAAGTTGGTGATGGCGGTAAATCATGAATGCACATGTCGCTGGTGTTGCGGCGGTCTTCAAACTCAAACTCCACCGTGCAACCAAATAGATCCACTGTAATGTGTAGTGGTATATCAAGGAAAATGAGGTTGCACGGGCCTTCAACGAACACAGAATGGGAGCCCAGATGTAATCGTGTTGTGGGCTCTGGTGGTCCTCCTCATCAACTGTCGAATGTCGGGCCATCATCGTTGCCAAATAAAGATGTGGGGAGAATGTCTCCTCCTTGGCAGCATGATGCGCACCGTCTCTCAAAGTAAAATACGGACAGCTGGGCCTTGGGTAAAACTTTTTTTTTTCCAGCAGGTAAAGGGGACTTATAGTGTTATTTCCGCGCCCGCGGAGATGTTTCTGGTGCGTAGTTCACCTTCTTCAATTTTTGGCTCCGGGTCTCCTACCTGCAGGTTAGTCTAAAGCAAAAACAAAAGCAAAAGCACAGACAAAAATAACACAAGATAAAACAAAAACAACTAAAGACATGGAATGAAAAGAAAATAAAAGAAATATATACCTCGGGTTGCCTCCCGAGCAGCGCCTTAGTTATTGTCGTGGCTCGACTTGGTGCTCTCCCACTTAACTTGGGTTACTCACATCAATTGAACACTCCGGGTTACCATCAGGAGGGTGTCGCTTTGCATCGTCTATGTTGAAATCGACCCTCACTCTGTCAAACTCCATTGTGAGCGAACCACTGCTCACATCAATCTTTGTGCCTTCCGTGTTCATAAACGGCCTTCCTAGCATCACAGGGGCTGCGTGCTTATCTTGCCCTGTATCCATCACAAAGAAGTCCGCAGGGAAAATCAGCTTGTCAACTTCTACTAGCACATCCTGCACTACTCCTATGGGATACACGTATGAATTGTCAGCTAGCTGGATCACAATCCATATCTTCTCTAATGGCCCGACCTCTAAAGACTCGTATATCGAGAGAGGTAAAACGTTGATAGAGGCACCTAAATCCAGCATGGCTTTTTCAAACAGGGTGCCACCCATCTTGCAGGGAATAGTGAACATGCCCGGATCACTGCATTTCTTGGGCAATCGCTTTTGCAGCATAGCGGATACATTCTCATTGACTTTGACCTTCTTTTTCTCCTTCATGTAACACCCCCAAAACTTAACCCTTTTGGAAAGGTATTACCGCCAGTGACCCCAGTGTTCCTTACCGAGATCACCCAAGGCTTTACCGTTTAAATACAATTTATGAAATACAAATGATACATAATGATCAAAGCATTCAATCCCAAACATAACATTGTCAAGGAAACAGAGTTACGGGATTACAACCCAATCCCGAATAGGCCAACACAGAGTTTAAACCAAAAACAGCGAAAGTCTTATAAAGCACATTACAACCAAAGTCATTGTCCAAAAGATCTCAACCTGATTAAAGAAATAATTAAAACGTTCAAAAACCATCGTCGACTCCATAGTCCTTCAATTCTTCTGAGCTACTTTCGATCTGATGTGCCGAATCGAACGGATGACACCAGCCCACATGCAGAGAACAAAGTTCGTGGGTTAGTCTACTTGAATAGACTAGCAAGGATACAAAGCAGAATGGTTCGAAGCAGTCGTATTAGGTTAGACTCATCGCTTCTCGAATAATAATCGATGACGATAGTCAACCATCATACTCCTACTGGAATAGACAAGAGGTATGCACAAGAGAAGATTCTGGAAGACTGAATCTTCACAGACATCGACTCGAAAGAAGACTCCAACGGAAATGAGTCTTTAAGGAAATATGACAAATCTGGAATGTTACAGAATCATACAACAATGATTTAAAAGTTGACTGAGATGCTTCGGTTCACGACCAACCTCACCGCATACAGCGAGTCCAGATTGGAAAGAGAACGTACTATGATCAAAGTTGAGACGAGTTTTCCAAGCTCCACTATAACTTAGCTGCACTACTCGCCGAAGGTTTATTAATTATGTGCATCGAGTAGCACTTATCTGATTTATGTTTCAAAAACACACATCACGTTATTAGACTTTTACATGTGTACCCCATCATTGGGACGACACATCTTAGTATACGTTTCGTCGAGAGTGACGTACACCGAAAGGTTTGTGACACCAGCTAAGTGTCCTGTCTCTACACACTTGTGAAAGAGACCGATCATGATCTTAGAATAGTACCAGATGGAGACGAGCCACCCCGATACCAGATTATAAAGAAACGACTGGACAGAGTCCGAGTAACGTTCCTATTTAACAGTGCTAACTAAACAGTTACAGCACAATAACAGTTACAGGATAAATCCACATAAAGGCCCGAAAGGCGATCACAGATAATAACGTTGTTCTAACAGATATACAACCTATTATATGATTTTCAAAACAGTTTATCAAAACCGTTTCCAGACAAACAGAGTATTCATTCCAAATTAATTACTCAGATAAATTACTGATAATTAATGTAAATATGGAACGAACGAGCAAGAGCGAACCACCACTTGCCTTAATCCACAGAATAGCCTAACGACGACAACTGGATTCCGGGCTCGACACGGGTATAGCTCCGACAGCACAACAACCTTCGAGTCGACCCATAAAAGGAACCCTAAGTTAGATCTGACATAACCGTAGTACGAATCTAAAAACGATGAAAGAGAACGAAAGGAAAGACGCCACGACCACAACCAACCAAGCCAAAGCCATGAAGGCATTCTGGGCACTGGCGGCGGTCGCTGTTCTTGGCGGCGGTCGCCGCAGTTCATCACGACGGGCGCCGTGAAGAATACGGCGGTCGCCGTGAAGAACTCAGACGACAGAACGGCGAGAAAACTCACCCCAAAACACGATCGACTCGGCCTCCTTCGACTTGTTGGGTTCTGACCTCCAAAGGCAACCACAAGCTTCTCGAAGGGCTACTGGAACAACACCAAAGGCCACCGTCGAAAGCTTCAGAATTTCGGCGAGAGGCACAAACTCCGGCGAGAGGAAGATTTGAGGATTTCAGCTTGATTTGTGCATGAATCTGACCCCAATCCTCTTCCTTTTATAGCCACAGATCATGTGGACACCGCGATGGTCTAAACGAGACGTGGCGAGGCTAAAACGGCGCCTTGTCAGACGTCTCCGGCGACCAACGGATAATGACCCCTGGGTAATCACAGCGGGCACCGCAATTTTGCCTACGGCGGGCCGCGGCGGGCGCCGTAATTACGGCGGTCGCCGTTTTTTTTAGTCTTCGCGCCCAGCTGGAAGGCGAGGGCACTGTTGCCTCGAGCCTTTTGCGGCGGTCGCTGCCTTACTTATGGCGGTCGCCGCCACTGTGGCGTTGCCCCTCTCGGCTTTTTGGACGACAACAACTTTAACCCGGGATAGAAATATCGTACGCGAACGCGTATAAACATTCGAAGCACGTCGTCTGTATTTTATTTCACTGAGAAAAATATTATAGATACAGAGCACATTACAGAATGTCTCAAACTCTCTGTATTAAATCCGACGTACACAATGGGTACTCGGGAAAATTCCAAAATTCCCAAAATAACCTTACAAAAATACGGGGTATCACATCTCCTCCCCCTTAAAAGAAGTTTTGACCCCGAAACTTAGGTCGAAAATAACTTGGGAAAACGCCTGAGCATATCTGACTCGGTTTCCCACGTCTCCAAAGTAACTTCTTTGGTCCCTGACTTGGACCACAACACTCGTACGAACGGCACGATCTTGTTGCGCAAACGCTTCTCCCGACGCTCCAAAATGCACACGGGCAACTCTTCATCAGTACCATTATCTTGAATCTCGATGTCCTCATAACTAAGCACATGAGACTCATCTGGCACATACTTTCTGAGCAACGATACGTGGAACACGTTATGCACCGGGTGAGCCAATGGTGGCAACGCCAAGCGGTACGCTAGAGATCCTACTCTATCCAGAATCTCGAATGGTCCCACGTATCGAGGGTTAAGCTTCCCACGCTTACCAAATCTGAAAACTCCTTTGGATGGCGATACCTTGACAAAAACCTTGTCACCGACCTCGAACTCGACAGTCCTGTGCTTCCGATCTGTGTAGGACTTCTGTCGACTCTGAGCGGTCAACATCCTTTGTCTGATCAAAGCAATGTCTGAAGCCGTCCTTTCGACCAACTCTGGTCCAAGCAGAATTTTGTCGGCATTATCGTCCCAACAAATCGGAGATCTGCATCTGCGACCATACAAAGCTTCAAACGGAGCCATCTTGATTGTAGCATGCCAGCTATTGTTGTACGTGAACGAGCAAGAGCGAACCACCACTTGCCTTAATCCACAGAATAGCCTAACGACGACAACTGGATTCCGGGCTCGACACGGGTATAGCTCCGACAGCACAACAACCTTCGAGTCGACCCATAAAAGGAACCCTAAGTTAGATCTGACATAACCGTAGTACGAATCTAAAAACGATGAAAGAGAACGAAAGGAAAGACGCCACGACCACAACCAACCAAGCCAAAGCCATGAAGGCATTCTGGGCACTGGCGGCGGTCGCTGTTCTTGGCGGCGGTCGCCGCAGTTCATCACGACGGGCGCCGTGAAGAATACGGCGGTCGCCGTGAAGAACTCAGACGACAGAACGGCGAGAAAACTCACCCCAAAACACGATCGACTCGGCCTCCTTCGACTTGTTGGGTTCTGACCTCCAAAGGCAACCACAAGCTTCTCGAAGGGCTACTGGAACAACACCAAAGGCCACCGTCGAAAGCTTCAGAATTTCGGCGAGAGGCACAAACTCCGGCGAGAGGAAGATTTGAGGATTTCAGCTTGATTTGTGCATGAATCTGACCCCAATCCTCTTCCTTTTATAGCCACAGATCATGTGGACACCGCGATGGTCTAAACGAGACGTGGCGAGGCTAAAACGGCGCCTTGTCAGACGTCTCCGGCGACCAACGGATAATGACCCCTGGGTAATCACAGCGGGCACCGCAATTTTGCCTACGGCGGGCCGCGGCGGGCGCCGTAATTACGGCGGTCGCCGTTTTTTTAGTCTTCGCGCCCAGCTGGAAGGCGAGGGCACTGTTGCCTCGAGCCTTTTGCGGCGGTCGCTGCCTTACTTATGGCGGTCGCCGCCACTGTGGCGTTGCCCCTCTCGGCTTTTTGGACGACAACAACTTTAACCCGGGATAGAAATATCGTACGCGAACGCGTATAAACATTCGAAGCACGTCGTCTGTATTTTATTTCACTGAGAAAAATATTATAGATACAGAGCACATTACAGAATGTCTCAAACTCTCTGTATTAAATCCGACGTACACAATGGGTACTCGGGAAAATTCCAAAATTCCCAAAATAACCTTACAAAAATACGGGGTATCACATCTCCTCCCCCTTAAAAGAAGTTTTGACCCCGAAACTTAGGTCGAAAATAACTTGGGAAAACGCCTGAGCATATCTGACTCGGTTTCCCACGTCTCCAAAGTAACTTCTTTGGTCCCTGACTTGGACCACAACACTCGTACGAACGGCACGATCTTGTTGCGCAAACGCTTCTCCCGACGCTCCAAAATGCACACGGGCAACTCTTCATCAGTACCATTATCTTGAATCTCGATGTCCTCATAACTAAGCACATGAGACTCATCTGGCACATACTTTCTGAGCAACGATACGTGGAACACGTTATGCACCGGGTGAGCCAATGGTGGCAACGCCAAGCGGTACGCTAGAGATCCTACTCTATCCAGAATCTCGAATGGTCCCACGTATCGAGGGTTAAGCTTCCCACGCTTACCAAATCTGAAAACTCCTTTGGATGGCGATACCTTGACAAAAACCTTGTCACCGACCTCGAACTCGACAGTCCTGTGCTTCCGATCTGTGTAGGACTTCTGTCGACTCTGAGCGGTCAACATCCTTTGTCTGATCAAAGCAATGTCTGAAGCCGTCCTTTCGACCAACTCTGGTCCAAGCAGAATTTTGTCGGCATTATCGTCCCAACAAATCGGAGATCTGCATCTGCGACCATACAAAGCTTCAAACGGAGCCATCTTGATTGTAGCATGCCAGCTATTGTTGTACGTGAACTCAATCAGACTCAAGATGTCCTCCCAGCTAGTCGGACGATCGAGTACACAAGCTCTAAGCATATCCTCCAGGGTTTAGATGGTCCTTTCAGACTGGCCATCTGTCTGAGGATGAAACGCGGTGCTGAACCTCAACTCGGTTCCCATAGTCTTATGAAGTTCCTGCCAGAACCTTGACATGAAACGGCCATCTCGGTCCGATATAATGGTCTTAGGAATGCCATGTAAGTGGACAATCTCCTTCTGGTAGACTTCTGCTAACTTCTGGGTTTCCCATGTGGTCTTGATGGCTATGAAATGAGCACTCTTTGTAATCCTATCCACAATTACCCAGATAGCATCCCTCTGACTTCGAGTCTTTGGTAGCCCAGTGACGAAGTCCATGGCGATGTCCTCCCATTTTTATTCTGGCACTGGGAGAGGTAGCAACTCACCACCTGGCCTGCGGTGTTCGATCTTGACCTTCTGGCAAGTTAAGCACTTTGCCACAAAGTCTGCTACATCCCACTTCATGTTTGGCCACCAAAACTTCTTCCTGAGGTCCTTGTATATCTTGCTAGATCCAGGATGCACAGAATAAGCAGATGAATGAGCTTCCCTCATCACCAACTGACGAAGACCTTCTGTGTCAGGTACACAGATCCGATCCTGAAACCAAAGTGATCCATCATCCTGAACCACAAAACTGGGAGCTTTCCCATCCATCACTTCACTGCTTAACTTCACCAAGATGATGTCATCGACTTGCTTTTCTTTGATCTGATCCAGCAGTGTAGCCTGAATTTCCATCATACTCAGGTACCCTTTACGCTGGTCATACAAGACTTCAATGTCGCATGACTCTTGGTTTAGCTTGGTCTGAGCAGTAAGTAGAGCAACTACAGTCTCGTGCGTTGTCTTCCGGCTTAGTGCATCAGCTACTACATTAGCCTTGCCCGGATGATACAGCAACTCCATGTCGTAGTCTTTGAGTAACTCTAGCCAGCGGCGTTGTCTCATATTTATCTCTTTTTGAGTAAATATATACTTGAGACTTTTGTGGTCAGTGAAGACTTGGCATCTTATACCGTATAGGTAATGCCTCCAAATCTTTAGCGCAAAGACAACCGCTGCTAACTCAAGATCATGGGTCGGATAGTTTTCTTCGTAAGTCTTGAGTTGTCTAGATGCGTAAGCAAAAACTCTGCCTTTCTGCATCAGTACACAACCCAAACCACACTTTGAAGCATCACTATAGACCACATAATCGTCATTCCCTTCTGGGAGTGCTAACACGGGTGCCGAGGTCAGCCGTCGCTTCAACTCCTGGAAACTGGCCTCGCACTTGTCATTCCAGACAAACTTCTTGTGAACCTTGCGGAGTAGATTGGTCATAGGTAGAGCGATCTTTGAAAATCCGTCTACGAACCTTCTATAATACCCGACAAGTCCAAGAAAATTGCGCACCTCCTTCACGTTCTGGGGCTGTGTCCATTTAGCCACCGCTTCAATCTTTTGGGGATCAACCATAACCCCATTTTTATTGATCATGTGGCCTAAGAAAGCCACTTCCTTTATCCAGAATTCACATTTAGACAATTTAGCAAAAAGCTGATGTTGTCTAAGGATTGACAAGGCAATCCACAGATGTTTCTCGTGGACTTCTTCATCCGGAGAATAGATCAGGATGTCGTCTATGAAGACCACCACGAACTTATCCAAGTACTAGTGAAAACATCGGTTCATCAAATCCATAAAGACAGCTGGAGCATTTGTAAGCCCAAAAGGCATTACTACGAACTCGTAATGACCATATCTGGTCCTAAACGCAGTTCTAGGAATGTCATGCTCACGAATCCTGAGTTGATGATATCCAGATCTCAGATCGATCTTGGAGAAAACATTTGCTCCCTGCAACTAGTCCAACAAGTCATCAATCCTAGGCAAAGGATACTTGTTCTTGATCGTCACCTTGTTCAACTCTCGGTAGTCGATACAAATTCGGAACGATCCGTCCTTCTTTTTGACGAATAATATCGGAGCACCCCACGGCGATGCACTCGGCCTGACATAACCTTTGTCAAGAAGATCTTCAAGTTGATTCTTCAATTCTTGCATCTCAGCTGGAGCCATCCGATATGGTGATTTGGAAATCGGCGCCGTACCAGGCTCAAGATCAATTCAAAACTCTACGACACGGTTCGGGGGTAATCCAGGAATTTCTTCCGGAAAGACATCCGAAAACTCCCTAACTACAGGAATATCAAGAACCTCAGGTCCATCCTTCGTAGGCGAATCCAAGTAGCAAAGGTACCCGACACATCCTTGTCGTAGTAGCTTAAACGCAGTCATCGCATTGATCAGCTTGCCGTTATCAGCGTCATTTCGACCTTTGAACTTGCACACGAACTGGCCCCCAGATGACACCGTCACCGTTCTTGAACTGAAGTCGATCACCGCCTTGTGACGCGTCAGCCAATCCATACCGAGGATAATGTCGTATGGAGCCATGGCTATGCAGATTAAATCTGCCTCGAATTCCTTACCCTGAATGGTAATCGGAAAGTCGGACAGATGCTTGGTTCCCACCAAACATTCTCCATTAGGAAGATTAACGACGAAAGGGTCGCACGAATCGTTGCACACTAAATCTAACTTGCTAATACAGCTATCCGAAATAAAGGAATGCGTAGCACCAGAATCAAACAGAATGCACACTGAAGTAGAGTGAAGGTATAGAGTACCTTGAGCAATTGGGGCATTGGGTCCATCTGCTTCACGCATCTCGTACAAGCGTTGGCCCTGACTTCCAGAAACAGCTGGGGCCTTTCCCCTGTTCTGAGCAGTCGTCTACACTGAAGGGCTAGGAGTCTCGGCAGGCTTGAACCTAGGTCGGTTGCTCTGATGAACTGACCCTTGTTGCGACTCTACTCCCTTCTGATTCCCCTGCTTGCAGTACTTCTGCAGATGACCATCACGTCCACACCCAAAGTACGACCTCTTCTCCTTCTGACAGTCATTGCTCTTGTGCCCAGCAGTACCACCGTTATAACACTGAACTGAACTCCTGGTCTGCCCTGATAGCTGAGTCGATCCTCCTTGCGTCATCTCCGTCTTAGCTTGGCCGGACTTGGCAAAGTTAGACGGTGGCGCAGGGCGCTTAAAACCACCTCCCTGGTTCTGGTTCTGCATCGACTTCTGTCGGTTGCACCTCTTGGTCGACTCCTCTAGAGTTACCTCCAGCTTATAGGCACAATCCACATACTGCTCTAAGGTAGAGCATGTGTGGTGCACCATTAATGGCTTGATATCCGGGCTCATCCACTCGTGGAAGTACCAGATCTTTTGGGCCTCGCTGGTGATCTCGGCAGTTGCGTACTGTAAAAGGTGATTGAACTTAGACGCCAACTCGGTCACTTTCAGACCATCCGTCTTTGGGTACAAGAACTCTTTATGCTTCTTTTCTCTCATAGCACGAGAGAAAAAGCGATCCACCATCTTGGTCTTGAACATCGACCAAGTCAACACTGGGTTCTCAGCCAAACCTGTGTTCTCCCACCACTCGCTAGCCTCCTCCTTCAGCTGAAGAGAAGCTATATGGACCTTCTCGGCCTCAGTACACTCCACGTTCCGAAACAGCCTCTCCATATGGGAGAACCAATGAGTCACTGCTACTGGCTCCCCTTTCCCGTTATAGCAATCGGGCCTCATGGAAGTGATGGTCTTAAGAGCGCGACCATAGCTGTCTCTAGTCCTGACGGCATTCTCCTGAACCACAGGGTTTCTGGGTTCCACAACATCAGGAACCGTTGGGTGAGTAGGCACTTCTTGCGCTTGAGGCGCACTGGGTCTCAATACGTCTGCAATTGCCTGCATCACAATCCCGCGAATCGCCTCAACAGCTGCGGCATCAAATAGAGTCGGTGCATGGGTCTGATCTTGACCTTCACGCCTATGCTGTACGCGAGACTCTGACTCGTGTTCATCCTGAACACCTCTTCCTGCTGGCCTGGGATCTTGACTAGTCCCAGCACCGGCTCGAATCGAGTTTCTCGTGCTTCTTGGGTTCACCATCTGTTTACCGATCCAATTCCAAGTATTCAATACATTAATATTATGCAATATACTTATGCAATATACCAACGTAAAGAAATTACTCAGAATAGATCAACTTGGTATTTTATAGATGAACCTTCGAACTATTACACAAACTACACATAAGTCTATCCTCCGAGCGCTAGGACAACATTGCTCGAAGATAAAAGTGTTTCCCAGAGTACTTGCCTCAATACTGAAATATTACACATAGTACAAACTTGGAATACTAAGAAATGAAACTACAGCGATAGGCAACGCCAATTCTCATCAAGGCGTTCCAAAATGTCTCCCATAAGACTGGCTACTCGTGCACGGTCTCTTCGGACTAGGCTCACCATCGAGCTCGGGCGATGGGTTTCGCACCCGGCTTGACCCTGAAGCACAAGGTCCTATCTCAGTCATGGTAAGGTATGGGTCGTTCATGACTGGTCCTCCTATCCCATCCCTTCTCTGAGTACTGGCGATCAGCTCATCCCATTAACGCTGCTGTTCTGCAGAGATTACCTCACTCTAGCGGAGGATCTCCTGCAGCTCGGATTCTGACCTCCTTCTTCTTGGAGTAGGGATAGGTTGAGATTCCTTGTCACTTCTCCTAATACCGTACTCGGTATACAATGTCTCCCAATTAGCTTCTGACATGGGTGCGTACTCTGGCACTGGTGGCAACTCTTGCATAGGTGGTAACTCTGTACTGGGGTGAATAAATTGTATCCCCGTTTCCTGACTATCCACCAGCAAGTGCCTCAAGTCATCGGACTCCTAGTTTTGTCCGCTGAGGTCCATCTCGGTATCCTCCTCGGGATCATCCTCGATGGGGTCCTCTTCCTCTTCTTCCTCTTCGGGGTCATCCTCTATGGGGTCCTCTTCTTCATCTTCCTCCTCACTCCCTTCAATAATCATATCCATCAGGTAATCGTCATGGTAGTACCCTCTCGCGTACCTCGACGATTCATCTCCTTGCATTGCTTCCTCCCTTGGTGGCTCCACTGGTGCTGTCACAGGAACTACAGCATTCCTTGACACCAGGACTACCGACTCAGGAAGCACATGCTTGATCTCCTCAGGTGGGCTGCTCGGGCCTCCAACCTCGAAGCACCTCTGGGGTATAGGGAAGTCTAGCCTCTCGGTAGACGGTGAATCCATCTCGGCATCTTCCGACCCCTTCTTTAGAGATATACATGCACCCATCTCCTATAGGATAACGATGAAGGAATTAGTCTTTCTAGACATAGAAGAAAGCTTATTATATCAGACTATCCAGAAGACATGACTATGAACGGTGTTTTTAAATTCTTTTTACTTTGAAAATTTAGAGCCATTTTTAAAGCATTTTCGAAAACGGATAAATGGTTTATAAAAAAAAATAAAAAAAAAATAAAAAATAAAAATCCTAAACCCGTTTTAAAACCTTTGGCTCTGATACTACAACTGTAACACCCCCAAAACTTAACCCTTTTGGAAAGGTATTACCGCTAGTGACCCTAGTGTTCCTTACCAAGATCACCCAAGGCTTTACCGTTTAAATACAATTTATGAAATACAAATGATACATAATGATCAAAGCATTCAATCCCAAACATAACATTGTCGAGGAAACAGAGTTACGGGATTACAACCCAATCCCGAATAGGCCAACACAGAGTTTAAACCAAAAACAGCAGAAGTCTTATAAAGCACATTACAACCAAAGTCATTGTCCAAAAGATCTCAACCTGATTAAAGAAATAATTAAAACGTTCAAAAACCACCGTCGACTCCATAGTCCTTCAATTCTTCTGAGCTACTTTCGATCTGATGTGCCGAATCGAACGGATGACACCAGCCCACATGCAGAGAACAAAGTTTGAGGGTTAGTCTACTTGAATAGACTAGCAAGGGTACAAAGCAGAATGGTTCGAATCAGTCGTATTAGGTTAGACTCATCGCTTCTCGAATAATAATCGATGACGATAGTCAACCATCATACTCCTACTGGAATAGACAAGAGGTATACACAAGAGAAGATTATGGAAGACTGAATCTTCACAGACATCGACTCGAAAGAAGACTCCAACGGAAATGAGTCTTTAAGGAAATATGACAAATCTGGAATGTTACAGAATCATACAACAATGATTTAAAAGTTGACTGAGATGCTTCGGTTCACGACCAACCTCATCGCATACAGCGAGTCCAGATTGGAAAGAGAACGTACTATGATCAAAGTCGAGACGAGTTTTCCTAGCTGCACTACTCGCCGAAGGTTTATTAATTATGTGCGTCGAGTAGCACTTATCTGATTTATGTTTCAAAAACACACATCACGTTATTAGACTTTTACATGTGTACCCCATCATTGGGACGACACATCTTAGTATACGTTTCGTCGAGAGTGACGTACACCGGAAGGTTTGTGACACCAGCTAAGTGTTCTGTCTCTACACACTTGTGAAAGAGACCGATCATGATCTTAGAATAGTACCAGATGGAGACGAGCCACCCCAATACCAGATTATAAAGAAACGACTGGACAGAGTCCGAGTAACGTTCCTATTTAATAGTGCTAACTAAATAGTTACAGCACAATAACAGTTATAGGATAAATCCATATAAAGGCCTGAAAGGCGATCACAGATAATAGCGTTATTCTAACAGATATACAACCTATTATATGATTTTTAAAACAGTTTATCAAAACCGTTTCCAGACAAACAGAGTATTCATTCCAAATTAATTACTCAGATAAATTACTGATAATTAATGTAAATATGGAACGAACGAGCAAGAGTGAACCGCCACTTGCCTTAATCCGCAGAATAGCCTAACGACGACAACTGGATTCCGGGCTCGACACGGGTATAGCTCCGACAGCACAACAACCTTCGAGTCGACCCATAAAAGGAACCCTAAGTTAGATCCGACATAACCGTAGTATGAATCTAAAAACGACGAAAGAGAACGAAAGGAAAGACGCCACAACCACAACCAACCAAGCCAAAGCCATGAAGGCATTCTGGGCACTGGCGGCGGTCGCTGTTCTTGGAGGCGGTCGCCGCAGTTCATCACGACAGGCACCGTGAAGAATACGGCGGTCGCCGTGAAGAACTCAGACGACAGAACGGCGAGAAAACTCACCCCAAAACACGATCGACTCAGCCTCCTTCGACTTGTTTGGGTTCTGACCTCCAAAGGCAACCACAAGCTTCTCGAAGGGCTACTGGAACAAAACCAAAGGCCACCGTCGAAAGCTTCAGAATTCCGGCGAGAGGCACAAACTCCGGCGAGAGGAAGATTTGAGGATTTCAGCTTGATTTGTGCATGAATCTGACCCCAATCCTCTTCCTTTTATAGCCACAGATCATGTGGACACCGCGATGGTCTAAACGAGACGTGGCGAGGCTAAAACGGCGCCTTGTCAGACGTCTCCGGCGACCAACGGATAATGACCCCTGGGTAATCACAGCGGGCACCACAATTTTGCCTACGGCGGGCCGCGGCGGGTGCCGTAATTATGGCGGTCGCTGTTTTTCGGGTCTTCGCGCCCAGCTGGAAGGCGAGGGCACTGTTGCCTCGAGCCTTTCGTGGCGGTCTCCGCCACTGTGGCGTTGCCCCTCTCAGCTTTTTGAACGACAACAACTTTAACCCGGGATAGAAATATCGTACGCGAACGCGTATAAACATTTGAAGCACGTCGTCTGTATTTTATTTCACTGAGAAAAATATTACAGATACAGAGCACATTACAGAATGTCTCAAACTCTCTGTATTAAATCCGACGTACACAACGGGTACTCGGGAAAATTCCAAAATTCCCAAAATAACCTTATAAAAATATGGGGTATCACACTTCACCGCTTTCTTCCTCTTTATTTTGCACAGCTACTTCAAGAATTTGGCATAGCGAGGGATACTTTGAACAAGTTTTATCAACGAAATATTTACCTCGCAGTTGCTGAAGGTCTCAAATAAATTCTTGTCGTTCTCCACCTTCCTGGTGTCCTTCAGTGCCTCGGAAAAGGGTGCGGGAGGCTTCAACCAGCTGAGCGGAGGGAAGCTGGGCCGAACGTAATCATCTTGGGCAGCCTCGAAATCGTCTGGGGCTCCAAGAAGCTTTCCGCGATTGCGGATTTCTGTCTGCGGTCGCGAATTTTCATCGAGCAAATCCTCTTCTACAGGAACTTTTCCGCGGTCGCGGAAATCTGTCTGCGGTCGCGGAAAATCGCCGATTTTTCCCTCGTCTCCAGGAGAAAATCCGCGGTCGCGGAAATCTTGCTGTTGGCCTCGACTTTCTTCCACTTGTGTTCCGCTCCTTAGCATCATGGCGCATACGTTCTCCCTCGGGTTTACTACCGTTTGAGATGGCAGTTTTCCCGAATCCCGGGCTTTCAGTCTGCTCACTGCGATGGAGATTTACCCCACTTGCTTCTCCAAGTTCTAAATACTTGACCGCATCTCTTGATTTTGTTGGACCATAGTATTTCCCAACGTTGTTACAGTCTGAGCTAGAGACTCTTATTGTCGGACCACTGCTTGAATTTGTTGGGCCGTAGTGCTTGCCAACGTTGATACGCTATGGGTGAGAGATTTGATCATGTCTTCACTGTTTCATACGCTCTGAGCAAGATATTTGATCATGCCATCATCGGGCATAGATGAACTTGAGCTTTGGCCTTGAGGTCTTGGGTCAAATTGAGCTCTAAATTGTTGTTGTTGACCCTCAGGCTGTTAGAACTGTTGTGGGCGCGGTAGGAATTGTGGAGGCCTCTGGTGATACTCTTGATTTTCCTGGCCCTGAGGGGTACTCTGCTGATTTTCGTATCTCAAATTTTGGTGATCTATCCACCCTGGATTGTACGTGTTGGAGTACGGATCATATCTTGGCCTTGAAGGGCCGTATCCTCCAATAGCATTCACCTCAGCAGTGGGCTCCTGCAGTGTGGGACATGCATCGGTCGGATGCATCGTGTCATAGCATATCTCACATGATTTGA
The DNA here is from genome assembly GCA_027886185.1 of Rheum nobile. Lineage (NCBI taxonomy): Eukaryota > Viridiplantae > Streptophyta > Magnoliopsida > Caryophyllales > Polygonaceae > Rheum > Rheum nobile. The sequence continues at coordinate 1,144,427 of WOAB01000158.1, read as the reverse complement.
CTTGCTGCTGGCCACCCTTCATCATGTATCTCCTCATCATCTCCTTCATCTCAGCCATCTCAGAAAGTATTGAAGAATTGGGCTGGGAGTCTGCAACTTTTACTGACTGGGTGCCCGCCCTTTTACTAAATTGTCTTGAGCCCTCAGATAGCTCAAAGAATATCTCAAAAGCTGCAGCATGCGTCTTGTTCAAAATATTTCCTCAGCAGGCTGCATTCACCATCCGACGCTCGTCGTCAAGTAGACCATCGTACAAATAAAGTACGAGGTCTTGGTCTGAATACCCATGGTAGGGACAGCTAGAAATCAGCCTCTTGAATCTTTCATAGTACTCGTACAACGACTCAGCAGCCTGCTGCTCAATGTTGCTAATATTCCTCTTCAGGCTGTTGAGCTTAGTCGTAGGGAAGTACTTCTCCAGGACGGCTTTCTTCATCTTGGCCCATGTGTCAATGCTCCCTGGGGCAAATAGTAGAACCAATCATTGGCCGCATCCTTCAGAGAGAAAGGAAAGGCCCTCAGCTTGATCTGGTCCTCAGTAACATTTCGTGGCTTCATACTGCTGCAGACAGAGTGGAACTCGGAAAGATGTTTGTTGGGGTCTTCTCCACTCATCCCATGGAAGTGGGGGAGTAAGTGGATCAACCCGGACTTCAGTTCAAAATTTACGCCATCCGCCAGCTCAGGGAACTGCACAGCCAGTGGTTGTTGTTGTAGATTTGGGGCAGTCAACTGCCTCAACGTGGGTGCTTCGTCAGCCATCTCAAAACAAGGATTATCAAAACACAAAGCTTTGTTTGTCCTGCGGTTCCTGGAAAGGGTTCTCTCAATTTCTGTATCACAAGCGAGAAGCGGAGAGTCAGTAACATGGGCGTGGACCATAAGATAGGTCCACACAAAAATTGACACACAAACACACACAAAGAAAAATCAAACTTGCCTCCCCGGCAACGGCGCCAATTTGATAGGCGTTGTCGGAAGCACCTAAACAAAATAATCCTTAAAAACCCAACTAATGTAGTCTGGTAAGTAAGGGTCGAATCCCACAGGGAGGAGGTGATCTTTCTAAGTGCAAAAGTGTATGCCAAAGTGACAAAGGGGGTGTTTGTTGATTTGTTTGCAAATAATAAAGTAAATCAAAAGCAAAGCATTGTAATCAATTGGGAAAAACACTTAGCCAGATAAATATCCACCATTCATTTGATTGATTGATCCTAGATTATCTCTATTCCTTCCTATGAATATTCTTGTCCCTATTCTGAAATAGTTACCAGTTCAACTAGTCTTGGTAACCCTAACTATCGAACGCATAAGAAACTATCAAGATTTAGAACAATAGCAGCAGTAAGCATAGGAATTAACCAGGATACATGCAACACCACAACTCACAATATTTAACACATAATCAATTCTCTTTACAATAAACTAGTTCAACTAGTCCTAGAATATCATGCTTGCTACACAAGATAAGGGATTTCAACTCGAAATATCCAAACCCTAGCAATAGACAATTACTAATATCAACTAGTTGATCAGGCCAGTCAAATCAATAATAATCAATAGGAATAAGCTCAAGAGAAGAGATCCAATCAAAAGGAATAGGAATAGAATTATAATCTCACAACCATATATCAAATGAAGGCTTCAATCGTCGGACTAAGCAAAAGTGCTTAGTTCTTCATAGTCTTGAAACAAAAACTCAAAGGGAAAAACAATGTTGAATCGTAGTCTGAATGAATATCAAAAGTGGCTGCCAGGAACTAGGTTAAATAACCCTAGCAAACCTAAAACTAAAGATAACAATAAAAATAAAAAGGAAATAAAATAAACTAATCGGAATAAAAGAAATAAAGAAAAAGGAAATAAAGTAAAAACAGATCTTCGGACGAAAACTTGGACCCGCGTCTGATGACTCGTTTCCGCGACCGCGGAGGATTTTCCGCGACCGCGGAAATATCTCTGTTGAACTCTCGTTGTCTTCATATTTTCCGCGACCGCGGAATTGGCCCCCGCGACCGCGGATTCTTCATTGTAGCTCCACTTCGCCTCGTAATATTCCGCGACCGTGGCGGTGAGTTCCGCGACCGCGGAAAAGCTTCTGTAAAGGTCTTTAACTCTTCCTTTTTTGTCTTCTCTAGTCTTCTCAGGTGGCTTTCTCCTCCATCTTCATAATCTTCATTTAAGCTTCTCCAAACCACCAATATCATACTCCTTCTCCTCAACTCCATACTCCATAATAACGCTCTAAACACATCCAAATGGTACCTAAAACTCTGGTAACAACTCCTAGTTAAACCCTACAAAGTAGCATTGATCACTGATTTGTTATGTGTCGACACACGAAGGACAACTGAAATCCTAAAAGAGGCTCATGAAGGGGTCTGCGGAGGCCACCCATGTTGGAGATCGCTAGCCCAAGGAATTACTCGAAGGGGATACTTCTGGCCTACCCTGAGGACTGCCGCCACCAATTATGTTAGAAGGTGTGACAAGTGTCAGAGGCATGCGAATATCCCCTATCTCCCCACGTCCAATCTAAAGCCAATTCAGGCGGCGTGTCCGTTTGCCCTCTATGGAATGGATATCCTAGGCCCTTTTCCTAAAGCAGCAGGACAAACTCGTTATATCCTAGTAGTCGTGGATTACTTTACCAAGTGGATAGAAGCCAAGGCTATGGCCAAGATTACCGCGGCAAAGGTGTGCTTGTTCTTCTGGAAGAATCTCATATGCCGTTTTGGGGTACCTTGGTCCATTGTCACCGACCATGGTCCTCAATTCGACTGTCAGGACGTCCGCGATCTCTGCGCATCCTTGAATATTACCTTGAAATTCTCATCCGTGGCCCACCCGTAGGCAAATGGATAGGTCGAGAATCTCAACGCGCAAATCCTCGACGACTTGAGAAGAAGGCTGACTGGAGTGCAGGAAAGATGGGCTGAATTACTTCCCTTGGTTCTCTGGACATACCGCACCACGGCACGATGAGCTACAAGAGAGACCTCTTTCGCCATGGTCTATGGTACCGAGGTTGTTGTTCTTGTGGAAACCTTGGTGCCTTCAGTCCGAGTGTTTGATTTCGATCCAAAAAGCAATGAGGATTCTCTCAAACTTGACATGTACCTAAGGGAAGAGTTGCGAGATATTGTAGCTTTGAGGTCTGAGGAATATAAGCGCCGAACCATGTTGTATTACAACAAGAAGGTGAGACCGCGTTCTCTCAAAAAAGGAGACTTGGTGCTACGACGTGCTGACGGGGGCAAACTCGATCCGAAGTGGAAAGGTCCGTACCTCCTTGGTGATGAAGTCCATGAGGGGGCGTTCAAACTACGTGAGGAAAATGGGGCAACCCTACCCAAAACCTAGAACGTGGCTCGCCTGAAGAAGTATTATGCCTAAAGCAGTGCCCAAAGTAATGTAATATATACTGCACCATCAATAAAATATCGCCACTAGGCGATTGCTTGTACAAATTTCGTTTTTTACCTCACGCTGAGCTTAAGAAAGATCACGGGTGAGATCCCTCGAGCTTTGGCTCGGGGTTGCCACCGCGTCCGTCCTCAAAAAGATGGGTGAGATCCCCCAACTCTAAGATTGGGGCTACCACCGCGTCCATTCTCAGAAAGACGGGTGAGATCCTCTAAGTCTAAGCTTGGGGCTACCACCGCGTCCATTCTCAGAAAGACGGGTGAGATCCCTCGAGCTTTAGCTTAGGGCTGCCACCGCGTCCATTCTCAAAAAGACGGGTGAGATCCCTCGAGCTTTAGCTTAGGGCTGCCACCACATCCATTCTCAAAAAGACGGGTGAGATCCCTCGAGCTTTGGCTTGGGGCTGCCACCGCGTTCATTCTCAAAAAGACGGGTGAGATCCCTCGAGCTTTGTCTTGGGGCTGCCACCGCGTCCATTCTCAAGGAGACGGGTGAGATCCCTCAAGCTTAGGCTTGGGGCTGCCACCACGATCGTTGTTCAAATAAAAATTTAGACAAGATTAGGTGTTCATCAGCTACTTACCTACGCAAACTTGAAACATTCTACAAATGATTACATTGTTTCAAAAAAAACAAAGAGAAAGGATTGTCATAATCAGCCCAACAAAAAGTTAAAACAGTAAGTCCGGCACGAAGATCACACGGCAGGATCCTCCACTGGTGCAATGCTGCCTCTAATGTCCTGCCCCGAGTCTGGAACTGCGTCGTGACCCTCTTCATCTGAATCTGGTATCTCTGGTTCCCCAAAGAGGCTTGTATATTCCGGCTCAAAGTAAGTAATCTGGGGATCGATCCCACCATACTTGGCCACCACTTGCCTAACTCCAATGCGAATTCCTTGCTGCCAATGTGGCAAAATCTCATCTGCTCTTCTTAGCTTCTACTCATTAGAGGATAGATAAGCACGGATCGTGCACTTCACCTTAGCTTTCTCGCACCTAGCTCTTTCCTCCGCGACTTCACGCTCCCTGACAAGGGCCTCATTCGCAGCCTTCAATTTGTCAACCTCCTTCCCCTTTCTTATGATGGACTTCTTCAGATCATCTACCTCATTTCTCATCTCTGCGGCTTCTTTCTTGACGATAGTGATCTCCTTCTTAGCTTCAGATGCTTCCTTCCTAGCGGCGTCCCGTTCAATGTTAAGCTCCTCGATTTGCCTCATGCACTCCTCTAGCTGCCCTCTATGCCCGCGTCCTTCTAGCTCAGAGCATCCAACTTCCAGGGATTTGCAGTACAAAGTGGTGGCAAGCAATCCCAAACGGGCCTGTCAAAAAGGAAGGGGAGTTAATCACCACAAGGAAAGCACGCGACATAGCCATTCCCTTCAACAAAAGAATAAACCATTTTTAGATATTTTAAAGTCTCGAACTCTAGATGAGCCGCGGGCAATGTATTAAACCACCCTTTCTCCGCAGCATAGGCCTCCCTCGGAACCGCGAGCTTCCTCAGTTCCTCCGCGGCAGGAGCAGGGGCGGTGTAATGCCTAACAATGTCCATGTTGACAGCGTTGGCGCGTCTAACCAAGCTGGTCCCTGCTGGAACTTCCACCCTGGCTCTCTTAGCAGCAGGTCCTCCTTGCTTCCCCTCATGGCGCACCTTACATTTGCTCTATACCCTAGCCGGAGCAACCAGAGGCCAAGTAGTACTGGTCGCCTCAATTTTCACGGTCTGTGTGGGAACCGGGTCACTTCCCGCGATTGGAGTTGAAGTGCCCTCTTCCTCGGGAGCTGCCATGGGAGATGAGGTTTCCCCTCCTTTGTTTCTTCGCGCCCCACTGCCTAGCAACAACGTGGAACTCACCATTTATGCAAAGTCCATTGGCCGTGTTAAATGAAAGCCTTCAAAAAAAATAATTTAAGCATTCAAGAACGCGTCAACATAAGACATGTAAATTGACACCCCTCTCCCTCCCATCACAATTACCTCTCCGAGGCAGACTTAGGCCCGCCTTCTCCAAGTTCTCTTGTGTGATCAACCTTGTTGGATCGTTAGAGTTACTTCTGAGGGAACAAAGTCTTTGTTCCCACAGAAGATGCAGCGGAATAATATAGCAAGAAAGATAACGAACGAACTCACGATGTATAGTGGAAACCCTGATTAGCAAAACTAGTTTCTCAAGGAAAAACCACTACCTTCAAGCTTCCGCTTGAGAGGATTTTGAAGCGTGTACTTGTCTTATTGATTTCTTGTTCGATTACACTTGTATCCTGGACTTCGACCTCTAAACAACCAGATAGACTCGAAGACTCTTCTACAACGATGAATCGAACTCAACCCTCAAAAACTTACACACACCTCACTTCTTTTCTTTCTCTTTTTCGTTCTCTCTATTTTCCATCGTCGTTCAAAGCCGTACTTAAGAAATGAATCCTCACTTCACTTAAATACAACTCGGCTAAACCCTAATCATAACAAGATAGGATATTCTAAAATCGGATTACAAAAGATATGATTTTGTTGGAAGAATAATATCTCAACCGATTATATTAATTAAGGAAGGAGTTCCTTAATTAATCCAATCGGAAAGATATTCTTCTTCTCTCTCCAATTGTCTTATCTTAGGAAAGATTCCTAAGATAACACAATCGGGTTTTCTCTCTCCATATCTTTGCGCAATCCGGCTTGATCCTTGGAGCCGAAGTCTTCATCCTTTACCGCGTGTGCTTCTTGATTTGTTTCCTTAATTCAACACGCTGGATTTCTTCTTTCCTTTTGCAGCCTTGATCTGGTCCATCACTTCAGTTCCTTGAGAGGTAACAAAGCACTTGACATGACTTTGTTCCCTCTGAGATCCTTTGCTGCAAAGCTCCCTGTGATAACTTTCCTTGTCCCTGAAACACTTGGTACACATATTAGTTGAGTGTTTGTTACCATCAAAACCTAAGGAATTCAACAAACCTTTTAAAATTTGGGGTGTCCTGGTCGTTATGAAACCTAGCCTTGCATGCATCTATGTCCCTCTGATCAGGCCTCTTGGGCCTTTTGAACGGCGCGGGATATATTTGGCAATTAAACAAATCCTTTGAAGGACCCCTGACTAAGAACCATCTATCCTTCCATTTTCCCACATTGAAGGGTTTGTTGATGACCTTAAGGGTAGGAAGACTAAAATTGCACATTCATTTCTCGTATTTCATGGTAAAGAGGCAGTGCATATGTTGCACGTCTGGTGTCAGGCCTTCCTTGTAGCACCGCATTGTGTAACCATTGAAGTACCTCCAGGCGTTGCGATATAATTGCGCGGGACTCAAGTTAGACATGGCTAAAAACGCGATAATGGTCGGCTAAAGGCAAGCGAAACCCCCCTTCCAAACTGAATAGATTGACCACTAAACAATTCTCATAACGCACTAATGATGAACCTAAACGCTCAGGCAAACACAACTCGACACCTCTAGGCCAAGGAATCTCCACTGCTAGTCTTTCCAAAGTCTGAAGAGAGACAATTATATATGTACCCATATCGCGCATGTCTTCATCCCCTGAGACTGGCATCATTGGGATCTCTTCAGGGTTCACTCTAGCAGGGGGTGGGGGTTCTACACCTAACCTATTACTTGGAAAGTCAGCATAGCTGTCCGCACACCCTTCCCTATGGGAGGACGCCACTTCTGGATGTAGCGCGGGAGAATGTGGCATGGTACCTTCCCCCGACATGGTTCTTGCGGCCCCCGTTCTACTCCTGGGAGGCACCACGACTTCCAACGTTTCCTCGGAATCTGAAGATATGGTCTTAATACCCCCGTAAATCACCACGCCTCCCCTAGCCGCAGAGGGCCATGAAGGCCCAGAGGGAGGAGAAGACGACGAAGATGCAGACGATGCCTCTTTTGGGCTTGTCTCTGGATCATCCGCCAAGAAGGCTTCTTCTCTCGCACGACCTAAGGGGTCCCTACTCCCTGAGTCTATCTCATTGTTGGGCATCCTAAAAAGGATTGAAGGTGTCACGCGCTCTCACGACTCTATGGAGACAAGGGAAAACAAAAGAAGGCTTAGCACAGTGGAAGAAAATTCAAAGCATGCCCAAGGAAGAGAACGCGAGGAACAAGCATGAATCACCGCGTCATCAAGAAAGTAGGAAATGGAGGGAGCGAAAAAGGGAAGTAATAGGCATACCATACCCAGGTCACTAGGAGGAAAGAAAAGGAACCAGGTTCACTAATAGAAAGGGGACCAAGTTCGCTAAGAGAGAATAAAGAAAAGAAGGGAGCCGAGTCAAGGATCGGCCAAAATTGGAAGGGCGGGGCAGGGGTGTCTCCTCCACCCCCCTTTTTCTCCACGCCACCAGTGAACAATTCCTTGCCTCCCTAGACCCATAGGGTTTCTAGGCCCAAAGCGACCCTTCAGCGGCCAAAAACCTTCCCCCTAGTAATCAAAGCTTCCTAGGATCACCTGTAATAACCCCGGTGTGCTCACCTAGAGGCCCTGAGACCCCGGCCAAGAACCCCCTTTGTTTCTTCGCCGTCACAATAACGCCATCAAAAAAAGAAAATTGTAATCCCCCCCCCCCTCATAATCGAAAAATTCCGCACATGGAACTGCCCCACGACGAGAATTACAACTAAAAAGGAGAAGACGTTCGATTACCTGGATGATTTGCAGAAAGAATCAGCAAAGAAGGTGAAGAGTCATTTGGAAACCGCTCGGAACCGCAAGCGTCAGGAGAGAGGAGAGAGAGAGGGAAGAAGGTGGAAAGTAAAATGATTTCCCGCCCCTCGCTCAACCCAAACTATTTATAACAATGCAAGTGGGCCACCACTTACTGGGCCCAAGGACCAGACTAACCGGCCCACCAAAAAGGAGCCATGAAGGGGCCCATTATTGTGTTAATAGAACGCGTAAATTTCAAGCACTAACCATTATTTATTGTTTTGACTAAGCCAGGATGACTCGCCAAAATAAGGGGCTGTGATAGTGCGTCGTAATTTCATGACAACATCAACGCATTCTATGTGCCTTGTCAACACACTCGACCATCTACATCGTCTAGCGCGGTGATCCTCATTAACCGTGGTACGTCACCAGTAGGGCTGGAAATTATCCGCGGGTGACTGATCCACCCGAATAACCAACCCGAATTATATGGACGAAAACCCAAAAACTGTGGGTGATGGATGGGTCGGGTGATGGGTGAAACGGGTGGTGGATCAGATCCGGGTGAGAGCCCAAATTATTTCACCCAACCCATTAACCCGTATTTCACCCATCACCCGCTAAAATATATAACCCTAGTATATAAACATTTTTTTATTCTAAATTTCTAACCCTTATTTTTTTCATGTGCCGCTCTCTGCTAGTCTGCTCTCAGTCTCAGCCTCACGGCCTCATCTCTCTCGTCGCTCGAGTCTCCACTAGAGTCTCCACTCACCGTCTCTGCGTCTCACCACTGCCGACTCTCACTCTGGTCCGGCGCCGTCGACGTCTCCTCCGGTCCTCCCTCCACCAGGTGTGCTTCTCTCAGTTCGTCACTGCCGATTCTTCCGGCGCCTCTCCTCCGGTCCTCCCTCCTCCGGCCCAAACTGTCCCTCGTCGAATCTTCCGGTGCCAACTCGACCGGTCCTCTCTCTGTCCTTCCCTCGTCGATTCTTCCCGGTCCTCCCTCCTCTGGTAACCCACTAACCTAACCTCCCTGTTTTAGTGTTTATGAAGATGTGGATTTGGGATTTGCAGTTCATAGTTGTGGTGACTGGTAGGGCTGGAAATGGGTCGTCCCTATTGACTGGTGAGCTGTAGTCCACCAATAATTGGGTGATTGACTGATTGTAGCTACTTGATCAAAGTCCTGGAATTACTAGACACTAGTGTATACCTTTATCATTTTTTATTGAATATTCTTACTTCCTTGCTGATTTTTTTAATTTTTTCTGCTTTGCTTTGATCAGATAAATTTCATTTAGTACTTTTTCCATACTATCACATGCTAAAGGTATTAGTGGAAGTGTGGAACGTGGATGAATTCACTAGTTGCTCTTAATTTGCCATGACTCAGAATTGAGCTTCGGTGGATGAAGTGGAGACAACTTGATCAATGATCATAGCCCGATTGTTAAAATATAACGCCTTAGGTCTTCATAATCTAAGTAGCCTTTTTCTTTGCTTATCTACTCCCTTCATCTATAAGTAAGTTGTGAGATAATTTATCCTTGACTTCACTGCTTCTCTGCTGCATTCACTTGCTTGCCTTTTATCCTTGACTTCACTACTTCTCTGCTGCATTCACTTGTCAATTTTTGGTGTTTTTTTGACTGAATTGATTGGCTTAATTCTTACAGGGCGTTAGTGCTGACTGGAGTGACTGCTAAACCAATACTCTGCTTTTGAAGAATCTATCTATTACTTGTTTTTATTCATTTTGAATTTTTGATATGCAGAACTTTTCCACGTAGACTAATGCATTCGATGTATACTTGTGAATGATATATTGACATGAAATGTCATTGTTTTGCCTCTAGTATTTCTATTAGTGGATTATTGGATTGCCACATACCACCTCATTATTAAAGTATTTTGTTATTTTGCATTTTTCTTAGGCTTTGAGCAATTGATCAGGTGAAAATTGGAAAACGATTAGACGAATGGCTTAAAATGGATTAGCTTTATGATTTTCGCGGGTGGGTCGGGTCACCCGAATCACCCGCGGGTGACGGGTGGATCGGATATGGGTGAAGTGTTTTGCGGGTGATGGATGGATCGGGTGACAATTTTTATTCATGGGTGGGGTGGAGAAATTGATCCATCCACCCATAACCCAACTCATTTCCAGTCCTAGTCACCAGCAGCACGTCTTCCAACTCCCACGAGTTTAAGACCGCGTATGGGTTGTTGAATACCTCCTGGCCGAGGCAAGTCGCCTGGACCAATCCGGACCTGACATCCACGCCTCACTTCCGCTTGACACGCGCCTCCCCACCCCGCCGGTCCAATCAGCTTTCTACACTACCTCGCCGATGTCTGCCACAAAATGAACCACAAGTTGACACGTGTCCCCTCATGTTGACTAAGTAGAAGCAGCACTCCTTACCTATAAATAGGACTGCACCCCTCACAAATCAGGGGACCGAAAAAAAGAAAAAACAGTTTCACTAAGGTTGATTTAGCTCTTTTCAAGATTTGTGAGTGATTCCCGTGTAATTGTAAAAAGAATAAAAAGTTTTGTGTTCTTCGTTTATAATACACTGCATTCTTTTATTAAATTTGAGTTCTGTGTTAAGATCGATACATCGCGTTCGCTTAGGACCCAGTCTTATATAGCTTTGTACACTTTACCTACTTAGAAAACGCATGGCTTATCAATGACAACGACCCTAAACAAATCAAACTACTAAAAAGCTTTTGAATCAAATACTTAATGGCTGTCACTGACTAGAGCAAAGTAATCATTAAATTTATATTATCTATTTCCAGTTCAGTTAAGACATCCTCATATAGAAATCAAACATATCGGGAAATTACATGATCCCGAACAAATCGACATTATTTTTTATGGAGAATAATGAACATACATAATCGATCTTCTTTTCTTTTTTATTCTTCAAAATATATTTTTATTATGACTATGTTTGTTATTTCTAAGGATATTATATAATGTTATATTTACAGTTTGTTAAACACAATAAATTACATGATACAGTTAAATTTATTTTTGTTTTAAAATAAAAAGATACATTTATATTACGTTTATCAGAAAATTCAAGTTATATAACTTTTAACTTTAATTTTTATGATTGTGAGAGAACTCAATTAATGAAAAAATAATCAATTTAAATTTTACACAAAACATGCACGACATGAAAAGTAAACTATTGTTTTTTTTTGTCTTCCATACCGGATAAACTAATTTGGTACCTATCAACGGACGAAAACTTTTCCGTCAGAAGTGCTCAATCGTTAACTACTTATTCTGCAGCCTCTCCAGGCTTCCCAACTTGGTTCTAGAAATTGAAGATTCCGCCGAAAATTAAAAATTTCCTATGGAAATGCTTCAGCGACTCCTTACCAACTACGGAACAGCTAAACAGGTTCTTCAATAGGGTTCCTTCCAGCTGCACCCTCTGTAATTCTCCCATCGAGAACTCCAACCACTTGTTTTTTAAATGCCCATTTAATTTACGATCTCTACAATTTCTTCAAGAACTTTTGGGGATCACTTTTAGCATCGACTTTGACAATAATTTTTACACCAATTTGGAATGCTTTCATTCAAGAAACAAAAATATAATTCCGGTACTTTTTCTTTAGTGAACAATTTGGAAAGATCGTAATGCTTTAATATTTAGAAATATCCCGATCAATATGCATACCACAATCAAGAGTGCTTTCATTTCTTATAAGGACTGGATGCGGTCTTTCTTGGAAGAAGCTTCCTTCCCTTGTATAAATAAGGGACCAAGGCAATCTTCAAGATGGAGAAAACCCCCTTCAAATTGTATTAAATTAAATTTTGATGCTTCAATCAAACAAAATGGTTCAACACATATTGGATATGTATTCCGTAACCATTTTGGTGATGTGGTCTTCTTAGACCATAGGCAGATCCTCTGCTCCTCACCAATTAAGACGGAGGCGTTGGCCGCTCTTGAAAGCTTTCGTAGGGCTATTTCGCATCATTTTACGCAAATAGTTCTTGAAGGAGATAATCTTTCTGATAGTAATTCCATCCGTGGAACTTGGAAAATTCCATGAGAAATATCTCCCATTATTATGGAAATTAGATCTTTGTTATATGTGATGGTTCCCGCATTTTCGAGTTGCTAAAATATAAAATCATCGCGACATAGACCATCCATCACGATAGAACGCGATCAATACAATATTATTCAAAGTATGAACACATTTGAAAAGAATGCATTTTATTCATACTTGGCGCGATAGCATCATTTGACGATTACATTCCAGCGAATCTTTGCACGAGAACCATACACAGATCTTAAAAAAGCTAAAACAAGCTTGTGGCCCTGCTTTTCTCTTTTTCTCGACCCCTTGCTTATGAGGGGTCTTGGGCTATTTATAGGCGAGGGGTCTTGCTTAAGTCCGGTTAATATGCAGGGATACGTGTCATCTCGTGGTTCACTCGGTGGCAGACGTCGGGAGGTAGGTGTAAGGCCGTGATTGAACAAGCAGGGCAGGAAGACATGTGTCAATCTGGAAAGATGCATGGTTGGCAGGCCCGGATTGGTCTGGTGGATTCGTGGCGGTTTGGTAGCATCCGACAGTTACTACGCGATCATAGGGAATTGACGCGTTAGAGATGTTCTGAGGTCTCTTGTTACTCTTTGTGATAAGTTCTTTAAAGGTGGGCGCGTTCTTTCTCGTTGACTCGCAATTCTCCTCATTGATGGAAGGCCATGAAGGGAATAAAGGTGGACATCCAACGCGTTGAGTGCTATATGAAAATAGCGTGATCCATCACAGCCCCTTGCATTGATGGTGAACGCGTGAGGCATCAAGGCAATCCAAGAAAATTGCGTTTAATGGTCGCGTTTATTTGCTTCACCTCAAGATGTTTTGAGACAGGGACGTTCTGGTTCCACAACGGTGGGCCTTTTCTTAATGAACCTTCATCAGATCGGCCCAATAGTTTCCTTCTATGAGAGAAGTCAGAGGCGGGAAGCCGTCACTTTACCTTTCTTCTCTCTCTTTCTGCTATAGGCTTACGCCGATTGGGTTTCTCCCCCAGCTGCTCCGGTCACATGCATCACCTCTTCATCGTCTTTCTCGGAATCCCTCAGGTAAATCAACTTCCCTTACTTTCTAACTTTCGAATGTGTTTGTTTTTTGCTTGATTTCTGAGTGTTTTTGATGGACGATTGCACTCTCTTCTTCTTCTTCTCTCCTTTGCCGCTTCATCTTCTCATTTTTCGCTCTTCTGGGCAACAATGGTGGTGATAGTAATACCATTGGGCATTCTCCTGAGAAGGTGAAAATAGAGATATGGGGGAAAAGGTTGAATAACCTCATTCGGCAAAATCTCGTAGACCGTGGAGCATAGGGTTTTGCTGTCACTTCTCCATGGTTCTTCCCCAACTTTGCTTCTTTTTCTTCTTGGCCCTTAAAATTCTGCCTCTAGATCTTTTGACAGCCCCTTCCGTTTCAATTTCATGTTGATCGCGTAGTTTTCCTAATGGTGCTTCACTTCACTTTATCTTGGTTGTGCGCATTCCTTCTTCTTCGAGTTAGGTCACTAAATTTTCTCTTTAACCTGGCTCTTTGAATTTTGTTTCCAGATCCTTCGAACTATGTTGATCGCGTTCTCTTTCTAAGGACCATCATCTGTCTTGTTTTGGTTGCGCGCGTTGCTTCCCATTCCTTGTGACTAAATTCTTTTCTCCTTTTCAAAGAGGGCCTGTTTCATCGCGCGCAATCGTCCTTCCTCACTTCTTCATCATGTCAAGCAAAATGAACTCAGGGAGTGGCGATGAATATGGTAGAGCAGTGGGGAACGCGTACAGGGAGCATGAATCCGCCCACTAGAAGAAAACCCATTTTTTGTAACGGCTAAAGTCGTTGCGATACATAGCAATTCATTGCGAATAATATTTTTTGCAACGGCATTTGTCGTTGCAAGGTCGTTGCCCGTAACCCCGTAGTGAAAGGCTTTTGCAACGACATTTTTTGTTGCAAAAAATAGCCTTTTCACAACGACATGGTTTGTTGCAAAATATATGTCGTTGCAAAAAAAAGTATCAACTGGTAGCGTACGTTGATAACATTTACAACAACTTATGTCGTTGCAATACATTGACAATATTTTGCAACAACCTTTTCCGTTGCAAAAAAAGGTAACATTTACAACAACTTATGTCGTTGCAATACATTGACAATATTTTGCAACAACCTTTTCCGTTGCAAAAAAAAGGTATCAATTGGTAGCATAGTTTATTTTTTTACAACAAACTATGTCGTTGCAATACATAAACTTAAACTGGTAATACATTTTTTGTTTTGCAACGACTTGTGGGTGATGTACCAAACAGTTATTTTTCGATGACCTGTTACAACAATTCTTATGACTCATTTCAGTTCATACAACCTGTATCCAAGATCATAACAATAATAACTTCGACTATATAACCTTTAGAAATTTGTTCAAAATACAAAATATATCCATAATTATCAAAAAGATGTCTAACATCCAAATTATCATCTCCCAACCTGCATCAAATATCATACGACTTGTATCCAAAATCATTTCATAATAATCCCTTCGACAATATCCAAAAAAGGTCAACCTTCAAAGCTTCGACATCCAAAAAGAAGGCACCAATTGCTTAGTGAAAACTATTTCCCAACCTGCATAGTTACAATATCATTATTCAGCTACTATTATCTTCCTACCTTCTTGCTAGACTATGAATAAGGAATATGAGATGAACTATTAAGAAGAAATTTGTGATGAACTAAAAAAAAAATTTACATGTTGGCATAATTACTGAACACCCCTGTTTGCAAGTTGCTGCAACATTTCCCGCTTGAAATCTTCCATTGCTTGTTGTTGTTGTGCTTTATATTCTTCTAATTCTTGTTGTTGCTTTTTTTGGCTCTCTTCCAATTCTTGTTGTTGCTTTTGTTGGCTCTCTTCTAGTTCTTTTATCCTTTGGTCTTGTTCCTTTATCCTTTGGTCTTGTTCTTGTATTTTCCCTTATTGTTCCAAAAGCCTTTGTTGTTCCATCTGGTGCTTTCCTTTGGTATAACCGCGTAAAGCAGTCCCTTTTCCACGAACATACCCAGACCTTGGCTCCAGAACTTGTGTCAATATTTCCTCTTGTGTCATTGAATCACCAGCTATAGCAACTACATTTTTCAATTTTTCCTTCAACAAAATTCAAAAGTAGTTTAGAAACAGACTTATTCAATAATTTCAAACTTCCTCCATTAGAATCTATGAGACATACATGAATTATTTTAGAACGTGTTCCATCAGCCCATTCAAGTTTGTCTTCTTTATTTGTATGTGTGTGCTCAATAAGCCATATCACATCTGCAGAAGGCTTCACGCCGTTGTTCTCTTTTATCCAGCACATCATAAAATAATTATTAATAAATTCACTATAATTAAAATGAATCACATGTGCAAATATACTTAATTAACTATTAATTAAGTCTTACCATTATATCCTCAACTTCAACAAAGGCTAAATTTCCAGTAGTGTGAACACATCTGTTCTCAGACAATCTGCTTTTGGAGTTCCTTTGGCTTACAATCTATATGATAAATCAGGTGGAGGATTACAATCTATAAGGAACAACCATGAAGCTAGAAAAATGCATGTTATATGAGTAAATACCTTGAATTCATCTGAACCATAATGATTTACACACCATTCCCATTGCACTTGAGGTAAATCGGGTGGAGGATTTTTCAAGCGTTCAAGATCTGTTTTTCCACATTTAGGACTCTTGTAGTAATAATGCAATCGACATTTCCATAGCCTATATAAACTTTGCATTGTATCTAAAACGAAATTATGCATCTTCAAGTTGCAACTGGAATCACTAACTTGAAACTTATCCTGCAAGGCCAAAATAATATAACACATGGTGAGTTCAAGACATCACATCATCAACCAATTTATCCCTAAAAATCGACCACTGTCAATTCCGTTGAAAATTCAGATCTTTCCTTCATTAATCAGAAAGAAAGTTTAACAAAATCAAACTGTAACCAACACCTTGCTATAGATCATCAGCGAACAGACAGATCAAGACATGATGATTCAAGACCTAATCAATCTGTAAATTTTTCCAAATAAAACAAAGCAGTATGACATATCTTCTTCAGCAGAAACATGATGGTAAGAATCACCCAAAAACAAGAAGATACAATCAATGTACTACCTTGCAAATCAGAGAAAATAAACTTTTTATACATTAATTATTGCGGTTATACCTGAATCCAAACAAATAATAGAACAATTTTGCAACCCAAAAGAAAAATAAATAAAAAATACCTGAATCTCCTTCCACATGCTGTCACCTGCAACAGATAAAGCTTCTTTCCAATTCTTAACATTTAATGGAGCTTTGGTCCTCACTACACGACCACAATCATTCACCAAATGTCGTGCATTTTCTCCAATTGCTCGATCGATTTCATCAGGAATCTCGACGGTTAGTTTTGAGCCTTTTCCTTTGATTTTCATATCAACCACAAAACTTTTATACTTCCCTCTACTACCTCTTGCCCTTGTGTTACTTGTAGCTAATAGCATGCAATGAGTGAAATGTATTATCTTAGTTGTTCGTATAACCACAATCCAATTTTTAAACTAGTACCAAAAACATTCATTTTACCTTCATTTACACTCGAGTCCCCATTTGTGGTTCCTGCTTGCTCCTCCACGACACGATTGATGTTTACTTCCCTAGGACGAGGAACTACAGCTTCATTCTTGACATGTATCTCTGAACTGATGTTCTTTGTGCCATTGCATACCTTCCGCCGTCTTTCTTGACATGTATAACCTTTGCAACCTCTGCTTCAACAGAAAATATCGTACAACCTTGTGAGGCACCTTTACCCCCTTGTTAACACTTTTCCATCTCGATAAACCACAAGTTGGACACTCATTTAAATTCTCATACTCTTTCCAATAAAGAATACAATCATTTTGACAAGCATCAATCTTTAAATAATCCAGACCCAAGTCCTTAATGAGCTTTTTTGCCTCATAATAAGAATCTGGAAGTGAAGTTTCGTAAGCCTCACGTTGTAACTTCAGCAAACTGGTAAAAGAACTGTCACTCCACTTATTGAGGACCTTCAAATGCAGTAATTTTACAATATATGACAACTTATACATTGTTTTGCCTTCTACTGTCAATGGCTCGTCATACTCTTTTAAGAGCCGGTAAAACTTGTGTGCATCTGCATTAGGTTCTTGAGCCATCTTGTTGCCACTGTTTGTTTGCTCATCTCCACCTATATTCATACCAGCCAAGCCACATGCATCTTGTAGCATAGTAAACAACCCAGTATCATCATTATCAAAGTTATTGTCATGTTTCTCTTCACTTATATGATCTGATGTTTCTCCATGAAATTCCCATGAAGTGTACTTCTCATACATTCCCTGCTTAAGCAAGTCAAATCTCACATTAGATTTTCTTTTAAAAAATATATTACGACAACTATTACAAGGACATCTAATAGTGGTTGTTTCTCTTTCCTTTTCCTTGACACTTGAAAGAGCAAAATCAAGGAAGCTATCAACACCATTTACGTAATCAGGGGATGAACGATTCTTTATTTTGACCCATGCCTTATTCAAAGCCATCTCCTAATTTTAAAAGACAAAACCAATTGAATTAAAAAAATTTAAACTTTCTTTTCAACAGCCCAAAACTAGACCTGAGCATATACGGGCTCGGGCCGGGCCTAAGCCAAAATGTGGGCCCGTTTTTACGGGCCCGGGCCGGGCCGAGCCCGTTTGTCGGGCCCAATGTGTTACCCGTACCCGCCCGGAAGAGCGGGCCGGGCCGGCCCGGCCCGTATGGCATATAATATGTTTTAAAATTAATTTTTACTATTTTTTTTTAATTTTTTTGGTATTTAACGGGCCGGGCCGGCCCGTTAAATTATTTTTTTAAATATATTTTTTAAGTTATATTTATTTTTTTAATATATTTTTAAAATATATTTTTATATAATTAAATTTTTATACGGGCCGCGGGCCGGGCCGGGCCGAACGGCCTGTTCGGGCCGCGGGCCGGGCCGGGCCGGGCCGAACGGCCTGTTCGGGCCGCGGGCCGGGCCGGGCCGAACGGCCTGTTCGGGCCGGACCCTGTTACCAGGCCCGGCCCGCTAGCCCGAACGGGCCGGGCCAACCGGCCCGTTCGGGCTTAAGTCCTTGTCCAAGCCCGGTTCATTGGCGGGCCGGCCCGTGTTTGCTCAGGTCTACCCCAAACCTATTCATCGAACTAACTAAGATTTGCTAATGTCATAGAAGTTTAAATGTTTCCAAAATTGTATAACATTTCAAGGCATAAATCAGTTCCTGCATATATATGATATGATGCAAACTGTCTTAACAACTAGAATATAAAGTGTAATAGTGCAACTAGAATGTGTAGAACTTATTTCTTTTGACAATATCTAATAGAATAACATACAATTGTACAAGAAAACCTACCTTAGGATATGAGCAGCAATTTGATATGCATAGAGATGAAGCCACAAGATTGAAACCAAACTGAGATCAATACCAATAAACCCTTGCTGCAGTAGTGGTGAATCCAGCCCCGGCTTTGGCCTGCACAAAAAAAAAAAAGAATTAACAAGTATTCAGATGATCGATGAGGACCCAAAACATTATAAAGTATAAACAATTACAAAGCAAGACTACTATTAGCACCAACGGAAGATATTTCTAATAGGTTAACAATAACTTATGTCTTGGAGTTAAGCTATTACTATCAGCAAACACCCCAGGAAACACAAAGGACTTGAACTGTAAAGCCTAATACTATCAATAACTAATGTCCTGGAGTTAATCTAATCCTATCAGTAACTAATGTCCACTCTAAAGTCTAAAGTAATTACAATAGTCACTAGGAAGAAGAGATTGTCAGAAGCAAAATGTAAGAACTAGGAAATAAACTTTTTTAGCTAAAAAGTGTTTATAAATAATAAAATTCAGACAACATTACATCTTTTACTACAACATTTCACTGTGAAATACGATTAAAGAACCTATACACTACAACAATCAAGAGCAGTCCATAAAAATATATAAGTTGAATCCAGAGTTTTGATAATTTTCCTCACTAAGTGTCCAAAAACATGAAGGCATATTAAACAACTAATTCATCAAATGTCCCTTGTGGGTTGTTTGGCCCGGCCCGACCCACATATTATTTTTAATTAATATAAAAATATATAACAAATATATATAATAAAAATATTTAACCTAAAATTACTTACCTTTTTCTTATTAATAGTATAAAATAATTAGTTTTGAGAATAAAAAATATAAAAATATAAAAATATACTTGAGAATGTCCAACTGGACCGCCCGCGGACCGACCCGGCTCGGAATTACGGGCGGATCCGGCTAAGAATTCTAGCCCGAATAACGAGCTGAACCCGAACCCGACCCGCTTAAATGGGCCGTAAAAATGAGTCGGGCCCGGACCCGTGTTTAATAAGTCTATCAATGGGTGTGTAAATGTCCTATTGACTATCAATTGACAGATATAATAAAAAAATTCCACAACCGAGATCCCATTATTAAAAATTTTATTAGCTTTTTTTTGTCAAAATATATTCTGTTAGATGTGATAAACTTTTTAGAAAGTTAAAAAAAAAAAGTCTGACTAATTAACGTTCTTTAATATGTTAACTAATCAAACTAATGCTCAGTTTCTACTCCAAGGTTAATATGTTAACTCATCAAAAATAATCTAAACTAGAGGCCAGACAAAATTTGTAAGAAAGAGAGTGAGTTATATTTTTCAGATTTCCAGCTTCTTCTTTCCTAGCATCTTCAATTTGTCTAATGTTTTTAATTTTCTTTGAGATTGTCAACTTCTTCTTTCCTTGCATCTTCATTTCTATTTTCTTTTTATTATTCATCAGTGATGTGAGCCCAAGTTGTGATTCACTATATAATACTATAACTCTCCCCCAACTTCCCAGAGAGATAGAGCGCACTAGTTGCAGAGTGTCAAGTGTGAGTGAAGGCTGAAGAATCCAAGATCTGAAAACAACTTCTCCACTCACTCACACAACTCTCTGCATTTCCATGTGCTTATTTGCTCTATTTCAACAACTGATAACAACCCAAACAGTATCATGGATCCAAAATGGGTTTTCATGTTCTGGGTTTTCTTCCTTGTGCAAAATCAAGTGACCCAAAGCAGCAGCATTAGCTATGACAACAAATCCATTGTGATTAATGGCCAAAGAAAGATTCTGATTTCTGGTTCAATTCATTATCCCAGAAGCACCCCTCAAGTACATTCTGCAAAGTGCGAATTGTGAATTGGCTCTACACTTAATACCTAAACAAAGCATTCATCTAAACAAGCCAGATGCCTACTAAAGAGAAAGAAAGATTGAATAGATTACCTACTGCGAAGTGCGAATTGGCTCGATTGGCGAAGGATGGCTACTAGCGGTTGCCGACTGGATCCGTCACTGGGGGTTCGGTGCACGACATCCTTATTCGAGCGCGGCGAGAGAGTGGGAGCGGTGTCCGAGGAGCGCAGGTGCCGGAGGAGGTGAGAGACTGAGAGTAGGTTAAAGAAGTTGTCATCGTTGTCGTCGTCGTTCGAAGTAGATGGTGGAGCGAGCCTAGGTCGCCGGAGCAGATGGTGGAGGGAGAAGAAGCATCGAAGCGATCTGATTGTTTCTAGGGTTTTTTTTCTGATTTGGATGAATGAATATTTTGGGTTAAGGCAAGTCTTGTCTTTTTTCTATTTTTCGCTCGATATTTAGCAACGACGTGTCCTTGCGAATATAATAAGAAAGTATTTACAACAAAAGCTATCGTTGCTATTCCTTTAAATTATTTTTCGTAACGACACTGTCGTTGCAAAAACTGAAAGCCAATTAAAGTGCCCGCGCTATTTTTATTTCTTTCGGAGGGAAATGAAAATTTTATTTATCGCTACAGTATTAGTAACGTCTATTATGGTGTCGTTGCAAAAAATAACTTTAGTCTGTCGTTGCAAAATGTTGTTGCAAAAAATGGTTTTTCTTGTAGTGGCCACAAGTCCGGAAACTGAGGCCGCGTCTTCATCTTCGAGTGAATCACTGCGCCAGATCATAACAAAAGTCGTTTCAAAGAGACGAGCGTCGCGAGTTGAGTAGGTGAGGGGCAAAGGTGTGGCTTCTTCTCCTGCGACCAATGTTTCCCAGAGCAGTCCCCAAGAAAAAAGACCGCGGAGTGTAGAGAGTTTCGCGAGTCATCGCCTGAAAGTTAATCCTCCCCCGATTCCCGCGGTGATTCCAGATGAGATTCCCATGATGAAGGACCATCCAGGAAAGGACATGCGAAGCCTTGGAACGGCCACCACTGTTTCACTATCAACCCTAGAGGATTTAGCGCGATCAATTCCATGGCCTGCTGGGATAGAACTTTGTCTCCCTGAAAGAGGAGGGACTTCTTTGGTGTGATACGAAAATTATGTGGTCATCTTCGTAGCTAGCGTCGAAGCTGGATTCCGTCTTCCTCTACCTGACTTTTATCACGATTTCTTGAGGCTTATCAACCTTAACCCTGCCCAGCTGTATCCTAACGTGTGGAGGTATCTCAGTGGATATACGATGCGATGTTATCACTCTAGCCAATCTCCCGATGCACAACACATGCTTAAGCTCTTCACTCTGAAGTATGACAAGGGCTTTTGTAATCTTAGTTTACCCACCCTAAACGTGATCAGTAAGCCCTCCAACGTGGGCAAATGGAAGGACAAATGGTTCTTAGCGCGGTGTTCTTCTCACGCAGTCTTCAATTGTCAACTGTTTCCTGGCCCTTTCATGCGTCCGGACAAACCAGATCAGAAGGAGATTGACGCGTGCAAAAGTCAGTTTCGTAATGAGGGAAATGCCCCTGACTATAAGCGCTTAATTACTCAAGAGAACTTGGAGAAAGCGGGGCTCAGTTTGTCGCGTTCCGTTGGACGCGATGAGTCGGGTGGTAATTTTTTCTTTCACTACTCTTTATTTCCACGCATTGTGTTAGCTAACCTCTGTATTCTCAGGGATGAAGTCTGATTTCTTGCTAAAGAGGGCCAAGAAGATCGCGAGTGGATCAAAGTCATCGTCCAGAGCAGCTGATGATCAGGCCACGTCGGAGCAAGCCCCAACTCCAACTCTCGACGCAATGATCGTGTGTGAGACAACAGTTTCGTCGCTACCACCAGGCAGTCCAATCGAGGCAGAGACGCAGGGAGATAAGTGCGATGACCCTTCTCAAGCGGGCCGCGGGGAAAAGAGATTAAGGTCTGAGAGCAACATTGACCATGCTTCAATTTGTGCCACGGGGAGGGCCGTTTTTGCTGCGCCAGTGCCCTCTGTGTCCGACATGCGTAAGCTGGCCATCCCAAATGGTGTGTGTGTCAAAGAAAAGGAATGGCTGACTTCCTTGCCTCCTCCTGTCTTTCAGTTGGAGGACATGAAGTACATGGAAATGGTACGCATTTCCTTGCTTACTCTTGCTTTTTGTCGCATCATTTTTACTTCTCTAATCATATCGTGTTTGAGTCTGTAGGCTCGTCTCAGCATGTTGGCGGCCACGTCATATTGCAACGTCTTAGATGCCAAATGCAAAGGCATTCGTGAAGAGAATGAAGCTCGTTCGAAAGTGGCCGCGTTAACCAAACAGGTTGAGGAATCTGTCGCGGAACTTGACAAGGTGAATGCTAACGCGACAAAGCTTGAGGGTGAGAGGACAAAGCTTGAGGAGGAGAACGCGTTGATTAAGAAGAATGCTGAGAATATTCAGCGTGCCATGTCCGAGAAAGATGACGAGGTGGCTGAGCTCAAAAGGCAGTGCGACGCTTCCAACCTTGAAGTTGAGAAGTGGCGCGCGAGGGCAGAACGCGCTATTTCTGACTATCTCAAGTCGGAGGACTATCAGATGAAGCTGGTCGACGAGGTAGGACCCCATTGGGAGCAGGGCATAAGGATTGGAGTCAGACAAGCGGTTGCGAGGTTCAGCGAGATCGATCCCAAGATTGCTTATTTCACTCCAGACTACACGGATCGTTTTGGCGATCCACCGATCGAAGACCCCGAGGAAGAAGATAACCAAGCCATGGATGTAGATGCGAATGTCGCGACAACCAGTCCAACCTTACCCCAGGATCGCGATGCTTCTTGATTTCCACTAGCGACTTGTAGACTTTCAACTTTTCTTCCTGTATGTCATTGCATGAAACAATTAGTACGATATCAGATGAATGAAAAACAACTTTTTGAACTTCGTCATCTTTCTAGATAGTGGCAATCTTTGAGTGATATAATAAACTCTCTTGATGAGTAGTATGCGGTGGCAGCCCCAACCGAGTTGGGGGATCTCCCCAATAAGGAGAATGCAGTGGCAGCCCCAAGCGAGTTGGGGGATCTCACCAATAAGGAGAACGCGGTGGCAGCCCCAAGCGAGTTGGGGGATCTCACTCATTTAGAAGAATGCGGTGGCATTTGGGGGGTCTCACCCGTTGAGAAGAACGCGGTGGCAGTCCCAAGCGAGTTGAGGGATCTCACCCGTTGAGAAGAACGCGGTGGCAGCCCCAACCGAGTTGGGGGATCTCACCCGCTTAGAAGAACGCGGTGGCAGCCCCAAGCGAGTTGGGGGATCTCACCCGCTTAGAAGAACGCGGTGGCAGCCCCAAGCGAGTTGGGGGATCTCACCGGGTTAGAAGAACGCGGTGGCAGCCCCAAGCGAGTTGGGGGATCTCACCCGCTTAGAAGAATGCAGTGGCAGCCCCAAGCGAGTTAGGAGATCTCACCCGCTTAGAAGAACACAGTGGCAGCCCCAAGCGAGTTGGGGGATCTCACTCGTTGAGAAGAACACGGTGGCAGCCCCAAGCGAGTTGGGGGGTCTCACCCACTTAGAAGAACGCGGTGGCAACCCCAAGCGAGTTGGAGGATCTCACCCGCTTAGAAGAACGCGGTGGCAGCCCCAACCGAGTTGGGGGATCTCACCCGCTTAGAAGAACGCGGTGGCAGCCCCAAGCGAGTTGGGGGATCTCACCCGCTTAGAAGAACGCAGTGACAGCCCCAAGCGAGTTGGGGGATCTCACCCGCTTAGAAGAACACGGTGGCAGCCCCAAGCGAGTTGGGGGATCTCACCCGTTTAGAAAGATCGCGAGATCATACCTGGGATGGTCTAGTCGACCTATTGTGAGAACACGTCCCCACGGTCGGCGCCAGTGATGGTTCTCGCATTTCCGAGTTGCTAAAATATAAAATCGTCGCGACATAGACCATCTATCACGATAGAACGCGATCAATACAATATTATTCAAAGCATGAACACATTTGAAAAGAATGTATTTTATTCATACTTGGCGCGATAACATCATTTGACGATTACATTCCAGCGAATCTTTACACGAGAACCATACACAGATCTTAAAAAAGCTAAAACAAGCTTGTGGCCCTGTTTTTTTCTTTTTCTCGACCCCTTGCTTATGAGGGGTCTTGGGCTATTTATAGGCGAGGGGTCTTGCTTAAGTTCGGTCAATATGCAGGGATACGTGTCATCTCGTGGTTCACCTGGTGGCAGACGTCGGTAGGTAGGTGTAAGGCCGTGATTGGACCAGCAGGGCGGGAAGACGCGTGTCAATCTGGAAAGATGCATGGTTGGCATGCCCGGATTGGTCCGATGGATTCGTGGCGGTTTGGTAGCGTCCGACAGTTACTACACGATCATAGGGAATTGACGCGTTAGAGATGTTCCGAGGTCTCTTGTTACTCTCTACGATAAGTTCTTTAAAGGTGGGAGCGTTCTTTCTCGTTGACTCGCGATTCTCCTAATTGATGGAAGGCCATGAAGGGAATAAAGGTGGACATCCAACGCGTTGAGTTCTATATGAAAATAGTGTGATCCATCAATATGGTTTGGATTATTTTCAAGTTCATCATTGCTATCAACAGTCAAATAAACCAGTTGACTTTCTAGCTTCTACTACCATCCCTTCTACTGTTCTCCGCAATGTAGTCTCTGAGTTCCTTTCGAAGAATCAAGACCGTACTTAACAGGTTCGCTCTCGAAGAAACTACCTAGATTCGAGATAAAGCGTCTCATTAGCTTGTAAATCATTTGTAAAAAATCATCTGTTACGATGATTTAAATATGTCTTCTGGTTTGTAAATATACCTTCTATTTACCTATATAAAAAATATATATTGTTGTTTTGGTCGGAATTAAACTAGTATTTCTTCAATTTCATCACGGCATAGCTAAGCGGTAGCAAAACCAAGTTTGAGTACGCAGCAGGAGACCAAAACGATGCCGTTTGTATCCAAAACACTGACCCAACGCGTCGTTTCGTCCCAACACCTTTATATAATCACATCGCTTCCGTGCAATACAAAAAGAATAAAATAACCAAGAAAGCTGTTTTTCCTCGTACATATATATTTCTTCTCTCCAGTCTCCGCCATTAGCACAACTGAAATTAAAATCCCAACTCCAAACTCCAACCATAATCTTCATTCTCTTTCCCGTTTGATTCATAGCCAAGTTAAACTCTCCACTTTTCGGAGATTTTCACCGGTGAGCTCTCACCGCCATTCCGGTGATTGATTTATCAAATTCTGTTATTTATGTCCTAGTTGCCGTGGAATTGCGTTTTAGTTGCTATAATGATTCTATTATTTTTCTATCTCTGCATTAATTTGGTGATTATTGTGTCATGAGAAATGTGTTGCCAGTTTGTGACGGATTATTCTATTCCAATTTATATGCTCACCGTCTACCTGGCATAGTTATCCATTCGGTAAATTGTTATAATCATATTTGTAGTTTACTAAGATTTTCTTCGGATCCGTTAATGGAAAATAGGTTCAAATTGCAGGATTTCTTTCAGTATATTACTGTGAATCTGCGTAGTATTGCTGTTGGTAGAGACAAACCATAGTCAGATACCTAACTTTGTCTTCACGTGAATCCTGGCCAACGTGTGAATAGGTGTAAATTGTTCATTTCTGTATATCTCATTTATGTTTGGGGTAAAGGAGAATGAAGTTCAAAATGTGATGATACTTATTGACAATTCTCTAGGTGCAGTTCTTTGTGGTTGCCACTTGCAATTACTAATTTTAGACGTGATTGAAACGGGGCACACAGTTACTCCTGCGATTAACACTTGCACCTGACATATGAAACTAGGACAATTCTTGTGGACTTATATCTAATGCTTTATTTCTTGTATTTATAATAATTCTGTAGTCCTTTGAATATGAGTACTGGTGTAAGAATTGATCGTGTTACTTTTTTCATTTAGATGGTGGTAAAAATTGTTTCTTCTGACTTGATGGCTCGAGCTTGATAAGTTCCAAAATAGTTTTGTAGGGGAACTTAGATGGCAGTTATATCACAAGCAGGTCACTGCCTCCATTCAAATACATTTCGGCATGGTGCTGGACTGAAGGAGAGATCTGTTAATTTCTCTTCTCTGCCTTTCCATTCTTCGAAACAGTCTTCATCACATGGCATCTTCAATCTAGAAAACAGACACAGGCATAAGACAGTTGTGGCTGCAAGTCCTCCTATAGATGATGCTGTAATTGCTGCAGAACCACTCACAAAAGAAGATCTTATTGGATATCTTGCATCAGGCTGCAAACCTAAAGAAAAATGGAGGTTTGTTTTCTTTAATGTTGTGTCAATTAGATAGATTTTTGCTTTCATTTTGCTTCTTCTTAACAGAAATCTAATAGTCTTAAAGAGACCATGTGCCATAAATTCTCTGCTTAGTGAATTAAAGTATCTTGATGTTTATGCCCTTCTTTCATGTGAATTTTTATTTACCTGTTGTCAGGCTAGAGATTTGGCTCAGAACTTGGCCTACATTATGTGCATAACTATCGCTTGTTCTGGTGATGGAGATTTCATGTCCATTTGCTGAAGCTATATCCTTTTTTATGATATTTGAAATCAGTTCTCAGAAGTTTTTGCATGTAAAGCTTCAGCTATTGAATGCTCTTATTTTATCTCCAACTTCTGATCTGTAGTTTTTTACACAATGGCAATAGTTGGTGCACATAAATCTTGCCCATGGTTTTTATTGTACTTGTTTAAACTCTGTCCTTGTGTAACTAGCTGGACATTTTAATATATAAAGCCGTATGTTTTCATTGTATGCAATTTCATATTTTTGAGGTTAAATATAGTTACTTGTTTGAGATTAAGAAACTCTCAAAAGTGAACATTAGATCTTGATTAGTTGACTTTACTGAATTTGTGATTTTCCCATTCTTTTTCATAATATATACTCGCAGGATAGGGACAGAGCATGAGAAATTCGGATTTGAGTTTGGAACCCTACAACCAATGAAATATGAGCAAATTGCTGAATTGCTTAATGGTATTGCCGAGAGATTTGATTGGGATAAAGTGATGGAAGGTGACACTATAATTGGATTAAAGGAGGTATTTTTTTCTGTGATCAGATGAAGCGAGTAAATTGGCGCTGTACTTTGTTACTAATTTCTGTTATAATGATTTATCTCATTCTTTGGTTATATAACCATCTGGAATGGTTGTGTTGTGAATTGTTATATGCTGAGAAGCCAACTTTGCTTAATAAGATAATTCCAGTTATTAATTTTAAATATACCTTCTCCTTCCCCACCTTTTGTGAAAAAAAGTCATCATTAGTCATTTGACCAAATATTTGTCTTCTTCTCACTGAAAATCTTGTTTTCTTACATATGATTTTCCTGTCTGTTTCCTAGGGGAAACAAAGCATATCTTTGGAACCTGGTGGTCAATTTGAGCTTAGTGGTGCACCACTTGAAACGTTGCACCAAACTTGTGCTGAAGTTAATTCACATCTTTATCAGGTAACATTTTGTTTTCCCTCTCCTCCCCACACACACCTTTTGGACAAGTGTTTCAAAACTGAAATCACTTGGTATTGTTGCCACTTGCCATTGATGCAACTCTCTCTCTCTTGTAAATTGACTTCCCTACTGGCTTCTCCGATATGTGTTCCACACTTCCACTGTATAAGAATTAGTGAATCATTGAATGGGTTTTACCTTGATCCAATGTGTTGCTTTAGTACTTAATCTTGCCATAACCATGTCCAGCATTGGGGCAACATGACAAGTCCACATGGTTCCATGCTTTGTTAGCTGCATCTGTGTACTATGTAGTTCAGATCATTTTCTTACAACAATTAAGTTAAGATAATGATTATTGTTAATATCCTAATTCCATAGGTTATGTTCCTGGTTTTTTCTTCTAATATTGGAAATTTTGTGTATATTGCATTATATTCTGTATATGTTTAATTGTTTACAAAATGGTGTATAAGGTCCTTAACTATATGCTTATACAAGAGTACTTCAACTTTCAAGATTATTCTAATGTCACTTTGGAATTCTTACTGTTGCCCCCAGATCATCCTATCTATAATGTTTCATGCTAGTAAAGTCGACTGTAAATCAATCACTCTGTAACAGGTCAAAGCTGTAGCTGAAGAAATGGGGATTGGGTTTCTAGGGATTGGTTTCCAGCCAAAATGGGGAGTTAATGACATTCCTATGATGCCTAAGGTTGGTTCCCCCCCCCCCCCCCCCCCCCTTAAGATGAATTCTGTATCTGACTGTCTGCAATGCAAAATCTGTGGTTTCCTTCAATTAGAGCCAACATTGATATAATATGTTACTGACTGCAGATAAGTAGTAGTAGCTTGGTTCTCCTATTTTATTCCCCTCTTGAATTAATTAAATCACTTTTGCAGTCTCCTTCTGTTAATTCTCACTTCAAATTGCCATTCAGAAACTTCCAGGGATACATTATGGATTGCTTTTAATTAGGGTGCGTTCTCATTTGTTTGTTTTTTTATAAGTTGGCCTATTGTAGAAGCTGATGTTTGTCTGAAAATGCTCATGAGCCAAAAGAGCAAGATTTCTGTTACTTTTCCTCCCTCGTATACATCACTTCCAAGTTCCAGCCAAATATTGCTGCCACCATCACCGCCTGTTCAATGAGAGTCCTGCATTCTGGTACTCTTCCTCCCTCGTATACAACCACTGCCAAGATTACATTTTCCCTACGCACCCATGCCACTGTGAAACATATCTCCCAGTAGGATCCATGCCAAATTTCTGCCAGCCAGCCACCATCATCGCCTGCTCAATAACACTATTATATACTTGTATTTGCACCCACATTCATGTTATATTTAAGGTTATACTAGGACCATAAAACTATAGTGGCATGCTCCCGTTCATCCTTTCATCTCAAATGCCTGATAATTCTCCATCGCTGATGTTTGATGTTGTACATTGTCCAAGATTTATGATTCACTTTTTTGCATCATCATGTGTACTTGTGGATCTTTTGTTCGATTGGTTTCATGGAGCAGGGAAGATATGAGATCATGAGGAACTATATGCCCAAAGTGGGCTCACTGGGACATGATATGATGTTCAGGACATGTACTGTTCAGGCAAGTCAAGCCGTACTATTGCTGTATTGTATATGCTTTGGGGGAAAAAAGGTCAAAATTAGCTGGCAACTTGATGTGTATTTACCATTTTTTTATTCTCTTATATTCTAATTTTTTTTACAGGTTAACCTGGATTTCAGTTCCGAGGCAGACATGATAAGAAAGTTTCGTGTGGGACTCGCATTGCAACCTGTGAGCAGTGTGCATTCATCTTTTGTCCCTTCTAGATTATAGCATAATTTGTCTCACACAATATCTACATCATTATATGTTTGAGTAGATAGCAACTGCACTATTTGCAAACTCACCTTTTACTGATGGAAAGCCCAATGGTTATCTTAGCATGAGGAGGTACTATATGTATCTTTTTCCTGTATTGGTCTTCAGGAAAACCGTTTTCCTGGTAGTTTTTCCTTTGAACTCTCTTTGTAAATGTTTGGCAGCCATATATGGACTGACACTGACAAGGACCGTACTGGGATGCTTCCGTTTGTTTTTGATGATTCGTTTGGGTAAGCATTGTTTCAGAATTGTCATTTGGCTTGGGAGTCTATGAAAGTATATTACACTTCATATCATAGTAAGCTTACTGGTGTTGAATGGTTTATATATGTTACTCATTACGTAAAATTTTAGACTGAAACATTATACATTAATACTAAGAGTGGATAGTTAGAGATGTATTTCCAAATGTGGGACTTTTTTGTCTGTAGAATATACCTCCTATCAGTAGCGAAGTCCATCTTGGTCTAATAAATAGTATGACGAACCACTTGCATGATTAAAACTACTTTTTGGTATTACTTCTAATTCTAACATTTACTAAATGCTAACAAGATCATTGGTTTTGATATGTTTGATAATACCCCTAGAATTGTCTACATATATGTTTACTTTTTTCTGCCACTAGTGAAGTTGGATTTAGAATTTAGAACACTATCATTTTGTAGTACTTCCTTTTCCATTCATTCTTTCATCTGGATTACGGCAGTTCTAGCTGATTCATGTAACAGATACTAGTTGACAAGGTTTCCTGGTCTTCTATATGTTTCAGGTTTGAGCAATATGTAGACTTTGCTCTTGATGTTCCTATGTACTTTGTCTATCGCAAAAAGAAGTATATTGTTTGCTCTGGGATGTCATTTCGGGTTCCACTCCATCTTTACCTCCATCATCACCTACTAGACTAATACTTTATTTTACTATCTCAGTCATCTTTTATTTTCTTCCCTTCAACGCATAAGAAGTAATTCTTTTTGGAATATTAAGAAGTAAATTAATCGGATCACCAAGAACTTTGTGCCACTTTCTTATTATTGTTCTGTAGGACTTCTTGGCCGGGAAACTCCCTGCTCTTCCTGGTGAATTGCCTTCCCTGAATGATTGGGAGAACCACTTAACAACTATATTTCCAGAGGTTTGTAATTGATGAAATTGTTGATAATGTATTTTCTTCCAATGTTCGCGTGCTTGGGTTAACTGATACTGGTATAATCTTGTACTTGCCTGCTGCTCAGGTTAGGTTAAAGAGATATTTGGAAATGAGAGGTGCTGATGGAGGTCCTTGGCGGAGGTTGTGCGCACTGCCAGCATTCTGGGTATGTATTTGCTTGTTGCTCTTTATACACATAAATTTTCCTTTCCCCAAATAATATGTACATGATTTACCTTCTTTGTGCTAATCTGTTCAACATGTGAGTCTATTCTGTATTTTCTCATGAGCAATTTGAGCTGGGGGGTAGTGGTTGTGACTAGTGAGAGACAGATCAAAATCATTAAATTTTGGGATTCGTAAACCAGGATACTACTTTGAGGATAGAACTTAAGATACTCAAAATGATTTTCAATACAAATTAATAGTGCAAAAAACAAAATCTTTTGTTTTTCCTGACTTTGCCTTTTTCATAGTATATTGAGCATTGCAAATGCACAAATTTCATAACATTTGTTACCTTATAAAAGAGGTTGCCCGCACTCTGTGGTCATATAACTAACATAAATGTGTCTTTTATGTGATTACCTCTACAACTGTCTACTGGTACTAGTACTTCCTTCAGGTGTGATAATCTAATCTTTGATTTTCAGGTTGGTTTGCTATATGATGAGGTTTCTCTACAAAGTGTTCTTGACATGACGGCTGATTGGACTCCAGAAGAAAGAGAGATGTTGCGGAAGGAGGTATATGCTTTACTTAGTAATTATGCTCTGGTTCTTCCAAGTCCGAAACCACTTTCTCATTATCAGTTTCCTCATTTTAACGTTGAAAATTAGCTGAAATGATGGTTTAGTGATCCATATTTTCATTACTTGACAACCGGATCTCTACTGTTGGAGAAAAAAAAACTGCTACTATGGTTGTATCACATGTTGTTCTATAGTGATATTTAATAAATCCATCTTGAGACTACAACTTATTGCATATTGATTATGAATGATTGACCTCTTCATCTCTCTGCAGGTTTTGTATAATATCCACTTTTGTTTCGTCTTCAGCTCATTGTAGTCTTATGCTCTATATTATTACCAAAAAAAATTGAAAAATAAGTAAAAAATGACCGTTCTCTTCCAATGAAGCCTGTTGAATGCTTGTAAGAATTAATTTATGTGCTTTCCTAGTCTGAGATTATAGGATGTAAAGAACGTGGGTTATGATGGTAATCCTAATCTCAAAATATGTGCTATAGGTACCTAAAACTGGTCTGAAGACACCATTTCGTGATGGGTATGTAAAGCTTCTTGCTGAGGATGTGCTGAAGTTGGCAAAGGTAAGTTTCTCTCTTCATTCATGTTATATCAAACAAGTCCTGTAGTGTAATGTGTACCTATAACTGAAGATTTACTTTTCTCTCTAGGATGGCCTTGAAAGAAGAGGCTATAAAGAGGTTGGATTCTTAAATGAAGTTGCTGAAGTGGTCAGAACAGGCAAGTGCTGTGTAATGTCCTTATATAATTATTGGTTCTCTTATCTTCTTTTAGACAAATGGTTATCCTGAGTTGCATCCTGTCCAGATCATGTCCCAACCTAGTATCTTAGGGAGCTAAACACAGTCGCGTCTTCTTATCCCTTTAGTATTTCTCACATTTGTTTGTAATGACAGGTGTAACACCAGCTGAAAGGCTACTACATATGTACCACGAAAAATGGGGACAAAATGTGGATCCTGTTTTTGAAGAGCTGCTGTACTGAGATGACCTTTGACCTCATGTAATTTCTTCTCTAGCACCTCTTTTTAGTTTTCTACTTGTTTTTGTTCCCTCTGGTGGCTGTACTATCATGAAAACTAGTCGCCTTTTTCAGCTTCTGCCCTGTTGAGATCTCAAGGCATGAACCTTGAATTGGGTATTCCTTCATTTGCAAATTGATATGTAACTTTGGCCTCTAATCACTAATATTAGAGTTCTCGCCAAGCCCACCACTACTAAGGAATAATATATGTTTGAGTCTGGACCCTCAAGTAGCTACCACCATTAACCTATACTGAGATCCGGCTGGTTCAAAATTCCGGTCCTGTCACTCCTATATGAAGATGAATTTGCTTCTGATGCTTGTTTCTACTTTTTTCACATGTATTTTCGGGGTTTGAAGGCCTAAACTCTATTATCTTTGATTCTTACATAGGTAGGTGAAATTCAAAAAGCCGCTTCTGCAGTAGCTGGAGACGGAAACGGAATGCAAATGTTTGTTCTAGCAATTATGTTCAGTTCTAGTATAAACTGTTGTACTTGTGACTTCATGGGATGGCATTATCGATCATTTCTTGCAGTGTGTGAAGCAAGTGTTACGAATACATCAAATTTTCATATGATTGTAATATTGTGGTTGTTGCATATGATGTGATGCCTTGCCTGCGTTAAGCTGCCCATCCGTGCGGTGTTGTTGACATCACAAACAAACGTTCTGTACCCAATTTTTGAAACACAATGCTGCGTAGCACCTACTATGACTGACTAAGTATTCTGTGTTCCTTTTATTACTATAGATAGAGCTTCAGCTAGCATATGAAGTTTATGTTTTGCTTTCCAGGTTCTTACTACTACCACTACTCAGAAGTCAGAACAGCATGGTTGAAAAGATTGTGGTGTTCCCAGTCTAATGGCATTGACATAATCTCGAGGGGAGTGGGCAGAGAAGCCAGGAAACACCAATCCCACCACCCTTAGCCAAACGGAGAACCAACCTTCTTTGTACTCCGGACCCACCGCATAGCCGATCAAGAAAGCTCGCATTAGCTCCCAAATTGCATTCATGTGTGCAGCTATCATGTGCTTGCATCCAAAGTAGCTTTTGTCTGGCTCCTCATTCACTTCCTTTTTAGAAGGCAAGTCACACAAAGGAAACACAACAACTTGTTAGTAAGCAACGGATGTTTGGTTATTCACTCAACTCATTGATACCTGTTGTTTGTACATGCTGTTGTAGTGAAGACATTTGCCAAAATGCTTGAACAAGAAGGTCGTGTCGTCACAAGGGATCCTTGGCACGATATCATTGCAGTACACAACTCTTGCATAGTTTGGGCAATTAGGCTTGTTGAGATAAGCTTCCATGAAGTTCCCCAAGAGTCTATCCCCAATCCTCGGTTGGCCGAACGTATACACTCCCAACGTCCTTCTCATAACCGCGTCTTCCTTTTGTATCAGGAGCACAACAGGAAACAAGATTGCAAGGGCGCCGCCTAGGCTATGGCCCGTGACCACAACCTTTGCATTCTTGTGCTCTACTAGTAGCTCTTTAAGCTTGTCCCTCACCATATAATATGCACCTGACTTTTCCATGTACAAAGCGGTGTCTTTGGTACCTCTTGATAAGCCATGTGAAGTGAGGTGATGGTCAAAGGAGGAAGGGCTTGCTCTGTTGCCCAAACCCATGGCTTCCACAAAGCCCATGTGGACTTTCCCCACGTGAGGAATCTCATACCACGAGTAGTCAAAATCTGTGCTCCAATCATCAGCATTAAAGGGTTCAGTTCCTCTGAAGCTTACCAGTATCAGGTTCGCTTTCTTGGGCTTGTCACACAGTATAAATACTTGGGTAGAGCTCCTCTTCTGAAAATCTGTCCAATGTTAAGAGACATAAAATCAAGAACTTGAGGGAAATGTAGCAACGTACGATGAGTATCAACCAACAAATTCAAGTTTCTTTCACCATTCCAACAGCTGTAGAAGTCCACAAAATGCATCTGTTAGAGGCCAAAGAATTGGTGCATAGTTAGACAACATGAATAAGTAAAGAGCGGTAAGAAAGTGAAAACAAAAGTGATGAAGAAGGCCTTACTTTCCAATGATTGACGACGACATCCTTGACAAGACGAGCATTCTCGTAGGCTAGCTTGGAAGCCAAAATTCCAAGGTCCATGAGAGCCTGGCTTCCATGCTCTAGCAGTGCAGAAGTGACGTCGTCTTCCTTCAATAGATCTATGCGCCCATCCAAGTGACCGATTGAGCTTATGAAGGTTTCAGAATCCCTTTGTGGTACCAACACTTTCCCTGCGTCCAATTTTCTTCATAACATTAGACTCGAGTCACATATGGATCAAGTTGAGCTAAAAAAGATATTGTCACAAGTCACAAGGAATTACTACCTCGGATAAAGTTGGAGATCAAACCCATGAAATTGCCATTGATGTAGAGAAGGTTAAGAATGAAGTCCACAAAGTAACCAATCCATTTCATGGGAAGAGCAAACAAGGAAATCATCTTCCTCATAATCACTGAAAAAACAATAGCCCACCTGTGATCTCTTCTCCCCAATACACCCATACTCTCTAGATGCATGGGCTTACTCCTAATATGCTTGAAACTAACCAAACTTTTTAGTATCAAGCAATAGCCTTTCTTGATCATCTGCAATTTGTGAGTGCGAGGAATTAGTAAGTAATTGATTGAGAGGGATAATTTCCATTGATGGATGATAGTTAATTTTTACCTTAAAGGGGGAATTTATATTATTTATTTATTTGCTTGAAGTGGAAGGATTGAAGTTGATGGGCCCTTTCCGTTTGTAGAGATGGGATAGGTATGGCAACGGAAATGTGTGGGCTTCATCTCTAAGAACAAGCAGAAGAAGAGAGAAAATCGGTTGCTTTAGAAGATTTGCATCAAAATTTTGGCCTCCTTCACAAGTAATATTAGTACGTAACGGCTAACAAGAATCCAATGTCATTGCGTGTATGTATACCCAATATGAGTACCGAGTACGTGACTATATGTATATGTGTTTGCATTTCCATGGTTCTTTTATATCACCATTTTTTTTATAAACGAAAGTGTTTTGATTCACAAAATTTGTTGATGTAGATCAAAAGTCTAAATAGGTTCATTTGATGACAAAGTGAGTTTTTATTTTTCAGAACTAAAATCATACTTTTGAAAAAGTTTTGAAAAGTAAAATGACTAGGATATAACATTTTTTAATACAGTTATATTGATAATCAAAAATAAAATTAAAGTAATTTAAAACTAAAAATTGGGTTAACAAGTGAGCTCAATATCCGTTTGTCCAAAATTAAATAAGACTCGTCAAACTTTAATGGTTGAAAAGAAAATCAAGACCCTCAAAAGAGTATATGTTTCTTTTACTTCAATATGTAAAATTAAAATAACTTTTAATTTTAGGGTGAATTACCTCTATAGTACGTCCTTAATCTTGAAGATTTGTTTGCTGTTGGTCTCTAAACTTTATAAGTGCTTAAGTTACCCCTCGGTTGGTCCGTGCTATACTTCCCAGGAAGTTGAATTTTCTCAAGAAGTACATTTATTTTCTGTGTTTGGTTCAAAAATAAAATGTGGGAATTTACTTCTCAGAAAGTTGCAATTTCTCCAAATCAAGGAATTACACTAAACTTGAAGAGGTAGGTAAGATCTACTTCCTGCGTTTTTAAGTGAAAATATTATTATTTCCCATGTTAATATAAAAACAACAATTTTGAACCAAACATGATTTCATAATTTTCAACAATTTACAATTTCTAGGAAATAGCTAAATTCTCAGGAACTTGATTTCCAACGTTCAACCAAACGAGGGCTTAGTCCATAAATTTTGGTAAAGTGTCACTATTTGATCATTTTTCATTTTAGACTTTAGGGTTAAATAATATTAAACATGCCAAATTCTATGTTTATTTTCAAAATTGTTTTACATATAATTGAGACTCGTGCATCGAAATCATGATTTATTTTTAATTATTAATTATCTTATATTAACTAATCAATTTCGGAATTCTAAAAGTGATACAAGAAATAATGAGGTTGTTTTTGGACCATCCACTTTTGAAAGTAAAAAAACGTCACACACAATAAAGATGATACACAAACATATTAAAAGTATTTATATCTTATTTATTATATGTATATTTTAAGTGATAATTTATTAATATTTCACATTCATTTATTAATCGGGACGGTTTAATTGATCGGTTTCGGTTATACATTTGTAGGTTAGATTCAAGTTCGGTCATTTCAGGTTATGAAGAATTTTAGTCGGGTTTTATTCGGATCCAAGTATTTGTCAATTGATTTGTAAGACAAGTTGGATTGTGTTTTTACAATATATATTTTTCTCTGAAAGCTGTAAATTTGATGTAATTTTCTAACAAGGATGAAGATTGACATTTGAGAAAATATATAAGTTTTGAGAGCTCTAATATAAAAAATTACTCTTAATGCCTAAAATGAAGAAGAATCAAATAATGGTACTTTATAAAGGTTAATGACTAACTTAATTATTTATAAAAATTATAGATTATTTATAAACAAATATACAAGAGTGAAAAGTAAGGGATAAGATAATTCACCATTCTTTTCATCTTTTATTACTTTAGAAGTCAAATAACTCTTTTTTTTTTTATCAAAGTCAAATAACTCTTAATCATTTATGAGGTTGAGATAATAGTGGCATCCACTATAAATTTTGGGATCTTCATCAACCTTTTTACTTTTTCCTTTTCTTTTTATTTCAGCTCCTTTACACTTTTTTCATTTTCTTTATTTGTTTTTCTAAGTTTGATTTCGAGAAAGGCCGGAAAATCCAGAGGCCCTTCAAAAAACAAAGGGGGTTCTTTATTACACCCGTTTTTTTTTGCGGCACACCCTATGTTGGGCGCAACCTGGTTGCGCCCAAAATCGGATTTTTTTTTTTAAAACAAAGTTTTAATCTTGCGCGCAAGATCCGGTTTGCATTTTTTTGAAATTCGAAATATAGATTTATTCCTAAACCGGAATACGGTTTACAGTTCGATGATCAAAATATAGTTTTTTAGAAATAAATAAAAATTATTATATAAAAAAAAAATTTGAAACAAAAAGTTATTATTGAAAAAAAAATATGAAATTTTAGACGCAACCACGTTGTGTAACACCCCCAAATCTTATCCCATTTGAAAAGGTATTACCGCCAGTGACCTCGATTTTCCTCACCGAAGTCACCCCAGGCTTTATCGTTTAAATATAATCATGAAACACATATCATACAAAATCATAATAATATTCAATCAAAACTTGAGTCACGGGATTACATCCCAATCCCGAATAGGACAATATACAGAGTTTAAACAAAAGACAGCGAAAGTCGTAATACAGAATTTAACAAATAACAGAGTAAATAGATTACAGCGGAAGTCTTTAAAATATTACGAAAAGGGTTGTGATTGTAGTGATCACCTGCCCAAGGATCTTAACCTGATTAAAAACAATAAAAACATCCAAAACCACCGTTCATTTTCATAGTCGTTCTAGCCTTCACGGAACAGCAACATACCTGATGTGCCGAATCGAACGGATGACACCAGCCAACCATGCAATGAATAATTACGGTTGATTAGTCTAAATGAATAGACTAACAAGGGAATAAAGCAGAGTGGTTCGAAACAGTCGTATTAGGTTAGACCCATCGCTTCTCGAATAATAACCGATGACGATAGTCAACCATCATACTCCTATTGGAATAACAAGAGGTATGCACAAGAGAAGATTCTGGAGACCGAGGCTCACAGCAATCAATCCCAAAAAGAAGACTCCAAATGAAATGAGCCTTATAGGAAGCATGACAAATGTTTGGGAACATTAATTAATCACAGAATCACAGAATTACTGTATCGCATTCGAGCGACTAAAAGTTAAGACGAGCTTTCCTAGCTGCACTAGCGCCTAGCTGCACTACTCGCCCAAGGTATATTGATTATGTGCGACAAAGGCACTTATCTGATTTAATTCCAAAACCCACATCACGTTATAAGCTTTTACATATATGTTTCGTCATGAGGGACATATATCGAAGGAATGGACCTCGCAGGGTCCAAACCTCAATCCACAACAGGTTGGTCATGACCAGAAAGTTTGGCATATGGTCTTGAATGCCCTGTTATTTGCCAGTTATAAAGAAACGAATGGACCTCGCAAGGACCAAGCGCTCCTAGAAATACTCGTGATAACTACAGTTAAACACACAAACAAATCACACAGAGCCATCACGGCCCACACCTACACAATAATCCATATTTATGCCCACCAGGCAATCACCATAGATTTATCAATCTAAACATATATAATAAAAGCACACAATAAAATCACATCAAAGCCATCACGGCCTACACCTGCACAATATATATATAATTATACTAGCGTCGGTTCTAGCAAAATATACAACCTAATAATAATATCAGATTTTAATTATATTACTAACAAACAGTTCCCAACATATTTCAGAATCATCCTAAATTATTTAACAACTAAACGAATGATAAATAATTGAAATATGGAATGATGAGCAAGAGCGAACCGCCACTTGCCTGGAATAGATTCGGCGATGAATCTGGACGAGACAACTACCGAAAATACCCTTTCCGAGGATATGGCATATGCTTCAGATTATTCCTAGCAGAGTACGAGTCCACACGCGACCCAGCAGGTAATTATCTATCAATTAATTTGACTGGACGAATTTAAAGAATTATATTTAATAAAAAATTTATGATATTAAATCATAAAAATATTTATTAAATTTTCCTATAAAAAAAAATACGGACGAAAGGGAATCGAAATTATATCGCTCGAATAATTTCAGGTTAAATCTAAATTAGAGGGAACTTGGGCTTCTCGTCCCAACAACATAGCTCATATTAATTGGGGGGGTCCCACCACCTTCTTCTTCTTCCCCGAACAACAACAACAACGAACAGGGACAACAACGTCAACAACCACGCCGGGAAGGGCTCCTCGCCGGGGGCCTCTGACTTCGACGACAATGCCGGTGAGCAGGCGGCGGCAGGGAGGAGCTCGACGACACCGGCTGCGACTCGCGCAAGAGCTCGGCGGAGCGGCGGGGCGCAGAGGTGAAACAGGGGGCGTCGTCTTCGACTCCGGCGGGGCTTCGAACAGAGAAGACGACGGCGAGGAGGAGCTGGCGACGACCGAGGGTGGAGCTTGGGAGGCTCGGACGAGCTGGCTTCACCGTTGGGAGGCGAGATGAAGCGGGAACGAGAGGGACGAAACAGAGGAGGCGGTGCACATGGGAGACGAGAGGAACAGGGGAAGCGATGCACAGGGGGAAGGCGAGAGGGAGACGATGGAGAGTCTGGTGTGCCTTTCTACCCTTCACCAACACCACCTTTAATGGCCCAAGGAGGGGGCAAAGGTCCGACAACTCCCTCTGCAGGGGACCGGCCAATTTGCAAGTGGAAAATCAAGTGGGAAGCAAGTGGTAACGGGAGGATAAGATTTGGTATGAGTTTTAAACCCCGGAAATTATATGTTTGTATCCAAACAAATATTCTAAGTCCCGAAAATACATCGAATGTATTTTATACCACTCAGAGAATTATTACGGAGATCATGGATATTACTAAAAATCCAAACTCCACTGAAAGCGAAATAATTAATTGAACGAAGGATGAAAAAATTATCTAAATACTCTTACTAAAAGTTGAGGGATATTACACGTTGCGTCCCAGTTACCGTTTTACAACCCCTATATATATGCAA
Organism: Rheum nobile; assembly: GCA_027886185.1. Taxonomy (NCBI): domain Eukaryota; kingdom Viridiplantae; phylum Streptophyta; class Magnoliopsida; order Caryophyllales; family Polygonaceae; genus Rheum; species Rheum nobile. The sequence continues at coordinate 1,103,834 of WOAB01000158.1, read as the reverse complement.
CTATTTCGTCCATTTTGACATTAATTCATTTAAGATAATGTCTTTGTCAAGGATGGATGCTGCACTCAGTCCAGTTGAGCACTTGGATGACGCACCCGGTCTTGATAATTTACCGGTAACTATATATTTATTACAAAGTTTATTTCAAATGTAGTAATTTAAAGTAGTTTGTTGTACTTTAGAACTTTGATTAAAATGTTTATGATAATTTAGGTTATTGACATTATTTTTGTATTTTATGTATTGTATTATATAGTTGTGAAATAATTTTCTGAAAGTTTATGTGCGAAATAATTTGTTATTTAGGTGTTTTAATTGATCATTTATGAAGTAAAGTATACATTCGTTGTAAGAACATGAATATGTTAGTTTTAAGAAATGCCCTTAGAAAAATACCTAATTTATAATTTATTTATTTATCATAAATAGGAGGACACTAGTGATAGCGAATATTCGCCACTGGATTATTCTGCTCATTTTACTACGGATAAAGAATGGAGTGATAGATATAGTATGATCAGCTGGGCTAAGAACATAGGTTTGGAGTTGCATATGGTGATTGTAATAAGTAAATCATGGCCTAACCGAAAGGACATACTGTCGTGTGAGAAGTCTGGGCCATATAGAGCAGCGAAGAAGAAGGCGGGTGAGGTTACCGAGGCAACACCTAAACAGAGATACAATGCGAGGACAAAGAAGAGTGAGTGTCCGTTTCAATTGCATGGGGTGATTGTGAAAGGAGATTGGCTCAAATCTGACCGTTGGAGATTATCTATCGCTTGTGGATCGCATGACCATGAGCTTTCTAGTAGTTTGATCGGTCATGCATTTGCTGTGAGGCTTTCGTAGGAACAACGAGAGCGTGTGAATGTTTTGTCAGCCTCCAGAATAAAGCCGAAGGCTATTATGAGTCTATTTCTACACGAGGATCCCAAATGCTTGACATCAAGGAACCAACTCTACAATTACAAGTGTCGGGAGATGCTGAAATGCAGGGGGAATTTGACGGTGCCGCAGTACATGCTGTATTTTCTAGACGCGAGACATTATTATACAAGCTATGAGACGCATCGCAATGAAGAAGGGAAAGAGGTTTTGAGTGATATTTTTATTTCTCACCCCAGAGCTAGACATTTGTTGAGTTTGTTCCCCATCATCGTCATCATGGATACGACCTATAAGATGAATAGGTATGAATATGTTCAATTATTGCTATTTTTACATCTAAAATATGTAATTGCATACCTTATTTCTTATAATTTTTACATTTATAGGTACGGTATGCCTTTGTTGGAGTTTGTTGGATTCACTTGCACCAACCGTACATTTTGTATTGCGATCATATTCATGTATGATGAGATGACGGAGCACTACACATGGGCATTGGACCGCCTAAAGATCATTCTCGGGGGACAGGAACCCAAGGCGATCATGTCAGATCAAGAGCTCGGTCTTGTGAAAGCTGTCGATATAGTCTTTCCCAACACGAAGCATCTGTTGTGTAGGGTCCATGTGAACCGCAACGTGGAAGCTTTTGCAATGAAATGGGTCCCCAATGTTGACCATTTTAGTGGTAATATTCGTTGGTTGTTAAAGTCTCCCACTGAGGATGTGTATAATGAGCGACTTGAATACTTGACGGAAAAGTGGAAAAAGCTACCATGGCTGATGGATTACGTGAAGAAGGTATGGCTTGCTGACTACAAGGTGATGCTAGTCTGTGCATAGTGTGACACTATTCTCCATTTCGGCACAAGATCATCAAACAGGTAAATTCATAAGTGGGATTCTAAAAGCTAAATTCATAAATGCAACTAAGTTTAACTTGAGTTTTAAATTTCAGGGTCGAGAGTCAGCACTCTATGCTGAAGGATGGGATCGAATCGTCTGTTGGAGGCTTGGAGACCCTCGTGCAGCAAATCGACAATATGTTTGCTGATCAGATTCGGGAAATCAGGGGTGATATGGAGCAGAGTGCTTTTAAGGCTCCCACATAGATCATAACCGGGCCGACTAGGGTGAAGACATTTTTCAGGCGTATACTTTATAAGGTCTCGGAAAAGTGCTTAAGATTGTTATACACTTCAGTTGTTAGGGCCATGCAAGGAAAAATTCCCGATGAAGAATGCCGTGATGTGTTTTGGAGAGCCACCCTAGGCCTGCCTTGCCCACACACGATCAAAAAATATGTAAAGGCCGGTTTCCCGTTGAGGCCAAGTGAAATCCACAGTTATTGGAAGAAAATCAAGTGGGAAGCGGTTGGGCATGCTGATCTCGCACCGAATGATGACGTATTTATCTCAGAAGAAGATATCCTCTTAGGTGCCATGTTTGGAGAGTGGAGCAACGAAGAATTGCACCCAGAGCTGAAGACCGACTTTGCACGCCGATACAAAGTTTTCCATGACCCGAGATTGTGTACCGCAGAAGAGCCCCCGGCCGCTTCGACCAAGAAGGAGAGACCTAAAAAGAAGAAGAACGATACCAAGAGGGACCCTAGTTGGTTTGAGCACATGGCAGAAGAAAAAAGGAAGAAGGACGCGGAAAAGAAGAAGAAGGCCGAGGATCGGAAAAATTCCTCAGTGGGATCTAAATGACGTCCTCCGAGCGGTAAGCGGCGCAACGGAGTTTCACCTGGCAAGGAAATCACTAGTAGAGCACCTCAGGGCGACATGGACGTTATTTACCTCGGCTTCAATTGGGGCCGAGATAATATTGATTCGTTTATGTTTGCCTACATTGGAGGAGTACAGAATGTAATGGGCGATGTTCATTGTGGGTACCGTTCGCTTGCTGTACTATTAGGGCATGATGAAAACCATTATCGGTACGTCCGATGGGAGCTTTCCAAGGAGCTACAACAACGCCGAGCGTTGTACACCCCGGCTTGTAGTTTAACCCCCATATCGGACCTCATCAGGTTTGTGAATTTTACTGGGGTGTGCACGAGGGATCACTGGATGGAAGTTCCCATGGCTGGCTTGGTATTTTCCACACGATACCAGGTGGCTCTTGTTGTGCTATCATATGCTGGACCTCACACATGCCTCCCAATGTGGGATCCCCCAGGCACACAACCTCCCACAAGGTTGCATGCGATAGCCCTTGTAGGCAACCATGACCATTTTGTACCGGTAAGCATTTCCACATTCGATCATCATTAACCTTTATTTCTTTGTAATCTATTCTAACCCTTGAATTTATAAAGGTTTGGCTAGTTGATGACCTATGTCCGATTCCACCCCTGCCCGGAGTTTGGACCCGATGGAAAGATGCAAGCGTTGAAGGATGGGAGCAACCATTTCAGGCTAGGATGCAAGATTATGTTATCCAAAGAAGGATGGGTGGTAACGGTGACATATTTCTTTAGACCTAGGACTTAGGGTATCCAAATGTTGGATCGGGATGGAGTTGGATATGTTTAGTCGATGCAAATCCACTTCTTTTCCAAACTGTAAAGTAAATCTGGGCGCCACGCCATTTACCCTAAACCCTCCCATTTGGGCGCAACGCCGTTGTGCCCAACTGGTTGTGAGAGGGTTTAGGGTAGGGTTTTTTAGGGTTTAGGATTTAGGGTTTAGGGTTTAGGCTCATTAAAGTGTAAAGTTTAAGCCTATATGATTTATTTTCACCGAAAAGCTCCCAATATCAACATATGGACAAAATATATTGATCCGATATTTTGAATAGACAAATGACAAGACAGGAAAAAATGAGGGTTTTGTTTCTGGAATTGCCAATTCTAAGAAGAATTAATGACTTCGATTAACAAGAGGTTTGTGGAAATTAGTTTAGCTGTTTTTTTCACATACTCCTAACCCTAAACCCTAAATTCAAAAGCCTAAACCCTAAACCTCCTAATCAACCAGTTGGGCGCATCGTGATTGCGCCCAACAATCTGGGCGCGACGCCGTTGCGCCCAAGAAGTTACCGTTGTATAACGGTAATTTCTTGGGCGCGTCGTGGTTGCGCCCAACAAGTTACCGTTGTAAAAAGGCTATATTAATGGATTTATGGTATTTGTCCTAAACCCCAAACACTACAACAAATAATGGCATCTTCATCCAAATCATCAACAAACCCAGATAGGTTAATAATAATTTAAATAATATAATAATTACTACAACGAAATCAAAAATAAAGTTCATTTACCTGAAGCAGATAGGTGCACCCCGCTATGCCTGCTACCTCTCCACGGGAAGCCTCGCCAAGGTTCCTATACAATAAAGCAAGCACCCCCGTCCCCCAAGCCGTGCCAAGCACTCGGTCTCAATCCACGAATAACGGCAACATCTTCACCATCAGCTGGTTCGTGGACTTGTCCACGGAAATGCTACAGGAGAGAACGTGCCATAGGTATCCCGCCACTATCGAGTGGGTCTCGTCGTCATCCCGTATCATGTGTAGCAGGTGCTCAGAAAAATCGAAGGCAGAAACCCGTCCCCTAAGGACCTCCTTCCGCATCTCCCCAACGCCGAACATGTAGCCGAAAATCTCCCCCCCCCCCCAACGCCTTAAGCGCTTTGTCAATCTCCTTGGGGTCGGCATCCATAGAAACTGAAGGATCGCGACACGAAAACCCCTCTATCCTCAGTCCCAAGATCCTCTCCACGTCATGAAGCGTGATCGTAATCTCGCCCCACGGAAAATGAAAGCTGCTCGTCTTAGGGTGCCACCTCTCTACAACGCTGATATCAGAACGTGGTCGACCCTACCAAACTGAAAATCTCATAAACCGGCCAACCCGGACTGCTGCACCAGCCAATACCAACTACCCTCAACCACCTCGTCTGGAATGTATCGACTCCACTCACTGAACTCGGTCGGACGAGTATAAGCCCTCAAACGTCATACGAGGGACGGTACAGGCGGAGGAGGAGCGTGCCAAATCCGGTGCGCAACGTGAGTCGTGAAGCTCCGTAGCACATCAGGCAACTCAAGCCCGTACGAGGGGGGGGGCTCTACGGCAGGTGGAGCCTCCTGGGGTGCGGGAGGGGGGACGGGCTGCTGGGGTGCGGGAGGGGGGACGGCCTGCTGGGGTGCGGGAGGGGGGACGGGCTGCTGCGGTGCGGGAGAAGGAACATGCTCCTCCATAACAACGTCGTCCAAGCTCGCACACTCCTCTGTCCCGACAAACACCTCCTCCATGTCTCTGACGGGACTCTGCGAAGCCGGAGGTGAACACACGTGAGGATGAGGATCCGCTAACGGATCGGATAACGTTCCAATAACGGGTTCTGCTATTGGAACGGTATCGTTCCAGACTCTACTCTTGCGCTTGCGCTTGGGGGGGGGGGGGTTGGAGGTTTCGGTTCTTACGACCGGAAGCAGTCACGGGTCGAGATTCCACCATACGACCCCCCTCGCATCTTTCGTTTGATTCTCTCGACTACATTCTGTTTTTTTCAAATAATTGTCTAATTTAAACAAATTTCTAATTCCTATAAAACTACAATACATTTCTAACTTCTACATTACCACGAAAATATATACTAAATTCTAATATATTATATGCAATTCATCTATATGCAATTCTTATATACTAACTTCTCCATTAACAACTTTTTTTAATCTAATTTTAATAATATGCTAATTTTTCATTTCTATTCAATAATATACTAAATTTATGCTAATAATATAATTACACAAATATAAATATTTCCTAACAAATCTAAATATTTCTAGAAATTAATTATATATATTATTAAATATGAAATTTAAAAAGAAAAAATACGTACCTTAAGTCGTTCGCGACGAATATATATTTTCGTGTGGGTCGGCTCGCCACTCCAACCTGTGCCACCGCCTCGACACCAACGGCCGCGGCAACCAACAACGCATTTTCCGGCCCCACCGGAACCTCACTCGCATCAACCGCCGCCACCCAGGCCTCCCAATCGGCCGTGAATTCTGGATTTTTATCCAGATCCGCCGCCGCCGCACACTCACCCGCCACCGCCTCAAGCCTCCGCCGCTTCCACTCACCGCCGGTCTCTCCACCGTTGATCTCCCCGCCGCTGCTCAGCCCACCTTCGATCGAACCCACCATGGCCGTCGGAATCTCGGACGAAGACACCTCCTCACGCCGGATCTGGACCTCTTCGCCACCGCCGCCGCCAGATTCTCCACTGCTACAGGTCCCTTCGATCGAACCCACCATGGCCGTCGGAATCTCGGACGAAGACCCCTCCTCACGCCGGATATGGACCTCTTTGCCACCACCGCCGCCAGATTCTCCACTGCTACAGGTCGCCGGCGCCATTGCTGGGGAAGTTGAAGAAGACGAAGGAAGACGAAGAAGACGAAGAATGGCGCTACGCAGACGCGTCCAAGTAAATATTAAGTTTACTTGGGCGCTACGACGTAGCGCCCAAGAATCTAAATTCAGATCTGGGCGCTACAGCGTAGCGCCCAGATCTGAATTTAAATAATATTCTGGAATTTTTAAAATTTATAAAAAATATTGTTTTAATTAATTTTAAAATTTTAAATTAGTGTTAAACCGGTTCAGATATTAAATAATTTTTTTTACATTTTAAAATGTTGAACCGGTTCAACCCTAACCCGGAACCCAAGCCGGGTACCAACAGTTGGGCTCAACCAGGTTGCGCCCAAGATTAAAACTTTTTTTTAAAAAAGAAATATCCGCTTTTGGGCGCAACCAGGTAGCGCCCAAAATCGGGTGCGCCGCAAAAAAAAAGGATGCGAACATTCTACCCGAAAAACAAAAATATGAGCACAAGATTATCAAGATGTCATTCAAGAGTCAAGACCTACCATTGTGTAAAAAGAATATTCCATAAATTTGTTTTGGAAAATTAATTTCAAATGATATTCTCAATTGATGTTAATATTCCATAAATTTGTTATAACCATTAAAATAGAGTTGATATATCTGTTGGGCTCCGTTTTTAGGTGATCCACTGGACCAGCCCAGTGATTGGAAGTTGGTTTTCTTCTAGAAGACCAGCACAAGTGGAGGTAAACGTTGGCGCCATATGAACGTTGGAGAAGATCTCAGCTTGAGCAACACACGCAACAACGGCTCCATGAATCTCGGATGAGTCAGTTGAACTGAATCGAACCTGCAATTAGCATAAATATGTGATGCATTATGATGTAATGCACACTTACTCATTAACTCTCATTGAATACAAGATGTAAACCACTATTGTTCTGCTTATTGAAAATCATTCTCAATCAAAACTCATTGCATTTGAGACAACCGTCTAGTCGATCTCTGTGTTCGACCATCCTTTCAATCCAGGGAGATAAGCTTGTTTTGCACCTAGTCAATCTTACTTATTTCGATATTACGTTGATTTGGATTATCTAGATAACTTTAATCTTGATTATTGTCTAGTTGCCCTCCTTTGAAGCGATTTAGATCGGTTTGATCTTTTCGCTCAAAACAATTTGGCGCCCACTGTGGGGCATCTAGCCAATCAACGATCCAACCCTCATCTGATCATGGCCGGTTCCGGAAATCCTATGATTTCCACTGAAGACCAAGTTCAGGCTGGCGCCCTGGTCGCAAACCAAGCCGAAGACATCGTTAACCCACCAGTCTTGGACACCCAAATCCAAGAGTTGGCGAAGGACATGAGCATCCTCCAGGAAGAGCTAGCCCAATAGCGCTCGAGAATCGAAACCCTGAGTGCTCAATCCGAAAATGAAATTGCACGACTAACTCGTGAAAATGAACCTTTAAAATCGCATGTGAATTCGGCCGCTTCGGCCCTAGGAGGATCAAGACGCGTGGTCAACACCGAGGGCCTCTCGACACATCTCAACATGGATGGAGCAGTCTCGACGCCCGTAGCTGCGACCACTCATAACGTTACCCAACATATTAGTATGTTTCAAACTCCTCCAGTCAATACTTTCACGACTAACGCTCCAATTTCCACAACCGAGCCCGCAAAGACTCGAGTAGCCCTTTCGCAGGTCGCCACACCGATGGATCTCCAAACCCTCATACAAGTAGCTCCACGAACTTGTTGACACTAGACGCCTTGAAGGGTATGGGTCTAAGCGAGGACGATTTGACCCAAAAATCCACTCCGTTAGTCAGGTTTAGTGGAGAAGTCAAACATACCCTCGGCGAAATAGTGCTAACAACGTATGTCAGTGGATTTAACCAACAGGTAAAGTTCTTGATACTCGACTGTCCGTCCCCATACAATGCGATCCTCGGCAGACCCTGGATTCACGCTATGAAAGTTGTACCCTCCACGTATCATCAATCTATAAAGTTTCCGACTAAGTGGGGGGATACAGGAAATAAAAGGCGACTAGCGGGCTGCCAATGAATGCTATGTCACATCAATGAAGGGGGCAGTCGAACGACATTCGGTATAGCAACTACAATGCGGTGAAGGGACCAAATGATACATCGAACCAGAAATGGAATAATTAGATGAGATCGCGTTGGACCCTTCAAAGCCAAAACACACGGTAAGGGTCAGATCGGATTTAAACGATTCGAGTAGAGCTGATCTAATAGCATTTTTAAGATCTAACGCCGACTACTTTGCCTGGTCACATGAAGATATGGTGGGGATTTCCCCTGACGTTATTACTCACAAACTGAATGTAGATCCGACCTACCCTCGGTCAAGCAAAAAAAAAAGGAAATTCGCACCAGAACGGAACAAAATCGTAGACGATGAAGTCAGAAACTTACTTGAAACAGGTAAAATCAAGGAAGTCAAATATCCCGAGTGGCTGGCCAATGTCGTCATGGTCCAAAAGAAGAATGGCAAGTGGAGAGTCTGCATCGACTTCACATATCTGAATAAAGCCTGTCCCAAAGACTCATTTCCGCTGCCACACATCGACGCAATGGTCGACGCGACCGCATGTCATGAAATGCTCACGTTCATGGACGCGTTTAGCGGGTACAACCAGATCTTGATGGATCCAGACAACCAAGAAAAAATAGCTTTCATAACCAGTCAAGGTACATATCGCTACAAAGTTATGCCTTTCGGACTAAAAAATGCAGGGGCCACATACCAAAGGCTCGTAAACAAGATGTTCAAAGACCAAATCGGAGACACCATGGAAGTCTACATTGATGACATGTTGGTCAAGTCAAAAGCAGCAAAGGACCACGTCGAGCATCTAAAGGAAGCATTCGAAGTGTTAAAAAGGTATAACATGAAATTAAATCCCACTAAATGTTCTTTTGGAGTATCTTCAGGCAAATTCTTGGGATACATGATGACGCAAAGGGGAATAGAAGCCAACCCAGACAAAATCAAAGCAATCGTCAACTTAAGGTCCTCCGATGCGTCAAAGACGTCCAAAAACTGACAGGACGGATAGCGGCCCTAAACAGATTCATATTAAAGTCCTCAGACAAATGCAAACTCTTTTATAAAGCCTTAAAGAAAAACAAGTCGTTCGAATGCACAATAACACACGAACAAGCCCTCCAAGATCTAAAAGCATATCTGGCAAGTCCACTCCTTCTAGCCAAACCAAAAGACGACGAGCCACTACCGTTATACCTGGCCATATCGGAGTCAGCAATAAGTGTGGTCTTGACAAGAGAAGAAGACGGAAGACAGTCCCCAGTCTACTATGTAAGTCGCTCTCTACTCCCAGTCAAAACAAGGTACACATCGCTTGAAAAACTAGACATAGCTCTGGTAATGGCCTCAAACAAAGTCAGACCTTACTTTGAATCACATGTTATTATTGTAAGGACTAACCATCCCATCAAAGCCATCATGAGGAAACCGGAATTTACAGGACGAATGGCGAAATGTGTGATACACTTGAGTGGCTTTGACATCGAATATAAGCCAAGAACAACAATCAAATCTCAAGCTTTGGCAGACTTTGTGGCCGATTTCAGTCCAACACTGGAACATGAAGCCACGAAAGAAGTTGTGCAGCTGACAACTGAAGAAGACAGGGACACATGGTAACTCCATACAAATGGAGCGCCAGACGTAAGAGGAGTCGGGCTAGGAGTCGTACTGAAATCACCACAAGGGGACCATATAGCCCAAGTTATGAGGTGTGAGTGGGACGCAACCAACAACGAAGCAGAGTATGAAGCACGCATATTTGGACTAACACTCGCACAAGACCTCGCAATCCAAAACATCGAAGTGGTATGCGACTCCCTTCTAATCGTCAACCAAGTACAAGGGTTGTATGCCGCCAAAGATGACAGGATGATGGCCTACCTAGACATCGTCAAAAAATTGACGGAAAATTCCAGCATTTCATCATCAAGCAAGTCCCACGCGACCTCAACACTCAAGCCGATGCCCTAGCAAACCTCGGGTCCGTTCTACACCCCGACGACTTCCGTAACATCCCACTGGCACACATCACAACTACAGCAGTCCCCAAGACTCTCAAAACAACCAACTGTGACAACACCCAAGCAACAAACGAGTTGCCTCTAGAGGAAGTCGTCTCAGCAGAAGTAGGCGACGACACCGAAAATTACCTCATAAACAACCAAGACGATTGGACTATACCTTACATCAAATGGCTAAAGGATGGCATACTCCCAACAGACAAAGGAGAAGCCAAAAACTCAAGGTACGAGCAACAACCTTTGACATAAAAGATAATATTTTATTCAAACGATCTATCACATGTTTGTACATACGCTGCCTAAAGACAACTAAGGTTAAACATATCCTACAATCCCTACACGATGGAGAATGTGGGAACCACACTGGAGGACATAGTCTATCTGGTAAGGCCCTCAGGATGGGTTACTACTAGCCAACGATGAACAAGGACGCAACCGACTATGTCAAAAAATGCAAAGCCTGCCAACGGCACGCACCCATCAACCATCAGAAGTGTTGCACCCGACATTGGCACATTGGCCTTTCATGCGATGTGGGATGGACATTGTAGGGAAATTACCACCAGCATCAGGACAACACGTCTTCTTCTTAGCCATGACCGACTATTTTTCTAAATGGATTGAAGCTGAAGCATATCAAGAGGTAAAAGAGAAACATGTCATTTCATTTATAAAGCGTAACATTCTATGCGGATTTGGCATCCCTTTAGAAACCGTATACGACAATGGCTCCCAATTCATCGGTAGCAAGACGTGATCCTTTTGCGAGCAATGGAACATCACCTTGGTCACATCTACACCACGGTACCCACAATCCAACGGCCAGGCTGAGTCCAGTAATAAGATCATCATAAACAATCTCAAAAAACGTCTCATAGGGGCAAAAGGAAAATGGGAAGACGAGCTTCCTCTAATATTGTGGTCCGACATAACCACCCCAAAGAACGTGACCGAACAATCCCCTTTTTCACTAGTCTATAGGAGTGAAGTAGTCATACCTGCTGAACTCCTCATCCCGAAGGAAAGATATGGGTTATAAACCCCAGAGCAGAACGACATCAAATTATCTTACAACCTCGATACCGCAGACAAGATCAGAGAAAAAGCTAGGATCCGGATGGTCAAATACCAACAACAAGTCGCCAGAAGCTACAATAAGAATGTTCGTGCCAAGGTCTTCAAAGTAGGAGATTGGGTCTTAAGGAAAGTTTTTCAAAATACCCGAGATCCATCAGACGGAAAGCTAGCACCTCATTGGGAAGGACCATATCTCATTTAAGAGATTATCGGTCAAGGATCGTATCGACTCAAGACGAAAGACGGACAACTACTGTCGCGAAGCTGGAACGTGACTCACCTAAAGTTGTATCACTTTTAAACTTTCTGCCTTGCATTCCCTTTATGTCCCGTCAATTATGTTTATGTACATCCTTTTACTGACTTAAGCATTGGAGGGTCGTTGGGCTCACACCCAACGGTCGCCCCTTTGACCTTTTTATGTGTTTCAAAGTTATCTTAAGCAGAGAACAAGAGGCCTCAAAGACAAACATCTCTATTGTGCAAATAAGTACTCTTATACATTAAAGCGCTTACATTACACGATCGATCGACATATAGGGAATAAAGGAACAAAACAAGACACAATATTTACAAGACTTGTCCTATATGAGGTACTTGTCTTTACCCAAAATTACAAAAACTCTTCCCTAGAACTACATGGCATGCCACGGTAACAACTAATGACAGGTCGCTTCGACCAAACACCACGCATCTCGGCCAAGGACGCGACCGACGAGTCCACCTACCCGCAAGTGTACGGGATCAGTTGTAGTAGCCAAGTGTCAATCCCACAGAGACCAATGTAATATTAATTGAAATACTACCAGTGAACTAGGCCGGAAAGATAAGAAATTTATGAAATCTGTAACTAAACTAATAAAGAAATTAAAAGAGATCGAAATCTATGGGATAAATGTGTCTAAGGTTAAGGATCACCGCAACAATGTTTCAGTAAATAAAATCACACTTCACCTGAATCTAGTCCAAATTATTTCAAGGTAACTATCTAAGGTAATTACTAATTCCTCTCAGATGATAGTAAATGTGCCTAGATCTAATTAACACCCACTCTCGTGACTTGACAATCAAAATCTAGACCCTTTGGGCACTTAGAATCTAAGGTCAAACTGAACTAACATCCACTCTCGTGGCTTGCTAAATCCAATCTAATCTTAGGGTTTCTATGATAGTTAGTAATCCACAAGAGAAATTAAGATGCCCTCGCAATAATAAAATCTCAGGTTCAATTCCTAGGAATCCAATAGAAGTTATTACCTATCGGTCTCAAACCATATCTGACTACATATTAAAGTTATCACCTTTCAGTCTCAAGCCCTAATAGGATCCAATTCGCATAGGCTAATATGGGCATAAAGCATCTAGGAACGAACCAAATACTATTTCAATTCAGGCAAAGAAAAAATTCTAATTACATACACATCGTTGGGATCACCCCAACCTTAGAACTAGAAATTTCGTCAAGCATAATTCAAGACATATTCAATAGATTTAAACTAGCCAACAACATATATGAATTATTCAATAAATACGAGAGATAAGAAAACTTAGTCTCAATGTCGAAATAATTCAAATTGACAAAAGCTAGAACAATAATACCAAGTCTTCAAAGTGCTAAAGCACAAAAAATCCTCTTGAATTTCCTCTGTACGTACGGCGGTTTCTCCCCACCAAAGCTAAAAACCAAGACTAAAACTAACCTACCCCAACTAAGCTCCTCCCAAACCTACGTAAATACTCCTGTTTAGGTTAAATGACCATTTAAGTATAGTGAAATTAGACACATTTGACCATTGACCGGTCAACAACCATTGACCGGTCAACAACCGTTGACCGGCATTGACCAATGAACTTTTTTTCCGTCATATTTTTTTGATGACGTCACCATCTTGACGACAGTTACTGTCACCATCTTGATGACAGTTACTGTCACCATCTTGACGACAGTTAATGTCACCATCTTGACGACAGTTACTGTCATCAAAACACAAACTGTCATCAAAACACAAACTGTCATCAAAATACAAATTGTCATCAAAATACAAATTGTCATCAAAACACAAACTGTATTGCAACTAGTTGATGACACATATTGTCATCAAAACACATAGTGTCATCAAAACACAAATTGTCATCAAATACAAACTATATTTCAACTAGTTGATGACACATACTGTCATCGCAACTAGTTAATGTCACAAATTGTCATCACAACTAGTTGATGACTGTTTTGGGGCGAAAAGATCGGACGACCTAAATCGCCTTAGACGGGGTAACTAGTCGATTGGGTGATAGAAAACAATCCAAACCAAGCAGATAATTGACAAGCAAAGAGTAAATATAGAATAGCGAGATGATTTTATTAGACAATGTATTGATCGGATCGAATCGAGATACAACTTGTCGTAGTTTAGACCGAGTGGTCGTGTAGGACTCGACCGATGACTTTTAGGTGGCGACCGGTGGAGAGTAAGTGCAGATGATTGCTAGAGAGCTAGGCGGGGAGCGTAAGTGTTATTCTGATCCGTTTGTGAGCCAGAATGCTTGTGTCCTCAGCGTAATTGTGTGTCTTCTCGCCTTATCTTCCTCGTCGTCCAAAAATGGTAAGTCATTTTCCTTTGTTACCGTTATATTTTTTGCCATATATTTTATCTTCAATGCTGGGAGTAATGGTGAAGATTATGCCATTAAATCTCTGTAATTACGGTGGCTTAAATGTCATGGCCGTTGCGTGATCTGGTCATTTAATGCACGGCGAGATTCTCGCGATCCTGTCGGAGGGCATTCGACCAGTGAAGTCTCGTCGCCTCCTTTGGGCTTTTCCTTTGTTCTTCCGATCTGCAGTAGGCTTGGGCTCGATTCTCCCGACTCGTCTTCTCCGGGGATGCCAGGCCCAACAATAGCCCCAAGTTGCCTTGGGCTTTCGGTTTAAGCAAGGAAAGTGGAATCCGAGGCAACTTCCAAAAACACGATCTCCACCATCCTTTTTTGGCGCGTTTGCTCAGGGCTACGTGGCGCGTGATCGGGGCATGATGCGACGCCTCTGCAAATCTTCACTTCCCTCCATAAATTTGGAGCAGATGGAATCGATTAGTCTTCATCCCATCTTCCTTTGCAAGTTTCTTCTGGTAAGCTTCTCGGTCTCTCTCGCCATAGTTTTCTAATTTCTCTAGTCATAGCTCTTTGATCTCTCTCTCTCTTTCCATTCTCAAAATGGTTTCCATCGAGGCTTCTGAGTCGTCGAAGACTCTTTCCGATTCTCGTGAAGGCGAAACTCCTCCTCGTTTCATTTTGAAGGAGTCGGATGCATTGACTAGCACTTTGTCCCAGGCGGAGCTGGATCAAGTTCTCCAAGTCGGTGGCTTTCCACCGGAGATGGTCGCCAGGTTGCCTCATCCAGACGAGAGGGCCGATGCGCGTTACGAGGGATGGATTTGCTTCTACGCATACCCGTTTAGAATAGGGCACAAAATTCCTTTCTCTCCCCTTGTCAAGGATTTTTTAGCCACTTTGGTGCTGGCGCCATGTCAAGTAATGCCTGAGGCATGGAGAGTTCTTAGGGTTTTAGACCTTGTGAATGTTCAAACTGGGGCCGATTTTGATTTTGACGCTCTGTGGTATAACTACTTTATTGGGTCGAAGAGTTCCTGTCGCGTTCTGTTGCGTATCCGACATGGTCGGAAGCCCTTGGTGCAGAGCCCTGATGTCAACGACCGTGGATGAGGGTCGAAGTTCTTTTTCGTCGAACGTTCTTCTTTGGAGAAGGAGGGAGAGTGTCCGTTTTTGTTGACGGAGTGGCGAATTGATAGTATGTATTTGTCTTCTCTTTCGCGTATTTTATGTGTCTTAACTCTTGCTTTAACTTTTCTTTTTTGTAGTCCCCGAACCAGAAGATCTAGAAGTGAGTAGCCGGTCGGAAGGCTTGTCGAAGATTGTCCTTGAAATTCCCGCGTCTGAAAGAAAGTTTATGAACGTCAACCTGCTGTCGACGACCCCTGCCTCTCAAGATGACATGTCGAATGTCTCATCGTCTCGTGCAAAAGGTAGATTCTTGACTCTAGGCGTCTTTTACTGTTTTTCGTTTTGTCGTGTACTTTAGGATTTCTCCCTTTCTGTTGTTCTGTCGTGTCAGGTTCCCCTGGTGGTCGATCGAGTGCTTGTCTGAGGGTGGCGTCAGGGAAAAGTCTGATCGAGCAGAGGAAGGCAGCGGCCAAAGCCGCGTCAAGCAAACCGGATCTGGTGGATCTGACGGTTCCAGTCAAGACTAGCTCTAAGAGGAAGGCGAGCGCTCGCCCTGAAGATGTCAAGGTGGAGGACATCCCTAGGAAGAAGAGTGCGACCGCTGAGGGGGTCGGCAAGATCGGTGCCGTCGGACAGTCGATCACCGACCTTTTTCGCGCTCAGGACCCGACTTTGAAGTCGGAAGTTAAGGATGTCTCCCCTCTAGACTGCATTGGTGAAGCGGGATGCTCCGCGTGGAGGGTGAGTTGCCCTTTGTTCTTGTTTTTATGTTTCTTTTTGCTCGACCGCGTTTCTTGATTGTGTTTTTGTGTTGTCGTGTGTCTTTCTGCCAGGCCTTCCAGTATTTCTTGGGAGCTTACTCCGGTGTTCAGGCGATGCTTGTCAAGGCCGAGGACAGGGCTGCTAGGTCAGAGCCCGACCTTGCGTCTTTGAGGACCAAGCTGGAGGGAGCAGAGAGTTGTCAAGAAGAGATGGTCGCAAGTCGGAGGGGGTTTGAAGAGTGCCGATCAGGCGTTGAGGAGGAGGTAAAGCGGGCTCGGATTGCCGATGGCCAGATTGTTGGCGATGTTGGGGCCTTTTATGCTGTGAAGTCGCGCATCGAGATGATCGAAGAGTTCAACGAGGGCAAGCATGAGCTCTGGGACCTGAAAGCGGAGAAGGAGACTCTGAACTCCATGTTCCCAAAGGGCGATCCTGGTCATGAGCTGTTTTGCTTGGCCGGCGTCGGAGAAGAGGCCGTGGATGAAGGCGCCGATGAGGACGAGGCCCATCCCGGCGATGTCGAGCCGACTGACGAGATAGCTTCTCTAGAGCCAGCCCCTGCGGAAGGTAATGCCATTGCCCCCGATGCTTGATTTGTTTTCTTTGTGTAGTACGACTTTGTTTGCCTCACCTGTGTATGGGTTTGAATATTATGTGTTTTGGCGACCCGTCTACCATCGCGGGTCACAGGATATTTCTGAATGACTGTCATTAAAGTCCTATAGATGTGTAGGCTGACAATGTGTTTTGGCGACCTGTCCACCATCGCGGGTCGCGTATTTGTATAAAAATGCTTTTATTTCGATGCAATTGTATTTTTACATATAGAATCGTATGCTTGTTTGTTTCGTACATGTTCGTCGGACCTTCAAGGAAGTTGTCGACGACGTTTTGTATTTCGTGTATGTCGGTTTCACCGTGTGTATGTATGTAGAGCAGGCCTGCGATGTGTTTGTGTATGTGTTAGTCATGACATTATGCCGGGGAGGTAAGCAATATGTTTTATTGCGTAAATGTAATAAGGTGTTGTACCTTATGTTTTGTGTAAGGCGGGCGGTGTGCCGACGTGCCTGTGTTGTCATCTCCCCGTGTTCCGATCGATCGTGTAATGTAATGTAAGCGCTTTTTTGCGGATGACAGGATCCAATGTAAATGTTGTTCTGCATTTGTGTTTTTGTAAGGAGGAAGTCCTCGCTTAGTGTCAGATGATGACATGTAAAAGAAGATAGCGATGTACATGCCATAGCATGCGGTATGTATGCGACAGGTAGCAATGTATATGCGATAGCGTGCGATTTGTATGCGACAGATAGCAATGTATATGCGATGGCATGCGATGGCATGCGATTTGTATACGACAGATAGCAATGTATATGCGAGGTATAAGATTTGTGTGATGTTTTACCTCATTGGTTCAGAAATGGTAGAGTTTTAGATGTGCAGCGTTCCAACTCCTCAGGATCGGTTGTCCGTCTTTATCGTTTAACTGATATGCTCCCTGTCCGACCACTTCGGTGATCAAGTAGGGTCCTTCCCATTGCGGTGCTAGCTTTCCGTCGAATGGGTTCTTGGTGTTCTGGAAGGTTTTCCTTAGGATCCAGTCTCCGACCTTGAATGCCTTGATTCGAATGTTCTTGTTGTAGCTCCTTGCGACCTGTTGTTGGAACCTGACCATCCTGATTCGGGCTTTCTCCCTGATCTCGTCCACTGTGTCCAGATTGTGTGTTAGTTCGATGTCGTTCTGTTCATTTGTCTGAAGGTTGTAGCGAGCGGTCGGAACCAGTAACTCGGCCGGGATGACCGCCTCGCTCCCGTAGACGAGAGAGAAAGGCGATTGCCCGGTCGCATTCTTTGGAGTAGTCCTGTCGGACCAGAGAATAAGTGGGAGTTCGTTTGCCCATTTGCCTTTAGCCCCTGTGAGGCGTTTCTTGAGGTTGTTGATGATGATCTTGTTGCTGGATTCGGCTTGTCCGTTGGATTGCGGATACCGAGGTGTAGATGTGACCAACTTGATGTTCCATTGATCGCAAAAGGCTCGAGTCTTATGACTGATGAATTGGGAGCCGTTGTCGCACACGATTTGTGACGGAACGCCAAATCTGCACAAGATATTGCGTTTTATGAATGAAATGACGTGTTGATCTTTTACCTCTCTGTAGGCTTCGGCTTCGATCCATTTAGAGAAGTAGTCCGTCATGGCAAGAAAGAAGACTCTTTGACCCGATGCGGGGGGGGGGGGGGGGAGCTTTCCGACGATGTCCATTCCCCATCTCATAAAGGGCCATGGATCTAGGGTCGGATGGAGGAGCTCCGAAGGCTGATGATGGACGGGTGCGTGCCGCTGACAGGCGTCGCATCTCTTGGTGTATTCCATGGCATCTTTGTTCATCGTTGGCCAATAGTACCCGTTTCGTAGGGCTTTACCCGAGAGGCTTCGTCCGCCGGTGTGGTTGCCACACTCCCCTTCGTGCAACGATTGCAAGATACGTCCGACTTCTGGAGTCTTGAGGCATCGTAGGAGTAGTCCTATAACAGACCTTTTATACAAGATGTTATCTATGATACCATAAGCTCGTGCTTGTACCTTGGGCCTTTTTGCTTCTGTCTTGTCGTCGGGTAGAATGCCGTCTTTCAACCATCTAATGTAAGGTAGTATCCAGTCATCATTTGTGTCGACGATGTCTTCTTCTGGTCGGTCGCCTATTTCCATGGCGACGAGTTCTTCAAGCGATGTTGTTGACTCGACGAATGTCCTTGGGACGGCTGGCGTCATGATGTGGGCCAATGGTATGTGTGGAAATTCCTTCGGGTCTAGGACGGATCCTAGATTAGCGAGTGCGTCAGCTTGGGAGTTAAGATCCCTTGGCACTTGTCTGATGTTGAATGTTTGGAATTGTCCGATCAGTTTCTTGGCTACCTCCAGGTAGGCTATCATTCTGGCGTCCTTGGCATTATACGCCCCTTGTATCTGGTTTACGACTAGCAGAGAGTCACGAACGACTTCGATCTCTCGGACCCCTAGGTCGCGAGCCAGGATGAGTCCGAATATGAGCGCTTCGTATTCAACTTCGTTGTTAGTCGCATCCCACTCACATCTGACAGCTTGAGCTACTTGTCTCCTTGTGGCGATTTTAGCACGACCCATAGCCCCGATCCTCTGGCATTCGATGCCCCGTCTGTGTGGAGCTCCCATGTACCTGCCTCGTCCGTCGCGAGTAGTTGTGTTGCTTCTTTTGTGGCTTCTTGCTCTAGGGTCGGACTGAAATCGGCCACAAAGTCGGCTAAGGCTTACGACTTGATCGTTGTCCTGGGCTCGTATTTGATGTCGTAACCGCTGAGGTGTATGGCCCATACACCTCAGCGGTTACGACATCAAATATGATACTATCAACTCATAAGAATAATAACTTAAGCCTATTTTAACCTAAGTTAATTTTTCTACACTTTAATTTGGGGTTAAAATATACTATCAACTCAGAATATTAAAAATAATAAGCTTGGGCAATTTTTGTAATTATGAAAATTTGTTTGAGGACTATTCTGCCACAAACCAAAAACTAGAGGGCCAGATTACAATTTCCCCAAAACTATTCCTGTAATTTCACAGAAAACCAAGGGGAAAAATAGTCTTTTCATACATTTGGACGAAAATTTTAACGGAATCCGTCCATGGGTGGTCGAATGTAACAAAAGTGTCACTTTTGGGTGGTTTAAAATCAATAGGTTAAATCCGGGTGGTTTAGTGCCGAAAGTGACATATAGCAGGTGGTTCCCTGCAAAAACCCCTAAATAATATGCAATCAAATGTGAGAAAACACTTAGCCAGGCAATTTCCACTTAAGTTTTGGTTGGTTGATCCTAGATTACTTCCAATTCCTTCCTATGATTATTCATGTCCCGATCTTGTGTAGATTCAGAGGGAAACCTTCCACAAAGAACCCTTACCAATGAATAACCCTAGTACCACTAAAGGTTCAACCCAAAGGCAGCAATACAAATAAGAATTAACCAGGATACACAGAACGCTCGCTCAGATGCATTTACCATGTAATTATCTCTCCCTACAATAGAACAATTTCAACCAGAGCATGTAAATTGTAGTTGCTACAGCGGAATAGGACGTTAGCCCAACAGTTTCCTAATCCTAGCAATATGAAAATCACCAACAACAACTAGTTGCGCGGGCTAGTGCAATCAATGAAATCCAATGGAATAAGCTTAGAAGAGATAATATAATCCAATAGGAATTAAGAAAGGGAACATAACCTCACAACCAATAATCAAAACTTAAGCTTTCATTGCCAGACTAAGCCAAAAAGGCTTAGCTCCTCATAGTCATGGTAGAAACTTCAAAAGAAATAAAACAACGATGAATTGAAATTGCAAAAACTACAACTTGTCTCTAAAGAGTGGAACCCTAACCCTAATGCATAAGGAGAGTATTTATAGGGCCCTAACAAATGACCTAGCCCATTAGAAAAAATAACTAAAATAGAAATAAGAAAAAAAAGAAAAGAAAACAGAAAAGATAAACTTGGGAAAAACCGAATTCTCGGCGTTGATGACCCGCGATCGCGGTTAATGCTCGATTTTCAGCTTCTGTGCCATTTTCGTAAAAACTTAATAACTTTTGATTCCCAACTCAGATTGCGCTCATATTTTGGGGACTTGTAGTAGACTTCAATATCTAACTCCTCGAATTGGAATCACTGCATTTGGACATCTGAGTAGAGAGAACGAATCAATTGAATTCAGCATATTGTTCTTCTACTCTCGTGTGGACTCTCTCCTTGGTTCTTCTTCGTCTCCTCAGTGGTCAACTTCTCTTCCTCTGGATATCTTCAATTTGCTTCTCCAGACCACCAAATCCACACTTCTCCTCTCTAACTCCATACTCCTTGGTGGCTCCATATCCCGAATCTTCAAATGTACTCCAATAAGCTCAAAACACCACCAAAACACCAATCTTCGCCCCCAAACACCATGCACATGAATGTGTCTAAATCTACCCGAATGGCACCAATAGAACCCTCTAATAACTCTTAGTTAAGCCCTACAAAGTAGTGCTTATCAAACTCCCCCATGCTTAGACCTTTGCTCGTCCTCGAGTAAACTAAAAGAAAGTTTACTCCTCCAATGCAGCACCCAAGGTCTCAGGAAGCACATCCTCCAACTAAGAGTTACCTAACCCATGCCAAGCTCCAGGCACCAATCTCATCTACAACACATCCACAACTCAACAGGCTAAGGGGCAAGCAGAGTACTTCCCCCAAGTCTAACCCGGACATCCAATGATGTAAAGTGACCTCTAATCCTAGCCTCCATCTATGACTCCTTATGCCTCCCAGAGTGACCTACCCGACAATCCTTCTTTGGCTCCTCTTCTTATGTCGCCCCTCCAGGTAAAATGAGATCATAAAATCACTCCTCTTCTTTTCACTCATTTTGCCTAGGAGCCCTTTCGGGTTTTCATCCTAGCCACTCGTATTTTTTTCATAGATGTGCTCACATAAGCTCACGTAACTCAGACATCTTTTTACCCCAGCCTAGCGCTGGTCCGGGCCACCTGCTTATTACCCAAGCCGCCCTTTCGGGTTTTCGACTTGTCCCAGGATTTTCATGTATGTCTTTTTTGCTTTTTTGACTTTTTCTATTTTATTTTTATTTTTATTTTTTTCCAAAACGGAATGCGAACAATGGATAATGCTGAATGGAAATAACAATGCTGAAATCGAAACTAAGTTATAAGATAGATAGCAAGTACTTTCTACTCCTCCATGCTTGAATCATGCATTGTCCTCAATGTATGGAAGACAAAGAAAAATATGAGGGGAAGAAAGAAAGAACTCACTGAGCGTACGCCGGGGTGGTAGTCTTCGTCAATAACGCCAGGAAGGTACTCATGGATGTAGGGATCCCCATAAACTTCATCATCACTTCAACAGTCGAACTTCCCAAGAGATGGATCATGGAATGCTGGAACTCCGAACTCAGTATGCACTGGTGGTGACGCACAGGTGAAGACGTACCGCAGGGAACAACAACAATGGATGGATCAAGGGTACACCGGTTGTTGCTCGCGAACATGATGAAGAAAGACCGCCTCAGAACCGCCATGAATGAACCGCCGTGGAAATAACCGCCATAAGGGAAAGAACCGTCGTGGAAGAATCGCCATGGAAGGAACACCGTGGAGGAACCGCGATCGCGGTAGTGAAGGCCGCGATCGCGGGTAACGTACGATTTTTTTTTTTCAATTTTTTTTTCGTTGAACAGTAACCCAACGATCGCGGGTACTATTCACCCGTGATCGCGATTTTTTTTTTCGGACTAAACCCTAATTCGCGGCGCGCCATGGGCCCGCGATCGCGGGTTTTGTGCCGCGATCGCGGTTTTTGCTCGACTTTCTCCGACCGCGATCGCGGGTGTTATGCCGTGGTCGCGGTTTCTTCTCGGCTTTTCTGCATGGTTTAGTCGAAAAAACAGAGCAAAAACTTCAAAAACAAGGAAAAAAAACTAAGTCTTACCTCGGGTTGCCTCCCGAGCAGCGCCTTGGTTACTGTCGTGGCTCGACATGGTGCTCTCTATTCATCCCGGGTCGCTTATAGCGACCACCCTTCTTGATTCCAAATCTGGGGGGTGCCTCTTCAGGTACGACTGTACCCCCTTTCTTCTGCCTTTCATTGTGAGTGGATCACCCTTCGTATCCATGACCGCAGTTGTCATCTTTAAGAACTCTCTTCCAAGCATTGCAGAGGTTGTACGCCTATCCTGCCCCGTGTCTAGTATGAGGCAATCCGAAATCTGGCCTGCAACCTCACTCTTATGCTTCACCTTCGGCTTCTTTCCTATCTTCCGCCTCGCCTTCACAGAATCTGCACAACGAGGGATGATGTTGGCCAGTGTGACCAAAGAAGCTTCTGGCTTGCTTCCATTGAGAGCCTCAGGGGGAGGTGCGATGGGGATCTGGGACTCCAGCAGGGGACATTCATGTTGAGTGTAGTTTTGAGGCTCATAGTCCCAGTCCTCGTCCATCTCCTCTTCAATTTCAGGCAAACGTACCGCGTCAAGTAGCATACTGTTCTTGAAGCTTTGGATTTCCTCTTCAAGGTCCTCCTCAACCTCATCATCAAATTCAGCACAATGCCTTGTTTCGATCAGCATACCGGGGTTGTAGCACTCCTCCCCCGGTCGCGGGTTCTCTTTTGCGGGGAGCTCTCCAAATTCTGTCTTCTCCGTGAGATAACCGTGATCGCGCTTTTCGACCCGCGATCGCGGTTCTTCGCTGCGTTCTTCTCTTATCGGCGCTTCATTCCTTTCCTCAGCATAGGGGTCATTCAGCCTTTCCCCACTTCACAACTTGATTGCATTGGCCTAAAGCTGGCCTTCACAGTACTTGTTTGGGGACTCCGTTATTGCAGGTGTACTAGGCATCAACTGTCCTAGTGATGCATCCAATTTTAATATAGATTGCTGAGAGGCCTGGTGCAAAGTATAATTTTGCTGGGTGAGCTGAGAGAATCCCTCTTTCATTGCTAGTGCATTGTTTGCACCAGCTTGAATCACTACTTGTGTATTGGTTGCACTTGCTTGAATCATCGCTTGTGTTAACGCTTGTTGTGCCTGGGTGAGTGCCTGCAGCGTGCTCTCTTGCACCATAGCTAGAGTTCTCCAACAGAATTATCTACTCTGAATCACACTTCGTCAATGAAAAGTTAGTAATGTTAGAGGGAACCGTAAGATAGGTTCCCTAGAAAGATCAATATTCGATTTATACACAAGAAAACAGACAATGATTCCCCGGCAACGGCGCCAAATTTGACGTGGCCTAAGGTCGTTATGCCAAATCAAAGTAAACCTCAACTTTCAAACTAGTATAGTAAGCAAGCAAGGGTCGAAATCCCAAGAGAATCACAAGCGTCTATTTTCTTATCACAAATCGAATACCAATCGAATAGCAGTAACAAGGGGGGTTTGTGAGGTTTAAATCAAGTAAGAAATAAAACAGAATAAATAATATGCAATCAAATGTGAGAAAACACTTAGCCAGGCAATTTCCACTTAAGTTTTGGTTGGTTGATCCTAGATTACTTCCAATTCCTTCCTATGATTATTCATGTCCCGATCTTGTGTAGATTCAGAGGGAAACCTTCCACAAAGAACCCTTACCAATGAATAACCCTAGTACCACTAAAGGTTCAACCCAAAGGCAGCAATACAAATAAGAATTAACCAGGATACACAGAACGCTCGCTCAGATGCATTTACCATGTAATTATCTCTCCCTACAATAGAACAATTTCAACCAGAGCATGTAAATTGTAGTTGCTACAGCGGAATAGGACGTTAGCCCAACAGTTTCCTAATCCTAGCAATATGAAAATCACCAACAACAACTAGTTGCGCGGGCTAGTGCAATCAATGAAATCCAATGGAATAAGCTTAGAAGAGATAATATAATCCAATAGGAATTAAGAAAGGGAACATAACCTTATAACCAATAATCAAAACTTAAGCTTCCATTGCCAGACTAAGCCAAAAAGGCTTAGCTCCTCATAGTCATGGTAGAAACTTCAAAAGAAATAAAACAACGATGAATTGAAATTGCAAAAACTAGAACTTGTCTCTAAAGAGTGGAACCCTAACCCTAATGCATAAGGAGAGTATTTATAGGGCCCTAACAAATGACCTAGCCCATTAGGAAAAATAACTGAAATAGAAATAAGAAAAAGGGAAAAGAAAACAGAAAAGATAAACTTGGGAAAAACCGAACTCTCGGCGTTGATGACCCACGATCGCGGCCCAAGACCCGCGATCGTGGCCCAAGACCCGCGATCGCGGCCCAAGACCCGCGATCGCGGTTAATGCTCGATTTTCAGCTTCTGCACCACATTCGTAAAAACTTAATAACTTTTGATTCTCAACTCGGATTGCGCTCATATTTTGGGGACTTGTAGTAGACTTCAAGATTTAACTCCTCGAATTGGAATCACTGCATTTGGACATCTGAGTAGAGAGAACGAATCAATTAAATTCAACACATTGTTCTTCTACTCTCGTGTGGACTCTCTCCTTGGTTCTTCTTCGTCTCCTCAGTGGTCAACTTCTCTTCCTCTGGATATCTTCAATTTGCTTCTCCAGACCACCAAATCCACACTTCTCCTCTCTAACTCCATACTCCTTGGTGGCTCCATATCCCGAATCTTCAAATGTACTCCAATAAGCTCAAAACACCACCAAAACACCAATCTTCGCCCCCAAACACCATGCACATGAATGTGTCTAAATCTACCCGAATGGCACCAATAGAACCCTCTAATAACTCTTAGTTAAGCCCTACAAAGTAGTGCTTATCAAAAGAAGAATAGGAATAAGAACGTGAAAGTCAGAACTCACCCATTATTAAACTTCTTCTATTCCAAAGACATTGAAGACGCTGCACAATCTATTTTGAAGCTTTGTGCAGGTTTACAGGTTGGGTTATGCTTGGATAACAATCCCTAACACGTGGGTAAAGGGGTAGAAATTGGAGGGAAATTTTAGAGGGAAAACAGAGATTTTCCCTCTAAGTGTGTACTACATTTTCAGAAGTCATATCAGGTGAATAGTTATGAAGCAATATTTCTCCAACAAAAACAGCTAAATAAACCTCAGCGGGGACCCCCGACCATTCCTTCTCATTTTTTCTCAACAATCCCTAAACCCTCTCTGCGCCGAACTTGAAGGTAACCCTCTTTGTTTATTGTGTGGTTTTCATACTGGATCAATAAGCACGTATCACTTATTTTTTGCTGCAAATCTTTCTTTGTTTCTGCAGTACTCGAGTACAATGTCATCCAGCGACACCTCAAGTTTTCAAAGCGGGGACCCCTGCAAATATGAACATCCACCTTCATCTCCTACACCTTCTCAATTAGAGGAGAAGTTGCAAGAAGAGTTAGACATGTTGCTAACGAATAGCCCACGTTCCAACATGTTGGGTGAAATAATCACACGCCTACGTACTGAGATACATGAACTTGGACAGAGAATCATGGAACTCAATACAACTGAGATGCAATTCGATCATGCAATTTGGCGACTAAATGCAAGGGTGGCAGAACTTGAAGCTGAAAACAAGGCACTACACTCCCAGGCAAACTTCAGAAACCATGTAATATTTCCTATTTTTGCGTTTGGTGCTGGTGTGATTCTAGGGATTAGTGCTTTCAGCATTTGTAATCGAGCATGTAGACATGGTTGAGGATGAATTGACTATGAAGTATGTACCTCATGACTTTGGTTTTTTATGTAAGAGGCTGAATTTTATTTTTGAATAGTTTTAGAAAGCATGGTTTCAGCATTTGTAATCTACATGTCAGATTGCCAAAACATTAATGTCGACACTACACACACCGACAATTACCTTACTAGAATAGTTGTCAACTGGATACTATCATTACATTCGTACAATATTGTAGTGTGGGCTACCATTACATTTCTACAAAAAGGATAGTTGTCAACTGGATGCTATCATTACATTACTAGAATCACAACTACCTACTGTCAAACTACTCATGCACGCGGAATGCACAACCTTCATAGGTGCTACGTAATACACAATCCTTTAGGATTTCTTGCCAGTGCCAATCTTGTCAAAGACCAAAAACACCATAGTTAATCAACCTTGTTAATCCTGTCAATGACCTCTGCAGATAGAATGGCTTCATGAAGCTTACGAAAATTTGTCACGTTGAACACAAAACAGATTTCATACACATTGCTATCTATATGCCTTTGGTAAAATTCATCATTAAATTGCAATACTAATTCATCAGCTTCAACACGGTCGATCACACCCTGTTCAAAGAACATTAGCAAGTTCAACATGAGAACATAGCTTTGACAACGATAATTCATGCAATTTCATAATTCATACCGACAATAGTATATAAAACTTTGACAAAAAACATAAGATACCTAACATTATTGACATACCTGATGGACAGAATATTCTCCATAAACATTCACCACATCTCCACTGACAACTGAGGGCCTTCTTTCACCTAGTCCTGGCACTTTAAGTGATACAAGCCTGACATTATACCTTTGTCTCAAAGTAACAAACTTCATATTATAAGCTTTGACATACTCCTGTAAGCAAATATATAAAAAAAGTCATTCAACAACTTGGTACTACGGCAGAACGATGCCATTTAGCTATCCCCTCAGTCCCCCAACCCCCATACATAGAAAACATAACACTTACCATAATCAGAAGTTCCTCCACCCCTAACAACTCAATGAAATACGACACATAATTTTTCTCTGTTAAGCCTTGTAAGACCACTTCAGGGATTTCCTCAAACTCTATCGATTTCCTGATCTGTGTTGGTATGTTATATGGTCTCTGAGGTGCCAAAGCTTTGGATACCTCATCTTCAGCCAAGAGGAAGACAAGTCGTTCAATAATCCCCTGACCAGTTTGGATATGCAGTATAGATGTGAAAAGGCCAATTCCCTCCTTAGGCACACAAGACATCCATATAGTCAGGCTACCATGTGGGTTCAAATTTCGTTCCTCCATATCAAAACAAGGGACAAAATCTTCCTCGGGTATGTCATCTGGCTGGCCAGATGGAGGTTTCATCAATGACAACACAAATGAATCTTCAGGAATTGAAGCATAAATCTTCACACCCCAAAGTAAAATATATTCATCTGTGGTGTTTTCTATGGTGAATGACGCCACGGCAACCTCGTTCACAGGAACCGATTGAGGCTTTCCTCCAGCAAATGGAAACGGCACAGACACCATGACAGGACCCTCCTCAGTTGGCGATGATGTTGTGACTGAAGGAACATCGATGAAGCCAACCTATCCCTTGTCTCCAATGGTGGAGTATTCATCGTCCATACCTATTTGCCACTCAATTAAAATCCAACTGAAGTTTGTGACTCCCCAGGAAAAAACACCAACAACCACACGAGCTGCTCTAAGGAGAGGAAAGAGATGGGTAAGATGAAGTGAAACAAAGAGAGAGTAGAACTGGAAGTATGTACAGTTAGGATAGTCAAACAACACACACTCCAATGAGATGGGGTAGATAAAGTGCCATTACTATCTCCATAAAGTAAGACCTCTGCGAAGTAAATCAGTCTGAATACGGTCACATTTGTCAATCATACATTATTACACTGTGAAAATAGTATAAATAGTATGTCACAATAACAATTTAAAATGTCACACTTTGGAAATCACCAGCACTAAAAGTGCCTCCTCTGTACCTAAAAATACTCAAACATGGAGCTTTTTCTAATTAATATATCTTTAAAGTAGATTGGTGAGATGAAGTGCAATTAATATCTATGTAAAGTAAAATTGCCAAAGAAGTATAGCATCAGGAACGAGAGATCTAATTAAGACATCTTGTATTTAGATTAGTGAGATGAACTATCCACCTTCTTAGTAGACATATATCCAATTTCAACGTTGTAGTTATCACATTTTTATTTCTAAGTATGACAATTGTTTTCCTAAGTCCGACAAGAACTTTCTATTATAGCAGGAAAAAAAACATTTTCAATATAACTACCACTTCATCCAGACTAGAATCATTTCTTTACTTCAGAAAATTTCCACTTCATCTCTTCACTTGGGTTTTACATTTGCTCCCTTCTGAATATTTGTTTTTACATACTTTAGCCCTAGAATCATTTCTTTAACTACCAGTTCATCCAGACTAGAATCATTTCTTTACTTCAGAAAAAAAACCTTGTCAACATAACTACCAGTTCACCTTGAAAACTGCTTCTTAATCAATCTGCTGAGTTCAACAGTTCTTCGGGTTCATATGCTGAGGTTCAACCCTTCTCTCGCCCATCGCCATTCCTTTTTAACAGTTGCACAGTTCGCCATGGAGATACATCGTCATTCCTGTTTACATCGCCATGGAGATACATCGCCATTCCTTTTTTACAGTTGCACAGTTCGCCATGAAAAAAAACCTCTGAATATAACTACCTACCAGTTCAAATCTTTCACTTTAACAGTTATAAGGACGTCTGCAGAATGGAAGGGAGAGGGAGGGGAGGGGAGGGGAGGGAGGATGGGTTTAAATCTTTCACTTTCAACTGTTGATGCACCGGTCGGCGGGATGGAGGAAGCCGGGATGGCCGGGAAGTGGGCGGGAAGTGGGAGGGAAGTGGGCGGGAAGTGGGAGGGAAGGGGGCGGGAAATATTTTGGGGTTTTAGAGAGAAATCCTAAAAATTATTATTTTACTATTTTTGCTTTTTGTTTCCTTTTTCTTTTCATGATTTTTTTTATTTCACTTAATTTCTGAATTAAAAGAAAAAATTTAATATTTTGCAAAAATACCCCAAATGGGGTATATATGCAAAAAAAAAGTCAAAGTGATATTTGTGCAAATCACTAATGGATTTGGGGTATATATGCAAATCGGTGTTGTTATATTCATTCAGCATTGTCCATTGTTCACATTCCCTTTAAAAAAAATAGAAAAAGTCAAAAAAGCAAAAAAGACATACATGAAAATCCTGGGACAAGTCGAAAACCCGAAAGGGCGGCTTGGGTAATAAGCAGGTGGCCCGGACCAGCGCTAGGTTGGGGTAAAAAGGTGTCTGAGTGACGTGAGCATATGTGAGCACCTCTATGAAAAAAATACGAGTGGCTAGGATGAAAACCCGAAAGGGCTCCTAGGCAAAATGAGTGAAAAGAAGATGAGTGATTTTAGGATCTCATTTTACCTGGAGGGGCGACATAAGAAAAGGAGACAAAGAAGGATTGTCGGATAGGTCACTCTGGGAGGCATAAGGAGTCATAGATGGAGGCTAGGATTAGAGGTCACTTTACACTATTGGATGTCCGGGCTAAGCTTGGGGGAAGTACTCTGCTTTCCCCTTAAGCTTGTTGATGGAGGATGTGTTGTGAATGAGATTGGTGTCAGGAGCTTTGGCATGGGTTAAGCGCAACTCTTAGTACATTGTGTTTGGAGAGATGCTTCCTGAGGCCTTGGGTGTTTCATTGGAGGAGTAGGCTCATTATTAGCTTACTCGAGGGCAAGCAAGGTCTAAGCATGGGGGAGTTTGATAGACGTTACTTTGTAGGGCGTAACTAAGAGTTGTTAGAGGGTTATTGGTGTCATTCGGGTAGCTTTAGACACATTTATGTGCATGGAGTTAGGAGGCGAAGTTTTGGTGTTTTGGAGATGTTTTGAGCCTACTTGAAGATTGTTAGAGACATTGAGTAAGGAGCAGCAAAGAGAAGGCCTATATAAGAGTAGAAGTGAAGATTGCAAACGCAGAAGGTCGAGCAATAACCGTGACCGCGGGCAAGGGTGCCACGATCGCGGGACTTCGGGGCATTCAAGATATTTCTGCAGGCGCGGAAGAATGCGAAGAGCGCGGAGCTACAAGCAACCGCGATCACGGTCCATTACCCGCGATCGCGGGTCATCACGGCAGACTTGTTTCGGGATTTCCCGAATCTATCTTTCCTGATTTCTTTATTTCATTTTAATTATTTTCGTTTTCTATTTTCAGTTGGGCTAGGTCATTTGTTAAGCCCACCTATATATACTCTCTTAGTTTTAGGTTTTGAAAAGGGGAGACTCTCATATCAGGTTTTAGTTTTACATCATCGTTGTTTTCTCAAGACTATGGAAGGCTAAGCACTTTTGCTTAGTCTGGCAATGGAAGCTTAAGTTTTGATTATTGGTTGTGAGGTTATGTTCCCTTTCTTAATTCCTATTGATCTATATCTCTTCTCTTAAGCAGAATATCATTGAATAATTATTGATTTGTCTAGACATGCCATCTAGGTTTATTGATTGTTACTCATATTGCTATGACTAGGAAACTATTGGGCTAACGTCTTGGTCTGGAGTGGCAAGCATAGGTTTTATTTGCTTTGGTGGATTTTATCTATGTAGAGATTTGATTACATGTTGAATGCTTCTGGTTGAGGTGTTATGTGTATCATGGTTAATTCTTATGTTTATTGTTGCCTTTGGGTTGAATCACTAGTGGTGCTAGGGTTATTCATTGGTAAGGGTTCTTAGGGATGGTTTCCTTATTAATCTACACAAGATCGGGACAGGAATAATCATAGGAAGGAATTGGAAGTAATCTAGGATCAACCAACCAAAACTTAAGTGGAAATTGCCTGGCTAAGTGTTTTCTCACATTTGATTGCATACTATTTATTCTGTTTTATTTTCTACTTGATTAAAACCTCAAAAAATCCTTTTGTTACTATTGTTCGATTGGTATTCAATTTGTGACAGGAATATAGACGTTTGTGATTCTCTTGGGATTTCGACCCTTGCTTGCTTACTATACTAGTTTGGAAGTTGAGGTTTACTTTGATTTGGCATAACGACCTTAAGCCACGTCAGGTACCGAGCAACTACCGATGTTGTGAACAAAGCCCCTTATCCATTTTCCATTCGAATCCCGACATATACCTCCAGCGGCTGTGTGTCCCTCAACTACTGCGCCATCCGTGTTCACCTTCACCCAACAGGCTGGGGGACGCGTCCATTGAACCATGACTTCTCTCTTTTCAGTACCCTAGAGATTCCTTTTATTCTCCTTCGCAATCCTGTAGTCTTGGGCAACTCCCTGAATGAAGGCACCCTTATCCCCTCAGAACGTACCTTGGTTGAAAATCCAGTCATTGCGCCACTTCCAAAGGTACCAAATGGCTGTGGCAAAAATACTAGCCCAATCCTGCCCCTCGTTACTGGGCTTTGTATTGGCCATATTAATCTGAAACCACTGAGCATAGTTAGCGCCGAAGAACTCAGCCCACTCCATCGGAGGCTGGAGTTTGTGCCACACAGGCTTGGCTTTTTGGCAATCCCTGAAAACATGGAGATATGATTCCGTTATACCGGGATAGTGAGGGCATACCTCCGACGTGTTGATATGACGACGCACCCTTTCCACATTAGTGAGTACACCCCCACGAAGGGATAGCCACGCAAAATATCGGACTCTCTCGTTGGCGTTGATATGCCACAAGGTCTTGTAAACCAAAGTATCAACCTCCATCACACCTTTATGCTTCAGGATCATGCTATACGCTGAGGAAACACTATAGTCACCATCCCGAGAGTGCTTCTAACCGATAAAATCTGGCGAGTATCCATCTTCAGCGACAGTAATGGCCGCCAGTTTCAGCAAGATTGTCAACGGCAGCACCGACTCGAGCAGATCCCACCTCCAACCAATACCCGGGGTCCAAAACTGATTCACCGTTGCCTCCAAACTATCAGTATCGATGGCAACCCTGATGTAACTCTCAAGCTTATGGTCAGTCACCCACGTATCTTTCCAGAATCGAATGAGACTACCATTCCCCAGCTGCCAAGTCGCACCCTGCACGATAACTGATCCCACCGCCTTATGAATACTCCTCCAGACCGGGGAGAGGGCTCGGTGTGTAGCTTGGGAGTTTCTAATGTACTTGTGGCGAATAACTTGAGCCCAGAGACTGTCATTTTTTGTCAGAAATCTCCAGGCGAGCTTTCCAGTAAGCGCAAGGTTCATCTCCGTCATGCTCTTAAGGCCCAGCCCCCCTAATGCTTTCGGTTTGCAGATTTCTTTCCAGTTCATCATATGCATACGCTTCCTTCCATCCCAACTGCCCCACACAAAGGCGCGAGTGGCCTTGTCAATGCTCTTGCAAATCGATCTTGGGAGATTGATGGTAACCATCGTGTAAACCGGCAACGAATGGATGACAGCCTTTGTGAGGGTCACCCTACCTGCTAGGCTGAGGTTTCTCCCCCTCCAACCCGTGAGGCGACTGTAAATTTTTTGCAGCAGGGGCTCAAAGGTATGCTTGTCAACGGCTTTGTGGAGAAGTGGCATGCCTAAGTAGGTCCCTAAATCCGTGGTAGCTTGGAATCCACTCTCTTGCTGAATGCGCCGAGCCATATCCTCTTGCACATTAGGGGACAAGAAAATTTTTGATTTCCCTAAGTTGACCTTTTGACCCGACGATCTGCAGAAGAGGTCGAGGCACTGTCGAATAACCCTGATTTATGGGATAGATGCCTCCGCCATCAACAATATATCATCCGCGAATAATAAATGCGACAGCTTCGGGCCTCTCCGGGAGAGCTGAATAGGTTTCCACTTACCCTCCTCGACCGATTTCAGAACTAAGTGACTCAATCGCTCAATGCAAAGCACGAACAAGTATGGTGAGATCGAGTCACCTTGTCTAATACCTCTGGAGGGATTGATTCTCTCAGTTTTCTCCCCATTCCACAACACATTCAAGGAGGCTGTGAAAATACATTCCGCAATCCAAGTAACCCATCTATCTGGGAATCCGGCATCGATAAGTGTGTCGACAATGTAATCCCATCTCAACCGATCATAGGCTTTCTCTAAATCAATCTTTAGAATCATCCAACCCTTCCTCCCTTTTTTGTGCCTCATAGAATGTATCACCTCTTGGGCTAGCACGATATTATCTGTAATTAGTCTCCCCGGGAGGAAGCTCCCCTGAGTCGGGCCAATGAGGTTTGGCATGATTTGTTGCATTTTGTTCGTCATAACCTTTGTGATGATTTTATACAGAACGTTGCAAAGGCTTATTGGACGAAATAGGGAAATCCTGTCTGGATTACTAACTTTAGGCAGTAATGTGATTAAAGTCTCGTTCAAACCTGGAGGAAGAAAGTTGTTTGCAAAGAAACTATGGAAAGCGGTATTAACCGACTTACCAATCGTTTGCCAACACCGATGGTAGAAAATAGGCTGGAAATCGTCCGGGCCTGGGGCTTTGAGTCCGCCCATGTGCTTAACAGCATTGAAGATTTCCTCATCAGTGAAGGCTCTCTCTAAAACGTTCCTACTTTCCATGTCGATGATCGGAAAGAGGCCGTGAGGGGTGACAATGGGGAAATGCTCGTCTGCCGGGAGATGATATAACTCACTGTAAAAATCAACCACTAACTCCTCCAGCAACCTTATGTCGTTAATCCAGTTTCCATCCATATTCATCAATGCTTGCACCCGATTTTTCTTTCTCCGGATCATGGTGGATGCATGAAAATAGGCTGTGTTCCGGTCCCTTGATTGGAGCCACTCTTCTCTGGATTTCTGGAACCAGAGCAATTCCTCCTGGGCCAGCACAGACTCCGGCTCCTTTCTCAAAACGGCTTCGGCTTCAAATAATTCCGTATTTGGTCCCTCTAGCAGCTCCGTCTAGGATCTATCCAGTTCTTCCATAAGTCTGTGTTTTCTCTCTTGGATGTTTCCAAAAATCTTCCTATTCCACTCCAGGAGGCGGTTCTTGAGGTGAGCGAGTGCTTCATTCGCGGGGCGATCATTCTTCCATGATCGATGAACAAAGGGTAGAAACTCTGGATGTGTAATCCAACTTGCTTCGAACCAAAAAGGCCGCCTTCTCACATTACATCTGTTGTTTGGATCCATTTTCAGTAGCATGGGCGTATGATCCAAACCAAATTTAGGCAGGTGACGAACCGAGACATTGGGCCAATGTAGAAGGCTAGTCAAGTTCATAAGAATTTTGTCCAGCCTTTTGGCGATCAACATGTTCGTGTCAGTCCCCCTGGACCACGTAAATTTTTGCCCGGAGTACCCCATGTCAATAAAGTCGTTATCATGAATAACATTGATGAAGTCTTGTGAGTCTGGGTGGAGACCACCTGAGCCCCCCATCCTCTCCTCGCTGGATGTAATACAATTGAAGTCCCCTCCCACTAATAAGGGGCCGCTATGTTTGTTGATCTCCTCGCTGAGTGTCTCCCAAAATCCGCGTCGGCGATGGACCGAAGGTGGCGCATAGGAGATGATCATGTGAACTTTAAAATCACCTTTGCACACTTCAACACTAATGAAGTTATTCTGCGAGTTGGTAATATTGACAGTGGAAACATCCGGGTCCCAAGCAAACCATATTCCTCCCCTGAATCACTGGGCTTCGATTCTAAACGAGGCCCCCAACTTGAATCTATCGCAGACTTTTTGGGCTCTGTCCCCAGAGATATGTGTTTCCATAAGTGCTAACAAATCAACTTTATGGCATCTGGTCATATAGTTTATCGTCTTGCAGAACCCATCTTTTCCTCCCCCCTGACAATTCCACAGGATGCAATTCATGGGGAACTATGGGGTATTTCGGCTGGGCTAATCGAATCATGCCCATGGGAATCATTCGCATGTGCTTGCTCCTCCGTAATATCCTTTTTACCACTTAGGATGGGCTCCTTCCCTGCCTTACTCCCAGGCTTAACCAACGTTTGACCCCGTTTAAGAATGGTGATGTGGGTTGGGCATGTATCCATTATGGGCTCGTGTATTAGGCCGCTGTCCAGGGCCTTATGAAGCCCACTACCAAGTTAACCTAATCTGGCCCCCACTTCTCTCCTCCAGATTTGTTTGACCCTCCCTCTTCTTCTCATAACTCTTTTGGCTATTTCCTCATAAAGATGTTCTTGGTCTCTTGCCTCTGTCCGCAACGTCCCATCCTCCAACGTTAGCCCTTTTTTATGCTTTATCCCTAGGTCTGTCCTTCAAATTTCCTCTTTAGACCAAGAAGGATTCTGACTTTCTTTCTGTCAAGCTCCCTGACCTTCCACATCCTCCCGGATCTCTGCTTGTATCCGCAGTACTTCTTCCTCATCTTCCAACGCCTCTAACGCTCCAAACCTTCCAGATCCCCAAGCAGAGTTGGACGGTCTAGATTGATTTCTCCCATCTGTGTTAGGGTTTGACTGGCCTTTGTATCGTTGATGCTGCCGTTTGACCTTTGGAAGCATTCATCCCCCAAAACGTTGCGCCGGCGTCGGGTGGTTATGAGTTGTGCCGGCCGAAAATTCTGCTTTCTCCTCTCCAGGTTGCTCCTTCTCTATATTCTCCAGTGAGGTGGGGCAGTTAGCCAGATAATGTCCATAACATCCGCAATGGAAACAAATTGCATGGAGACCCTCGTATTCAACGAGATATCTCTCCCCATTAATAAAGACTGACCCCTTCAAAGGTTTGGATAAATCGACTTCCACACAAAGTCTAGCAAATCTTCCTCTATCTGCGTGTAAGGTTTTCTTATCCACCTTGATTGGCACCCCAATCCCGGATGCAACGTGCATGAGAACAACTTCATCATACAGGATTATAGGGAGGTTCAAAATACGGATCCATGTCGGCGTAGTAGTAATGTTGTCCCGGAGTGGATTGAAACTGGGGACCAGGGTTTGATGATCAAATAGTGACTGAACATCTTCCATGGACCACCAGTGAGTGCTCTCATATAGTCGACTTCTTCAGTGAATTTTATCAGGTAATAACCTTTGGGCAAATCAATAAGCCGTATCTTCCCAGCCGGTTGCCATATTTCCATCAATCTCCTCTTCATGATCTCAAACTGGACTACCGTTCCCAGTGTTTTGATCACCAGCGAAGATTTCCAGCTAGAAGCAAGTGCTGCTAGAACTTCGCTTGGAATAGTAATCGCTGGATCGCCATTTTCCCCGTCTGGGAATGCAACCTCAATCTTTCCATGCAGGAACTTCTGGGATAAGGGCTCCCTGTTTACCTCCTCCTGCGATACCACTTCCTTCCATGACTTCCTTGGGGTGTCCTTTCTATGCAGTTGTTCTGGCTCCTCCATCGGTTCTGCTGGCTGGGGTTCCTTGCTTCTATGAATGCTATCTTCATCCGTGAAGTCTTGTGTCTCTAGGACAAACTCCGGGAAGACCGAAACTCCGGTATCAGTCTGGATCAGTGCCTGTGAAGGTAAAGGAGAAAAAGTTGTGACCGGGCTCTCCACCACCATGTTACCTTTCGGGTTACTGCTCCCTATCGGGCTTGGGCCGAAGGTAACCTGAACTTCCACAAGGTCCTCCTCCTCGGACGACCTCATCGACTCCTTCGTCACTAGCGTCAGGTTGTTGACTGTCACAGGCTCCAAAAAGGAGGGAGGGGTGGGGGCGTTTGGGGGACGCGACTAGAGCCACGGACAAGCAAACGGGGAGGTATGGAGGAAGGGTTAAGGGGAAGGGACGGGGGGAAGAGGGGGCTGGGGTAAAGCTTTCCGTCTCCCCATTCCTCCGGGTCCGGCGTGAGGCCGGAGCCCTTGAGGGGAGGGGGGACGGCGGGTTAGAGACGAGGCGACGGCGGGTTAGGAGAGTATTTTCATAAAAACCAAACACCAGAAGGCTCACATTCTAGATTGATTTCCTACTCTTTCTATGCCCCAAGATATGATGCTCCTTCTAAGGACTTGACCATCTTTATCAATGGAATCCATGAGTCACCTTAGTTAGCGATTCGGTCCAAAGTTTGTACCGATATGGTATAAACAGATAATAATTATTGAATGGTTAAATCAAATTATTCTGAACATACTTTAAGCAAAAAAAAAAATTCAATCTAGTTTGAATAAAATAACGTTTGAAGTACAATTTTACCGCTTGGGTTGGACGTGGGCGTTTGAAATAATTCAATCTAGGATTCTCTTTTTATGAATCGA
Source organism: Rheum nobile (assembly GCA_027886185.1). Lineage (NCBI taxonomy): Eukaryota > Viridiplantae > Streptophyta > Magnoliopsida > Caryophyllales > Polygonaceae > Rheum > Rheum nobile. The sequence goes on along the minus strand of WOAB01000158.1, from coordinate 1,066,397 downwards.
AGGAGGAAGAATAGGGTTAGGATTCTCTTTTTATGATTTATTCATTATCTTTTAATTAACCATGTTCAGGTTAAATGACCCTTTAATTCTAGTGATATTAGACAAATGTCTCCTAATAAACTTATTCTAAAATCATGACCCATGGTGATGTCATCATTACATAATGATGACATTACCATAAGTTAATCAAACTAACACATTTGATCATTGATCGGTCAACGGCCATTGACTGGCAAAAAAATTTCCCGCCAAAAAAATATTTGTTGTGACGTCATCATGTTGATGACATTAAATGTCATCAAAACACAAACTGTCATCAAAATACAAACTGTCATCATCTTGATGACAGTCACTGTCATAAAAACACAAACTGTCATGAAAACACAAATTGTCATCAAAATACAAACTGTCATCAAAAACACAAACTATCATCAAATACAAACTGCATCGCAACTAGTTGATGACACATACTGTCATCAAAACAAAAACACAAACTGTCATCAAATACAAACGATATCGCAACTAGTTGATGACACATATTGTCATCGCAACTAGTTAATGTCACAAACTGTCATCACAACTAGTTGATGACAATACAAATCTCGTTTTGATGACAATTAACGTTGAAATGTCACCACCACTAGTTGGTGGCATTTACGAAGTGTCACCTCCACTAATTAGTGCACGTTCAAAATGTTATCAAGACTAGTAATTAGTGGCGCTTTCAAAGTGTCATCAAGACTAGTAATTAATGGCGTTTTCAAAGTGTCACCGAGACTAGTTGGTGGCACTTTCAAAGTGTCACCGAGGCTAGTCGGTGGCGCTTTCAAAAGGCTAGTAAGTGGTGACACTTTCAAAGTGTCACCGAGGCTAGTCGGTGGCGCGTTCGAAGCGTCACCGATGCTAGTTTGGTGGCGCGTTTGAAGTGTCACTGAGGCTAGTCGGTGGCGCATTCGAAGCGTCACCGATGCTAGTTCGGTGGCGCGTTCGAAGCGTCACCGAGGCTAGTCGGTGGCGCGTCCTACTAAAGATAATAGGCAATGGGAAATCTACGTTTCTGTACCTGCATTCCCAAACTGCTCAAGAACAGAGTTAAGGTACCTATGACAACTTGAATCACGGAGATAAGTGAGAGCAGATGCTGTTGTAGATGGGTTAAGCATTGATCCATTCTTCCTCTGAAACTTCATTACCATTTCCCAATCCTGTAGCTTCCCTAGACCTTCTGAAACATATGCTAGGTACAAATTTTGTACATTGAAATTCTTCGCACGGATTCTGGGAGGATATAAATGGGAGAACTATAAATTAACCGAATTTTTTGTCAGATATTACCCAGGGCAGATGAGCACAGTAAAAACTGTCATCAAGATAACTATAGAAACAAATATTCTACCTTTTCAGGTCCAAGTCTCTCTTAGAAATGAGGGCTTCTAAATCTTTCTGATCTATGTGGAGATTTATAGCCATATCAATAGCAGAATCGATCATGCTGGGAAATATAATATCAAAACCAATAGGAGAATGTAGACTATCATTATCCATTGCTGAAGCAATATTTGAGTGGATGAAGTCTAAGCCTGCCACAAAACTAAAATTACCCCATGTAGTGTATATACAAAAGTTGAACATAAGGAAAACCAGAAAAGGTGAGTCAATTACCGTGATGCTCTTGTTGGCTTTCATACTTGTTCTGAACTCAGTTTTCAAAGAAGTTGTTTAAGACATAAATACAAAAGTTTTAGCTTGTAAACTAGGAAGACTTTGTTTCCACATTTATGTTAGTTAGCACATAAGTGTGGCTACACTATTTGAAAATATTTAAATCTTATATTACTCTATCAATCACAGATATTTGTTCTGAGTCAAACTTGTAAGTGGAGTCAATACAAATGATACTTTAAAACCTAATACTTCTCAACTCTTAAGTGCCTAAGATCATAGATGCTAAAAGATACATAACTCACATTTTCATCAGTAAAAAATCTATAAACAAGAGAAAGTAACACTCATAGCATATGTTTGAGGCAAACAAATATAATATTGCATTGTCAGTAATAAAAAAAATGAAGCAGAATTACCTTCTGAGAAAAATTGAATAAAACTAGATCAAGGACCTGCAAAATTTGAATAACACATCAAGCCAGCAAAATCCCGTTTACTTCCTTCTTAGTGGGACAGTTGACTAGAGCTGACGGTGGGAGTGACTTTACCAAACTACGCTTCCCATACATATCGATCTTAGTGTTTCCAAGATAAACATTCATTTGGATGTGGGTTTTCTCAATGTGCTCCTCCACCAAATAATCAGCAAGCTCCCAATCACCCAACTGAATGCAAGCGAAAACCACTTTCATCATTGTCACCTCATCAACATCGACATAAGCACCCGCATTGCATTGAACAAATTTACAACCTCACTGAATCTATTATGCTGACTATATGCACCAATGAGATAGTTCCAACAAACCAAATCTCTATCAGGCATTTCATCAAACATTTTGAGATCACAGCATTGGAGACATACAAATAGGGCTGAAACTCAAGTTTCAAAGCATTACCCGTTTACCCCTCAAAAGATCTGCAGAATGGCCACATGCATTGAAAACAAATACAAGATCATATTATCACCATTTAAACCCCAGCTCCGTAACCGAGGAGGTGAACGAGGCCGGAGACGGAGAGGACGAGGCGGTGGAGGGAGGTGAACGAGGCCGGAGACGGAGAGGACGAGGTCAGAGACGAAGGTCGAGGCCGGAAACGGAGGACAAATCTGGAAATAGGGGATGGGTGATTGTGAGGAGAGAGAGCGTGAGAGTCTAAGAGTAGAATAAGGGTCAATTTACAATAGGTTTAACTAGTGTAATATCACGGAATTGTTTATTTTTTTTATATTTATAAAAATAGTATATTTTAATTATCGATGAATTAATGTTTCAATATATATTTGATTAGTTATTTAAATTAAAAATGACTAATCGACTAAATAAATTAAAGATATAAAAAATTACATTATATAAAGAGATACAGAACTCTCCATAACTTTATTAATAATAAAAATTGGCTAAGTAGTCTTAGAAACAGGGATAGTCACACTCATTTACATCAATACTACTACAACGATCAAACATAATAAAAATGTTCATCTAACTCTAATACATGAAAATGACACGCTAAACATAAAATATGGCACGATGTTTAAAATTGCTACAAATTATCAAAAACTTCATTGTATACTATATTGGTTGTAGTACTATATCTCTTCTTGTCTTTATCGCAAATCAATATCTTCAAACCTTTCTTGCTAGTCACCCTTGATGAAGCAACATAAAACCGACCATGATTGAAAACAGGATGTGGAAGATACAAACCGACATTTGAAAGAAATTGAAGTGTCTGACGGTGACATGATCATGCGAGGAATCAAAACCGTATGTCCAATATTGTTGCTTGAAATAATTCTCCCTTGTATGACATGACTGCCAAGCTGTGTGGTTTAATTTAGTATTATAAAAATAAATAGAGACTTTATAGAATAACAATCACTAACCATTTGAAATGTCAGTCAGGGGGATACGTTCACTAACTGGAGAATTTGGACTAACTCTAAGAATTGAACCTGCATATTTAGTATTTATATTAAATTTCATATTTCAATTCATCGAAAACAAATGTCAAAGAATTAAATGCAATTTATTAAGCTGATCGATTTGAATTTGTCCATTGTCGTTTCTCTCTAATAACAGGCAATTTCAACGTTCTGTTATGTCGGGTTAATTCGTCCATAACAAAATCACCCTACAAATCTAAAATATATTCAAAGTAAAATAAATTAATCTACATACTACTAATGTTTTTGTCCTAATATTATAAAAATACACAAACATATGTAACTAATTAATATAAGTAATCAAAAAAAATTACAAAAGGTCCACGGTAAATATTTAATTTAGTATTATAAAAAATATAATATAAATTTATATTTATAACTACTAAATGTATATGACGTTAATATTGAATGCAACTTTGAATAGTTTTAATCGGCTTATAGGCCCAACTTTAAATTGATTCTCCACCTTCGCTCACAACATACAATATGTTTTAGTAAATATTATATATATAAACTAAAATAAATTAATTATAGAGCTTATTGGGCCATTACATAATTAATAATACTAATGAGCTTTATAAACTGTAATTTAATAGTAAGTATTAAAAAAGAACAATAGAATAAATTATCGAAAGAGAGGTGACACTCTCTATTACTTTATTTATATTAAAAAATGGCTAAATAGTTATGAAACCGGAATAGCCACATCCAACATTAAAATATAGATAATGATAAACCGTAAAAATATGTCTAAGTCAAAACAGCAAAACTAATGAAACAAAAGATTTGCAGCTGAGATTTGCAGCATATTTGAATTGCAAGCATTGTTCTTATTGAAGTCTTTCTTTGGGGTAAATTCCGGTCATACTAATTTTTGAGATTAATTATGAGATTTGTAATATTGTTCTTATCAATGTGTTGTTTTGTTGTGTAGGTTGAACAATCATTATCAAGATTCAATTGCTATGCTTAATAGACCACAATCTTTCTTTAATTATCTTATGGACCTTTAATCCAAAAGCCCATTAAAAATGATGACTGTCATTAAAATAGGATAATGAAAAAAATATCAATTAAAATATTAAAACTATATTTTTACCTCCACATTTTTCATCAATGAATTATCAGGTCAAAGTCATTCTCTATATACACATTATGGGTGGCCGTGGCCTAAGAATCTTCGTGTTTGACTCACATTGCAACTTGTGAGCAGTGTGCAATTTTTATTTCTCCTTTGAGATTTTAATATTATTTGTCTCACGATATACAGAGAAGAATACCCTAATAAGCCTATTTTCAAGCGGGTTTTCGTTTAGGGTCTGTTCGGTATGGCTGAGACTTATTGGGGCTGAAATTGAAGTAGGAGTTAAATTGGATTGAAGCTGAAACTGAGTATATAAGTTGGGAGCTGAATTGAGCTGAGACTGAAGCTGAAAATAAGGACTGAAGCAGTATTGTCTGTTCGGTATCGATGACTTATCCAGACTTAATTTTTTCATGAAAATTACAAAAATATCCATAATTTAATTTTGTGAGAATTATGTTGAGGGGTAAATTTTAGGGTTGGGATTTTCACATTTGCATCTGCCCTCCCCGCAGCTTCTTCCTCCAAAATCGAATTGCAAACGGACAAGGTCATTTGTTGCCACGAGCTTCCGAAGCCTCCTCCTCCGACGCCGAAGAACGCCATTCACAGGCCTCCTCCTCCGAAGCCTCCTCCTCCGAGATTTCGACGCCGAAGAACAGACCCATTGGTAAATTTAAGAAACGTAAATTTTGCCATACCCTCCATATTCGACCTGTAGAGAACCTTGAGTATCGATTGAACGAGCCAGCGACGCCAATGGAGACAGCGACGCGAGATCTGATGCCGGCGACAGGGACACGAGAGCCGTAAAAATGCCACAAACCCTAGAAACCGAAGAGGAACGAGATGTGAGAACGATGATGAATTGGGGAAGACGGATGTCGCCGGAGATCAAGAGGGACCGAGGTTGTCGCCGGATGTCGGAGATCGAGAGGGAAGGGAGAACGATGATGAACAGGGGAAGACGGATGAAGAACAGACCTCATGTGAGAAGTATTGGGGTAGGGGGGGAGAATATGGGGAAAATTTTGAGATAAGTTCAGCCATCAAGGAGATAAGCTAGAGAAAAATGTAGCTTATGTTTTTGGCCAAAAATAAGTTCTTATAAGTCGTGATAAGTCGGAGGAATACCGAACGCGTTTTTGGGATGGACTTAAGCTTCGAAGACTTATTTCAGAGGATAAGTCACGATAAGTCGAGATAAGTCTCCTACCGAACGGACCCTACTTATTTTTTTCATATCTAGAGGGAGGTTCCGGTGCGAAGTGTTCTTAACGTGCGAAGTGCGAAATTTCGCGTTTATAAAGTGACATCAAATGTTCATTATTTAAACGGTCATGTTAAAAAAAAAAAATCGCCGAAATTACAGATTTTACCACCGCGCTTTTTTACTTAAAATTTCAATTTTCTAATCTCAGTCTTTCATCCCCTCATCCAATGGCCCATGTTATTTCTCACTTCTCATTCTCACCCTAAGATTAGTTCTAATGGAACCTTAATCTTCATATCTATACCCACTCCTTCTTCAATACTGTATTTTACCCCTACGCGACATGCTTCATCCTCCATCCACGATTAATTCTCATAAGAATCACCGAAGTCCGAACTCTTCTCACTCATCAATTCGATATTTCTCTGGCTCTCTTCTCCCCTTTTCCTCTTAAATCACCTCTTCTTGGCTCTTCATCCATGATTTGTTATATTAATTTCACGCCGGCGTCGAGTCCAGCCACTGCCGCACCGCGATGAAGCGCATAATCTACTGGTGCATACGATCGCCTCCAGCCGTGCCACGCTGAAGCACATAATCTGCTGGTGCCAAACCGATCCAACCTCTGCCGGTCCTCATCGGCGTCCAATTCGTATTATTTTGTACTGGAAATTTTGCGGGCACCAAGTTAGAGGTAAAGGTCTTCGTTTCAAGAAAGACATTTGGATGATTTATCACTGATTTCTTATTCATTCTTCTCCAAATGGAAGTTTTTGATATATTTTTTTTGTCGAGGAAGTTATTGAAATTTTACTCACTAGGTTATTTCAATAGAAAACCTAAATACACGCGAAATAGTGTCTATATCGACGATATTTTACACGCTTATCTTAAGCGTGTGGTTTTATACGCTTAACATCGGCGCGCAGGGGTATTGTGGCCATTTTGAAAATAGAACTCACGGTACTTACACGCCTAAGTTAAGCGTGTGACTACACGCTTAACTTAGGCGTATCATTTTTTTTTTACAAGTTTAAAATCACACGCTTAGCTTAGGCGCACCATACTAAAATATTTTTTCCAAAATTGTATTTTTTTTCCATAATCATGTAGAGAATTTCAATACGAGCCCATACATATAAAATTCGTTCAAAACGGACATCATTTGCCCCTCCAAAAGCCCAAAAAACGAAGCCTTCCTACCCATTTTTTTTACAATTTGGTGCCCAGCATATAGCGCATTGTAGTGAAATTTTTTTGTATTTTATGCATTTTTCTACTCTAATTTTGTATAAAATTTTAATACGAGTCTATACATATAAAATTCATCCAAAACGGATATCGTTTTCCTCTCCAAAAAGCCAAAAAACGAGAATAAAAACTTTAGAAATTATAGTATTTAAGTAAAATATTTTGTAATACTTAACTATAATGTGTATTATGAACTTATATATTATAGTTAAGTATTATGAACTTATTACTTATATACTATAGTTAAGTATTAAGTAATAAGTACGAACTTATTACTTATAGTTATATCCAATTTGGTTATATCTTATGATTATATCCTATAGTTATATACTATGGTTATATCCTTTAGTTATATCATATAGTTATATACTATGGTTATATCATATAGTTATATATTATGATTATATCTTATAGTTATATTCAATTTGGTTATATCCTGTAGTTATATACTATGGTTATTCATAGCACTTAGGGTTTAGGATTTTGGAGGGGAAAACGATAGTATATAAGTATCTTATAGTTACACATTATGGTTAAGTATTACGAACTCATTACTTATAAAGTATAGTTACACATGCTATAGTTATGTATTATAGTTAAATATTACGAACTTATTACTTATATACTATAGTTAAACATTATGATTAAGTATAACGAACTTATTACTTATAAAATATAGTTATGCATTATAGTTAAGTATTACGAACTTATTACTTATATACTATAGTTACATATTATGGTTATATCCTATAGTTATATACTATGGTTATATCTTATAGTATTTTCAAATTTGGTTATAACTATAATATATAACCATAGTATATAATTATAGGATATAACGATATGATATAACCAAATTGGATATAACTATAGGATATAACCAAATTGGATATAACTATAAGATATAACCATAATATATAACTATAGGATATAACCATAGTATATAACTATAGGATATAACTAAAGGATATAACCATAGTATATAACTATATGATATAACCGTAAGATATAATCAAATTGGATATAACTATAAGATATAATCATAATATATAATTATATGATTTAACGATATGATATAATCAAATTGGATATAACTATAATATATAACCATAGTATATAATTATAAGATATAACGATATGATATAACCAAATTGGATATAACTATAGGATATAACCAAATTGGATATAACTATAGGATATAACCAAATTGGATATAACTATAAGATAAAACCATAGTATATAACTATAGGATATAAGTATATAACTAAAGGATATAACCATAGTATATAACTATAGGATATAACCATAAGATATAACCAAATTGGATATAACTATAAGATATAACCATAATATATAACTATATGACAGAACGATATGATATAATCAAATTGGATATAACTATAAGATATAACCATAGTATATAATTATAGGATATAACGATATGATATAACCAAATTGGATATAACTATAAGATATAACCATAGTATATAACTATAGGATATAACCAAATTGGATATAACTATAAGATATAACTATAGGATATAACCATAGTATATAACTAAAGGATATAACCATAGTATATAATAATGCGTTCCTACTAGGATTGAAGGATCTCAGATCTTGTTTGGGATGTCGCGTGCGTCTTGCTGGAGGATGATAGGGTGGAACACGGGCTTTGGAAGGCGGCAGCGGAGGAGAACGACTCGAAAGAGATCGAGTTATTGGCCGTAGCATCGGCAGCGGAGGGATAATCTTGATGAAGATCGAGTGGTGGCTGTAGCGTCGGCGGCGGAGGAAGGGGTTGAGAAGACAGAGAGTGTTTGACGTTCGATCAAAGGGGAGGAGGCAAATGGCTCTCAATACTCAAGCTTTGATTAAAATGAACGTAACCTAATACAGAAGAACGAGTTGTCCTTTTATGCTAGGTCGCGGGACTCGGATGGGCCGAGTCTCGATTAGTGGGCCGGCCCATGCGACATGCATGGAGCACACGCCCCAAAAAGAAATAAAAACATTAATGTCTCAAGAGATTACATTTTGTTCAAAAAGAACGCGTTCATTGGATGGTGGAGAGAAGACAGACAGAGAACGCGTTCTCTAGGCTTGGTTGAAGACGCTTCAAAGAGAACGCAATCTCTTGGGTGCCTTGGCTCTGGACGACGCGAGCGACCAAGGATTGCGTCGCATTGGCGATGGCTTTAGCGCGTGCTCTTGTGATTGGCCCGTCTGAGTGAATGCTCATAGCCTCTTCTTCCTCAGAGGCATTCATGGTGGGCAGGGGCGCATCACCCTCCCCCACTTGGCTGTGAAGCGTCCCCGCTTCACCTTCATCGAACTCATGCTCCACATAAGGCTCCAAGTCGGCGACATTGAAGGTCGTGTGGACACCGTAGTCTGGTGGCAGTGCGATCTCGTATGCGTTGTCCACAATGGCCTTCACAACTTGAAAAGGGCCATCACCACGGGGGGCCAGCTTGGATTTGCATTTTGTTGTGCACCCACACTAAGTCTCTGTAACACTCCACATGCCAGCTACCCCAGCCACCACCCACCTAGCCTGGTGACAACGATGCAGCGCAATTGGTGATATAAGTGGCAAGGTAATGCCCTTGTATCTAAAGGTCCCGGGTTCGATCCCTGCAGGCAACAACCCACCCATATATGGGGGAAGGGTTGGGTGTTAGGCCTGCAGGCCTTGTGGACTCACAGGCAGCACCGGCGCCGGCATCGGCTGGTCGTTGTCACCAGGCTGGGTGGGTGGTGGCTGGGGTAGCTGGCCTGTGGAGTGTTACAAAAAAAGTACACTTTTATGTAATACCTCGACAGCTTAGCAGCCCGGCCCATCACAGAGCTGCTAAGCTGTCGAGGTATTATAGTCTCTTGGGGCAAATATAACGTGGCGGCGCCCACGGTTGTGCTATGTGGCATACTGTTTAGCGCGGCGCTCTAGATGTGCCTGCGTTCTTTGGTGCAACTCCTAGATCATCGCGGCGCGGTTGGCCGCGGTGGGGTGCTCAGTATTCTTCAGTGGACGCGGTAGCATGTCCAGCGGAGTCAATGGGTTGCTTTCATACACCACTTCAAATGGAGTGAGCTTTGTTGCTGAGTGCTTGGACCTGTTGTAAGAAAACTCAACAATGGCAAGTAAGTCCTCCCAACGTTTTGGATTGGATTTGAGCATGGTCCTAAGCAGGGCTCCTAAGGTTCGATTGGTCACCTCAGTTTGACCATCATTTTGGGGGTGGTAGCTAGTGGAGTATAAAAGTTTGGTTTCCAACTTCCCCCAAAGTGTTCTCCAGAAAATTCCTACAAATTTTGTATCGCGATCACTCACTACAGTGCGCGGTATCCCATGTAAACGAACTACATTGTCAAAGAACAACGCGGCGATCTCACTGGCAGTGTGTGTGGTCTTGCACGCGATGAAATGGGTCATTTTGGAAAACCTGTCTACAACTACAAAGATAGAATCCTTACCCCGGCGAGAGAGAGGTAAACCTGTGATGAAGTCCATAGACAAATCTTCCCAAGGGCCTAAGGGGATAGGTAGAGGCGTGTAGATACTATAGGGATGGGAAGTGGATTTGGCGCGTTGACATGTGACACAACTGGTGCAATAGCGCGTCACCTGGGTGGTCATACGCGGCCAAAAGAAATGCTCGCGAAGAGCAGCTAATGTCTTGGTGACCCCAAAATGACCGCGTCCTTCATGGGCTTCTTGGATGATGAGTTTCCTAATTGGTGAGCTAGGAATGCACAAACGGCCTGCTTTGTATAGGTAACCCTCATGGAAGAAGTAGGTTTCGAACTCGCAATCCATAAGGCATTGTTCAACAATGGGCTTAAAGAAAGGATCAAGCAGATATAAATCCTTAATCAGTGCGAAGCCAAGAACTTTAGATTGAAGATGAGTAAGGAGAACATACTTGTGAGAAAGGGCGTCGACGACCACATTCTCCTTACCTTTTTTATGCACCACCACGTAAGGAAAGGTTTCCATAAATTCCACCCAGCGAGTATGGCGGCGGCTCAGGTGTGCTTGACTCTTCATATAGCTGATGGCCGCGTGGTCCGAATGGATCACGAACTCGCGTAGCCACAGGTAGTGTTGTCATGTCTTCACGACGCAAACTAGCGCGTAGAGCTCCTTGTCGTATGTGGGGTAATTCAAGGTGGCCCCAGTGAGCCTCTCGCTAAAGAACGCGATGGGCCGTTTCTCTTGGTGGAGCACTCTACCAATCCCCACATTGGACGCGTCACATTCCACTTCAAAGTGTTTGTTGAAGTCGGGGAGTTGTAGCAGTGGCGCGTTGCATAGGGCTGCTTTTAACGCGTTGAAAGCAAGTGTGATATGCAAGCACAAAAGCAATGAAACCAAAGGAAAGAAGCCTTAACCTCTTGCGTAAAGAACGCGTACACACAAGACACACTTACATGCGTGACACTAGACGGTGGAGAGGTGAAGAAGATGAGCCTAGCCGTTGAGGGGAGAAGGTTGCCTTATTTTGGCTTTACTTCTCTTGTTTCTGAAAGTCGCATTCTTTTTTTTTTTTTGATATGCGACTTGTTTTTTTTGAATTTGAATTTGAAATTCAAATCCGAGATCTTAGTCTTAAATGAAGATCGGATAAGAATTAAATTAAATAAAATAAAAATAAAAATAAACAGCTAAGTAACTTAAGGAAAGAAATCGCTAGATTTACGCGATAGGAGAGAGAAAATGTAATGCAGATTTATGACGGTCACACAAGAAAATATGGCAAGATATGAATGCGAGATTCACGCGATCAATTAAGGCAATTTTTGAATTAATTACGCAGATTTGATACAAACAAATCACACAATTTTCGCTAGGTGATCAAACAATTATCGGCCAAGAGATTCTCTTGTAGACACCGATGGGACAGGCATGTGTATGAGAGAGAGAAAATTTCAGTGATTATGGCGGAAGCAAGGATGATGGGTGATTAAAAAAAAACGTGAACAATTGAGAACTTGATAAGCGACTTACAAGATCAAAGGCTCTGATGTCAGTTGATGCGTTCCTATTAGGATTGAAGGATCTCAGATCTTGTTTGGGAAGTCGCGCGCGTCTTGCTGGAGGATGATAAGGTGGAACGCGGGCTTTGGAAGGCGGCAGCGGAGGAGAACGACTCGAAAGAGATCGAGTTCTTGGCCGTAGCGTCGGCAGCGGAGGGATAATCTCGATGAAGATCGAGTGGTGGCCGTAGCGTCGGCGGCGGAGGAATGGGTTGAGAAGACAGAGAGTGTTTGACGTTCGATCAAAGGGGAGGAGGCAAATGGCTCTCAATACTCAAGCTTTGATTAAAATGAACGTAACCTAATACAGAAGAACGAGTTGTCCTTTTATGCTAGGTCGCGGGACTCGGATAGGCCGAGTCTCGATTAGTGGGCCGGCCCACGCGACATGCGCGGAGCACATGCCCCAAGAAGAAATAAAAACATTAATGTCTCAAGAGATTACATTTTGTTCAAAAAGAACGCGTTCATTGGATGGTAGAGAGAAGACAGACAGAGAACGCGTTCTGTGGGCTTGGTTGAAGACGCTTCAAAGAGAACGCGATCTCTTGGGTGCCTTGGCTCTGGACGACGCGAGCGACCAAGGATTGCGACGCGTTGGCGATGGCTTTAGCGCGTGCTCTTGTGATTGGCCCGTCTGAGCGAATGCTCATAGCCTCTTCTTCCTCGGAGGCATTCATGGTGGGCAGGGGCGCATCATATAACTATAGGATATAACCAAATTGGATATAACTATAAAATAACACTATAGTATATAACTATAGGATATAACTAAAGGATATAACCATAGTATATAACTATAGGATATAACCATAAGATATAACCAAATTGGATATAACTATAAGATATAATCATAATATATAATTATATGATATAACGATATGATATAATCAAATTGGATATAACTATAGAAAATAACCATAGTATATAATTATAGGATATAACGATATGATATAACCAAATTGGATATAACTATAAGATATAACCATAGTATATAACTATAGGATATAACCAAATTGGATATAACTATAAGATATAACTATAGGATATAACCATAGTATATAACTAAAGGATATAACCATAAGATATAATCAAATTGGATATAACTATAAGATATAACTATAGGATATAACCATAGTATATAACTAAAGGATATAACCAAATTGGATATAACTATAACTATAAGATATAACCATAATATATAACCATAGTATATAACTATAGGATATAACTAAAGGATATAACCAGAGTATATAACTATAGGATATAACCATAAAATATAACCAAATTAGATATAACTATAAGATATAATCATAAGATATAATTATATGATATAACGATATGATATAATCAAATTGGATATAACTATAAGATATAACCATAGTATATAACTATAAGATATAACCATAGTATATAACTATAGTATATAACTATAGGATATAACCATAAGATATAACCAAATTGGATATAACTAGAAGATATAACCATAATATATAACTATAGGATATAACCATAATATATAACTATAGGATATAACCATAGGATATAACTATAGGATATAACTAAAGGATATAACCATAGTATATAACTATAGGATATAACCATAAGATATAACCAAATTGGATATAACTATAAGTAATAAGTTCGTACTTATTACTTAATACTTAACTATAGTATATTAGTAATAAGTTCATAATACTTAACTATAATACATAAGTTCATAATACACATTATAGTTAAGTATTACAAAATATTTTACTTAAATACTATAGTTTCTAAAGTTTTTATTCTCGTTTTTTTGCTTTTTGGAGGGGAAAACGATATCCGTTTTGGATGAATTTTATATGTACGGACGCATATTAAAATTTTATACAAAATTATAGTAGAAAAATGCAGAAAATACCAAAAAAATTCACTACAATGCGCTATATGCTGGGCACCAAATTGTAAAAAAAATGGATAGGAATGCATCGTTTTTTGGGCTTTTGGAGGGGCAAACGATATCCGTTTTGGACGAATTTTATATGTACGGACTCGTATTGAAATTCTATACATGATTATGGAAAAAATGCAATTTTGAAAAAAATATTTTAGTATGATACGCCTAAGCTAAGCGTGTGATTTTAAACTTGCAAAAAAAAATTATACGCCTAAGTTAAGCGTGTAGGCACACGCTTAACTTAAGCGTATAAGAACCGTAAGCTGTATTTTCAAAATGGCCACAATACCCCTGCGCGCCTACGTTAAGCGTGTAAAACCACACGCTTAAGATAAGCGTGTAAAATAGCGTCGATATAGACACTATTTCGCGTGTATTTAGCCATTGCCTATTTCAAATATACAGGATCCCACAACGTAACTAATTGTATGATTTTATAATGTGAGTAATTTTGTGCTCATCAATGTTATATATTTCTTCTTAGAAATGGTTATTCGTGTAACCTTATTTACGTGTTATAATAAATTACTTTATGTCATATAATTTCGTATGTTTACAAGAATAATTTTGTATCATACCTAATTTCATGTTGCATAAATTACTTTCGCATTACAATAAATTAATTTCGTGCAAACTAACATCTTCTTATAATAATTTTGTGTAACCTTGTTTACTTTGGCAATGTTACAATAAATTATTTTGTGTCACATAATTTGGTGTATGTTGATTTGGGGTAGATTTGGAATTCATATAAGCTAAAATAGTGTAAACCAATTTCGTGTAAGTTTGTTAGGGATTAATTCGTGTAACTTTAATTGAAACTAAATTCGTGTATGTTGATTTGGGATTATATGTACATTTATTGATGTAAACCAAATTCATGTAGGCTGATTTGAGATTCTATGTAACATTAATTAAAGTAAACTAAATATTGTGTTACACGAAATAACATCATATTACATAAAACAAGTTCGTGTAGTAAATTAGGTTACCCTTTTTTTGTGAAATTGGTAAATGGGATGAGAGGGGTATTTTAGTCTAATTTTAGTAGAGGGGTTTATTAATGTCCTATTTTTATGGTGGAGTATATTTTGAGAAATCCTTATTGAAATAGGTATAACCAGCTTAGTAAATGTTCCCTGCACTGGACTTGTATACAAAATTGGTTGTAGAATTATATCATTTTTATACTTATCACACATTTTAAGATTTTTAGACATTCCTTGCTAATTATTCTTGATGTAGTGACATAAAACTGACTATGAGAAACAACAGTGCATGAGAAGTACACTCACTGTTGCAAGAGATTGATCATGACTCTTTTTGATAGTCATGTCAAAACACAAACAAAAAAAAGATATTTAAAACTTGAATGAGTATATAGTGTCTAATATTATAATGAGCATACACAAAACCAATGGCCGACCAATATTGTTGTATGGAATGATTCTTCCACGTGTGAGATGATTGTTCATAGAAATTTTAAGTATAAAAGTTATCCATAAAAATACATTATTTTATTAATGTATTTTCTCATCAAATAATATTTTTTATCTTAATTATCTTTGATTTAATTTACTACTAGTAGAAATCAAATTGATAGAAATTCTCATACTCCTAAAAACAAGCATAATTAAATCAACAAAAGACCAATCTGTATCTTTTTTAACCAAAATACAAAATTGTTTATCTAGTTACATTTGTACCACGATATGTAAGACTATTCTCGTAATTTATGAAAAAGATTACAACTCAACATGTTAAATGGGTCAATTAAGTTGGGTCATAACGGGTTTGGTGTGGGTTCCACCCAATGGGTCAAGAGAGCAAATTTTGTTATGACAAATTTAATATTTTTGATAATCAAATTAATGACATAAATATTTAAAATTATTTAATACTAATAGTGCAATTAAATTATTATAAATGGCATATTATTATATTTTATTTTAATTATAAAATATATTATAATATTCATTATAAATGAATTTGACATGTAAAATAACGAATTGAGTAAATATAATTAAATACTTAAATTAGTTTATTTTATTTATTTATGTACTGAACAATTAAAATCTTAGAGATACTAGAATAATCATATATGATAATATACACTCAAAAGAAAATCATATCATATCAAAGATATTAAATATAATAAAAAATATAGAATAGTGAGATGTCTTATGGCACTCTGTAAGATGGATATGTGGCGATAGCTAATATGGATTAATGTGAGGATGTCATGTGACCTTAATCCTTGTTGTTTTAGTATTATATAATAGATTAAATCTTTTTATCATATTTATGTCATTGTTTGTTTCTTTTGTCTTTAGTTTTTTTATACAATGCAAATATTAGGCTCCATTACAAATTTTTGATAGAAAAGTTGACGTCTCCAGTGCAAGTGGAAGAACTCTTGTCTCGCAGTATATATATATATATATATAAGCTCTAGTAAAACAGCCATTTAGAGTAAAACGGAAGTACAAATAGGAGCCTTTAGATTAGAATCAAATCAACGGTCCATATTAAATGTAAGATGGTGTACATGAAAGAGAATAGGATGCACACATCTGATTCACCCAAATTAGCTTAATTATAGGGATTTAATTTACCCCAATATTCACTTTCCAAAATCATTTTCAGATCTTGTACGGTTATCTCTCCGGATTACTCTCTCAACCAGCGTCATCTTCCTCTTGTTATTCAAATCTTGTACGGTCTCCGTTTTCCCTCTCTCGCGAATATCTCTCTCCACCACCGTAGGTTTCGTACTTCTCCGCCGCCGGCATGGTTTCCTCTGCCCTGCTCTTCGAAATCCTTTGCTTCGGTTTTCTCTCAACAGTCCACTTCCCAACGTTGCTGCGCTTGAGTTTTGGCGATTGCCTAATTGGGGCTTACAATGGAGGTTGATTCATCTGTCATTCTTTCACCGGCTCTGACCAGTCACGCCATGGCAACCAAATTGGACCTTCAATTGAACCTCAAAGACAATTTCAACCCCGTTGTCGACCAAGATGATCCAGAGAACATTTCGCAGCCAAAGAAGGAAGATGAAATTGGTGATTGCGACTTCTCCTTCGTCTGCGTGGAGGCGTGTTCGCCGATTTCTGCCGACGATCTCTTCGACAACGGCCAGATCAAGCCTATTTTCCCCTGGCCGGTCGCCGAGCCTCTGAATCTCGGCGAAGAGGAGTTGAGATTGATTCCGGTGAAGAAGGTGTTCGTGGAGCGGAGTGATCTGCCGTCGTGCTCGCAGGCAGAAGACGTCGCCGAGGGGTCGTACTGCGCCTGGTCCAAGAGAACGACGTCTGCCGGAAAGTCGAGTCCGGCGGCGCCGGAGTCTTGCCGGAAAAGCACCTCCACCGGATTCTCGAAGCTGAGGAGGTTCCGGGACTTGCTACACTAGAGCCAGAGTGACGGTAAAGACACCTTCGTTTTTCTGACGAGATCGGAGAAGGAAGAAACGACGTCGTACGCCCCTGTTATATAATTATTGACTACTTCACTGAGGTTTGATGGAGCCATTAATGCCGATGTCACAGAGTTCCTTGATGTTCGCTGAGGACTTGCTGCACCGGAGCCAGAGTGACGGTAAAGACACCTTCGTGTTTCTGACGAGATCAGAGAAGGAAGAAACGACGTCGTAAAGGGTATACTATTAGCTAACTAATTATATATGAAATCATGAATCCTTCCTCAATAGCTTGTCATTGAGCTTCTTGATGTTCATTTAGAGATCTGTTCTGTTGCAAATGGTGCAACAGAGAAGAAGATTGGCCGAGCAAAGGAGTATATAGTCAAACAGTTGCAAGTTGAGATGGGCCCGGTGGACATTGGAACAATACATGCTGGAGACTTTCTCGTAAGTGCCCATCAAATAAGTGGGCTAATTGCGTGTCATCTTGTGTGACTGATATGTTGTTTTCTTTAATAGGGTGTTTAATCATGCCCCTGCTATTTTTACCTTCATTTGCAGAGGCGGTTTTGTTCTAATCTTGGGATGAACAATCATTCAGTTAAAGCTGCTCAAGAGGCAGTACAGAAAGCAGAATCTTTGCAGCAGTGGTCCATTTATATGACTGTTGTGATGAACCCTTAGTGTTTAGTTATTCACGTTATATCTTCTTTTTGAGTCTTCTCATCCGCTCAGGTATTATGTTGTTCGCTTGAATTGAATTTCCTATGACTGTGACGGTATTATCTTTCAAGTTTACTTTTTCAAGAATGAGTAGCTTTATGTTCTTACGTATTTTGCAAATTAGGTTTCTTGTTTAATGTGATATTCATACAAATACTTCCAATATTCATATTGGATGTAAGTTTCATGTGTTAAATATTTGATATTTATGATGTAATATTCACCTAAACTCTGAATAATCATCATGTGCGAATTAAACTCTGAATATCGACACTATTTTTATGAATATTGACTACTTACTTGTATGACTATGCGTACAAAATACGTGAATATCATCACATATGGAATGAATATCGCTATTATGGTATTCAAATGGCTTTTTGATGGTGTTATTTGTACTGTTTGCAATTGATATTCAAATTGTTTGATGTGATATTCATACAAATGCTTTTGATATTCATGTTGTATGTACATTTCATGATCTGAGTAGTTGATATTCAAATTTTATGATGTGATATTCATTATGATGTTGTTGATATTCAACATTGTTTTCAGGCCTAACTGTTGCACCGACGAAGAGACGTTTGAAGCTTCATGCTCGTCTAAAAAAGCACAAGTCATTGCGTAATAGCGATATTCATGTTTTGTTTGGGTTATGGTATTCATGGTGAAATATAGTGATATTCATACTAATATAGAATGATATTCATGGTATATTTGATTATGTTATTCATATATTATTAAGTGGTGGTATTCATATTTTAGTGGTGTTATTCATGTCTTTAATTGGTGATATTCACATATTAAACAAATATACTCATACAAACATGAACGATATTCAAGAAACAATGACAAAAGCAACAAGAACAAATTTGCAAATCTACGAATTTGCAAAGCATTAGGATGCTGAAAAAATCAAGTGGTGATATTCATGTTTTAAGTGGAGATATTCACATCCATCGATATTCATAAACGCATGAACGATATTCATAAAGACGTGATCGATATTCATAAACGCAGCAGAATGGGTCGGTTTTAGGAAAGAGAAAATATTGTGTTTTCTCTCTCATCTAACAACCTTATTTATTATCTTTTTTCTAATTAAAAATTAAATAATTGCCTTATTAGAGTAGATATGGTGGTTATACCCCTACCATATCTATTGTAAGGCCCAATCATCCAACCATCCATCACCATCAATCCAATGCTCCAGATTAATACTTCCGTTTTACCATAACTCTCATTTTACCGGAGCGTTCCTCTATATATATATATATAAAGATGAATCACCAGTGGTTCTGAGCAGCCATATGATATTCCTAAATGTTGTTGGACTGATGTCATGGGTAGCAAGGTAATCAACTGCCTGATTCGCCTCACTGTAACAATGAAAAACTTGAACAAAATCAAAGTGGTTAAATAGGGATCTGATATCTAGTATGATTGTTCTAATTTTCCGAGATACTTTCCAAATTCCTTTGATTGCGTTAATGATACTTAAATTATCTCCTTCTATAATTAATTTCTTAATTATTAAAGAGATTGATTTTCGAATGTCGTATAAGGAGGAAGTAGCCTTTGTTTGCAAAATTGACATTTCAGGAGTCTGTTTTCTATCTACATGTAAGATATTTGAAAGATGGTCTCGTATAATAAAACCTATATGAGAAGGATGGTTATCTCTTTTCGATCCATTAAAATTTAATTTAATCCAGTGTGGTGGTTGTTTCTTCCAAATTCTATTATTAAGTCGATCCCTCCGATTTCTCTTTGGCGGGTTATTATGATGAACTAAATTTACAGACATCCACTCTTGATAAATGAGAAAGGCCTTGTTTAAAGCAGGGGCGGACCTACGTAGGGACGAGTGGGGGCACGGGCCCCCACTAGGATTTTTTTTTTTTTTTAAATACTTTGCATCACTTCTTATCTGAGCCTACCTTCATCCATTGTTTCTCCCTATTCAATATAATGTTATGTTCAATTAAATCTATAGTGTATGCGATATAAATAAGGGGTTGAGATTATACAGTTTAGTAGTTTACCTATAATTTTTGTTTCTCTATATATGAAATGAATTAGATTGGGTGCTTAGAGAAACATCCTAATGTCGAAAGTGAACTAATCCAACAATCAGAGTACTAGATAATATCATTTTCAATTTTTATTTTTCGATAAGGTTAAATTGAATTGATATAGGAATAGGATAGAACATATAAAGTTTATGTTTATCAAATATAAAGCAAATTTAACCATGTCATGTAATTCGACAATAAAAAGAGAGCACTCCTAAGTAATGTTTAGTTGCTTAAATCACTGATTATTCAACTAATCTCAGCTTATCATTTTTGTCCCCATTGGTATGAAGAGAATTTTTATTATGCATATGTTATGTTCACTCAGTCTCGATTAATTCTTGTTTTTTGTTGATTTTTTTTACACATCTTCCATGCATTGTTGAATCATTGTTTTGTAATCATGTATTCCTCATGAGAAACTCTTTTAATTTGTTATTAATAATAATTACATCGGATTATTTTCGTCATATTAACTCAATTTGTTTTAAAAAAAATATATTTTAAAATTGATTTTTAGTCACGCAAGATTTGTGCCCCCACTGGGCAAAAATCCTGCGTTCGCCCCTGGTTTAAAGGTATAGCATTGTGTTGCTTATCAAGTTTACGGAAAATGATGAAATTTCGATGTTTCCATATCATCCACTAAAGGAAATATTGTAATAACCCTCATTATTCCATTATTCCAAAAATAGAAATAAAATAGAGGTTCTTAACATAAGTTGTTACAACTTTAAGTTGTGAGTTATTTAAATTTATTTTAATATTTAGTTGATTCTAAATTTAAATAAAACTCATCAAATTTAACTTAGCATATTTAAATCAAGTTTAACATTTTTTTGTTAAATATTTAAGTATGGTTAAAGTCATTAGAATAATAATTTAAGCATTATTTTAGTCTAAGTTAATTTTTTTCTAAATATTAGTTTTTGGATTAAATAATATTAGAAACTTAGAAATATTAAATAATTAAGTTCTGGAAAGTTTGGGTAACTTTTATAATTTTTGAAAAAATTATTCAAGGGCATTTTTGCCATAACTTTAAAAGTTGGGGAAAATTTTGAAAATAAGCCAAAATTGGGGGGCCCCGACTGGCACTGTTCATCGTCTTCCCCAATGTGCCAGCCGAGAGCTCTTGTGCTCGTCCATGGCAGCGTTGGCCAAGATTAGGCCTCTTTTTGGGCTCGATCTGATCGATTAATCCATGGGCTTTTTAGGGGAGGATTATACGCGCATAATCCATGAGGAATCGTAAGGAAAAGATCAAAGATGAGATCAATTTGAGCGAATAAGGCAAGTGTGTATTCGGTTTTGGCGTTTTGGAAACTTGGAAAAATCGGGGCCAAATGGAGATGGTTTCCTTTGAAATTTTATACGGATTCAAATCTCTTTCCGAGATCTTTCCAACCAGTATAAATAGGATTGCAATCGTTTAGGTTTAAGCATCCAATTTTGCAATCAAAGCCGAGAACCCTAAAAATCCGTCGTCCTCTATTGTCGAGCAGATTCCGGCCACTCCAGAACTCCTCCGCCCAGATTGCCGCCGCCATTGTGTCCGCCCGGAAGTGCTCTTCAAAAGCCCCAACACCCTGCCGCCGGCCTCCAATTTCGTCGGAAACCGCCGCCCTCCACCGCTCCTGTTTTGGGTAAATCGGGTTTTGTCCGATTTTAATTTTTTAGAATATACGACTAGTGAATTTTTAATCGTATAAATAATCGTTGTACCGATAAGCCTTAAAAATTGAATTATTTGTAGATAACTTAATTCAATTTAAAACATGAGACATATACTCTTCAAAATTAAATATTGAATAAATTATCTAATTATAATTTATTTTTGTGTGTGATTTAGGTACGTCTCGGAATTGTTTTTGGAACGAAAATAAAGCAGGAATTCACTTTGCTACTCGAAAGCAACCATTCCCGTGATACCGTTCATCTCTCTGTGATTCAAGGCAAGTGACGGTTCACTCTTGCATATTTATTCCATTTTTATCTTAATTGACAATAAATCGATTGTGCTATTAAGTTGGGATAAATAATTCTTTTGTCGTTTGCGAACTTGTGTGAATAAATAGTGTGATAAATGAACATTATTATTAAGTTGTATAATATGCTAGCTACGACCCTTATATATATTCATATTCTTATTATAGGGTGCTAGATATACTTGGTGTGGATTTGTTGTGCATTGGTATGGATATATAAATGCTAGTTTAGCACAAGTATTCGTAGGAACGCTAATTCCTTGCGAGGTTTAGTCGTTTCTTTATAACTTGGTGTTAGGCGGATTATTGCCCTAACGCTTTTGGTCAAGACCTACCCTTATTCGAATATAAGTGGTGGTGCACTTAGCTAGTGCCAATATTCTCATTCTATATCTCATTGTGAGACCTGTTGTGAAAATTAAAAACTTTAACGTTAACGCACGTTTTGGAACTAATTAAGATAAGTGCATTGTTGCACATAATTAATATACCCTCGGGCGAGAAGTACAATGTGGAACCCGCCCGAACTCTTGTTTTAAAGTAAGTCCTCTTTCCATTCTGGATCCGCATTATGCAGTGAGGTTGGTCGTGGACCCAAATAATCAAGGTCGGTTTTCAACCTTTGTGTGAAATATAATGTTCACAAGCAAACATACGTATTCCTATTAGACTCACCTTCCTTGAAGTGTTCTCTTGTTGCATTCCTATTCTTAGTTTCAGTGAGAGTGTCCGAGTTTAATATCGTCTACAAACTATTATTCGAGAGACAATGATAGTATTTGGATACAATCACAAGAACCATTCTGTTTGAGCCCTTGTTTAGTCTTTTATTAGACTAACCAACCTTTTTTTTCCTTGCATGGTTGGCTAGTGTCATCCGTCCTATACGTCACATTAGGTACAACTTCCCAAATTGAAGACGCGGGAAGAAGACATTGAAGGCAACTGCATTTCCTTTGATTATTTTAATTGTTGAACAAGGTTTAGATCCTATTTGTGTTTTTGGAATATTTAAGTCTTTCGCTGATATTTCGATATACAATATTGGGTTGCCGTTTTTTCAGCGTCATTTATAATACAATCTTGATATATATATATATATATGTTATTGTTCGTTTTAAATTATTATTTTGCGATCAATACTGTAAGCCTTTGATGATTTCGGATATGCAATCTGAGATCACTGGCAGTAATATTCCTAAGGTAATTTAGGAGTGTTAAAGTTTTGGTATTATAGCTACAAGTTTTTAAACTCAAAATTTTTTAAACCGGTTTTGTGTATTTGAGTTTCGTGAAACAAAAAAAATTGGTGTGAAAATTTTTCTTTAGTATAGGCCCTAAGTAAGGCTTAGCATAAAATGTCTGTAAGGAGATTTTAAAACCACAATGATTTGGTGGGGTCATTTTAAAAGTATATTGCTATAAGTTCCTATAACGTATTTGAAATGAAAGACAAGGTCGGGTTTAACAACAAGTGTATTTGTATTAGTAATTTTAAATGAAAAAATTTCTTTTCTCAAAACTTTTGCCAGCAATAGTAGTTTCATCTACTCATACCTATTATAGAGGATATAATTTCTATATCGGGAAAAGTTCTAACCTCTCCTTGTCTCTTTTCAGACAATGGTGTTTACGAGAGCTCACCTAAGGGCTAAGGTGTAATATCCCTCATTTTATAAGGGTATTTTGGAATTTTTCCAACTCCCGTATTACAAGTCAGATTAATTTCAGAGAAGTTCAGACATTCGGTAATATGTTTGATCTCTGTAATATTTTTTCTGAGTAATATAAAATACAGTTGACGTATTTTCGGGGTTAAATAGTCGTTCGTGTACGAATATATTTAACCCGGGGTTAAGAAGATTAACCCAAAGTCAAAACGGTCAAAAAGGGTGAAAAACGGCCTTGACCGCACCCCGCGGTCAAGTGGCCGCACCCGCGGCGAAGGCCGATCTGTGAGGCGGTCAGAGGAGGCCACCGCACCCTGCCGCACCCCGCGGTGGGATATTTTTCTTCTGCAGCGTGATCGTCTTCCACTGCAAGTGGCGCCGGTTGTCAGCAAGTGGCTGCCTCCCTTGGTCGAGCCCCTGCTTGTTCCCCTCTTAGCTGGGCCTATAAAAGGGAGAGAAAGCTGAAGAGGAGAGTGCTGAATGTCTTCTTCATCCTCCTATGTCTTCTTCCTCCTCTGTTTTCTCCATTGCCGCCTGAGCTTCCAAGCTTTCGCCGGAGTTTCCCTTGAGTGGAGAAAGTACTCCCAAGTGGTGTTGGAAGGTTTAAGGTGTTTGGAGAGTGAACCATAATCGAATCGAAAGCAAACGACTCGATTTGGGTGAGTTTTCTGAATTTTCGTTGAAACCCCTCTGCCTCTGTTAGCTCGCCGCACCCGCTGCAAGGACCCCACCGCACCCGCGGTGAGTTGGGTTCGTGTTGTGACTCGTGGGTGTGTGGTCTTGGGCGAGGCTTGACTCCTTCGATTCTTTCCGTATTCTTTTAGATTCATATATGTGGATATTGAATCTAACTTAGGGTTTCATTTTGGGTCGATCCGAAGGAATCTGTGGTCTCAGATCTGTCCCTGTTTCGAACCCAAGAACTCATTGTCTCTAAGCTTTGCTTAAGCTTCTGCGGATCTGAGGCAAGTGGCGGTTCGCTCTTGCTCATCATTCCATATTTCAATTAATTATCAATTGTTTAGTTGTTAATTAATTTGGGATGATTTACTGTTTTTGTTGGGAACAATTTTGATAACTGTTTGTGATTTTAAAA
Source organism: Rheum nobile (assembly GCA_027886185.1). Classification (NCBI taxonomy): domain Eukaryota; kingdom Viridiplantae; phylum Streptophyta; class Magnoliopsida; order Caryophyllales; family Polygonaceae; genus Rheum; species Rheum nobile. The sequence continues at coordinate 1,041,290 of WOAB01000158.1, read as the reverse complement.
GGTGATATTATAATAGGTTGTATATATGCTAGAACAACGCTATTATATATATATATTGATATGATTTAATACAGATATTATGATAGGTTGTATTTGTTAGAACAACGCTATTTTATCTGTTATTGGCCGTGATGGCTTTGATGTGGATTATTACTGTGCTGAACTGTGTAGTTAGCACGAGTATTCGTAGGAACGGTACTGTGTATCTCATTGCGAGTGCTAGTCGTTTCTTGATAACCTGGTGGTTAGGATTTAGTTCCTACCATCCTTCTCTGGTCTTGACCATACCCTTACTCAGGGTTTGTGCACACAGCTGGTGCCGCTTTAAGGGAATTAGTTCCCAAGGGATTTAGTTCCCGATTCGTTCTTAGGGATTTAGTTCCCGACTCCATTGTTTGGGATTTAGTTCCCGAGGGATTTAGTTCCCGATTCGACTTTAGGGATTTAGTTCCCGAGTCAACTCCGCCTTAGGGATTTAGTTCCCGACAGTATCTCTTTATCCCGTGTGGATGAGATTTTAAAAGCTTATAATGTGATGATCGTTTTGGAATTTAACAAGATAAGTGCTTTAGTGTACATGATTAATATTCCCTTGGGCGAGCAGTGCGGCTAGGAAAGTTCGTCTTGATTTTTAAACGCTTGTGTGTAATTATTAATGTTCCCCAACATTTGTCATGTTTCCGATAAGGCTCATTTCGTTGGAGGCTTCTTTTGGGATTGATTGTTGTGAGACTCGGTCTCCAGAATCTTCTCTTGATCATGTCTTTTCATGGATTTCAGTAGAAGTATGGTGGTTGACTATCGTCATCGGTTGTTATTCGAGAAACGATGAGTCTAACTTAATACGACTATTTCGAACCACTCTGTTTTGTACCCTTGCTTAGTCTTTCATTAGACTAACCAACCAAAATTGTTCTCTGCATGGTTGGCTGGTGTCATCCGTTCGATTCGGCACATCAGATAAGTTGCCGTCCTGTGAAGGCTAGAACGACTATGAAGGCAAACGGTGTTTTTGATAAGTTTATCCAGGTTGAGATCCTTGGCGGGTGATCATTGCGATCAAGACCCTTTTTTTGTTGGTTATTTCAAGACTTCTGTTGTGTTAAATATGTTTTGTGTAAAGACTTCCGTTGTAATGAACCTGATTTTGTATTTTGGTTGCATTTCGGATTATGAATGTAATGCCGAAATAATGATTTTAATCGAAGGTTATGATACTTTGTATCATAATTATTGTTTGATGATTTATATCAATTGGTAAAGCCTTGGGTAACATCGGACAGAACGTCTGAGGTCACTGGCGGTAATGCCTTCAAGATTATATATTTGGGGGTGTTACAGACTTGGTATCAGAGCCGATATTTTTTTACGGGTGGGTTTTAAAACATTTTCTTGGAACGAAAATTTTTATAAAACCGTTTACTCCAAGAAAATGTTTTCGAAGGCTCTGAATTTTCAAAGAAAAATTTTACCGTCCTAGTCGTGCCTTCTTCCTTAGTCTGATATGGAAACGAATTTCCATATTTAGAAAGACTAACTCTCTTCTCGTCACCCGTAGAATAGGGGTGCATTCTGTTCTTTCAGAGGGACTCAGAAGAAGCCGAGGTGATTTTGCCATCTCCAGTAAAGCTTGAATTCCCAGTTCCCTCGTTATGATTTGAGGTTGTAGAACCTAGTAACTCGATTTGAAGTTCATCTAATGAAATTTACCTAGTTTGATCTCCTCTAAGTTGATTTCATTACGTTAAATACATTGGAAGATATTAATGTATGAAATCCTTGGAATTTGATCGGTAAAATAGATGGTGAACACGAGGAACACTATCTGTGCTGGTGCTGGGCCGAGTAATGACCCCAGACCAAACGTGAGGAATGTTGCGAACCCTGTGGAGGAACACGAGTCTGTTTCTCACAATAATCCAGAGGGCAATGGCCAAGCTTAGGCCAACGCTCCAGTCATATTTGATGCAGCAGCAGTTGAAGCAATACGGGGTATTGTAATGCAAGCATTTACGGATATAATGCGACCAAATGTACCTCAGGCACAGGCTGTGCCAATTCCTCCAGTAGTTCCTAGGCTTGAGGAATAAGATGTCCATGTACACCGAGAAGAGGCAGTCAGGAATAGAGGTGATTATGGCCGAGAACTGAAGGCCATTAACTCTATGAGGCCTGACAGCTACGATGGAAAAGGAGAGCCGGTCAAGGTAGCTCATTGGTTGTCCCACATGGAGCGGTTATTCCGTAATGTAGAATGCACTGAAGCTGAGAAAGTGCACATAACTTCTCTTCAGTTGAAGGAAGAAGCTAGTGAATGGTGGGAAAGCACCGGTTTAGCCGATAATCCTGATTTGAACTGGGGAAAGTTCAAGTAAAAAATGATTGATCGTTTCGTTTCCCGATCTATGAGGGAAGAAAAGCATAAGGAATTCCTCTACCCTAAGACAGATGGTTTGAAGGTGCCCGAGCTTGCAAATAAGTTCAACCATCTACTGCAGTATGCTGGGACGGAAGCGTCCAGCGAGGAGCAAAAGATCTGGTATTTCCACGAGTGGATGAATCCAGATATTAAGCCACTAATGGTGCATCACGGATGCTCTACTTTGTAGCAGTACGTGGATGCAGCCTACAAGTTGGAGGTGACTCTGGAGGAGTCGACCAAGAAGCGTAATAGCCAGAGGCAAGTGCAGAACCAGCCTCAGGCGAGTGGATTTAAACGTCCTGCGCCACCATCTGATTTTGCCAAATCTGGCCGAGCAAAAACGGATATGACTCATGATGGGTCTACGCAACGTTCGGGTCAGAGCAATAATCCGATCCAGTGCTACAATTGTGGTACTTACGGGCACAAGCGTAATGCGTGTCCAAAGGACAAGAAGATGTGCTATGGCTGCGGAAAGGAGGGCCATATGCAAACGTTCTGTCAGCAGAGGAGGTGGAAAGGAGCTGAGTCATGGCAGGGGTCTGTTAATCAGAACAACCGAATCAGGTTCAGTCCTGTGGAAGCTCCTAGTCCTTCAATGCAAACAATTGCGCATAACAAGGGGAAAGCCCCAGTGGCTTCTGGAAGTCAAGGTCAACGTCTTTACGAGATGCGTGAGGCGGATGGACCCGATGCTCCAAATGCTTAAAGTGCTTATTACCTTTTGTTGGTATGTTGTTGATTTGGGTTTTACCCAGTCTTTCATTTTGGATAGTTATGTAGTAAGTTAAGTTGTGTGTGCAACGAGGTTGTGAACCTTTTGTTGTAACTCTTCTTATATATGAACCTTTGGTTTATACCAAGTTAGTGTTTCGTTGTTTGGTATGGGATGAGGTTTCATGTTCGAGACTCACCAACAACCTCTTTGGAGATGGCTGCCTATTAATTAGGTGGAGCTACCAAGGATGGGTTGAGATGTATGGACAGCGGCTCATGGCAACAGTGGACGCTGGTAATGGCTGGGCCTGGGCTCGGAGCCACTAGTGGGCCGTCTGTGAACCATGTAGTGGACTGGTCTAAAATGGTTACCATTTAGTTGGAACCAAGCGTCTGTCAGACTTCCTGATTACCATTCAGGGTAAGGAGTTAGAAACAGATTTGATCTAGATAGCCATGGTTCCATACGATATTATTCTCGGTATGGATGGGCTGACGCGTCATGGGGCGGTAATCGATTTTAGCTCAAAGACTGTGACGGTGTCATCTGGGGGCCATTGTGTATGCAGATTTAAGGGTCTGAATGACGCTGATAACGGCAGGCTTATCAATGCGATGGCTGCGTTTAAGCTACTTCGACAAGGTTGTGTCGAGTACCTTTGCTACCTGGATCCGCCCATGAAAGATGAACCTTCAGTTCTTGATATTCTGATCGTTGTGAATTTTTCGGATGTCTTTTCAGAAGATATTCCTGGTTAACCCGTAGCGTGACGTGGAGTTTATAATTGATTATGAGCCTGGTACCGCGCCGATTTCTGAGGCACCGTATCGGATGACTCCTGCTGAGATGCAAGAGTTGGAGAAGCAACTCGAGGATTTTCTTGACAAGGATTACATAAGGCTGAGTGCATCGCCTTGGGGTGCTCCGGTTCTGTTTGTCAAGAGGAAAGATGGATCGTTTCGACCTTGTTCCGACTAGCGAGAGTTGAATAAAGTCACGATCAAGAATAAATATTCGTTGGTAAGGATTGACGATCTGTTGGATCAATTGCAAGAAGCAAAAGTCTTTTCCAAAATCGATCTGAGGTTTGGTTATCACCAACTCAGGACTCGTAAGGAAGATATTCCGAGGATTGCTTTCCGGATGAGATATGGTCACTACGAGTTCGTAGTCACCAATGCTCCAGTAGTTTCATGGACCTGGTGAATCGATGTTTTCGCCAGTACTTGGATAAGTTCGTGGTGGTCTTCATCGATGGTATTTTGATCTATTCCCCGAGCAAGAAGGCTCATGGAAGTCAGTCCTTAGACAAATCAGCTATACGTGAAGTTGTCTAAATGTGACTTTTGGATTAAGGAAATGGCCTTCTTAGGCCATGTGATCAGTGAAGATAGGGTTATGCTTGATCCCCAGAAGATCGAAGCGATAGTTATTTGGAAGCGGCCTCAGGATGTGAATGAGGTGTGCAGTTTTCTAGGACTTGCTGGATGTTACAGACAGTTCGTAGAAGGATTTTCTAAGATCGCTCTACCAATGTCTGACTGAGATTACTTGGGAAATCTGGGAAACTGAGGCGGATATGCTTAGACGCTTTCCCGAGTTGTTTTCGGCCTAGAATAATTAAGTTTCGGGGTCGAAACTTCTTTTAAGGGGGAGGTAATGTAATATCCCTCATTTTATAAGGGTATTTTGGAATTTTTCCAACTCCCGTATTACAAGTCGGATTAATTTCAGAGAAGTTCAGACATTCGGTAATATGTTTGATCTCTGTAATAATTTTTCTGAGTAATATAAAATACAGTTGACGTATTTTCGGGGTTAAATAGTCGTTCGTGTACGAATATATTTAACCCGGGGTTAAGAAGATTAACCCAAAGTCAAAACGGTCAAAAAGGGTGAAAAATGGCCTTGACCGCACCCCGCGGTCAAGTGGCCACACCCGCGGCGAAGGCCGATCTGTGAGGCGGTCAGAGGAGGCCACCGCACCCCGCGGTGGGATATTTTTCTTTTGCAGCGTGATCGTCCTCCACTGCAAGTGGCGTCGGTTGTCAGCAAGTGGCTGCCTCCCTTAGTCGAGGGCTTGTCACCTGCTTGTTCCCCTCTTAGTTGGGCCTATAAAAGGGAGAGAAAGCTGAAGAGGAGAGTGCTGAACGTCTTCTTCATCCTCCTATGTCTTCTTCCTCCTCTGTTTTCTCCATTGCCGACTGAGCTTCCAAGCTTTCGCCGGAGTTTCCCTTGAGTGGAGAAAGTACTCCCAAGTGGTGTTGGAAGGTTTAAGGTGTTTGGAGAGTGAACCATAATCAAATCAAAAGCAAACGACTCAATTTGGGTGAGTTTTCTAAATTTTGGTTGAAGCCCCTCTGCCTCTGTTAGCTCGCCGCATCCGCGGCAAGGACCCCACCGCACCCGCGGTGAGTTGGGTTCATGTTGTGGCTCGTGGGTGTGTGGTCTTGGGCGAGGCTTGACTCCTTCGATTCTTTCCGTGTTCTTTTAGATTCATATATGTGGATATTGAATCTAACTTAGGGTTTCATTTTGGGTCGATTCGAAGGAATCTGTGGTCTCAGATCTGTCCCTGTTTCGGACCCAGGAACTCGTCGTCTCTAAGCTTTGCTTAAGCTTCTGCGGATCTAAGGCAAGTGGCGGTTCGCTCTTGCTCATCATTCCATATTTCAATTAATTATCAATTGTTTAGTTGTTAATTAATTTCGGATGATTTACTGTTTTCGTTGGGAACAGTTTTGATAACTGTTTGTGATTTTAAAAGGTGATATTATAATAGGTTGTATATCTGCTAGAACAACGCTATTATATATATATTGATATGATTTAATACAGATATTATGATAGGTTGTATTTGTTAGAACAACACTATTTTATCTGTTATTGGCCGTGATGGCTTTGATGTGGATTATTACTGTGCTGAACTGTTTAGTTAGCACGAGTATTCGTAGGAACGCTACTGTGTATCTCGTTGCGAGTGCTAGTCGTTTCTTGATAACCTAGTGGTTAGGATTTAGTTCCTACCATCCTTCTCTGGTCTTGACCATACCCTTACTCAGGGTTTGTGCACACAGCTGGTGCCGCTTTAAGGGATTTAGTTCCCAAGGGATTTAGTTCCCGATTCGTTCTTAGGGATTTAGTTCCCGATTCGTTCTTAGGGATTTAGTTCCCGACTCCGTTGTTTGGGATTTAGTTCCTGAGGGATTTAGTTCCCGATTCGACTTTAGGGATTTAGTTCCCGAGTCAACTCCGCCTTATGGATTTAGTTCCCGATGGTATCTCTTTATCCCATGTGGATGAGATTTTAAAAGCTTATAACGTGATGATCGTTTTGGAATTTAACAAGATAAGTGCTTTAGTGCACATGATTAATATACCCTTGGGCGAGCAGTGCAACTAGGCTGTAGTGCAGCTAGGAAAGTTCGTCTTGATTTTTAAAAGCTTGTGTGTAATTATTAATGTTCCCCAACATTTGTCATGTTTCCGATAAGGCTCATTTCGTTGGAGGCTTCTTTTGGGATTGATTGCTGTGAGACTCAGTCTCCAGAATCTTCTCTTGATCATGTATTTTCATGGATTTCAGTAGAAGTATGGTGGTTGACTATCGTCATCGGTTGTTATTCAAGAAACGATGAGTCTAACTTAATACGACTACTTCGAACCACTCTGCTTTGTACCCTTGCTTAGTCTTTCATTAGACTAACCAACCGAAATTATTCTCTGCATGATTGGCTGGTGTCATCCGTTCGATTCGGCACATCAGATAAGTTGTCGTCCTGTGAAGGCTAGAACGACTATGAAGGCAAACGGTATTTTTGATAAGTTTATCCAGGTTGAGATCCTTGGCGGGTGATCATTGCGATCAAGACCCTTTTTTTGTTGGTTATTTCAAGACTTCCGTTGTGTTAAATATGTTTTGTGTAAAGACTTCCGTTGTAATGAACCTGATTTTGTATTTTGGTTGCATTTCGGATTATGGATGTAATGCCGAAATAATGATTTTAATCGAAGGTTATGATACTTTGTATCATAATTGTTGTTTGATGATTTATATCAACTGGTAAAGCCTTGGGTGACATCGGACAGAACGTCTGAGGTCACTGGCGGTAATGCCTTCAAGGTTATATATTTGGGGGTATTACAAAGGAAGAGTCTCAGACCGCTCCGACAATCAAGTATGAGCCTGATTCTATAGAGATTTTTGTGAACGACGGCCCAGTGCTAGAGTTCACCCCACCGAAAGAAGATGTGAAAGTGATTGTGGTAGCTGAGACCGCTAAAGAAGAAGACCCGGATGAAGACCCTGAGTACGAGAGAGAGGGAGAGAGGGAAGTGCAATCCAAGCAATCCCCTACCCCCAAATTTTTTGATGACGATGAGGACCCAATGGAGGATTCTGAAAGTGAGGAGGAACAGTTGGATCCCTACTACGAGAGTTGGGAAGAAATGTACGGGCCAGTGCAGCAACCCGGCAGTGGGACACCAACGTACACGCCGATGTCTCCACCCACTTACAAGGCCAACGGGTTTTCCAATGCTGAACGGGAAGAGTATGACACGTCCTTACCACCAGCTGATGTGGTTCCTTCTCCCGACTATTCAACTCTTCAAACCTAGGGATGTCCAATCACTCAGGAGATGCTTGATGGGGGTGTCTACCCCAGAAGCAATGCGGGTTATTGATGAAGAGATTAAGCAGACCAGGTTGCTAGTTCGACCTTGGGAAAGGTACTTCGCTTGTGGCAATGTTGAGCCACCGATGACTAAGAGGCCTCGTACTTGGATAGAGTATCTTGATTCTGATGGCACGAAGCCACGACAGGCTCGTGTGAATGTCCAAGTGATGCACAAGTATATGAAGGATTGGAAGGACTGTTTGAGCGACTTGAAGGAAGAGACTCAAAACTTTGTGTCGACTCTCAAAAAAATGGCAAGAATGCGCCCATTCAGTGCTGGGTGAGTTAGAGGATGCCAGCAAGTTCTTGAATGCTCTTTGGGGGCAACATTCAAAAGGCTCTGAGCCTCAGGATGGTGATATGGGCAAGTATGGTGAGCCATCAGTGCCTACTGAGGGATCGAGCAATCCGAAGTAGAAGAGACCAACAGACGACACAGAGGGAGAGCTACCTCCGAAGAAGAGGATGATGGCTAAGGCATATAAAGACCTGTTTCGGGACCCTAAGAAGAAGCAGTGATTTATAGTGCATTAGTTTCTTTCAAAAATTTCCCACTTTAGACAATAATGGAGTAGTAGTCTCCTAATGCTATTTCCTTTTGAACCTCTTGGTTGTTTGACATTTGGTGTATTTTTCATTAATGATAAGTGATGAGTGTATTAGATGGTTGTCTTAATTATTGCATTTAAAGTATTTATTACTGGCAATATAATATTTGATTGGCGTATATCTAATAAACGTAAACAAAACCAGATGGTGAATACTAGAAATATCACTCGCCAAGAAGTTGGTCCGAGCAACGCCTCCAAAATTTAGATAAGGAGTGCGGTGAACCAGGAAGACGAAACTGGGTCTGGATCCCACAACAATCCAGTTGTGAATGTCTGCCTCAGGCTAACCCTCAAGTAGGGGGAGAAAGGGTGCAGGTACCTCATGTTGCCCCGATTGTCTTTGACAATGCTGGTGTTGAGGCAATAAGACAGATTGTGGTGCAAGCGGTCACATAAATGGTTGGACAAGGGATGCCACGAGCTTAGGAGATCCCTATACCACAGGTTGTTCCTAATGTGGAGGAGCCGGTAAATGTCGCGCCTTTTATGCTTGTGCGTAGGGATGAGGGAAGCTATGGTCGCGCACTGAAGGCGATCAACTCGATGAGGCCCGATTCTTATGACGGTACTAGAGAACCCGTCAAGGTGGCCTACTGGTTCCTACATATGGAACGGTTCTGCAGGAACATTGTTTGCACTGAAGCTGAGAAGGTGCACATCGCCTCTTTACAGTTGAAGGATGGGGCATGTGAATGGTGGGAGAGCACGATATTAGCTGATCATCCCGAGCTGACTTGGTCGATGATTAAAACCAAGATGACTAATCGTTTCTTCTCCAGGGCTATGAGGGAGGAGAAATATAAGGAATTCCTTTACCCGAAGACTGAAGGGTTGAAGGTGACTGCTCTAGCTACCAAGTTTAACCACATGTTGCACTATGTTGGGAGTGAGGTGGCTATTGGGGAGCAGAAGATCTGGCATTTCCACGAGTGGATGAACCCAGACATTAAGTCATTGATGGTGCATCATTGTTGTACGACTCTGAAGCAGTATATGGACGCTGCTTACAAGCTGGAAGTGACTCTAGATGAGTCAGCAAATAAGCGCAATCGACAGAGGTCAATGAGTGGTAGCCAGCAGAACGGTGGGTTCAAGCGGCCAGCTCCGCCGTCCAACTTCTCGAAGGCTAGTCAGCCTAAGACATAAATGACCCAGTCTGGTTCTATGCAACGTTCGGGTCAGAGTAATGGCTCTGTCTAGTGTTACAATTGTGGGACACCTAGACATAAGAGCACTGAATGCAAGAAGGGGAAGAGAACGTGCTTTACTTGCGGAAAGGAAGGGCATCAACAGGCTTATTTCCCTAAACGAAGGAATCAGGAGGCTGAGTCCCAACAAGGGTCGATGAGCCATATTAACCGACCTCAGCCAAGGCCTGCAAGAACCGCTGCTATGCAGACTACCGTGTAGAATAAGGGAAAGGCTCCGATTGCATCAATCAGTCAAGGTCAGCGGCTCTACGAGATGTGTGAAGCCGATGGACCAAACGCTTCGGTTGATCAAGGTACTTTATACCTACACTCTACATCAGTCTGCATATTATTTGATTATGGTGCTACGCATTCTTTTGTGTCTGAGAGTTGCGTCAATAAGTTAGGGCTTAAATGCAAATAGGTGTGTGAACCATTTGTAGTTAAACTCCCTAATGGGGAGCATTTAGTTGGGACCAAGCGGTTCTCGGACATTCCAGTGACCATTCAACGTTAGAAATGCGAAGTTGACTTGATTTGTATAGCCATGGCTCCATACGACATTATTCTCGGGATGCACTGGTTGACGCATCAAAGAACGGTAATCGACTTCAATACGAGGACAGTGACAGTTTCATCTAGGGGCCAGTTTGTGTGTAAGTTAAAGGGTCGTAATGACGCCGATAACGGGAAGCTGATTAATGCGATGGCTGCGTTTAAGTTACTTCGACAAGGTTGTGTCAGGCACTTGTGTTATCAGGATAAACCCAAAACAGATGCAGTCTTAGTTCACGATATTCATACCGTATGTGAATTTACCGATGTTTTTCCGGAGGAAATTCTAGGATTTCCCCCGAATCGTGACGTGGAGTTTACTATTGAGCTAGAACCTGGTACGACGCCGATTTCCAAGGCACCTTATCGTATGGCTCCAGTGGGGATACAAGAGTTGAAGAATCAACTTGAAGAGTTGCTTGAGAAGGGATATATAATACCAAGTGCATCACCTTGGGGTGCTCCGGTCTTATTTGTCAAGAAGAAGGATGGTTCATTCCGGTTGTGCATTGATTATCGAGAACTGAACAAAGTTACTATCAAGAATAAATACTCGTTAGAACGGATAGATGATCTTATAGATCAGCTATAGGGAGCTAAAGTCTTTTTTAAATACCGATTTGAGGTCTGGTTATCATCAGCTCAGAATTCGTGAGGAAAATATTTCGAGGACTGCATTCCGAACGAGATATGGTCACTACGAGTTTGTAGTCAAGCCATTTGGACTTACTAATGCTCCACCAAGTTTTTATGGATTTAACGAACAGATGCTTTCATCAGTATCTGGATAAGTTTATGGTGGTATTCATTGATGACATTCTGATCTACTCGCCAAATGAAGAAGTTCACGAGGAGCATCTTCGCATCGCGTTATCAATCCTTAGACAAAACCAACTTTATGCTAAGTTGTCTAAGTGTGACTTTTGGCTGAATGAAGTGGCATTTCTAGGAAATGTGATTAACGAGAAAGGGGTAATGGTTGACCCTCAGAAGATAGAAGCAGTAGCTGAAGGGAAGCGACCTCAGAGTGTGAAGGAGGTGCGCAATTTTCTATGACTTGCTAATTATTACAAACGGTTCGTAGAGGGGTTCTCTAAAATTGCCCTACCTATGACCGGTTTGCTCCGCAAGGTCCACTAGAAGTTCGTGTGGGATGAGAAGTGTGAGGCCAGCTTTCAGAAGAGTGTCTGACGTCAGCGCCAGTATTGACACTTCCAGAAGGAACATATGGGTATGTGGTCTATAGTGACGCTTCGAAACAGGGTCTAGGATGTGCATTGATGCAAAAGGGGAAGGTTATTGCATACGCATCTCGGCAGCTGAAGTCTTATGAAGCAAATTACCCGACCCATGAGTTGGAGATGGCAGTTGTGGTCTTTGCGTTGAAGATTTAGAGACACTGTCTCTACGGTGTCAGATGTTAGATCTTTACCGACCACAAGAGTCTGAAGTATGTTTTTACTCAAAAGGAGTTAAACGTGAGGCAACGCCGCTGGTTAGAGTTGCTCAAGGATTATGATATAGAGATGTTGTATCATCCGGGCAAGGCTAATGTGGTAGCAGTCGCATTGAGCCGAAAGACGCCGCATGAGACTGTAGTAGCTCTACTTACTGTTCAGACAGAATTGCAGCAAGGACTGTGCAAAATAGAGGTCTTATTTGCTCATCGGCAAGGACACGTGAGCATGCTCGAAATTCAGGCTACGTTGTTGGATCAGATTAAGGAAGGACAAGTTGATGACTTGGTTTTGGTGAAGGTGAGTAGTGAAGTTTTGGATGGGAAAGCTCCAGGATTTGTGATTCAGGAGGATGGATTATTGTGGTTTCAGGATCAAATTTGTGTGCCTGATAATGATGATATTTGACAGTTGATAATGAGTGAAGCTCATTCCTCTGCATATTCTGTACATCCAAGATCTAGAAAGATGTACAATGATCTGAGAAAGAAATTTTGGTGGCCCAACATGAAGTGGGATGTAGAAGAATTTGTGGTAAGATGTTTGACCAGCCAGAAGGTGAAGATTGAACACCGCACACCAGGTGGAGAATTGCAACCTCTTCCGGTGCAAGAATGGAAATGGGAGGATATTGCAATGGACTTTGTTACAGGAATGCCAAAGACACGGAGTTAGAAAGATGCTATATGGGTGATCATTGACCGACCCAACATGAAGTGGGATGTAGAAGAATTTGTGGTAAGATGCTTGACCAGCCAGAAGGTGAAGATTGAACACCGCACACCAAGTGGAGAATTGCAACCTCTTCCGGTGCAAGAATGGAAGTGGGATGATATTATAATGGACTTTGTTACAGGAATGCCAAAGACACAGGGTTAGAAAGATGCTATATAGGTGATCATTGACCGGCTCACAAAAAGTGCTCATTTTGTGGCCATCAAGTCAACTTGGGGAACTCAGAAGCTGTCTGAAGTGTTTTTGCACGAGATAGTTCGTTTGCATGGTACGCCCAAAACCATTGTATCTGATCGTGATGGCCGATTCATGTCGAGATTCTAGAAAGAGTTGCATAAGGCCATGGGGACTGAGTTAAGATTCAGTACCGCGTTTCATCCTCAGACGGATGGACAGTCAGAGAGGACAATTCAGACACTCGAGGACATGATGATGGCCTGTGTGTTGGATCGTCCGACCAATTAGGAAAACAACTTGAGTCTGATAGAGTTCACGTACAATAATAGCTGACATTCAACCACCAAGATGGCTCCGTTTGAAGCCTTGTATGGTCGAAAATGCAGATCTCCGATCTGTTGGGATGAGAATGCTGACAAGATTTTGCTAGGACCTGAGTTGGTCGAAAGAATTGCCTCAAAAATTGCTTTGATTAGACAGAGGAAGCTTATAGCTCAAACTCAACATAAGTCTTACGCTGATTTGAAGCGAAGGAATGTCGAGTTCAACGTTGGAGATAAGGTGTTTGTTAGGGCATCGCTAACTAAGGGTATGTTCAGGTTCGGAAAGCGTGGGAAGCTCAACTCACGCTATGTTAGACTATAAGAGATCCTTGACAGAGTCGGATGTTTGGCATATCGCTTGGCGTTGCCAGCTTCAGCACATCCGGTGCATAATGTGTTTCATGTCTCTTTGTTGAGAAAGTACGTGCCGGATGAGTCTCATGTTCTGAGTTACGACGACATCGAGATTCAGTCGACTGATACATATGAGGAGAGACCCGTGCGTATCCTAAAGCGTTGAGAGAAACACCTGCGGAATAAAGTGGTGCCTTTGGTGCCAATCCTTTGGTCGAAGTCTGGAGCCCAGGAAGTTACTTTGGAAACCTAGGAGACCGAATTAAGTTGATAAGTGTAGTCGTTTCCCTGAGTTGTTTTCAGCCTAGTTTCGGGGTCAAAACTTTTTCTTAAGGGGGTAGTAATGTAATTGTAACACCCCCAAATATATCCTTGAAAGGTATCACCGTCAGTGACCTCAGATTCCACATCCGAAGCCACCCAATGCTTAACCAGTTTATACAAATCATAAAACAACATTTATAATACGAAATGTCATAGTATTGGATTAAATCAAAGTTTCGGAATTACATCCATAATCCAAATACAACCAAAATATATTACAGCGGAAGTCTTAATACAGCGGAAGTCTTTTTAAAATAAATGACACAAGGGTCTTGATCTAGCGATCACACGCCTAGGATCTTAACCTTGATAAAAACTCTTCAAAATTCCATTTGCCTCCATCGTCGTTTCTAGCCTTCATGGAACAGACGTTTATCTGATGTGTCGTATGAGACGGATGACACCAGCCAACCATGCAAGGGAATATAACCGGTTGGTTAGTTTAATGAAAGACTATGCAAGGAAAAAACAAAAAAGTTCTAAGTAGTCGTATTAGGTTAGATCCATCGCTTCTCGAATGAAAGCCGATGACGATAGTAAACCTCAATACTTCTACAGAAAATATACGAAACAGTATGATCAAGAGAAGACTCTGAAAGATAGAGTCTTAAGGAAACATATGAAGAGAAGACTCTAACGAATTGAGTCTTATCGGAAAGTATGACAATGTTTGGGAACATTATAATTCACACAAGCGTTTTAAAACTGACTTGACTATTTGGGTCCACGACCAACCTCACCGCACAATGCGAATTCAGATTTGGAAGGTGGACTTACTCTAATCGAAGTCCCGGACGAGTTTCCAAGTTGTACTTCTCGCCCTAAGGTTCATTAATTATGTGCATAACGACACTTATCTTATTTAATTCCAAAACGTATATTCACGTTATAAGCTTTTATCATAATCATCTCATCCCTCAGGATATAGAGATATATAGTCGGGAATAAATCCCTAAAGGTTTGACGCCGGCTAAGCGCACCTCCCCTATACTCAGATAGGGGATAGTCATGACTAGAGAAACGGTGTTAGGGCTTGAACATCCTATCCACCGGGTTATAAAGAAACGGCTACCTCTCAAGGTAAGCACCGCTCCTACGAATACTCGTGCTAACTATATCTCAAGTGCACATAAAATCCACTGCTAACTATATTTCAAGTTCGCATAAAAATCCACAACAATACCATCACGGTAATAACAGATATAATAGCGTTGTTTCTAGCAATATATACAACCTATCATAATATTCATTTTAATCTTATCATTTTAAGAAAACTGTTCCCAACGAAACCAGTAATTCATCCCAATTTAATTAACAATTAAACAATTGATAATTAATAGAAATATGGAATGATAAGCAAGAACGAACCACCACTTGCTTTAGATTAGACGAAGCTCAATGAAGCTCAAAGACAACGGGTTTCCGGGTCCGAAACGAGGACAGAACTCGGATTTCAGATCCCTACGGAACGATCCATAACGAAACCCTAAGTTAGATTCGATAATAAAATATACAAATCTAAGTAAAGACGAACGAAATCGAAGGAACGGAAGTCCTAATCGAGATCACAAAGCCCAAGCCACAACCACGAGTGCCCAGGCACACCGCGGGTGCGGTCGAGCTACATCGGTGACACAACGAAGAAGAAACTCACCGGAATCGACACGACGGGGTTTGATCTGGATGGGCTTCGACTTCCAAACTCCTTGGGTCACCAAACACCACCTTGAGAGTACCTCCTCCTCCTATGGTAGCTCCGGCGACAACTCCGACGAAAGCTTGCAAATCCGACGACAATGGAACGAGAGAGAGATTGAGATGGCTTCCTCCTCCAAGTCCCCTCCTTATATAGGCCAAGCAAGGAGCTCAAGCAACCAGCTCTCCCACCGCCTCAGCTCCGACAGGGGCGAAGCAGCTCAAGCGCATGGTCAAAGTTCGGCGAAGCAGAAAAGTAATGATGACGGCGTGGGTGCGGTGGGTCTCACAGCGGGGTGAGGTGAAGGCCATTTCTGACCGCGGGTGCGGTGGGTATGACCGCGGGCGCGGTGGAGGCCAAATCCTGCCTCTTTCACCCTATTTCGTCCGGGAAGAATTATGGGTATGGGTCTTAACCCCGGATTAAATATATTCGTATCCGAACAAATATTCTAAATCCCAAAAATACGTCGAATGTATTTTATTCCACTCAGGGAATTATTACAGAGATCAAGCATTTAACAAAATGTCTGAACTTCTCTGAAATTAATTCGACTTCAGTACGAGTGTTTGGAAAATTACAAAAATGTCCTTACTAAAAATGAGAGGTATTACAGTAATAACCCTCATTTTTAGTAAGGGTATTTATGTAATTTCCCAACTCTATTTCTAATAAAGGAATTTTGGTATTTATTTCATTATTCCAAAAATAGAAATAAAATAGAGGTTCTAAACATAAGTTGTTACAACTTTAAGTTGTGAGTTATTTAAATTTATTATAACATTTTGTTGATTCTAAATTTAAATAAAACTCATCAAATTTAACTTAGAATATTTAATTCAAGTTCAACAAATTTTTGTTAAAGATTTAAGTATGGTTAAAGTCATTAGAATAATAACTTAAGCATTATTTTAGCCTAAGTTAATTATTTTCTAAATATTAATTTTTGGGTTAAAATAATATTAGAAACTTAGAATTATTAAATAATAAAGTTTGGGTAACGTTTGTAATTTTTTTAAAAATTATTCAAGGGCATTTTTGCCACAACTTTAAAATTTAGGGAAAAATTTGCAAATAAGCCAAAATCGTGAGGGCCCCGACTGGCACTGTTCATCGTCTTCCCCAATGTGCCAGCCGAGAGCTCTTGTGCTCGTCCATGGTGGTTTTGGCCAAGATTAGGCCTCGTTTTGGGCTTTTTAGGGGAGGATTATACGCGCATAATCCATGAGGAATCGGAAGGAAAAGATCAAAGACGATATCAAATTTGAGCAAATAAGGCAAGTGTGTATTCGGTTTGGGCGTTTTGAAAACTTAGCAAAATCGGTGCCAAATGGAGATCGTTTCATTTGAAATTTTATACTGATTCGAAGATTTTTCCGATATCTTTCCAACCAGTATAAATAGGATTGCAATCGTTTAGGTTTAGGCATCCAATTTTGCAATCAAAGCCGAGAACCCTAAAAATCTGTCGTCCTCTGTTGTCGAGCAGATTTCGGCCACTCCAGAGCTCCTCCGCCCTGATTTCCGCCACCATTGTGTCCGCCCGGAAGTTCTATTCAATAGCCCCAACACCCCTCCACCGTTCCTCCGCCACCGGCCTCCAATTGTGCCGGAAACCGCCGCCCTCCACCGCTCCTGTTTTGGGTAAATCGGGTTTTGTCCGATTTTAATTTTTAATTTTTTCTTTGTTATTATTTGGCTTAATGTAGGTAAATTAAATTAATCTAGATTCATGAATAATCAGATGGGATTAATTTGATTTTATAAATATTAAAATTAAATTAATTATAATTATTTTGGGTATTATCTTAGACTATGAAAGGTTAATTTAAAAATTTTCATTTGGATAATATTTTGAGTTGGAATTTTTAGACTTATAAATATATTATGAGATTAATTTATTCATGATATGATTATTTAAAATATACGACTAATGGATTTTTAATCGCATAAATAATCGTTGTACCGATAAGCCTTGAAAATTGAATTATTTGGAGATAACTTAAATCAATTTAAAACTTGAGACATATACCCTTCAAAATTCAATATTGAATAAATTATCTAATTATAATTATTTTTTGTGTATAATTTGAGTACGTCTCGGATTTGCTTCTGAAACGGAAATAAAGCAAGAATTCACTTTGCTACTCGGAAGCAACCATTCCCGTGATATCGTTCATCTCTCCTTGATTTAAGGCAAGTGGCAGTTTGCTCTTGAATATTTATTCCTCTTTTATCTTAATTGATAATAAATCGGTTGTGCTATTAAGTTGGGATAAATAATTCTTTTGTCGTTTGGGAACTTGTGTGAATAAATGGTGTGATAAATGAATTATTAGGTTGTATAATATGCTAGCTACGACCCTTATATATATTGATATTATTATTATAGGGTGCTAGATATACTTGGTGTGGATTTGTTGTGCATTGGTGTGGATATATAAATGCTAGTTTAGCACGAGTATTCGTAGGAACGCTATTTCCATGTGAGGTTTAGTCGTTTCTTTATAACTTGGTGTTAGGAGGGTTATTGTCCTAACGCTTTTGGTCATGACCTACCCTTATTCGAATATAAGTGGTGGTGCACTTAGCTACTGCAAATATTCGAGATTTATTCACATTCTATATCTCATTGTGAGATCTGTTGTGGAAATTAAAAGCTTTAACGTTAATGCACATTTTGGAATTAAATAAGACAAATGTCTTGTTGCACATAATTAATATACCCTCGGGCGAGAAGTACAACGTGGAACCCGTCCAGACTCTTGTTTTAAAGTAAGTCCTCTTTCTAATCGAGATTCGCATTATGTGGTGAGGTTGGTCGTGGACCCAAATAATCAAGTTCGGTTTTCAAACTTTGTGTGAAATATAATGTTCACAAACAAACATATGTATTCCTATAAGACTCACCTTCTTTGGAGTCTTCTCTTGTTGCATTCCTATTCTTAGTTTCAGTGAGAGTGTCCGAGTTATATATCGTCTACCAACTATTATTCAAGAGACAATGATAGTAAATGGATACAATCACAAGAACCATTCTGTTTGAGCCCTTGTTTAGTCTTTCATTAGATTAACCGACCTTTCTTTTCCTTATATGGTTGGCTGGTCTTATCCTTCCTATACGGCACATCAGGTATAGCTTCCCAAATTGAAGACGCGGGAAGAAGACGTTAAAGGCAACTGCATTTCCTTTGGTTATTTTAGTTGTTGAACAAGGTTTAGATCCTGTCTGTGTTTTTCGAATATTTAAGTCTCCTGTTGATATTTTGATATACAATATTGGGTTGTCGTTTTTGCAACGTCATTTATAATACAATCTCGATTTATATATATATATGTTATTGTTTGTTTTAAATTATTATTTTGCGATCAATACTGTAAGCCTTGGATGATTTCGGATATGCGATCCGAGGTCACTGGCGGTAATATTCCTAAGGTAATTTAGGGGTGTTACAAATATAAAGTTCTGGTGAGGTAGATGTCCTAAAATAGTGTAGGTCTATAAAGAAGTCTGATGTGTGGCAGGACTTGAAAATTTTCCTCTGTTAGTTTTGCAATGTTATGAGTCATTTGTTTAGTGTAAGGACATGTAAAAAATAGGTATTCTAGATCTTCATTGTCAAAACTGCACAAGCTACATTGAGTGGGTACCTTTGATAGTGGCAATTTAGGCATTTTGTTGTGGGAAGACTATATGTGACTGCTTTCCAAAGAAAATTTTGTATAGTTGGAGGTATTTTTAGTTTCCATATCCATGAAGCATCAATCAGTAGATGACTTCCAAACAATACGATCCTCTATAAATGTAGGAGAGATATCTATTTTAAAAAAAATTGGAATAATACAGTGAGGGAGTAGTCTTTGCAAATTGAGGATGTATTAGTTTCAGTCAGGTGTAATGAAATGTGACACTTTTAGTGTGATATTGACATTATCGAAATATGGTAGGAGATCACAATCCGAAACCCATTGGTTTGTCCAAAAGTTAATATTCTCTTTGTTTCTAGTTCACAGAAAATCCCTTTTTTGAAGATATCGCGAATATGTAGAAGTCTAGAGAATTGCCAATATTGTTTAGTTTCCTTTATATGAGAGAAAATATTAGCGGATCCTAGATATTTTTCAGTTATTATACGAACCCACATACTATCATGTTCAACCAGTAGTTTCCACAAAAGTTTCATATGCAAAGATTTGTTCATATCTTATAATTTAAGGAACCTCATTCCACCTTCAGATTTGGGACGACAAATATTATCCCCAATGAGTTAAGGGTGATGGTTAAGTGTAGATTTATTTCATAAAATTTCCTTATTAATTTTATCAATTTCGTTGCAGACTCTTGTAAGTATAACAAAGCTCTGCATTAAATAATTTACTTTAGGTAGAAAATATGATTGGATAAGGATAGATCTTCCAACTTGAGAAAGAGAGTTTGCCTTCCACTTAGATAATTGTTTTTTGAGACTTAATACAGAGTAGTAAAATATTTCTTTCTTAACCCGACCACGTACAATTGGAATTCGCAAGTATTTTCCATAGATTTTGTATTTTGAATATTCAAAATAAAAGCAATGGATGTAGTTTGCTGAGGTGAAATATTACAAGAAGTCTAAAAAATGCTTTTATGATAATTAATTGCTAGACCAGATATTCGAGTAAAATTAATCTAGTGGACTCTTTATGTATAACATATTAGTTTGGGAAGAGTTGGCTAGAAATAAAGTGTCATCCACAAAGTTGAGAAAATACAAGTCTATTTCTCGTTAATTGGATACCTACTTTACGGTTTTGATGTTGTGATTCCAAGGATATAGAAAGATATAGATGTAATGCATGTCAATAAAAGTTTGACCCATTGTGGAGCAAATCCAAATTAAAGAAGCATCTGTGTAATGAAGTTCCAATATAATTTGTCATATGCTTTTTTATCTCTAATTTGAGCGTCATCCATCTCTTTTTTTTCCTTTCTTTTTGTTGTGGAAAGAGTAAAAGATTTTATGGGCAATTAAAAGGTTGTCCTGAATAGCTCGTCCTTGAACAAAGGCGCCTTGCAAAGGACTAATAAGTCGAGGCAGTAATAATTTTAGTCTATTTGCTAATATTTTTGTTATGATTTTATAAATGGTGTTACAAAGACTTATGAGTCTAAAATGATTAAATGTATGGGGTTGTCAACTTTCGGGAATTAAGGCAATGATGGATTGAGCACAAGCTTGTAATAGTTGACCAAAGTGAAAAAATATTGTATTAATGCAAAAATAACTGATTTTCCAATAATGGGACAATATGTTTGGTAGAATTCTGCAGTGTAGCCATAAGGGCCAGATGTTTTGTTTTTTGGTAGTGCAAAAACTACTAGTTTAATTTCAGAGGTTGTTGGTTGCTTTAGAAGCATTAAGTTATCTTCATATGTGACAAGTTGGGGGATAACAGACAAATCTTCTTGAGTTGTTAAATTAGCTAAAGTTGGGGTAAATCTGGATTTAAGTTCCTTAGATATTGCATGTTGGAACTTGGATACCATGTTGTTCGTGAAAAGTTAAAATTGTCTTGTGATTGAAAGGATGTCATTTTTTGTTCATAGGATCGTATTTTTGCAATTGTTTAGAAATATCTGGTATTTTTATCTGAATTTTGTAAATATGTTGTTTTTGCATGTTGTTTTAAGTAATTATGTTCGGATTTTAATAATTTATTATATTTTGCAAGATGTCTATTATATCTGTCTACAAGGATATTATTTGTTGTATGTATTATTCATTTTAGTTTCAACCAAGATTTAGTATACACTTTTAAGAGTTTTTGTTTCTGTATAATTTGAATATAAAGGAACCATTGAGGTGATAGTTCCAAACTTTCTTAGCTGGATTGGAATAGTTCGGGTTGAAGATCCATGCATTTTCAAATCTGAAGGGAATTCTTCAGAAGTCATTGGAAAATCCAAGTGTCAACGTTATAAGACAATAAGACAATGGTTAGATGTAGTAAAGGGATGGTGATGTATTAAAATGTCAGTATAAGTTTGGGTAATATATGGTTGAATGCAACTTTGTCTAGACGTTAAAAAATGGTTGCATTTCCAATGGTTGCCTTTCTTCAAGTGAATGGGAATCGTGAGAAATTGGTGTCATGAAGACCACTGTATGGATTTAGATGCTTTTAACGGAATTTCATATAATACTTTTCTGAAATCTAACTTTGGATCTCATTCATAAATCAATATGAAACATATAAGAAAATAGTAACATACCTTTTGATGCAAAACTTCTTGTTAAGATCAATCCGATGATGAGAGCCTCAAGCGTGACTCTTCTACTTAATCCACATGAGTACGATACTAGATCGCTTTGCTTATGTTTGCTAGAACGGGACGAAAAACTCCAAGTTTTTTCTCTTGCAAGGTCACGATCGAACTTAGGGTATTGTGGGTGCGTGTATTTTCTCAACACATGAGATAATGGATCATTCTCTTGTATCTACAAACGAATATATATATATAATAGTTATATTATATTATCTTTCATAAAGATAAATTTCATTATATCATCAAGTAAATAAATAACACTTTATTATTACATGCCTCTATTAACCATCACATGACCGGCCCCCTATGTCCCTTTTATGTGGTTCGGGTTACTTTGATCTAGCCCAATTACTCTATTGTGTGTGACCTTATAGTGACCTGTTATAATTAGCAATGGACCCAATCTTATTTAGCCCATAAATCATAGTTGACTTCTAACAAAGTACTATGACTACCTAAAATATCTGGATTATAAATGTCCATTATTATTTATTAATCATATTCTATTATTAGTAATTGCAACCTTGATTAAAGAACATAATCCTTCATATTGTACGTTATTGAGAAGAAATTTGACCCACCAACAGAATCCGTGAGATGTGTTAATCATCGTTGTCGATAGGGGACGATGTCTTTGGGTGTGGTGGTATGTCATTGTTCAAATAGGGATGAGCTAGGTTAATGAGCTTCATCATGGCCATGAATCACATACCTTGTTTCATTAGCTCGGGTTCATGCTAAGTGGTGAAGCCATGTCGTGAAGACTGAGGGAAACAACTCTTTATGTTGTAGGCTCGTCTAAGATTAGACATCCGCGACCTTATAATGAATGAAACCCTAATGTCTAGAGGTAGTGGAGTTAAATGTAGTCTAAAACTAGTAGTATGGTCTTTGCTACGCACGAGATTATATTTTATTTTTTATTTGTCTCAACGAATTAATATATATGTTAGGTTGGTTTTTGCTTAGTTTTTATGTATTGATTGTTTTTATATTTTAATTTATTTTATTGTATGTGTTTCTAGTTGTATAAATATTTTTTTGGGTATTTTTTAGATTACTGAATTGTTCTATAGATTAGTTATATAATTAAATTGATATTGTATCTATTTTTAGATGGTTTTTTATTTCTTTTTAGTTGTCTTGGTTTAAGTAATATTTTTTGTCAATGTGAGTAATAATGTGTGTTTTATTCTTCAATTAAAAGGAACCCTTTCCATTCTTGTCCAATAAATTATGTGACATCAATCTTCTAGTTTTTTAGGCAGTTTTCAAAAGAAACATAACCTCTAACCTGATCAATCACATAATTTTGTTCTTCAAAACAAAGTGTATCAAATAAAAGAACAATTGTGAAAGTGTGAATATCAATAATAGCCTTTTGTTTTAGTCTAAATCTATTAACTACATATATTTATTTTATGTCGAATGATAACAATTTTTTTTACCCATATAAAATTAGGTAAAATATGTTCAAATTCAAATTTTGAACTTGTTTTTAGGTGAGCTTAAAAACAACATTGCACCATATAGTACGAATGACCAATAAATATGAGCAAAGAATTTTAGTCCCTTGCAAATAAAAGAGATTATTATCCTTACTTCAGTCTTTTTAATTATTTTCATGTCCTTGCAATTTTTTTTTTTTAATTTTATTGTGCAAATAAGATACCACACAACTTTTTCTATATCAAATTTTGTAATGTCAAAAGTGAATTATTATTGTTACTTCAAATGTATCAGATATTTATTTATAATATTTTTTCATTTACATCATTTTTATCTTGTGTTATTACCAGAATCTAAAAGGGATTAATTTCCACCATAATCTAGTATGGATGGAATTAAATCAATTCCATATAAAATTCCATATGTAAACCACGTTTTTAAACTCTTAATAAGAAAAAAAATAAAATAAAAAATAAAAAATTCAACTAAAGTGGTAAGATGGTAAGTTTCATAGGGATTGACATTATTCTTTTTAAATGGAAAAATATTGAATACTTATAAAATAAAAAGATCCTTTTATAAATTTTGTAATATGTCTTTATCCTTCATTTACACAGAGACATAAAAGAGATTAAAATTTGTCTTATATATTAAAAAATATGTTATTCTATATTTATCATATGTAGGAGGTATACCTTAATCCTACGTAAAAAGAACTTCCATCTAACATAAAAAAAAACTTACATCTTCTTATCGAATAATAAAAATAAAAAACTTAAGTACACGTAAAAGATTACTTATCAGGATAATTTCTATATATTAATAAACAAAAGATAACTAATAATAATAGATTTTAAATTACAACCTTACGTATCTTGGTGCTTCTTCATATTAATCGATTTCTCCTTCTCATTTTTCTTGTTGCAAATAAAGAGATCTAAGCCTGTTATATTGAATCATAAAGAAATTACTCTGTATTAATTACATGTTGCTAGTATCCATATCCACCATTAGGATATTATCTAGATCTGAAGGAGGGGCATCAAAAACAACAAAATTTTCACACATTGTACCGTTGGGATAATTAGCTTGATCGGGGGTGTGCGATAGCTTGATAAGTCGAGGTTCTTCATAAAACAATGATTTGAATTTTGGTTGATAACTCTCATGGGGAATTTGAATTTTGGTTTGCCCATTTCATGCTCGAGTATTCACCACCTATTTGGTAGGTCTTTGCACAAATGCACTTATAAACCAATTGATTTTATCAATTAATTATTATTTTCAGTTACTTGCATAATTTATTGTAAGTAACTTTGATTGCTAGTGGAGGTAAATTATGGCGAATATATTATGGACAATGTTTGTGCTTAAACCGTCACAATAATTAAATAGCCTAAGTATAAATCTATAATTCTCACGATTACCTTTTCAAAGATTGAAACACCAATGTTAAAAAATTAATAGATTTTCACAGTTATCTTTTTAAAAATTACGGTTTTTTCGCCTGATATCCCTGAGGTAAGGCGAAATTCGCGAGGTGTCCCAAAGTTTTACCTATTTCGTACGCTATTCCCGAGTTTTGCTTTTTTTTTTCCTTATACCCATCTATTATTTTTTTAATTAAAAAATCCAAAAAAATACGGGAAAACAACTTCTCAAAAAAAGAAAGGATGGGAGGCGGAGGCGGATTCGGAGGTGGAGTACGTGTGCCGGTGGCTGATGGTGGCCACCGGTGAGAACGCCGAGAGGGTTGTGCCGGAGATCGATGGGCTCGCTTAGTTCCCCGGAAAAGTGATTCACGCCTGTGATTATAGGTTAGGGGAGGAGTTTGAGGGGAAGAGGGTTCTCGTCGTCGGATTCGGCAACTCCGGCATGGAAGTCTCCCTTGATCTCTCCAATCACAACGCCGTGCCTTCCATGGTCTGTCGTAGCTCGGTGAGTTTCTGCCGTGAATTAATGCCCTGTTTTGAAATTTGACTGACATGAAATTGAAACACAAGTATTGAATGTTAATGTGCTCTGTTTTCAGGAGACTCCAACCCTGATTTTTTTACCCTAAATCCACTAATTTCATCTGTTGGTGGGGATTTGTTATTTCAATTTTAAAATTTTGTTTGGTTGATTTGCTCAAATGGGCAGTGCTAAATTTGCGATTTGTCGCTTGGAATTCGATGTGGTTGTGCTGCAAATGCCCTAGTGATGAGCAATTTGAGACCTGAAAAAAAAAAGATCTTGGTATGGTGGTGGAGTAAATCAGGATTTTGCTTCTCTTCCAGGTAATGTCGCTGTCTTCTTTTAGATTGAGTGCTTTTTGGTTTATGCATCAGTGGTGGTAATCTAGTACAAAATATAATTTCTGTTGTTTTTTCTCCCTTCAATTTCACTATAGAATGTTTTTTTTATAAGATAAGAATTCAAAGTTACAAACGATGCAACTTCGAGAGGCCGAGAAACTCAGTTGTCGGAGAGACCGACAAGACAACAAACAAAAACAAAGAGCAGGAAACAACAACAACAAACAAACAACAACAGATACAGACTATGAAAAAATAAAGCAAAAGGACCTAGAGGTGAGGTGAGGTGAGTAAAGCACAGAAAACTGCGCTGTCAGAAGGATGGTCATCAACGACCTTGTCCGGAACTACAACTCGATTCGCCGCCTGAGAAAGCTCTATCATCCAAGGAAAATATCGAAAGAAGTCAGGAGAAAAGGGTTGTTCACGAAAAAAGGGTTGGTCAGACGCGGGTCCATTCAGCCGACTATACAGAGACCGGAATGGAGCAGGAGGGGGAGTTTGGGAACGAATTGTTGTTGTTGGAGGTTAGGGATTTGGCTAGGGTTTCAGACGAATTTGCGAGGGAGGTGAGGAGTCTTGGAAACGGACAGGGATTTGGGGCTTTTCAGAGGGCTGTTGAAGGAGCAGCACCATGACGCCTTCCCCCCTCCGCCGCCGGACTGGTGGGGAGACGTCAGTCCGGCGTCCTCAGGAAGATTGCTCGGTGGTGGCGGAAAGCCGGATGGACTCGGAGTGCTCTCGTCGGTTGTCGAGATCTCGTCTTCTTCATGTGGTCGCTTGCTCGGTGGTGGCGGCGGTAAGCCGGAATGCTCTCGCCGAGATCTCCCTCACGGTGGCGGCGAATCCCTGGCCGGAGATCTCCCTCACGGTGGTCGAGAACGACGTCGCACGGCAAGGTCAAAACCTCGAGCACATGGCAAGGTGAAAGCGGGGAAGGTGGTGGTGGTGGTGGAAAGGTGGTGGGGGGAGGTGGTGGCGGCGGAAGGCCGGGAGCGATTCTCGGTGAGGCGGTGAGTGCTGGTGATGCGGGTGCCGGTGTGTTCTGAAGCGGGTGTCGGTGAGGTGGGTGCCGGTGAGGCGGGTGCCATGGTAGCGGCGGCGGCTCGTCTCCAGTGGGCGGTGGCTATGGGCTTTCTAGGGCCGGCTCCCAGAAGGGAGCGTTTATTTCACTATAGAATGTTGATTTTTACCTATCTCATTTTTTAAGTTTTTTTTTGAAATTTTTAATTAAAAAAATAATAGATGGACATTTGGCAAAAAAAAAAAACTCGGAAATATCACGCGAAATAGGTAAAACTTTGGGACATCTCGCGAATTTTGCCTTACCTCAAGGGTACTACGCGAAAAAACCGTTAAAATTAAAACACCCAACTTAAATGCACACATAATTGAAACTTAATTATATTAAAGTATAACAACCCACAAAAATTTTTCGGTATTTAGGAGTGAACAATTACAATTCACGTCATATCCGGTCAAATTCGTTCTCCTATCAACTCTTACATTAGACACAAGATTTAAGATATTTCAACTAAAAAACCAAAATATAATTGTAGTAAATATTACTATATTGTATATAATTCAAGCCTTACCAACAAAGTAACAAACAAACTGTAACATCATGTTATATGCAACTTTTTACTAATATTTCAAATTAAAATTACCTAGATATGATAGTGATGATAAAAAAAGATTAAAGGTATAGATAACTTTAGTATATCTTTATTCTGTATATGTTCTTAGAATCTTAGTATTTTCAACAAAGGCAAGAAAACAGTTAGCTCAATTGGAATTGATTTACTCAATAATTCTATTGCGAGAGAAATAATATAGTTTGTATTAATATATTAATCAATTAATGTCAATCAAAAAGTATTTAATTTGTTGCAAACTTTATAACAAAATAAATATCATATGGATTTATTTTTAGGCTTTGTACATTGTAATTTATATTGTTCATTATGAAAATTAAGAAAATATATAATCGGGTTATTTTAAGAAAATAAATATCATATGGCTTGTATATGCACCTAATTTGCACTAGGAGTACATATATCAGATTTGTGTTAAAAATGTGCATGAGTTTTAGACCGTGTTTGGATGAATATTGAAGTGCATGATTTTTTGCATGCATGTGCACATAAAATAGTATACATGTGTATTTATTTTTGTACTAGATGTGAAATTCATTTAGTTTTTTAACGTGCATTGCTTTTTTTTTCAAAAGTGCATGAAAGTTTGATGTAATGTGCATATAAAATTTTGACCTAGAAAATGAAAATTTCGCCCCAAGAAAAAAATTGAACCCTGAAAATAAAAAATTGGCGATTAACGCCAGCCTTGACCGGGAAGAGAAAGTTTGATCAAGGGGTCATGTGCCATGCACGTGCCCTTTTTAATAAAAGTGTGATCCTAGCCCTTGAATTTGTCTTCATCCAAAAACTATAGAACGATTCTCATTTTACACCATATAAATCATTCTCACATGATTCATCTCCCATATATATGGAGTAGATATAGATATATGTATATTATTAGATAGATAAAATGCATAATAGAGTTTCGTTTACAAAAATAATTTAAACCTACATTATATAAAATGGTCATTAATAGCAGTGAGTTAAGTAAATAACCATTTGACAAACCTTTTTTTAAATTAATGGATCCTTAGCAAAAATGAACCTCTCTCCCTCTCCCTAAACCCTACTCCCTACCCCCTAAATCCTACCCCTTAAACCCTAAATCCTAAATCACAAAAAATAATATTTTAGAGAGAGAAAAAACAAAGAAGAGAGAGGAAAAAAAATAATAAAATAAACTAATAGGGGTAGAAAAAATATATAAAAACTAATAGGGATCTATTTTATTAATTAAAAACTCTTAAAAAGCCGATGAGCTCAAAACCCTCCATTAATAGACTCTATTTTATATTATTGGTTTGTCTAACATATACCCTTAGGACATAGGTTAATAATTTATATTAAGAAATATAAACCCTAAATAGAAAAGAATAAACTCATTTAAAAAAAATTAAAAAAACTCTAAAAAATTATCATACAATCAAAACTTTCTATATAAGATGACATAGGTTAGAAAAATCCTTATAGTACATATAGATTCAAATTCATACTCTAGTAAGCTAACCAATACCGAAATAAGAAAATTTGGTATCAGTTTCTTGTGGCTCAGTTCCTTTGAAATGGTGATCACTACTATTACTAAGGGTTCCATCCGTTTGAAAATATAACTTGTTCATCGGATCCATCTCCGGAATAAAAACGTGGGTATGGTCAATGAAAGTATGTAATTCTGATTTTTGAAGGCACGACTCAATTGCCACAAATAAAAGATGCAATTTTACAAGCACCATCCATTAGCCACAATGACATATATAACCATCAAACACACATACATAACAAGACAACCTTGAATTCATGAAAAGGAGCAATATAATGAAGGCTATTCTTCACCATATCACAACTAAGGTAGAAACTTAAAGCAATAGATTAGCACATCAAGCTAAGCTGCAAGTATCCTATTTCTCTTCTTCCCCTTCTACAGGGATCATATACGTAATGTGAATAAATCAAGAGAATTCGATTGCAACCATCCGTTTTAACGAAGTGAAGATCTGTGCCTTTTTTTATTATTTTTGTCTTCTAAATTCCGTTGCAAGCATACTGTTGTTCGATCTCTATGATACTCCCAACAGCTTCTTTATATCCTTCTGAGAAAAGCCAGAGACAACATTTGGTTATCAACAGCTAAAGAGCGTCATAGTTTGACACGGATCGATAATACTCGGAATATATTCTCACCTCAATACCGGAAGGAGAGGTTGTGGGTGCATAGCGTTGCACGACATTCCCGTCTTTGTCAACCAGAAACTTGGTGAAGTTCCACTTGATGCCATCTCCAAAGATTCCACCTTTTCTTGATTTGAGGAACTTGTAAATTGGTGCAGCTTTATCACCATTAACATCAACCTATAAAAAGAATCACGGAAGGAACTATTAGCACGCTGCAGCAGCACTCGTGAATAGCATCATGCGTGCAGTTGAATTGAGCTGTCTATTCATTTACGAAGAACGTAAAATACAGCTGTGTAGATTAGCAATATAGGCTTCTAATGTGATTAAATCATGATTGTTACCTTGTCAAAAATAGGGTACTCAGCCTTAAAACGAGTGCAAGCAAACTCGACAATCTGATCGTTAGTACCCGGCTCTTGGGAACCAAACTGGTTGCATGGGAAAGCCAAAATCTCCAAACCTGCACCACATCATTGAATGAGCATGAAACTTTGATCAGATTACGCCGACTCCAACCAAATCAGAAAAGATGGAAGTAGTTAGAAGTTCACCTTGGTCTTTGTACTTTGGGTACAATTGACTAAGCTGAGTATAGTTCGAGTTGGTCAAGCCACTGTAAAACAACACAAATTGAGTTGAACATTATCTTGCATCAGAGAACCTGATTCTGTATACAAAACACTCTAGGCTAGAGAGGAGGGTTTTAGGGGTAAAATCATACCACTGTGATGCAACATTGACAATCAATAGCACCTTTCCCTTGTATTGGCTTAGATCAACATCATTGCCACGAGCATCCTGCATCATATATGTTCATCCCAAATCATGATGTTTACTAAATAGATCCAAACACAAGATAGGAGAAATCTGTCGCGATAATAGAAGCAAGTAGTTGAAGAACCAATTTGACCACACATGGGTAATGTATCATTGGACATAGAGCTCTACTATAAAATGTTGCGCACAACTTCTCCTTATTGTTCCAATCTGATATCCTCTTATCTACAGTATATGAGATGGGAACAATAGCCAAAAGGCTCATTGCTCCACACAGAATTGCATCCTCTAGGTTGCAAGTTTAACTGCATTAGTAGGGTGGATGATACTGCCACAATACTTGACAATCATGGTATTAGCTGTCAAGACTCCAAAGTATACAAGAACTAGAGTTTGTAACTACGATATGGTACCAAAGCTACAAACAGGAAATCTAGAGTCTGGAATTAAGAGCATTCCATAATTTCAAATATAAATTTTAATTTCACTTTATAGCTACTCAATATCATAATGTTAAAACTATATTATAAAATCGCAAAGTATGCGATTTAGACACTAATCCACTTGATAACCTAGGTTCTAACGCTTTGTAAAGGATAAATGCAGAATATTCGCACATTTTAAAAAGAAAAGGGAACAAAAAGAAAAGCTTTGATCTCAGTTCCAAAAACAATTGCAACAATAAACTTAGAGCTACAGAAACACGCACAATCAACTAAAATCCGAGCAAAGAAGCAAATTAAAAAAGAAGAAAAAACCAAGTACAACGAAATTAGGCTACAGCGGAAGAAAATGGATACAAACGAAAGTTCAAAATTGGAAGAAGACTGGCGAGTTACAGGAGCGAGAAGAGACCTTAACAACGAAATCGTGCACTGATTTGGCATCGGATGCGGTCGCCATCGAAGAATGCGGAAACGTCAAACCTGAAGCTGCGAAGCAGAGGATTGGAAGAGGATTTGCTTCAGGAAAGCAAGAAAAGTGTGCCCCGGAAACAACGGAAGCAGGAAAAGTGTTTCAGAAATGTGATGAGATTTTTGAGAAACGAAACTTGCACGAGAAGATCGATCGGGGAGGCCACGGAGGCTGTTTCAATGCGAGTCGGGTTTTTATAGCGGGCTTAACGGGTCTGTTGGCGGGCCTAAGTGTGAACGCTATTTCGAGTGTGGACACTTTGACTGCTACGTGGCACGAGAATCGTGCTGACACGTGGGACCACACAGGCCTCCAATCATCGGTGTCAAGTTTAATATTGCTTCTAGAATTTCTTCCCTGGACAATGGAATAACAAAAGAAAGACAGTTGTATTTGGCAATCAATGAGTTTGAGAAATGGGAAAGTGGTTTTGAAAAATGGATAGACAACAAATTTGAGAAACACCTCCTCCGGAATGTTTTTCTTTTGTTCACACAAATGCATCGATGTCATTTTGCATATCAATAGTACTATTTGTTCAAAAAAATTGAGAAACATCTCCTCCGGAATTTTGTCATATACGTGTGTGCATAAGCTTATGTAATATACTCCATCCGTCCCACAATGTTTGTCCTGTTTGACTTTTGGACACTGTTTACCGTTAAAGAGAATCTTCAAGATTTCTTTCAATATATATGAAAAAACATAGTTATGTAAGGTCTTGTTTGATTCGTCTCAACGAGTACTTTGATAATATCAAAGAATTATAATTTTTAAGATTATGTAATTAGAGATATTAACGATATAAAACTCATCTCGACAAGTGTGTCCGGTCAAAACACGACAAATAAACCGGGACGGAGGGAGTAATATATAAAATGGGTGAGATATACAATCATATGCAAAATGGAGTACAATTATGTTCAAATATAAGCACATTCATGTAAAAAGCATCCAAGTTGGATGCCTAAATCCTCTTTGTTCTCCATTCTTACGTTCATCTAAATCGCCAGTTGTATTTCCCATGAAATATTGTTATCTTCTTTTCCTAGTTCTGTTATATACTCTTACACAATTAATTTTTATTTTATTTTATAGAATCTGACCATAAATCATACTTATTGTCAAAAAGAGAAAAGAAAGAAAATGTATAAGAACTAAGAAATTACAATTGTCAAAGTGTTGTACCCAGGGGCGGACGCAGGTGGGGCCCAGTGGGGGCTGTAGCCCCCATTGGAATTAAAAAAAAAAATTAAATTAAATTTATATGAGATTTTTTCCCCTTACCCAAAGTTTTTGAAAAATTTTTCCCCAAAAAAGTTCAAACTATTTTTTGTATTTTTTTAATTTTAAAAATATTTTTTACATAGGATTTATTATGCATAATTCTCAAAATTACTAAAATTTATCCAAATTTACATACAATTTTTCAATAAAATATGTAATATTTTCACTATATTTATCTTTATTTGTGTTAAAACTTTTAAAATTTAGGGTTTATGGATTTATAAATTTTATAAATTAACTTTTATACAAATTTGTTGAAATTACGCAGTAAAAGTAGTTTGTAATGATAAAATTTGTGTAATTTTTGGTCAATTTTGAGTAAAATTTCATTTGAAGTTTGATTATAGATTTTGTTGTTTGAAATTGAGATTGTTTGTGGAAAACAGATTATAGAATTAAAAATTACGGTTTAGGGTTTTGTGTAAGGTAGACGGTAATATTTTACTCTTCAAGATTTTAGCCCCCACTGGATTAAATTCCTGCGTCCGCCCCTGGTTGTACCCCTCAACAATGTAATTCTAAATCTCAACTATGATTACATTGACATCATAAGAATGAGTATTAGATCTATAAAGAAGAGGAATGTTCCGGTGTGAAGTGTCCTTAACGTGCGAAGTGCGAAACTTCGCGTTCATAAAGTGACATCAAATGTTCATTAGTTGGGCGATTATGTTCACAGATAACATGTTCATGTTAATCATGTCAACGAAAAGTCATGTTCATAATCTGAGCGGTCATGTTCAAAAAGAAGAAAAAAAGTTCGTCGAAATTACAGATTTTACCACCGTGTTTTTTACTTAAAATTTCCATCTTCTAATCTCAGTCCTTCATCTCCTCATCCAATGGCCCATGTTATTTTTCACTTCTCACCCTAAGATTAGTTTTCATGGGAACCTTAATCCTATAAAGAATGTAAATTGATTGGGAATAAGATAATTTTTCTTTATCGCTCATATATAATATATACACATATGAGAAAGAGAGAAAAACAAAAATACCTAAAGGTAAAGATTTGATTTACACAACAATATCAAATATGTACAAGTATAAAAGATACGAACAAGATGTTCCTTCTAAACAAGTAATGGTAAATACATATTATGAATTTTAACTAAATGCCCATGCATGCTCATGGTCATGTACGAACAAGCAGCTTCTTATAAAGGGACTGAAATGTATTGGGCTAAGCCGACCACTTTTGTGAACACATCAGCTACCTAGTCGATGGACCAACACGATAAACCACAAAATGATAAGCATGCACAAAGAAAAATGGTAATCAATCTTGATGTGCATAGAACGTGATGAAAGACTAGATTGGCATATATAAATGTACGATTGAGATTGTCAACAAGAAATATTGAAGCAGGCAAAAGAGGAGACTTCATTCCTCTATTGAGTTGTTGAATCCAAATTAATTCAATAACAACAAACGCAGTAGGTATTCGCTTTTGTACTGGATTAGGCGCTTTTCGCTTTTGAGAAGACCATGTGGCTAAATTTCCACCATATTATATAGAAACCCCTGCTATGATCGACAATCTTAGGGATCAAAAGGCCAACTGGCAAGTATGTAAGACACAAGGCCATAAAAGCGTCAATCCATGCTAACATGAGGACTTACCACGAGGTCACCCACTCTAGTATAGCTCTCGCCCTAATACGCTTAATTTCATAATTCTTTATCGTCACTTGAACCTTGAAAAGGAAGGGCTTTCATTGACATGGATAGCTTTTCGGCCCTTATAGATCAATCTTAAATCCGGGGTGTTACAAACTCTCCCTATTAAACCTTGACATCTACATCAAGGCCCAAAGACCACCAACTAGGTCAAGTGATTGCCCTTTGATACCATTCGTAAGACCCGAGGTCTTAAAAGCACCAACACATGCCAACACGAGGACTTCCTAAAAGGTCACCCATCTTGGTACTACTCTCACCCTAGCACGCTTAACCTCAAAGTTTGTGTCATCTCTTGAACCCTAAAAAGGAAGAGATCTTTATGACATGAATAGCATTTCAATCATTATGAACCAATCTCAAATCTGAGGTGTTACATAGTAAAGGTGACTAGTTTAGAATTACGAGCTTTGGCCATCATTTACGGTGCCTTTAAGATACCAATAAATGTTAGAAGGTTGATAAATAAATTGACACACCTGGTTGACCGTGTAAGAAATCTTAGGACATGTTATTGTGACGCATAAGATACCCCCAATGATACTAATGTAAAGATGACAATCTGGGAATGGATCACTTTTGTTAATGAGCTATTTTGGAACACCGTTCCCGGCCTTGTAAATTAAGACGATGATAAACATCTTGAATTTTACACGTGTTCCAAAGTCATGTTTCAAGGAACAAATGAAAGCATAAGATTTATTTGTAGAAATTCAGGGACCAATTATTGTGGCAAAGGAAGATTCCTTGACACTAAGAGGAACAATAGCTAAGAAGTAGAGAAGGGAACAAATATTCTAGGGAACAATAGAAACAAAAAACCGGAGTTCCAAGAAGCAAAGAAGATGTGAACCAGCGAAGAGAACAACAAACCAACGAAGAAAAGCAAGTCAGAAGATCTTGCATTTAGGAGTTTGAATGTTTTCTTGGGGCAAAAAGAGATGTTAAAACATGAAAAGAGAATATTACATCTTCAAGATATTGGATCAAATTTATCTAGGAGAGACAAGATCTATTTATGTAAAGAGATATTATTAAGTTTGAAGATATTTTATGTGGTATTTTAGGCAAGTGTTTGATGGTAAGATATAATGTTGTTTATGAGAATATATATCTTATTAGATCAAATATAAATTATATCTTTGTCATCTCTTGGTGGCTTATAAATACAAGGATTTAACAACCTAGTTTGGCATGTTTCCAAGAGAAAGAGAGAGGGGGCATCATTGAAGAGACAACATTAGGAGTCCTTGATGATTTCTAAACAGTCATTGGAGAGCAATAACATAGCATTTAGAGTTCAAGAGAAGTGCTTCAAAGCTATTGGTTCAAGAGTACGTTCACTTTCGCATAGCTGCCAAGGAACAAAAGCAAGAACGATAAAAGGAAGTTGCGATCTTTAGGA
Organism: Rheum nobile; assembly: GCA_027886185.1. Lineage (NCBI taxonomy): Eukaryota > Viridiplantae > Streptophyta > Magnoliopsida > Caryophyllales > Polygonaceae > Rheum > Rheum nobile. The sequence continues at coordinate 1,006,116 of WOAB01000158.1, read as the reverse complement.
GGTTAATAGGCCAAGTTTTCAACGTTCTACAAGTAACTACATTGTTTTATTTTGGATTGGGTGTGACTTGTGGTGTAGCTTCTTAGTTTGGATTCTAGAGTTGGTCTAGGTAGCTTTGAATGCTATTGACTTGTAACCAATCGATAAATAAAACAAGTAAAAGCATAAAATCCTTCTAGGTAAAACTAGAGGTAGATATTTTTCCTTGTCATTTACTTGGTTGATTGGGTTTCCTATCTACGTAATTGTGTTCGTTAATTGATGATCCAAGTCTTCAGCATGACGAAAACAATACGGAGCCGAGGAATAGGGACTATCGACGACTGAGCTAGGCTGCATAGACAAGGAAGAGACCGAATAGGGGACCGACAATCTCGATGATGAGGACAAATAAGGGGATGATAACCCAGTATAATCAGGTAAGGGTGACCCAACAAAGAACTGTGAGAAGTTAGAGGAGCAACTAGGCCTACGGGGAGAGACGTGCAACTCAAGAGACAAGTTGGATGTAACACCTCCGACTTATGTAGGTAGTGTCACACGCCAGTGACCTCAGACTGTAAAGTTCAAAGTCACACTAGGCTTTAATTGGAACAATTAAGCTTAGAATAGACAAATAAACGTTAATTAATAACAAAGTAGCAACAGACTTGTGTATAACAAACTCAATTCTTTTATTAAAGTTCCTCTCGTAAAATGAGAAGGACGGTAATGCAACAAAGTGAATTTATAGCGGAAGACTTTTTAAAGAAACCCTAATTACATAACTACTTTATATAAGCATTACAACTTATTTCAAAACACACACACCTTTAAATTACTACTACTTAAGACGCAACCTTCGACTGCAAGCCTTCGTATTCGATCGGTTACTTCGAATCGTCTAGGACCAACCTCTGATGTGCCGTATAGAATGGATGACACCAACCAACCATGAAAAAAATAGAAACGGTTGTTTAGTCTAATGAAAGACTATGCAAGGGTGACAAAAGATTGGTTCTCGTAGTCGTATACAATCACTACCTTTGTTTCCCGAATAAAACTCGGTAAATGGTATATGACTATAGACTTCCACCGAAAAGAATGAAGAGGTGTGATTAAATAGAAGACTCCGATGAATTGAGTCTTATGGGAAATTACATGAATTTGCTTGGGAACGATAAATTACCACACAAAGTTTTAAAAACATCTCGTTGAATATTTGGATCCTTGACAGGAGTGGATAGTTGTCGTACCCCTAATCAAAAGTAAATCCTAAAATCCTCACTAAACAAAGTATAGTAAGTAAGTCAGGGTCGATCCCACAGAGAAGGAAGGAATCAATGGTGGTAGCATGCAATGTCACAAGGGGGGTTTATGATTGGTTGGTTGCAAACAAAACAAACAAAACAAAGTAGAATGGATGAAATATCAATAGAGAAAAACACTTAGCCAAGTAATATCCACATAAGTCATTCAAAGGTTGTTCATAGATTAAGTCTTATCTTCCTATTCGGTTATTCATGTCCCGATCTTATGTAAATTCAGAGAGAAACCTTCCACAAAGAACCCTTACCAATGAATAACCCTAGTACCACTAAAGGTTCAACCCAAAGGCAGCAATGCATATAAGAATTAACCAGGATACACAAAATGCTTGCTCAGATGCATTTACCATGTAATCAATTCCCACATAGATATAATCCACAGATGCAGATAACAATCAATGCTTGCTACTTATACTAGAGCGTTAGCCCAACAGTTCCCTAGTATTAACAATAAGAATGAAAGCAATAAACCTAGGTGATCAGTCTAGATAAACCAACAAACATTCAAATATGAATTTGCTCAGAGAAAAGATATAACTCAATAGGACTGATAGGAACAAGACCTCACAACCAGATGAACGAACTCATGCTTCCATTACCGGACTAAGCCAAAGAGGCTTAGCTCCTCATAGTCATGGTAGAAACTTCAAACAAAATAAACAACGATGAATTGAAATTGCAACTAAAGTGGAATAAGAGTCTCCTAACCCTAATGCATAAGGAGAGTATTTATAGGGCCCTGACAAATGACCTAGCCCATTAAGAAAAATAACTGAAATAGAAACAAGAAAAAGGGAAAAGAAAACTAAAAAGATAATTCGGAATAAGTCCGAGCTTCTGCCGTGTCAGACCCGCGATCGCGGGTGGTGGACCTTGATCGCGGCCCATGTGGCTCCGCGCCCTTCAATTTCTCCGCGCCCGCAGAAAACTCTCGACATGCTTCGAGGCCCGCGATCGCGGCACCCATGCCCGCGATCGCGGTTAATGCTCGGCATTCTTGTCCTTTGCCTTGCACCAACCCGTCTCCTCTTCACTCCTTGGCGTCTTCTCTTGATGGCTTCCTTCCTCAGTGTCTTCATGATCTCCAAAGTAGCTCAAACACCTCCAAAAACACCAACTTCGCCTCCAAACGCCATACACAAGAATGTGTCTAAATCTACCCGAATGGCACCAATAAAACCTCTAATAACTCTTAGTTAAGCCCTACAAAGTAGTGCTTATCAATCCTCGACCAACCTCACCGCGTAATCCGAATCCAAATTGCAGAGGGGACTTACTTTAGACAAGAGACCGGACGGGTTTTACGTTGTACTTCTTGCCCGAGGGTATATTAATTACGTGCAAAATGGCAATTATCTTATTTAATTTCAAAATGCTCATTCATGTTAAAACTGTTATTCCACATCAATCTCGCAATGAGATTATAGAACATGGGACAAATCCCGAATTTCGGAACTAGATAAGTGCACCACCACTTATATAAAATAAGGGTAGGTCATGACCAAAAGTATTATGACAATTATTCTCCTAATACCAAGTTATACAGAAACAACTAAACCTCGCAAGGTAATAGAGTTCTTACGAGTACTCGTGCTAACTAGCAATCATTATCCACACCAAAGCACAACAATCCACACCAATTATTATCTATCACCCTATATTAATAATATACATAACTATATAAGGGTTATAGCTAGCATATATACAACCTATTAAAAAGGTTCATTTTACACAACACTTTATACACACAAGTTCTCAAACGACAAATTAAGATTAGTTATCCCAACTTAATTAAGACAATAGATTAATTATCAATTAACAAAAATATGGAATAAATTAGCAAGAGCGAACCGCCAGTTTCCTTGAATTACGGAAAAGAATGAACGACGTTTTTGAGATGGTTGCTTTCGAAAAGCAAATCGGCTCCCTCCTTTATTCCCGTTCCAAATGCCAATCACAGACGTACCCAAATCATACGCAATGAATAAATTATATAATATAATTTATTTAATATCAATATTTGAAGGATATAATGTTTCGGTTTCCAATTGATTTTATTTATCTCTTAAGTAAATCAATTTCAAGGCTTTTTAATTAAACGATTATTTATACGATTAAAAATTGTATAGTCGTATATTCTAAATAATCATATCATATCATAAATTAATAAAATAATTTATTTCTAATCCTCAAATTTACTAACTCAAAATGTTATCTAAATGAATAGTCATTATTTACCCATTCATAATATAAGATAATATTATAAAAATTATAATTAATTAATTTTAAATTTTTATAAATTCAGATTAATACCCTATTATTATTTAGTAACCAAGATTAATTTAAATTAATCCTAATTAGGATAACTACTAATAAAAAATATAAAAGAAAAATCCAATCAGAGCAAAAAAAAAACCAAAACTGAAGAAGTGACACCCGGCGGTTTCCGACCAAATTGGAGGTGCTCCGGCGGTTTCATGACTGAGGCTTGATAGGTCTTTGTAGAGGACTTCCAGACGCAACTAGTGGTACCCTCCTTTTCTCACAACAAGCTCCACAACTCTTGAATTTTATGGATGAACATGTCGGTAGAGATTTCTAGGGTTCTAAGTGATTTTGATCGAAATTAAGTTTCTTAGATCGTTGATTTGGACGGGTATTTATAGGGTTTTGATAAATGGAAATTATCTTATTTAATTTCAAAACGCGCATTCATGTTAAAACTGTTATTCCACATCAATCTCGCAATGAGATTATAGAACATAGGACAAATCCCGAATTTCGGAACTAGCTAAGTGCACCACCACTTATATAAAATAAGGGTAGGTCATGACCAAAAGTATTATGGCAATTATTCTCCTAATACCAAGTTATACAGAAACAGCTAAACCTCGTAAGGTAATAGCGTTCCTTCGAGTACTCGTGCTAACTAGCAATCATTATCCACACCAAAAGCACAACAATCCACACCAATTATTATCTATCACCCTATATTAATAATATATATAACTATATAAGGGTTATAACTAGCATATATACAACCTAATAAAAAGGTTCATTTTACACAACACTTTATACACACAAGTTCCCAAACGACAAATTAAGATTAGTTATCCCAACATAATTAAGAGAATAAGATAATTGTCAATTAAGAAAAATATGGAATAAATTAGCAAGAGCGAATCGCCAGTTGCCTTGAATTACGGAGAAGAACGAACGACGTTTTGGAGATGGTTGCTTTCGAAAAGCAAATCGGTTCCCTACTTTATTCCCGTTCCAAATGTCAATCAGAGACGTACCCAAATCATACACAATGAATAAATTATATAATATAATTTATTTAATATCAATATTTGAAGGATACAATGTTTTGGTTTCCAATTGATTTTATTTATCTCTTAAGTAAATCAATTTCAAGGCTTTTTAATTAAACGATTATTTATACAATTAAAAATTGCATAGTCGTATATTATAAATAATCATATCATAAATAAATTAATAAAATAATTTATTTCTAATCCTCAAATTTACTAACTCAAAATTTTATCTAAATGAATAGTCATTATTTACCCATTCATAATATAAGATAATATTATAAAACATTATAATTAATTTAATTTAATTTTTTATAAATTCATATTAATCCCCTATTATTATTTAGTAACCAAGATTAATTTAAATTAATCCTAATTAGTCTAACTAATAATAAAAATAAATAAAAGAAAAATCCAATCGGAGCAAAAAAAAACCCAAAACTGACGAAGTGACACCCGACAGTTTCCGGCCAAATTGGAGGTGCTCCGGCGGTTTCATGACTGAGGCTTGATAGGCCTTTGTAGAGGAATTCCAGACGCAACTAGTGGTAACCTCCTGATAAGGGCTAAAGTCGTGATGCCCAATCAAAATAATCTTTAAAAACCTAACAAAGTAAAGTAGGCAAGCAATGGTCGAATCCCACATGGAGGAATAATCTTTCTTAGTGCAAAAGTGTATGCCAAAGGTAACAAAGGGGGGTTTGTTGGTTTGTTTTGCAAGTAACAAAGTAAGTAGAAGCAAAGGATTGTAATTAATTGGGAAAAAGTACTTAGCCAGACAAATATCCACCATTCATTTGATTGATTGATCCTAGATTATTTATATTCCTTCCTATGATTATTTCTGTCCCTATTCTGAAATAGTTATCAGTCCAACTAGTCCTGGTAACCCTAACTATCGAACGCACAAGAAACTATCAAGATTTAGAACAATAGCAGCAAGAAGCATATGAATTAACCAGGATACATGCAATACCACAACTCGCAGCATTTAACACATAATCAATTCTCTCTCATAATAAACTAGTCCAACTAGTCCTAGAATATCATGTTTGCTACACAAGATAAGTGATTTCAACTCAAAATATCCAAACCCTAGCAATAGACCATTACTAATATCAACTAGGTGATCAATCCAGTCAAATCAGCAAGAATCAATAGGAATAAGCTCAAGAGAAAAGATATAATCAAAGGAAAGGAAATAGAATTATAATCTCACAACCATATATCAAATGAAGGCTTCAATCGTCGGACTAAGCAAAGGTTGCTTAGTTCTTCATAGTCTTGAAACACAAAAAACTCAAAGGGAAAAACAATACTGAATCGGAGTCTTAATGAATGAAAGGAGGCTCTAGGAACTAGGTTAAATAACCTAGCCAAAACCTAAAAACGAAAGATAACAAACACAATCTAAAAGGAAATAAAATAATTAATCGGAATAAAAGAAAAAAAAAAAAAGGAAATAAAAGTAAAAAGCAAATCTTCGGACGAAGTCTTCGGCGCGTCTGATAACGTGTTTTCCGCGATCGCGGAGGATTTTCCGCGACCGCGGAAAAGTATCTGTAAAGGTCTTGCTGTTCGTATTTTCCGCGACTGCGGCATGATGATCCGCGACCGCAGATTCTTCACTGTTGCTCCTCTTCACTCCTTTCTTCGTCTTCTCTTGTGGCTTGTCTCCATCTTCAATATTTCTTCATTTAAGCTCTTCTACGCCACCAATATCATACTTCTTCTCCTCAACTCCATTCTCCACAATTATGCTCTAAACACATCCAAATGGTACCTAAAACTCTGGTAACAATTCCTAGTTAAACCCTACAAAGTAGCGCTGATCAAATTCCCCCATGCTTAAACCTTGCTCGTCCTCGAGTAAGCTAATAGGAACCTACTCCTCCAATCAAATCCCCAAGGTCTCAGGAAGCACAACAAAACCATCTCCACTACGAATTGCACCTAAACATGATTCTCCAAGGCACCAACAAAATCAACACACAAAACATACAACAACAAAGCCTAAAGGAAAGTAGAGTACTTCCCCCAAGCTTATCCCGAACACCATAGAGTGAATAAAAATATATAATCCTAGCCTCCATCTATCTTCTTATGCCTCCCAAAGTGACCTACCCGAATCCTCCTTATATCACCTCTTCTTATGTCGCCACGCTAGGAAAAATAAGGAATCCTAATAATCACTCTTCTTCTTTTCACTCATTTTGCCAAGGCGCCCTTTCGGGTTTTCACCAAGCCACTCATTTCATTTTTCAATAGATGAGCTCACATAAACTCACATCACTCTTGACCTCTTATTACCCCAGCCTAATGCTGGTCCAAGCCACATGCTTATTGCCTAAGCCGCCCTCTTGGATTTTTGACTTATCCTAGGATTTTATATATGTCTTTTTCAATTTTTGATTTTATTCTTTTCATTTTTTTTTCTTCCTCAGAAGACTAGCAAGAATAGAACACTCCCCCATGCTTAAACATTGCATTGTCCTCAATGTAATGAAAGACAAAAAAGATGAAGCACATGGAAAAGCAAAAAAGCACTCACAACCGTTGCCGAGTTGGCTTGGACTTGGAAGTTGTTGTTGGCGGTCTATCAATAAAAGCACAAGTCGCTGGTGTTGTGCGGGTCTTCAAACACACTCCACCATGCAACCAAATAGACCCACTGTAAGGTGTAATGATATATCAAAGAATCGGGGCTACACGGCCTTCAATGAACACAGAATGGAGCCCGAATGTAATCGTGTTGTGGGCTCTGGTGTTCCTCCTCATCAGTTGCGAATGTCGGGCCATCATCGTTGCCAAATAAAAATTGTGGGGCTAATGTCTCCTCCTTGGCAGCATGATGCGCACCATCTCTCGTAGTAGAACTCATACAACTGGCCTTCGGTATAACATTTTTTTTTTCGATTTTTTTTCTTCCAGGTTTAGGAGACTTACAATGATATTTCCGCGACCGCGGATGATTTTTCCGCGCCCGTGGAAATGTTTCTGGTGCAAGAAACACCGTCTTAAATTTAGGCTTCTGGTCTCCTACCTGCATGTTAGTCTAAAACAAAAACAAAAACGAAACAAAACAAAACAAAGTAATAACAATAAAAACATGAAAATAAAGACATACCTCAGGTTGCCTCCCGAGCAGCGCCTTAGTTATCGTCGTGGCTCGACTTGGTGCTCTCCCACTCAACTTGGGTTGCTCACATCAACCGAACACTTGGGGTTACCATCAGGAGGGTGCCTCTTTGCATCGTCGATGTTGAATCCGACCCTCACCCCATCAAACTCCATTGTGAGCGAACCGCTGCTCACATCAATTTTTGTACCTGCCGTGTTCATGAACGGCCTTCCCAGCATCACAGGGGCTGCATTTTTGTCTTGCCCCGTATCCATCACAAAGAAGTCCGCAGGGAAAATCAGCTTGTCAACTTCTACTAGAACATCCAGCACCACTCCCTTGGGATACACATAGGAGTTATCCGCCAACTGGATCACAATCCTTGTCTTCTCTAATGGTCCGACCTCTAAAGACTCATACAACGAAAGAGGCAAAACATTGATAGAGGCACCCAAATCCATCATGGCTTTTTCAAACAGGGTGCCACCTATCTTGTAGGGAATAGTGAACATGCCCAGATCACTGCACTTCTTGGGCAACCGCTTTTGCAGTATAACGGAGACGTTCTCACTGACTTGGACCTTCTTCTTCTCTTTCACAGCCTTCTTCCTCTTTATCTTGCACAACTCTTTCAAGAATTTGGCATAGCGAGGAATGCTTTTAACAAGTTTTATCAAGGGAATATTTACCTCGCAGTTGCTGAAGGTCTCAAATAATTCTTTGTCGTTCTCCACCCTTTTGGTGTCCTTCAACGCCTCGGGAAAGGGAGCAGGAGGCTTCAACGAACTGAGCGGGGGGAAAACTGGGAGAACATACACATCATGGACGGCTTCGGAAGGGTCTGGGGATCCAGGGGATTTTCTGCGGTCGCGGACTTCCTCTCCGCGGTCGCGGAAATCTTCGATCATATCCTCTTCAATAGAAAATTTTCCGCGATCGCGGAAAAACGCCGATTTTTGTAACACCCCCAAAACTTAACCCTTTTGGAAAGGTATTACCGCCAGTGACCCCAGTGTTCCTTACCGAGATCACCCAAGGCTTTACCAAATAAATACAATTTATGAAATGCAATTGATACACAAAGATCAAGCATTAAATTCCAAAACATAACATTGTCGAGGAAACAAGAGTTACGGGATTACAACCCAATCCCGAATAGGTCAAAACATAGTTTAAACCAAACACAGCGGAAGACTAAGAAAGTAAGTTACAATCGGAGTTATTGTCCAAAGGATCATAACCTGTTTAAAGAAATAATTAAAACATTCAAAAACCACCGCCGACTCCATAGTCCTTCTAATCTTCTGAGCTACTTCTTAACTGATGTGCCGAATCGAACGGATGACACCAGCCAACCATGCAAGGGAAAATATTGGTTGGTTAGTCTAACTGAATAGACTAGCAAGGGTATAAAGCAGACTGATTCGAAGCAGTCATATTAGGTTAGACTCATCGCTTCTCGGATAATTACCGATAACGGTAGTCAACCATCATATTCCTACTGGAATAAACAAGAGGTATGCACAGGAGAAGATTCTGGAAGACTGAATCTTCACAGAAATCGACTCGAAAGAAGACTCCAACGGAAATGATTCTTTAAGGAAGTAATGACAAATCTGGAATATTACAGAATCATTCAACAATGATTTAAAACTGACTGAGATGCTTCGGTTCACAACCAACCTCATCACCTACAGCGAATCCAGATTCAAGTCAAGACGAGTTTTCCTAGCTGCACTGAACTTAGCTGCACTACTCGCCCAAGGTGTATTAATTATGTGCGTCAAGGTAGCACTTATCTGATTTATGTTTCAAAAACACACATCACGTTATAGACTTTTACATGTGTACCCCACCAATGGGACGACACATCTTAGTATACGTTTCGTCGAGAGTGACGTATACCGAAAGGTTTGTGACACCAGCTAAGTGTCCTGTCTCTACACACATGTGTAAGAGACCGATCATGATCTTAGAATAGTACCAGATGGGGACGAGCCATCCCGATACCAGATTATAAAGAAATGACTGGACAGAGTCCGAGTAACGTTCCTATCTAACAGTGCTAACTAAACAGTTACAACACCACCACATTTATAGGATAAATCCACATAAAGGCCCGAAAGGCGATCACAGATAATAGCGTTGTTCTAACAGATATACAACCTATTATATGATTTTCAAAACAGTTTATCAAAACCGTTTCCAGACAAACAGAATATTCATTCCAAATTAATTACTCAGATAAACTACTGATAATTAATGTAAATATGGAACGAATGAGCAAGAGCGAACCGCCACTTGTCTTACTCCGCAGAATAGTCTAAAGACGTCACTGGATTCCGGGCTCAACACGGTACAGCTCTGACAGCACAACGACCTTCGAGTCGACCCATAAAAGGAACCCTAATTTAGATCCGATATAAACAATACGAATCTAAACACGGAGAAAGAACACGAAAGGAAAGACGCCACGACGGCAACCGACCAAGCCAAAGCCACGAAGGCGTTCTGGGCACTGGCGGCGGTCGCTGTTCTTGGCGGCGGTCGCCGTGAAGAACACGGCAGTCGCCGTGAAGAACACGGCGGTCGCCGTGAAGAACATGGCCGACTAAAACGAGAGAAAACTCACCCCAAAACACGAGCGGTTTGGCCTCCTTCAACTTGCTTTGGCTTCTAACCTCCAAGGCTAACCAAAAGCTTCACAAAGGCACTCAGGAAACACACCAAGGCAACACCGGCGAGACCTCCGGCGAGTACAAGAAAACCGGCGAAAACAAAACTCCGGCGAGAGGCGAAATTGGCAGCGATTCGGGGTTGTAGATGACCCAAAACCCATGCCCAAGCTTTGCTATTTATAGGCAAACCCCAAGGAATGAGATGCAAACCCTCAGACGCGGCAACCGATGCAACGACGCGCCTCGAACGACGCAGGCGACCATCGGGCAAAGCCCACTGGACAATCACGGCGGTCGCCGTATTTTTGCCTACGGCGGGCACGCGGCGGTCGCCGTAAATGCGGCGGTCGCCGTTGCTAGGCCTGTCGCGGCCAGCTAGAAGCTGACACGTTGACCTCTCGGGCCCAACCACGGCGGTCGCCGTTTCTGAACGACGGTCGCCGTTTTCCCCTTTTCCCGCCCATTCGGCTTTGAACGAGCTTGACGATAAACCGGGATAAAAATTATCGTACGCGAACGACAATTTAAAATTCAAGGCACCTTGTCTGTATATTATTTCACTGAGAAAAATATTACAGATATAGAGCACATTACAGAATGTCTCAAGCTACCTGAATTAAATCCGACGTACACAACGGGTACTCGGGAAAATTCCATAATTCCCAAAATAACCTTACAAAAAATACGGGATATCACATCTCCTCCCCCTTACAAGAAGTTTCGACCCCGAAACTTGGGTCGAGAATAACTCGGGAAAACGCCTGAGCATATTTGACTCGGTTTCCCACGTCTCCCAAGTAACTTCTTCGGTCCCTGACTTGGACCACATCACTCGTACCAACGGCACGATCTTATTGCGCAAATGCTTCTCCCGACGCTCCAAAATGCGCACGGGCAACTCTTCATAAGTACCATTAGCTTGAATCTCGATGTCCTCGTAACTAAGCACATGAGACTCATCTGGCACATACTTTCTGAGTAAAGACACGTGGAACACGTTATGCACCGGGTGAGACGATGGTGGCAACGCCAAACGGTATGCTAGAGATCCCACTCTATCCAAAATCTCGAATGGTCCCACGTAGCGAGGGTTAAGCTTCCCACGCTTACCAAATCTGAAAACTCCTTTGGAAGGCGACACCTTGACAAAAACCTTGTCACCGACCTCGAACTCGACAGTCCTGCGCTTCCGATCTGCGTAGGACTTTTGTCGACTTTGAGTGGTCAACATCCTTTGTTTGATCAAAGCAATGTCTGAAGCCGTCCTTTCGACCAACTCTGGTCCAAGCAGAATTTTGTCGGCATTATAGTCCCAACATATCGGAGATCTGCATCTGCGACCATACAAAGCTTCAAACGGAGCCATCTTGATTGTAGCATGCCAGCTATTGTTGTACGTGAACTCAATCAGACTCAAGCTGTCCTCCCAGCTAGTCGGACGATCGAGCACACAAAGCTCTAAGCATATCCTCCAGAGTCTGGATGGTCCTTTCAGACTGGCCATCTGTCTGAGGATGAAACGCTGTACTGAACCTCAACTCGGTCCCCATAGCCTTATGAAGTTCCTTCCAGAATCTTGACATGAAACGGCCATCTCGGTCCGATACAATGGTCTTAGGAATGCCATGTAAGCGGACAATCTCCTTCTGGTAAACTTCGGCTAGCTTCTGGGTTTCCCATGTGGTCTTGATGGCTATGAAATGAGCACTCTTCGTAAGCCTATCCACAATTACCCAAATAGCATCTCTCTGACTTCGAGTCTTGGGTAGCCCAGTGACGAAGTCCATGGAAATGTCCTCCCATTTCCATTCTGGCACGAGGAGAGGTAGCATCTCACCACCTGGTCTGCGGTGTTCGATCTTGACTTTTTGGCAAGTTAAGCACTTTGCCACAAAGTCTGCTACGTCCCACTTCATGTTTGGCCACCAAAACTTCTTCCTGAGATCCTTGTACATCTTGCTAGAGCCAGGATGCACAGAATAAGCAGATGAATGAGCTTCTCTCATCACCAACTGACGAAGACCTTCTGTATCAGGCACACAGATCCGATCCTGAAACCAAAGTGATCCATCATCCTGAACCACAAAATTGGGAGCTTTCCCATCCATCACTTCACTGCTTAACTTTACCAAGATGATGTCATCGACTTGCTTTTCTTTGATTTGGTCCAGCAGTGTAGCCTGAATTTCCATCATACTCAGGTACCCTCTACGCTGGTCATACAAGACTTCAATGTCGCATGACTCTTGGTTTAGCTTGTTCTGAGCAGTAAGCAACGCAACCACAGTCTCGTGCATTGTCTTCCGGCTTAGCGCATCAGCTACTACATTAGCCTTGCCCGGATGATACAACAACTCCATGTCGTAGTCCTTGAGCAACTCTAGCCAGCGGCGTTGTCTCATATTTAACTCCTTCTGAGTAAATATATACTTGAGACTTTTATGGTCGGTGAAGACTTGGCATCTTATACCGTAGAGGTAATGCCTCCAAATCTTCAGCGCAAATACAACCGCTGCTAACTCAAGATCATGGGTCGGATAATTTTCTTCGTAAGTCTTGAGTTGTCTAGATGCGTAAGCAATGACTCTGCCCCTTTGCATCAAAACACAACCAAGACCACACTTGGAAGCATCACTATAGACCACATAATCGTCATTCCCCTCTGGGAGTGCTAACACGGGTACCGAGGTCAATCGTCGCTTCAACTCCTGGAAACTGACCTCGCACTTGTCATTCCAGACAAACTTCTTGTGGACTTTGCGGAGTAGATTGGTCATAGGTAGAGCGATCTTTGAAAATCCTTCTACAAACCTTCTATAATACCCGGCAAGTCCAAGAAAACTGTGCACCTCCTTCACATTCTGGGGCTGTGTCCATTTAGCCACCGCTTCAATCTTTTGGGGATCAACCATAACCCCATTTTTATTGATCACGTGGCCTAAGAAAGCCACTTCCTTCATCCAGAATTCACATTTAGACAATTTAGCATAAAGCTGATGTTGTCTAAGGATCGACAAGGAAATCCGTAGATGTTCCTCGTGGACTTCTTCATTCGGAGAATAGATCAAGATGTCGTCTATGAAGACCACCACGAACTTATCCAAGTACTGGTGAAAACATCGGTTCATCAAATCCATAAAGACAACTGGAGCATTTGTAAGCCCAAAAGGCATCACTACGAACTCGTAATGACCATATCTGGTCCTAAACGCAGTTCTAGGAATGTCCTGCTCACGAATCCTGAGTTGATGATATCCAGATCTTAAGTCGATCTTGGAGAACACCTTTGCTCCTTGCAACTGGTCCAACAAGTCATCAATCCTAGGCAAAGGATACTTGTTCTTGATCGTCACCTTGTTCAACTCTCGATAGTCGATACAAAGTCGGAACGATCCGTCCTTCTTTTTGACGAACAAAACCGGGGCACCCAATGGCGATGCACTCGGTCTGACATAACCTTTATCGAGAAGATCTTCAAGTTGATTCTTCAATTCTTGCATCTCAACCGGAGCCATCCGATACGGGGATTTGGAAATCGGCGCCGTACCAGGCTCGAGATCAATTGAAAACTCTACGTCACGAATCGGGGGTAATCTAGGAATTTCTTCCGGAAAGACATCCGAAAATTCCCTAACTACAGGAATATCAAGAACCTCAGGTCCATCCCCCTTGGGCGAATCCAAGTAGCAAAGGTACCCGACACATCCTTGTCGTAGTAGCTTAAACGCAGCCATCGCATTGATCAGCTTGCCGTTATCAGCGTCATTTCGACCTTTGAACTTGCACACGAATTGGCCCCCGGATGACACCGTCACCGTTCTTGAACTGAAGTCGATCACCGCCTTGTGACGCGTCAGCCAATCCATACCGAGAATAATGTCGTATGGAGCCATGGCTATGCAGATTAAATCTGCCTCGAATTCCTTACCCTGAATGGTAATCGGAAAGTCGGACAAATGCTTGGTCGCCGTGAAGAACACGGCGGTCGCCGTGAAGAACACGGCCGACTGAAACGAGAGAAAACTCACCCCAAAACACGAGCGGTTTGGCCTCCTTCGACTTGCTTTGGCTTCTAACCTCCAAGGCTAACCAAAAGCTTCACAAAGGCACTCAGGAAACACACCAAGGCAACACCGGCGAGACCTCCGGCGAGTACAAGAAAACCGGCGAAAACAAAACTCCGGCGAGAGGCGAAATTGGCAGCGATTCGGGGTTGTAGATGACCCAAAACCCATGCCCAAGCTCTGCTATTTATAGGCAAACCCCAAGGAATGAGCTGCAAACCCTCAGATGCGGTAACCGACGCAACGGCGCGCCTCGAACGACGCCGGCGACCATCGGGCAAAGCCCACTGGACAATCACGGCGGTCACCGTATTTTTGCCTGCGGCGGGCACGCGGCGGTCGCCGTAAATGCGGCGGTCGCCGTAAATGCGGCGGTCGCCGTTGCTAGGCCTGTCGCGGCCAGCTAGAAGCTGACACGTTGACCTCTCGGGCCCAACCACGGCGGTCGCCGTTTCTGAACGGCGGTCGCCGTTTTCCCTTTTCCCGCCCATTCGGCTTTGAACGAGCTTGACGATAAACCGGGATAAAAATTATCGTACGCGAACGACAATTTAAAATTCAAGGCACCTTGTCTGTATATTATTTCACTGAGAAAAATATTACAGATATAGAGCACATTACAGAATGTCTCAAGCTACCTGAATTAAACCCGACGTACACAACGGGTACTCGGGAAAATTCCATAATTCCCAAAATAACCTTACAAAAAATACGGGGTATCACAATTTTTCCCTCGTCTCCAGGAACAATTCTGCGGTCGCGGCCTTCTTCTCCGCGGTCGCGGAAAACTTTATGTTGACCTCGACCTTCTTCCACTTGTACTCCGCTCCTCAACGTCATGGCATATACGTTCTCCCTCGGATTTACAACCGTTTGAGATGGTAGTTTTCTCGAGTCCCAGGCTTCCAGCTTGCTCACTGCGATGGAGATCTGCCCCACTTCCTTCTCCAAGTTTTGAATACTTGACCGCATCTCTTGATTTTGTTGGACTATAGTGTTGACCAATGTTGTCATATTTTGTGCGAGAGTCTTCCGGTGCTTGACCACCGCTTGAATTTGTTGGGCCGTAGTGCTTGCCAACTGTGATACGCTTTGGGTGAGGGTCCTGATCATGTCATCGCTGGACATAGATGAACTTGAGCTTTGGCCTTGAGGTCTTTGGTCATATGGAGTTTGAAATTGTTGTTGTTGACCCCTAGGTTGCTGATATTGTTGTGGGCGCGGTAGGAATTGTGGAGGCCTCTGGTGATACTCTTGATTCTCCTGGCCTTGAGGAGTACTCTGCTGCTTTCCGTATCTCAAATTTGGGCGATCTCTCCACCCTGGATTGTACGTGTTGGAGTACGGATCATATCTTGGCCTTGAAGGGCCGTAACCTCCAATAGCGTTCACCTAGCAGTGGTTTCCTACAGCATGGGACATGCATCAGTAGGAAGCATCGTGTCGTAGCATATCCCACAGGACTTGACTTGCTGCTGGCCACCCTTCATCATGTACCTCTTCATCATCTCCTTCATCTCAGCCATGTCAGAAAGTAGTGAAGAATTTGGCTGAGAGTCTGCAGCCTTGACTGATTGGGCGCTCGCCCTCTTACTGAACTGTATTGAGCCCTCATATAGCTCAAAGAATACCTCAAAAGCTGCAGCAGGCGTCTTGTTCAAAATATTTCCTCCACAGGCTGCATTCACCGTTCGACGCTCCTCGTCAAGAAGTCCTCCGTACAAATAAAGTACGAGGTCTTGTTCTGAATATCCATGGTAGGGGTAGCTAGAAATCAATCTCTTGAACCTCTCATAGTACTCGTACAACGTCTCAGTAGCCTGCTGTTCAATGTTGCTGATGCTCCTCTTCAGGCTGTTGAGCTTCGTCGCAGGGAAGTACTTCTCCAGGAAGACTTTCGTCATCTTAGCCCATGTATCTATGCTTTCTGGAGCCAAATAGTAGAACCAATCATTGGCCGAATCCTTTAGAGAGAAAGGAAAGGCCCTCAGCTTGATCTGGTCCTTAGTAACGCCTCTTGGCTTCATACTGGTGTAGACGGCGTGGAATTCAGACATGTGCTTGTTGGGGTCTTCTCCACTCATCCCATAGAAGTGGGGTAATAAGTGAATCAACCCGGATTTCAGCTCAAAGTTTACGCCATCCGCCAGCTCAGGGAATTGCACAGCCAACGGTTGCTGTTGCAGATTCAGGGCAGTCAACTACCTCAACGTCGGTGCTTCGTCAGCCATCTCAAAGCACGGGTTATCAAAACACAAAGCTCTGTTTGTCATGCGGTTCCTGGAAAGGGTTCTCTCAGTTTCTGTATCACAAGCTAGAAGCGGAGAGTCAGTAGCACGGGTGGTCTTATGGTCCACACAAAAATTGACACACAAACACACAAAGAAAAATCAAAACTTGCCTCCCCGGCAACGACGCCAATTTGATAAAGGCTAAAGTCGTGATGCCCAATCAAAATAATCCTTAAAAACCTAACAAAGTAAAGTAGGCAAGCAAGGGTCGAATCTCACATGGAGGAGTAATCTTTCTTAGTGCAAAAGTGTATGCCAAAGGTAACAAAGGGTGGTTTGTTGATTTGTTTTGCAAGTAACAAAGTAAGTAGAAGCAAAGGATTGTAATTAATTGGGAAAAAGTACTTAGCCAGACAAATATCCA
Organism: Rheum nobile; assembly: GCA_027886185.1. Taxonomy (NCBI): domain Eukaryota; kingdom Viridiplantae; phylum Streptophyta; class Magnoliopsida; order Caryophyllales; family Polygonaceae; genus Rheum; species Rheum nobile. Next base: position 988,977 of record WOAB01000158.1, on the reverse strand, counting down.
CCATTCATTTGATTGATTGATCCTAGATTATTTCTATTCCTTCCTATGAATATTTATGTCCCTATTCTGAAATAGTTATCAGTCCAACTAGTCCTGGTAACCCTAACTATCGAACGCACAAGAAACTATCAAGATTTAGAACAATAGCAGCAAGAAGCATATGAATTAACCAGGATACATGCAACACCACAACTCGCAACATTTAACACATAATCATGTCTCTCTCATAATAAACTAGTCCAACTAGTCCTAGAATATCACGTTTGCTACACAAGATAAGGGATTTCAACTCGAAATATCCAAACCCTAGCAATAGACAATTACTAATATCAACTAGGTGATCAATCCAGTCAAATCAGCAAGAATCAATAGGAATAAGCTCAAGAGAAAAGATATAATCAAAGGAAAGGAAATAGAATTATAATCTCACAACCATATATCAAATGAAGGCTTCAATCGTCGGACTAAGCAAAGGTTGCTTAGTTCTTCATAGTCTTGAAACACAAAAACTCAAACGGAAAAACAATACTGAATCGGAGTCTTAATGAATGAAAGGAGGCTCTAGGAACTAGGTTAAATAACCTAGCCAAAACCTAAAAACGAAAGATAACAAACACAATCTAAAAGGAAATAAAATAACTAATCGGAATAAAAGAAAAAGGAAATAAAAGTAAAAAGCAAATCTTCGGACGAAGTCTTCGACGCGTCTGATAACGTGTTTTCCGCGATCGCGGAGGATTTTCCGCGACCGCGGAAAAGTCTCTGTAAAGGTCTCGCTGTTCGTATTTTTCACGACCGCGGCATGATGATCCGTGACCGCGGATTCTTCACTGTTGCTCCTCTTCACTCATTTCTTCGTCTTCTCTTGTGGCTTGTCTCCATCTTCAATATATCTTCATTTAAGCTCTTCTATGCCACCAATATCATACTTCTTCTCCTCAACTCCATTCTCCACAATTATGCTCTAAACACATCCAAATGGTACCTAAAACTCTGGTAACAACTCCTAGTTAAACCCTACAAAGTAGCGTTGATCACCTCCTTTTCTCGTAACAAGCTCCACAACTCTTGAATTTTATGGATGAACAGGACGATAGAGATTTCTAGGGTTCTAAGTGATTTTGATCGAAATTAAGTTTCTTAGATCGTTGATTTGGACGAGTATTTATAGGGTTTTGATAAATGGAAATTATCTTATTTAATTTCAAAACGCGCATTCATGTTAAAACTGTTATTCCACATCAATCTCGCAATGAGATTATAGAACATGGGACAAATCCCGAATTTCGGAACTAGCTAAGTGCACCACCACTTATATAAAATAAGGTGTTGGAACCTTGACGTTCCCTCTGGTTTTGATGATGATAAACACCAATAGCTTTTATGGTTTATATTGTTCCTATGAGTTTCAGGTTTTATGAAAGAATTAGGGAACAGTGAAGAAGAGAAAGCAAAGAAGATCTAAGGAACGTTGTGGAAACAAGGAATAGTTACGCGAAAACAAAATTGAAGAATGAAGCGCGCATATAGTTTATACAAGGAAACTTTATACATGGAAACAACATATAAGGAACAATGCAAAACGCATGAAGTGCCAGCTGTTCCCAAGTGAAGACCGCTACATATGGAAACCATATTTGAAGATCTACTCGGAGAGAGAAGTGTAAAATAGCGTATCTTAGGAAAGTTTTTACATGGAAACTATGTGTTTATGAGTTGAATTGTTTAGTTGGAAAGAAAATCTTTCACCGTTACCTGATATAGTGGGGTTGCTAACTATTTGGTAATTTGGTAAGAGATATTTTCTACCACTATATATAGATGAGTTTACCTTGGGGAAAAGTATATCAGCTATCACATTGAAGACTACAAGGAGCTTATTGCAAGGTTGAGATCAGGAGATCCAATGCAAGGTACGGGTTTGTACTTGATTGCTTAGGGTTTTCTGTATGTTCTTGTGTCATTGAGAGTTGATTGCACTCAAAGTCTTATAACCTAGGGTATAGGTGGAGAGAAGACTTGTGAGATTGTACAATTCTTAATAATACAAGTATACGTTTGGGAACTTTGTTGTTACTTTGAATCTTTGTTTATTTCCGCTGCCCAGGGAACAGTCACACCGTTCTCTGTCTAACACACTACGATTCAACATAAGGGTAGGTCATGACCAAAAGTATTATGGCAATTATTCTCCTAATACCAAGTTATACAGAAACAGCTAAACCTCGCAAGGTAATAGCGTTCCTACGAGTACTCGTGCTAACTAGCAATCATTATCCACACCAAAGCACAACAATCCACACCAATTATTATCTATCACCCTATATTAATAATATATATAACTATATAAGAGTTATAGCTAGCATATATACAACCTAATAAAAAGGTTTATTTTACACAACACTTTATACACACAAGTTCCCAAACAACAAATTAAGATTAGTTATCCCAACTTAATTAAGACAATATATTAATTATCAATTAACAAAAATATGGAATAAATTAGCAAGAGCGAACCGCCAGTTGCCTTGAATTACGGAGAAGAACGAACGACATTTTGGAGATGGTTGCTTTCGAAAAGCAAATCGGCTCCCTGCTTTATTCTCGTTCCAAATGCCAATCAGAGACGTATCCAAATCATACACAATGAATAAATTATATAATATAATTTATTTAATATCAATATTTGAAGGATACAATGTTTCAGTTTCCAATTGATTTTATTTATCTCTTAAGTAAATCAATTTAATTAAACGATTGTTTATACGATTAAAAATTGATTAGTCATATATTCTAAATAGTCATATCATAAATAAATTAATAAAATAATTTATTTCTAATCCTCAAATTTACTAACCCAAAATATTATCTAAATGAATAGTCATTATTTACCCATTCATAATATAAGATAATATTATAAAAAATTATACTTAATTAATTTTATATTTTTATAAATTCAGATTAATCCCCTATTTTTATTTAGTAACCAAGATTAATTTAAATTAATCCTAATTAATCTAACTAATAATAAAAATAAATAAAAGAAAAATCCAATCGGAGCAAAAAAAAATACCCAAAACTCACGAAGTGACACCCGACGGTAGGGGTGTTCATCCGGTCCAGACCGGACCGGATTTTTTCAAAAGGTCGGACCGGAGACCGGATCGGACCTATTCGGTCCAGTCCGGTTCCGGTTCCGGTCCGGTCCTTAGTTAAAAAAAATAAAATAATTAAATTCTTATTTAATATCTAGAAACATTTATACTCCAAACTTATTAAATTAAGAAAAATATCTATAAAAAAATATATTTAAACTCCTCATATTTTATTTTTATAAAAAAAAACAGGTCTGCCGGTCCGGACCGGGTTTTTTTACTCCGGCGGTTTCATGACTGAGGCTTGATAGGTCTTTGTAGAGGACTTCCAGACGCAACTAGTGGTACCCTCCTTTTCTCGCAACAAGCTCTACAACTCTTGAATTTTATGGATGAACAAGCTGGTAGAGATTTCTAGGGTTCTAAGTGATTTTGATCGAAATTGAGTTTCTTAGATCGTTGATTTGGACGGGTACTTATAGGGTTTTGATAAATGGCAATTATCTTATTTAATTTAAATGCACATTCATGTTAAAACTGTTATTCCACATCAATCTCGCAATGAGATTATAGAACACGGGACAAATCCCGAATTTCGGAACTAGCTAAGTGCACCACCACTTATATAAAATAAGGGTAAGTCATGACCAAAAGTATTATGGCAATTATTCTCCTAATACCAAGTTATACAGAAACAGCTAAACCTCGCAAGGTAATAGCATTCCTACGAGTACTCGTGCTAACTAGCAATCATTATCCACATCAAAGCACAACAATCCACATTAATTATTATCTATCACCCTATATTAATAATATATATATAATTATATAAGGGTTATAGATAGCATATATACAACCTAATAAAAAGATTCATTTTACACAACACTTTATACACACAAGTTCCCAAACGACAAATTAAGATTAGTTATCCCAACTTAATTAAGACAATAGATTAATTGTGATCAATTAACAAAAATATGGAATAAATTATCAAGAGCGAACCGCCAGTTGCCTTGAATTACGGAGAAGAACGAATGACATTTTGGAGGTGGTTGCTTTCGAAAAGCAAATCGACTCCCTGCTTTATTCCCGTTCCAAATGACAATCAGAGACGTACCCAAATCATACACAATGAATAAATTATATAATATAATTTATTTAATATCAATATTTGAAGGATACAATGTTTCGGTTTCCAATTGATTTTATTTATCTCTTAAGTAAATCAATTTCAAGGCTTTTTAATTAAACGATTATTTATACGATAAAAATTGATTAGTCGTATATTCTAAATAATCATATAAAAATAAATTAATAAAATAATTTATTTCTAATCCTCAAATTTACTAACTCAAAATGTTATCTAAATGAATAGTCATTATTTATATTTACCCATTCATAATATAAGATAATCTTATAAAACATTATAATTAATTAAATTTAAATTTTTATAAATTTAGATTAATCCCCTATTATTATTTAGTAACCAAGATTAATTTAAATTAATCCTAATTAGTCTAACTAATAATAAAAATATATAAAAGAAAAATCCAATCGGAGCCAAAAAATACCCAAAACTGACGAAGTGACACCCGTCGGTTTCCGGCCAAATTGGAGGTGCTCCGGCGGTTTCATGACTGAGGCTTGATACGTCTTTGTAGAGAATTTCTAGACGCAACTAGTGGTACCCTCCTTTTCTCGTAACAAACTCCACAACTCTTGAATTTTATGGATGAACTGGCCAATAGAGATTTCTAGGATTCTAAGTGATTTTGATCGAAATTGAGTATCTTAGATCGTTGATTTGGACGGGTATTTATAGGATTTTGATAGAGGTGGATTTACTCAACTTAAACCCCCTTTAAATTTATCCCAATTGAATCCAAATCGGATCAATTTGGAGTCGATGTGAATTAAGCCCTAAATCCAATGAGATACAATTTGGGTATAATCCCTGAATTTTCGTCCTCTTTTAATCCACTTAAATGGTGGATTTTGTGGAGGATATGATTTTCTTCAATGCTAAGCCTTCAATGGGCTCGATCGGATCCGAGGAGATGCGTGCTGCTACTGTGCGGGTGATGTAGATTCTTGAAATGAAAGCCATTTCGTCAAATTATCACTAGACCATTAATTTTTTATAATTTATGAAAATTTAAAAAGGGCATTTTTGACAAAAGCCCATTGAAAGCTAGGGGGTGAACATCGGTCCGAAACCGAACCGAACCGAAAAAAACCGAAAACCGAAAACACCAAAATCCTAAACCGAACCGAACTATATTGGATCGGTTCGGTTCGAACCGAACTCAGTTCGGTTCGGTTCGGCTAAAAACCGAAAAAACCGAATTGCCTTATGCCTATAATTTAGCTGGCGAACTTAATTTTCTTCTTTTTACATGTAATCCAGCCAATCCTGCATATATGATAATATGAATCATAAAATCCCAAAAGCATATAATTTAGTTGTTTAACTACTTTACATATCAAGTTCGACTTTCAAAGTTCGACTTGATCTACAAAATAATAAAGTTTCACGTTGCTCATGCAAATACAGAAATATCCAAAACAACATAATAACAAGTAAATTCAATGTTTCACTACATTGTCAAGAAAACCATTTCATCCTTTCAAGTTTGAACTTTGAAGTTTTGAACACCCAAAAAATCCCTTTTTCACTGCCATCTGTAAAGAGCCCAAGACCCAAGAGGGAGAAGTTCATCCTTCCATTGCCATGAAGTTCACACTCTACACCATGTTCAGAGATAACAATAGTCAATAGTTATGCAATAAAAAAGAACTAATTGATTGAAAAGACAAATCAATAAGCTACAGAAACTAAGAAAGAACCTTTGTTTTGTCCAAAATGTTGAAGAACATGCTTGCCTATTAAGAAAGGCTATCCCATGTCTTTTTCAACATCTTATAAACATATATAATGCATCAAACATTAGTAAACAACAATGATGAAATAAGGCAAATAACGATAAAGATAAGAAAAAGATTACATGCTTCCATTTCCTCGGACTCCTTCAGAAGCTCTATTACTTCACCAAATAAATGGGACCCTGCATTAGCACGAAGCCAATCTTGAGTGCATATTAATGCTTGAGCCGTCTAATAAATAATCACATACATCATAGATAAAATTAAATTAGTATAAATATTAACAAGAGTCGAGAAATATAAATAAAATTCTAAGTGTTTATTAAAGGACAAAGAGTCAAAGATGTCACCTTAGTAGATAGAGAGCTTCGAAATTTATCAATAGTACGGCCTCCTATGCTAAAGGCAGACTCAGATGGAACCGTAGTGATTGGAATGGCTAATACATCACGGGCCAAATGTGCAAGAATTGGAAACCTATGCCCATGACATTTCCACCATGTCAAGGTATCAGTGTCAGCGTCAGCAGAACTCCTCAGCTCATGAAAATATCGATCAAATTCATTTGTAAATGATGCACCAACAGATTCTGACCGCTTTTGCAATTTAGAAGCCACGTTTTGGAAGAACACTGGACGGCCTCCAGAAGCACCTGAACTCATTCTCGCGGACCTTGACCTCATCATATCTTGCTCTTCAGCACATGAAGGAGCATAAATTCTTCTATACTCATCAAATAACTCCTTTGTAGCATCCTTAACCGTCTGTGCTAATGCCTCTCCTTCCTCTTCACCATATAAGTCTTGCAATGCCATTTCCAATCCTTCAAACTTGAACTTCGGGTCAAGAATAATAGCCACAAACATGAACATATTCATCTTCTCTATGCTGCCCCAATACTTGTCACACTTTTCTTTCATAGGTACCGCCATGGAACGATAAACATCATCATCACTTTCCACCCATTAATTCAACAATTGCACGATGTGACCAATGTAATAAAATACATTACACACCGTCACATAAGAGGACCCCAATACATTGTTTGTGAAGTTATAGAACTCTTTCAAGAAAGTCACAATAACTTGAATCTTATTCCACTCTTCTGTAGTTATGTGTCCTAAGAACACACCATCAGCATCTCTTGGAGTTTCTAAACGAGGAAAAACACTTCTATACTTCAAAGCAACCTCCAACATAGTGTAACATGAGTTCCATCTTGTAGGCACATCATATTGCAATGCAGATTTGCACTCAATTTTCAGCTTCTGGGCTTCTTCTCTAAACATATGCAATCTAGCAGGAGAGTTCCTTATAAACTTCACAACAAGTCTAACTTTTTCAATGCAATTGACATGAGGCTGAAGACCAGCTTGGACAATACGATTAGCAATGTGAGCAACACACCTCATGTACAGATACTTAGCATTGTTAATGCTACTACCATTTGCTACAACCATCTCCTTCAACTCTTTACAAGCAGAATCATTAGCACTTGCATTATCCACAGTCACAGTAAAAACCTTATCACATAAATCCCAAGGCCTCAAACAATCTTCAACATCTCTAGCAATATCAACACCCTTATGACCACTGATTGGACAAAAATTCAATATTCTTCGTTGCAATGTCCAATCATTATCAACAAAATGAATAGTCAAACTCATATAGTTTACCCTTTGAATAGAAGTCCATGTATCAGTAGTCAAACAACCCCTTTGGCAATTCTTCTGCAAATAAGCTTTCAACTTCATTTGTTCCTCTAGAAACAGTTTATAACAATCACATGCAATGGTGAAACGTGAAGGAATCTTAAAGGTAGGGCACATGGATAATAGAAGATCCTGGAAGAAAGGCTTCTCCATAAAACTAAAAGGCAACTCTTCTCCAATTATCAGTCTAATCAGATTTCTCCTCACAACATCTAGATCTAGCACCCAATTTTTCATCTTATAAAGTTCACCTTCAGAAAGTTTCTCTAAGACAGTTTTAGATTGGTTACCTCGATCCTTGTTTTCTGGGTTCTCTACACAAGTCCTGGAGTGCTTGATCAGATTTGTGGTGCCATTCTTCAAAGTATCTGCAGCAAATGTTTTCTTGCAATAGTTGCATTCTGCTCTAGGCTTCTTGTTTTTGTCAATAAAGGGCCTGAAATGTTTCCAAGCAACACTCCGTTTCCCTTTCATCAAGCCTTCCGATGCATTATCATCCTCTTCGACCTCCCTTCGAGGTTGTTTTGTGGGTCGATTATCCTCCTCATTTAGACCATTATCCTCCTCATCTAGACCATTATCCTCATAGCCCTCATCAAAATCAGGATCCATTATTTCATGCTCTGGTGAAGTTTCTGAAGCAATTGATCGTATCAAGTCTTGAGACTCTGGATGGGTTCTAGTTGTAGCTCTAGTAGATACTCTAGATCTCTTTTTGGATTGAGAGCTCGACATCTACACAAAAGAATAGCATAGATAAATTTACACATTTAAAAGAATAAATTATAAAGAGTAAAGATATACTTTCATGGTATGAAATACAAAAATGATACTTACATTTGATGAAAATCTATCCGTTGTTTTGTATTTCACAATCTCATAAGTTCATAACACTTGTCCAAGAATCCAAAATAACTGAAATCACAACATATTAAAAACTTATTAATATAAGTTATATAGACTATATAGTAATATAAGGCTAGCAACAGAAGCAAATCAGCAAAATGCAAATAACTGGTAGTAAAAAGTACTTCTATTTGTATTGTTTCACAAATAGAATCTCATATGTAGACTTCACTGTCATTTAAATGCTTACTGCAACTTCTTTTCTTCACTATCTATGGTCACCCACTCACCCTGTTTTCTCCGTAGCTTCATGCATCATATGTGGATAATTATCTTAATTTTTTAAACATCTTTATAAACATGTAGATACTGATAAAAATTTACTCTAATATAGTTGGAACGGACAAAGGAAAGATATAAGCAGGTAATGATTTGATTCAACATTTTTCTTTCCTTTTCTCATAACTTTCATATTGAGCATGTTTACACTTGTCTTAGTGAATTTCTACACATTTATGGAATCAATTCTGGACTCTGGAAAGTGAAAAAATTCCAATTCAACTTTTGACATTTGCTTCATCATTGTCGTTTGTTATCATATTTATAGCACTAAGTCCGTGCAAATGGCAGTCAAGCATAAAGTAGGTCTTTGACTTCTGCGTGTCATTTGAAAATTAATGAAAACTTCTATTGTTGAGCTATCTGTGGAATGGATACAAATGGTTTATGATGTGTAGTTGTATTTGACTCGCATATGGTACAAGTAGGAAAGGATTATTAAACTTAAACTTGCATATGGTACAAGTAGGAAATGATTCTTAACCTTAAAACTTGCATATGGTACGAGCATGGCCGTAGGGGACCGGGATGAACCGTTGCACCGAGCCACCGACGACTGGGCGAATGCCGACTGGGAGGAGTTGGAGGAGGCGGGCGACAGGGCGAGACTCGAGAGCTTGGAGGAGGCGGGCGACTGTGGAAGACTGGGAAGAGTTGGAGGAGGCGGGCGACTGGGCGAGACTCGAGAGCTTGGAGGAGGCGGCCGACGGGCGACTGTGGGAGACCGGAGACTGGGAGGCTGGGAGCTTGGAGGAGTTAGAAAATCGAAACTTCGAAGTTCGAATTGAAGAAGACGATGGAGACATGGAGTAGCCAAGTAGGTAGGGCCGGCGATTCTTCATTTGTTCATATGGGCAATTGGGCATGCCGCATCCTTTCACTTATTTTTCATATGGGCCTGCCTTTCACTTTTTTTATTTATTTCGGTTTAACCGAACCGAACCGAAATTAAACCGAACCGAACCGAAAACCTAAAATACATGAACCGAAAACCGAACCGAAATATTTCGGTTTCGGTTTGGGTTTGGATCGGTTTTTTCGGTTCGGTTCGGTTAAAAAATTCGGTTTACCCGAACCGTGCTCAGTCCTATTAAAGGCTTAGGATTAAAGAAAATCATATCCTCCACGTAATCCACCATTTAAGTGGATTAAAAGAGGACAAAAAATCCGGGATTATGCCCAAATTGAATCTCATCAGATTTAGGGCTTAATTCACATCGACTCCAAATTGATTTGATTTGGATTCAATTGGGATAAATTAATAGGGGGTTTAAGTTGAGTATATCCACCTTTATCAAACCCCTATAAATACCTGTCCAAATCAACGATCTAAGGCACCCAATTTCGATCATAATCACTTAGAACCCTAGAAATTTCTACCGGCCTGTTCATCCCTAAAATTCAAGAGTTGTGGAGCTTGTTGAGAGAAAAGGAGGGTACCACTAGTTGCGTCTGGAAGTCCTCTACAAAGCCCTATCAAGCCGCTGTCATGCAACCGATGGAGCACCTCCAATTTGGCCGGAAACCGCCGGGTGTCACTTCGTCAGTTTTGGGTTTTTTTTGGCTCCGATTGGATTTTCCTTTTATTTTTATTTATTATTAGTTAGACTAATTAGGATTAATGTAAATTAATCTTGGTTACTAAATAATAATAGGGGATTAATCTGAATTTATAAAAATATAAAATTAATTAATTATATTTTTTATAACATTATCTTATATTATGAATGGGTAAATAATGACTATTCATTTACATAACATTTTGAGTTAGAAAATTTGAGGATTAGAAATAAATTATTTTATTAATTTATTTATGATATGATTATTTAGAATATACGACTAATCAATTTTTAATCGTATAAATAATCGTTTAATAAAAAAAGCCTTAAAATTGATTTACTTAAGAGATAAATAAAATCAACTGGAAACTAAAACATTGAATCCTTTAAATATTGATATTGAATATTTGGAACGGAAATAAAGCACGGAGCCGATTTGCTTTTCGAGAGCAACCATCTCCAAAACGCCGTTTCGTTCTTCTCCGTAATTCAAGGCAAACGGTGGTTCACTCTTGCTAATTTATTCCATATTTTTCTTGAAATGAAAGTATAAGGTTTAATAATAAGTGGTTTTCAAACTTCTGCAAGTTTCGGTTCAATTACTTGTTCCATAGATCCATTCATAAGAATCTCTCTATATTCTTGGAATAATGTCAAGTTGGATATTGACATTATTTGTCCCCTTTGCTCGAGTTAACGAGTATTGTCTCGAGAGTTTAGTATTGTAAGTATTCCTTACCATAAGAAATTAAGCGTGTGTAGTTAATGCTCTATAGACGTTGAGATTTATTTCTCATGTATATACTCTGAGCATTGGTTGTGGTGGTAATTTTCTCTCTATTAATTGCTATGGTTTTTTATCTGAGCATCTCTGTCGATTTTCTCTGTATCAAAGAGGCGTCGACCTGATGAAATACCAACCAATGGCATTGATAGAGTCGTCGATCTGAAAAAGGTTGAGTTTGAAATGAATTCCCCTCGTTTGCTTTTCCATTTACTCACAAAATCATGATAGGATGCAATTAAGCAATTTGATCCCAATTTCAAGTATTTTAATATCTAGAAATTCTTATACATGTACATGTTAATGGAACATGTAGAAGGGCGATTAATGTTGTCGAAATAGTGAAGATTGTCCTAGAATCAATTGTTATTATGTTATCAAAAGACATGTACTGCACTAAAATTCATCTAGAACAATGAGTTGAGATTGATTCTAAAAATCCTCCATTATTGTCTGTTAGGAAGTGAACTTTTGGAAACTGGAACTCCAATTCCCTACCTAGTTCCCTTCATCAGTTTTCCTAGTTTTGACGATGACAAACACTTTGCTACTAATAGTTCAACATGTGTAGATAAGCAGGGAACTCATGTTCGAGAAAAGAAAGACAGAGATGCTGACGCCAGATTTGGGAACTAGCGAACGGAACTGAGGCTTGCTGACGCTGGAATCACTTGGATTAATATGGAAGAGCGGCGGCGAGCTGTTTATGATAGATCTTTAGTTAGGGAGAGAACTATGAGATCTTATCCTGTTTCCATATATTTTAGGAGCTTAAAGTTTATCTTTATGGAAACAAAACATGTAAAAATCGGTAAAGATTATATTTGGTAACAAATGTTATCTTTAACGATTACTTTTAATTATTGTATTTGGTTGATTCGGTTATTGGAGATTTGCTTCCTCCAGTAATTAAATCATATAAATAAAGTAATTAAAACTCTCTCATCACACACGCATTAACGAGAAGAAACCTTCTGAAGTGCAGAAGAAGAATTGTGCCGTGCTCTTTGAAGAAGAACGAAGTAAGTCACTTGCTTGTTACTTGGTTAGGTTGAACTAGGTAGAGAGTCTTTTAGTGTGTCTAAGACTTTAATCTGTGTGTTCTATTCTAGTTGATTGTAACCAAAGTATTAATACAAGAAGTAGACTTTGAAATCCTCTTGCAAAAGGGGTAGTGAGTTTTATCCTGGATAACTAGTTGGTTATCAAAGGTTTCCACTCTAAGTAACTTGTCTTGAATCTGTTCGTGTTTACTTATTCCGCTGCTTAGGGAACTGAACTTTCAGTTCCCTCGATAACTAACAACGTACGATCCTACATTGTCAGCACTTATAAGGTTAGAAGCTGATTCACTCTACAGTTAGATAGTGTAATATATTGATTCATTAAAAAGATTTATCTATGAACGAGATCATATTCTATTTGATTCCAACAGAACTTATGTAACCAAATTGAGTTAAATTTCATCACATGTCTCTCTTCTTTGGTTTTCTCTTACAGAAATTAGATGTGTAATCATTGATGTGTTGGTTAACTTCAAATTCAACTCCTCATATATCTTTTATGCGAGGGTTGATTATATTCATCAAAGGGTTCAAGCTACATTATATAAGAGACTCGACATGTGGAAAAGATATTGCCTTCATCATTGCTTTGTTGTTCCAGACACATTTTTGTTTCCAGATAAGGTCTGACTTCTTTCAAAGATCTGTTGGGTTGAACAAGCTTGCTGAGAACAAATAAAATAAGTTTCAAGTATGCTTTCATAAAACGAAAAGCAAGATTTTATAAACTCTCATTTTATTCTTGTGATCGTCCGGTTATCCGAGAGAAAATAGTTGGCGGTCCACATAGAAACAACTCTGGCTCGTCTCCCTCGGAAGCATTTCCCCTTATTCTCCGCTGACAATCCTCTTTCATGTCAGACGCTGTCTCGCGCCAAGCTCAAACCTGAAAAAGAAGAGGGGCCCGAGGTTGACTCAGGCTTGCCACTTCAACGCTCAAGTCAATGCTCACTTCGCTAAAGTGCAGAAAAAGAGAGATCAAATGAAGGTCGAGAATAAAGAGATGGGGCTAGGATCGATTTTCTGGTATCTTTCCAATGGGGTGAGGGAGAGATTCTGTCCAGAGGAAGGGTCGAGAATCCCCTTTCCAGCTCCCGCCTCCTCCTTTTATCCCTTGGATTGGTGGGCCTTGCCACCACAGGGCCAATCTGACCCGAAGAGGGAATTCTCGGGCCTTGTTTCAAATTGGGCCGCCCAACTATTGGGCGTTTCTTTTTTATTTGGCCCGCCTACTTGGGCCGGGCTAAATACGGCTCCCACACAACCCCTCAAGATACACGGTCGAAGTCTCATCCGATCGGGGGGCTTGATCCTAAAAGGAGCCAACAGGTCAGAAACGGCAACGGACCTTGTGGACGACCGTGAGCAGAAAGAATGCTTCACCATCATTAGAGAATAACTTGCGGGCCCCTTATGTCCTTCATGGAATAATGGCTATAAAAAGGGGGAAGTTGTTTCGTTTCTTGCTCAGATTGCTCTCTCGTCTTGCACATATTGCTCTTCTTTCTTGCTTAGATTGCTCTAAACAGTCGTTTCTTTCTTTGCAAATTCTCATCTAGTCGGGTGTTTTGGTCAGACGCAGATCTACTCATCCTTTCCCTTCCTTGCAGATGACTCCAACATGTAATCAGTGGAGGAAGGGAGTCCCTTTCGAACCGGGAGGGCGTTGTCACTTGGACTCCATGAATTGCGATGCCAGGTTATGTCGAAAACAGCGTGCAAAGTTAGTCTCAGTGAGGCTCTGGGAGATTGCGGGTCGTCATCCCTCATCCTCCTCCTTGATCCCTCTCTAGAGAGGGATGCAAACGTGTCAGGTGGAGGCGTTTCAGAGGGAGGTGGGGCGTGCCTGACATCCCTCAAGATGCTCTTGGCCTTGGAGAGCCACGACCGCTGAACGCAAAGGGGAAATCGCTTCCCGATACAGGAGGAGCTAGGTAAGGAGGCGTTTGAGTCAGAGGGCAGCGTTTTGCTGCCCTTTTGACTAGAAGGGACCTTCTTCGCCTTGTTGACTTCCAGGCCGTGGGGCGGCTGGAGCGCCTGATGCCGCGGATAAGGGAGTGTACACCTGCTATGCCTCGAGGTGAAGGGAGTGAAATTCCTTCACAGAGAACCCGTTCATGGGAATGAAGTTGCCCTTCCCTTTCTCCCGACGGGCTTCACTTGTATATTTCCCTCTACAGTGTTTGCAAGTTCTACAAGTTCGGTGAGACTGGGGGCTCCGCGGACCATGCTCCCGTTATCTCTCCCCTTGGCAGGGCTTGTAGGTTCTGCGGAGGCTTCAAGACTCGTGGCTCATTGCGGCACTCTTGTGGTTTATCATCCTCGTTCTCTTCTTTTGCTAGATTCTTTCTTGTATACCCACGGCTGTAGCAGCCCAGACACTTGTAATCTTACCTTTAATCCTGATTGATATGAATAAAGAATGGGTTTCGATTTTTTTAACTCTTGCTCACGTTGGCTTTGCTTGTGATTGCATCGACTTCTCTTTTTTGCGCTTTATTACCCATCACGGACAACGCCCGCAAACCAAAATAACTCGCCTTGCCCAACTCAACTTTGCTCGTGGTTTGCCGTTGATTCATTGTCCGCGGACATGTCGTCGGATCTTTGATGGAAGCTTAAACGTCGTCTGAGCGGTTTTCAAAATGGTTGATTTGTGATAGTTTTTTCTGCTCTTGCAAGCATGACTGTTAGTCAAATCATCAGTATAAAAGGAACCCTTCGGCTTCTTTCTGGCATCTTGCTTCTCTTCCCCTCCTCTCCCTACTTTGTTATCACCGAATCTTTCTCTATTTGAACGTCTTTGTGGAAGATGCAAGGTGGACCAGGGATTTTTGTCTTTAATTGGGTAGGTAAGCAGCCTCATGCATTTATGCTCTTTTCCTTTCTTTTGGCTTTCTTCTTTTCTTTTTCTTTTGCGATCAAAACACTCTCATTAGGGCAAGCGATTTTGTGCTCCGTACTTCGCCGCCATTGCTTTCCCACCTTTCGTTTGCGGCGGCCTGTCTTCCTCTTCTTTCCAGCGCTAGCGATTTTGCTCGGGGCCAGGTCGGGCTTACTTTCTTCTTCTTCCCTCATTGCGCGGTTCTCTCTAGTGGGTTTCACATTTTTCCAGAAGCTCCACTTTTTTAGAGATGTCTTCAAGTTCCAACGACATAGATGACCTCCCGATAGGGCCTGGGGGTCAGAGGGTCCCAGTGATTAGGGTAGAGCCTCCGAGGCTGGTGCACCAAGCGGCGGAGCCTCAAGTGGTGGAGCCCCAAGCGGAGGTAGGGCGAGACACTGGTGGTGACTCCGGCGGCCCTTCGTGACTGCCATCGGGGTCCTCGGAGGGAGTATTTGAGAGCCCTCGTGGTCGGGCCATCATCACTCCCATTCAAGCGGAAAGAATCCGGTTAGTTCGGCTAGAAAGGGACAATGACTTCAGGAAGTTCGCGACCAAGAATGGCCACCATTCTTGTTTGACCTACGTGGATCTGCAAGTGATCAGGGAAGAATAAGACTTCCCTCCTGGCATCTCGCCCAAGGGGTTTTCCATGTAAGCATACCCGCAAGCAGTGGCGACCAATCTGGAGGCCTCGAAGTCTGGCCTATGCTATTCAGCTCATGGCATGGTGTTGGAGTTGCTTAGGGGCATGGGGGTGGCACCCATCCAGCTGCATCCGAATGCGTGGAGGTGAATATTTTCTTTCTTGGTGAGGTGCCATGAGATTGGGTTTCGTCCCAACTTGCGGCAGTTTGTCACCTTGTTCTCGACCTGGACCATCAAGTCTGGCTATTACACCCTGAAGGTGGAGGCGAACAATGTGATGCTTCTTCCCTCCAAGGTTAAGGATTGGGAGTCGAAGTGGTTCCTGGTGGTGAGTGACGACATCGAGGGCCTTGGTGTGATGAATGTTCCCTCAAAGGGGACGAAGCTCAAGCGCACAAATGACCTGCCCGAGGATCTAGGAAAGAAGTTCGTCAATCAGTTTGTGGGCTCCTCTAAGGAGTTGGTCAAGTGTGCCGACTTCCTGACACTAGAGAGGTTGACCGCCGTGGGATTACGTGGGTCGCAGGCGAATCTCAATGGTCGGTGAAGGGGTAGGAGCCCCCATGTTGCTTCACGACTCTAGTGATGGCTCATCGTTGTGTCTCTTTTCTTCCTTCCAGTGTTTAAGTCTTTGCGCCTTTCTTTCCTTTTACCTTACAGGTGGCAGGATGCAGTCGAGGGATTTCAAGGAGAGCGTCAGTGAGTCCATCATGGGCTTCGGAGTGGGGCCTAGTAGACATGCCGATTTGGGCGCAAGGTCAGGCTATGGCCTTGGACTTAAGTGAGAATTGCTGAACGCATCACGGAGTAGACATGGGCTGACGTTCAAGACCCACAACTTTTGGTGACGAATCTGGTGGAAACCATGGCCGAGGATGCAATGGGACAGATGCAGATCGCTGGACCGTCGGTGTCGCCCCCCAATTCGTGACACTCGAGGACACCCCGCCGTGGGTCCTGACTTCGTTATTGAGCAGGTTGTCAATACTTCTAGTTCTTCTCGGCTAACAAAGTAACCAATTTCCTCGACGCCCTCCTCAACTCTTCTATGGGAGGCGCCTATGTGAGGGAGCTAGCTGATTCGGACAAGTGTGTCTCTTCGGCACTAAGTGCCTCGTGGGTAACAGTGCATTTCTTTCTCTTGGACCTTTATCGGGTGGTGCATTAAATGCTTTAGGAGCAATAATCTTTCATTTTAACTCCTTGCAAGCGGGACTCATGCTTGGGGAAAAACGCATCAGGGCGCTGTAGGATGCCGAGAGGCGGGCGGAGGAGCGGGCGCGGAAGGCCGAGGATCGAACTCATCAAATTGAGTGGAGAGCCGAGCAGGCGGAGCAAGAGGCCACCTTACTTAATCATAAACTCTCTGAAGTCTTTGCGGAGATTAAGGTTGTGAAAATGGAGGCCGAGGTTGCTCGTCATCAGACCAAGGAGATTGAGAGGGAGCTTTCCTGCTTGGGCTAAGAGCGCTCTGAGCTTCTTTCGGAGGTTAAGGATTTGAGGGATAACGCGACCGACTTTTCTCGCCAGAGGAGGGCGATTCATGATGAATTAGTGGCCGAGTCGCGACAGGTCCGAGTCAAAAGCGAAGGTTCATGCTTTTTTTGCGTCCCATGTATGAGATCGGGGGCCAAGATGATATGGATCAAATGGCTTGTCATGCTGATGTGGCCCCCATAAAGATCGACTTATGCGCCGGTCCTATAAGGCTTAGCCGCCCCCTCTTTTCCATCCCCTCAGGCTGGGCAATATGGTGGGCGACTATGACGGTGCTCCGGAGGCTTGGGACGTGTCTTCTCTCTTCTAGGGGCCAACTCTGGAGGATGATAGGAGTCGAGGTAGAAAGAGGAAGGGTGACGACCTTGAGCCGCAAACTGCTCTCCCAGGAAGTTCTTTGCACCTAGCTGTCGCTTCTTCCGCGGTGGCGGGAGGGTCCATGGCGCTTCCCTTACTGTTACTCTTCTCGAACACGTCGAGCCATCAAGCCCGGAATGACGGGTTGCTAGACAACATTATTGCAGACGTTTCGAGGGGAGGATGTGTTCAAGTTGTCGCGGACCTTGACTCGTGGGCCTCCGATCACTAGGCTCTGGCCGGGTTGCCTCTCGTCTATGCTCTCTCTTCTCTTTCTCCATTTTGTTGGTTCCCTAGGCATCTATTAGTTGGAAAGGGTTTTGTGAACATTTTTTTTGTAATCAATGCACAGTTGTTGCAGCTTTTGGTTTGAATAGTTATGGCTTATTTTGTTATATATGGGGCGCTTTTCAACTTGCTTACTACATCTGCATTTCCTCTATCTTTCTTAGTTTGTGTTATTTTTCTATTTGCAGCAAATGAATTCCCCTCCTAGTTTTCCTCCCGTGGCTAGTTCTTCCACCGTGGCAGTGCTAAAGGTTCACTAGGGAGGGCGTTTGGCTAGGCGTCGGGGTGATTGGGCTGTTGCTGCCTCCCATCGCTATATCGACGGGCGTCGAAGGACATACACGGTGTCCACTAATGGCTTCACTTATGAGATCCTCATGGATCTAGTCGATGCCAGGGACCCTAACTACAATTTCTGGGAGGTTCATTACTTACCTTACTCCCCCGAGCTTTCTCGCATCCTTAACCGATTATAAGAGCAGTCGGATGTTAATGCCATATATGCCCTTTCTCGGTGCGAGGTGGTGTCGTTGTTCATGGTTGGTGATCGTATAGATCAGCGTCCGACTTCTTAACACTCCTTCGTGAGTTGTGCAGTCAGGTTGTACGGGGGTCGTGAGTTACGATGTCAGGCTACGCGACCTAACAAGCGTAACCGGCCCATTTTTCACCTTTCACCCTTCGCGGGCGGTTTGGGAGCCTCCCTTATCTATCCCTGTTAGGGGGGACCATTAGGTCTTATGTGATAATCTTAGTGGCTTGGCTGTAGTTTTGTATGGTAGCTTTGTAACAACTCACACTATTGTTTCAGATAATAAAAATGCTTTGCTTGAATATTCGACTTCATTTCTTTTCTTTACGTTTTGCATGTTGTTGCCGGTCTACTCCCATCTTCCTAACCTGTGGGTGTTTCGGAGGCACTTCGTGCCGAAGAAACTGTTGCAGGGCAAATAGTGTAACAAGTTTGCCTTCGTGCCGCCGCCTCTCTTGTCTTATGACTTTACGAGCTTCCGTGTGAATTTCTTTGGTTACGCGCCTTTCCTTCCCGATCACCTTCACTTTTCCTATGGATTGCTTCATGCTTGTCCGCGGTTTCTGTGTTTGCCTCGTGCTCAACTTCTTGCCTAGGGTTTGCCCGTACTTTGTCTGTGGTTGTTGTGTTGCCTTTCGATTGTTTCCCTGCGTCTTTAAAGGTTGTGTTGCTTCTCTGTTGCTTACTATCCATGCTTCCATTTCGCGGATCTGAAGTGGCACTTTTTTTGCCTTTTGTCGTCTTTGCCATGAGCTCCTCATTCACCACGACTGCCTTTTGTTTCATCATTGCATCGATCTCCTTCCGCGGCCTCGATGCCATTGCGCTTCATTGTTGCTTAGTTGTTCCTTCGATTTCTTCAGGTGCCTTATGCTGCCACTCGTGGTGTATTTGTTTCTAAAGCATGGATTTACCTGTTCCGCAAGTCATTTACTACATGTTTGCCATTTGTCGCTTTACGTTGCATGTTGCTCAACTTATCTCTCGCCCCGCCGCGAGCTTAATGTAGTTCTTTATTGCCTTTCGTTGCTCTTTGTTTCTTAGTGTTGTTCATGCCCCTTCGCGGGCTTAATGTCGTTCTTTGTTTCTTTTTGTTGCTTTTGCCCCCTCTGTGAGCTTAATATTACTATTTGTTTCTCTTTGTTGCTTTCGCCCCTTTGTGGGATTAATATTGTTATTTGTTGCTTTTGCCCCTCCGCGGGCTTAATATTGCTATTTGTTGCTTTTGCCCCTCCGCGGGCTTAATATTGCTCTTTGTAGCTTTTTGTTTCTTAGTGTTGCTCTCGCCGCTTCGCGGGATTAATATTGCTCTTAAGACTCGCATTTCGTTACTTAACATCTGAGGGGCTAATGCTTAATTTCAACAACTAATCGGCCTTATCGGTGCTTTTTACATCATACATGCCGCGAGGGCTTACATGGGTGCTACACTTGGGGGGTCGTGGGCACTCGTGCTCACGAGAAGTATTTCTTCAGACATAAGACATTTCAGGTGTTCGGGACAAGGTTGTCCTCCTCACTCTTGAGCTTGTATGCTCCTTCCGCTACTTGGTGCGAGACGATTTAAGGGCCTTCCCACCTTGGTTCAAGCTTTCTGCAATCCGTCCTTCTGAGGACGAGATCTCCTTTGACAAAGTGTCGGGGAAGAATTTTCTTGTTGTAGGGCGCACCAATCATTCATCCCATGATGTATCTCATTGCGAGATTGGTTTGGATTAAAAGCTTTAACATGAATACACGTTTTGAAATTAAATAAGGTAAGTGTCGTTTTGCACATAATTAATATACACTCATACAAGAAGTACAATGTGGTCCCCGCCCAGACTCTTGTCTAAAGTAAGTTCAATTTCCAATATGAATTCGCATTATGCGGTGAGGCACTGAGGCTGGTCGAGGACTCAAATATTCAAGTAGTCGTTTTCAAAACTTTGTGTGATAATATAAACGTTCCCAAACAAACATACATAATTCCCATAAGACTCATTTCCGTTGGAGTCTTCTCTTGAAGAATCATTTTCTTTCGTTTCAGTAGGAGTATATTAGTCATATACCATTTACCATGTTTTATTCGAGAAACAAGGATAGTGACTATATACGACTACAAGAACCACTCTGTTTGTACCCTTGCATAGTCTTTCACTAGACTGTCCAACAGTTCATTTTCCTTGGATGGTTAGCTGGTGTCATCCGTCTTCACATCAATGGTTGGTCTCAAACGCCTTGAAATAACAAATCGAAGACGAAGACTTGCAGTTGAAGATTTAAAGTAATATTATTTCTAAAAATTATCTAGTATTAATTTAATCTTCTTAAATAAATACTTAGTTGAATTAGTTATGTAATTAGGGTTTATCTCAAAAGTCTTCCGTTGTTATTTTACATTGTTTGTAAAACTATCCTTCTCAATTTACAAGAGGGGATTTTAATAAAGTATTGAGCATTCATTATACAAGTCTTCTGCTATGTACTCTTTATTATTTAATGTTTATTTATCTATGTAAACATAATTGTTCCGATTAAAGCCTATGATGACTTTGGACTTTACAATATGAGATCACTAGCGTGTGACACTACCGACATAAGTGGAGGGTGTTACATTGAGCGAAAGCACCGGTATCTCCTTAATGTTGCTCGGTCTCTTCGCTTCCAAGCTCATCTTCCAGTTCATTTTTGGGGAGAATGTGTACTTACTGCAACCTATTTGACCAATCGCTCGCTGATAGCAGGTTTTAGTCGTATCACATGATCAAAATAATCCTTAAAAACCTAACTAATGTAGTCTGGTAAGCAAGGGTCGAATCCCATAGAGAATCAAGTTATATATCCTGTTTGCACAATCATTCACCAATTGATAACAAAGACAAAGGGGGGGGGGGGGTTTGATTGAATCTAACTAAGAAAACGATAAATAAAACATAGAAAGCTTGGTTAGACAAATATCCACTTTTAGTTTAGTTGATTGATCATTAATTATTCCTAGTCCTCTATCCTCATAAATGTCATAATCCCTGTTCTGAAATAGTTATCAGTCCAACTAGTCCTGGTAACCCTAACTATTAAACAATCAAGAAACTATCAAGGAAGTTCAAGAATAGATAGGCTCATGCAATACTTAACAACTCGTCAGTACTCGACATGCAATCAATTCTCTTCACAATAAACATTCACAACTTCCAGTAAATTGTGGTTGCTACTCTGAATTAGGTATGAATAATATTAATCTCAACAAGTTGACCAAATTAGGAGAATTAGTATTATAGATAATACCAATTTCAACTAGTTTGTCACGCTAGGGAAACTAATATTAATAATACTAATCACAACAATTGATGAGATCAACCAATAGAATTCAAAACCCTAATCCTGCAATATGAATAATACCAATAATACTAGGTGATCAGGCTAGAGAAATCAGTAGAACTCAATGGGATGAAGCACAAGAGAATCATAACATTCAAGGATAAATAAATGAATAATCTCAATATCAAATTCAAACCAAGGCTTCAATTGTCTAGCCAAAAACAAAACAAAGAACTAAACTAAGAAAAGGGAAAATATGAAGAAAGGTAGAACCCAACTTGGGGAACACCCAACTTAGGGAGCACCAAACTTACTAAACTAATCTTATAAAGAAAGAATATATAGACTTAGCTAAACCTAATTTCCAAAAGATAGGAAATAAAATCTAAAAGGAAATAACAATAACCGGAATAAAAGAAATAAAAGAAAAAGAAAAAAAAAACTTTGAAAAACTTCGAACACGCGCCTAATGCATATTTCCGCGACCGCGGAAGGATTTCCGCGATCGCGGAAAATTCAATCCTCCACATGCTTGCTCTTGAATTAGCCGCGACCAACTTCCGCGACCACCCGCGCCCGCGGCTACACTTCCGCGACTGCGGCTCCATATTCCGCGCCTGCGGTTTGCTTCCGTAGACCCAGTTGGGTCTATTCTTTGTCTTCTTGGGTGGCTTCCTTCTCTCTTCAATATATCTTCATTTAAGCTTCTCCAAACTACCATACTTACACTTCTATTCCTCAACTCCAATCTCCACAATAACGCTCTAAACATCTCCAAATGGTACCCAAAGCACCGGTAACAACTCCTAGTTAAACCCTACAAAGTAGTGCTGATCACTCGCCTACTCCACTGCTCCAAAATCGGACCCTGTATGAGCTTCTGCACGAACGACCTCCCACCTATAGTTACTGGGTATCAGGTGCTTATGCTTCACTTCTTGTATACCACGCAATCATGACAAGTCTGCCTCTCACAGTTAGAAGTGCATCTTTATGGGCTGCCTGCTGATAACATCCATTTCATACATGCTTAGGACATGTATTTAGGCTAGAGTTTAGGTATTTTCATGTTAATATATTGCATTTTTAGTTAGTTTTATTGCTATCTTTAGTTTGGATGTCCACACGAGTCTTTGCATGTTTTCAGGTACTTTAACGGGCAAAGGAGGTGCATTACGATGCATGGACGTCATAGGAGATGTGCACGGTCGAATACAAAGACGAACGACGACGATGAACTCGCCTTGGCGTGCAAGAAATCTTTGTTTTCTTTCCCGTCTTTGGAGAAGTATAACTTTTGCTCCGTAACTCCTAATTGAGTGATTAGAATGTCGGATTAAAGATTAAGAAGTCAACTATAACTCCTTCAAATTTCAGCACGTTTGGACAAGGGAATCAAAAGTTATGGCGATTCCAAAATCGTGTCGTAGGTGCTATCGCGAAGTAGAGTTTCGGCACGGTTTGCTACAAACTGTGCCAATCTGTCCTGAACCATGTTGTACCCTCAGTGAAGTTGCACGGTCGGTGACAAACCGTGTCCGTGGCCCGAACTTGTTTCGTTTTGCCTCTTTGTTATTTTTGGATGGTATAAATACTTTTTCTAGGGTTTCTTGGCAGCCTCTTCTGCCTCAATTTGCAACTTTCTCTAGCCCTAGGTGTTTTTGGAGTTCTTTTGAAGATTTTTGGAGATTGGAGATTGTTTCCCTAGATTGGATCAAGTATTTCTCTTCTTATAATTTAGTTGAATGATTTCCTTTGTTCATATGATGTTTTTGATTGTTTCTCCAAGCATGTCTGATTAATCCCATAATTCTAGGGTTGGGGTGATCCCAACAATGAATTGGTAGACTTGTGCATGATATTTGTCTGAATTGAAATATTAAACCTTGTTTGATTCAATCCTAGAGTTCTTAATGAAATTGATGAAAGTTGATTAGATATCTATTAGGTTTGAGTCTAAAAGGAGATAACCTTAATAAATAACTCAGATAGGGTATGAGTTTGATTTTAGAGATTACTTTTATCTGATTACTAGTTATTGATCCTGAGTATTATTTGTGCTACGACAACCTAATTACTCTTGTGGAATCCTAAGCTATCATAGAAACCCTAGGTTTGCATGGACTTAGTGGTGCACGACAGTGAATGTTAACCTAGTTTGATCCTAGATTCTAAGTGCCAAAAGGGTCTAGATTTAATTAGCTCTGCGCGACAACGATTGTTAGTTGGAATATAGGCACATCTATTATCATTTGAAAGGAGTTAGTAGAGACATTAAATAGCTTACCTTCGGACAAGTTCAGACTATTTTCAAACAGATATCCATAAGTTTACTAATACATTGTTGTGGAGATCCCTGGTCCTAGAATCTTCTTCCCAATTGTTTACAATCATATTTGTAATTTGTGTTTATTATTTTCTTAGTTATTAGTCAAATGGATTTCTCTTCTTACAGCTTAGCTTACCAGTCTAAGTTTACAAAAGATACTACATAGTCCTCGTTGGGAACGACACTTGATAATCTACAATTGATCTCATACGCTTGTGGGCAGGTTTTTGTCCTATCAAGTTTTTGGTGCCGTTGTCGGGGACTATCGCTATTATCAGTCGTTTACCTGCAACTGGTTCGACTAAGTTTTTGTTTTATTTTTAACTTATTTTTTGTTGCTTTGCTTTCAGACTTGTTTTCTTTAGATGCGAAGAGCCCTGAGTGCTGGTAATCTTAACGACTACGATCCCGAACCTGAACGTACTTTTCGTGTTAGAAGAAGACAACAACGCGAAGCCAGAGAATAAGCAATGACCGACGACAGAGTGGAGGACGATCCTCCTCTACAGGTTTAGGAACCACGCATCACGCTTGGTGATTATGTGATGCCAAATCACCTTGGACCTATTTCTGGTGTGGTCCGACTTCTGGTGCAAGCTCGTATCTTCAAGCTGAAACCTTCCCTTATCAACATGGTTCAACATAATCAGTTTATAGGTCTACCTTCTGATAATCCACACCAACATCTGGCCACTTTTATTGAGCTAATGGATACTATAGGATCGTGATTGTTAGATAAAAACTTAAGGAACTCAGAATATCAATTCTCAGTTCCTTTCACAGCGGAAATAAACAATCAAACAAATGACCAGTTCCTTATAGTGGAAACCTTTGATTGCCAACTAGCAATCCAGGATAAAAACCACTACCTTTCTTTCAAAAGGATTTCAAGGTCTACTTCTTGATTTCTTATCTCTTTTGGTTATAGCTTATCCTAGGAACGAACACACAGTTCCTTTGCCTTACACACAGTTAGACAATCCTAGATAACTTAACACAATCAATAATCAATCCAAGAAACAGACTTTCGCACCTAGGAACTATCACTTATAGTCACAGGAACTTAGCACTCAGCTCTTCTTCCTTGACTGGTTCCTCTTGATCTCGGTTTGCTTTGATGATCTTGTTTGGAGGTTCACACTAGATATTTGCTAATGAGTGTGAGTCGTGTTTCAGTGCTTGAAGATAACCCTTGGGTTAGTCTTCCTTTTATAGAGGATTCTTCGCAGCTCGATCCTCTCTAGGTTCCCATAGATTGAGCTTGCCCTAGGATGAGTGGTTCTCCTTGATCCACGTTTTTCTTGGCATGTGCAAACAACCTAGGCAGCTCAGAATCTCTCTTGGTTGGTCAACTACCTCAGACGAGCCTTGCTATGTCGTTGTCCAAATACTTTCGTCCGAGGTTGAACAAGCTGGCCGCTTGGGAACTGTCTTCTGGACAGCGACGTCTCTATGTCCTGTCGCTTTCAGCTTCTCTGTCCGAGGTTGAGCGTTTCTGGGTATGTTGTTGTTTTGCTCTGGGTATTGGCAGTCTTTTGGAAGCTTCAGACAAGTCGATTTTAACACCTTTTGTCCGAGGTTGTGTGTCCCCAGATTTCTCGGTTTCTGGGCACACCTGGGTTCCTCTGGTTTCCTTCATCTGTCTTGTTCCTTTGGTTCCCTTGTCATGTTTGGCTTTCTTGCCTTCGGTATATTCCTGTGGTTCCTTAAAACACATCTTTGAGATAAAACATTAGTATCATAATATTTGTCATCGTCAAAAGTAGAGAAACTGAGGAAATGAACTCTCAGGGGAACCTAAGTTCCAGAGTTCCGTTTCCTAACAATTTCCCCCTTTTTGATGATGACAAATACAAGGAACCTGGCAACATAATAGGACTTTGAATTTCATGAGACCAGTTGAGATTAAGGGAGTTACAACATTACAAATTAATGATAGAACATTCAATGGTTGCAAATTCCCCCTAAGCAAATGAACGAGTTTATTTCAAATTCCCCCTTAGAAGTAGAACTAGTTCAGGGTTCCTATTAGTTCAGTAGTCTCCAAAGTTCAAGGTTCCTATCCTTTTCTTCCCCCTTTTGACATCATCGAAAAGATTAAGTACTAGTTAAGAGCAGGATGTCCAAGTGAATTTATAATTGCATCAAACCCATAGCAGAAACATAATGGAAACTTTAAAGCAAAAAACAGATTGATCATTGGAACGAAACCAAAAGATAATCATTAGAGCTTAAACTGAATATTGTTCAAAGACGGGTAAGACCAACCACAAAACAACATAAACAACAACCAACAAGGACCAACAACAGGACAACAAACGACAAAGATAACAACAAAAGCAATCTTAGGAGGGACAACAAGTGGATAGACGAGGGGAGTAGGTTCCTAAGGGAAACTACTAGCACGCTGTGGTGGTACAGCACTGGGAACCAGAACAAGCGTTCCTATGACATAGCAGTGGCCTCCTCGTCTTCAGCTTTGTCGTCAGTTCCTATGTTTTGGCCCGTGGCCTGATGAGCACTGATTGCACCTTGCCAATCCTTCTGAAGGACTTCTACCAGATCCACAATAGTAGAACTTATGCGCCCCAACTCTTTTACTTGAACATGGAGGGCGACCGGTATGGCAGTCAAGCCTTCCATGATTGCCTTTTCAATACGATCCAGAGCAGCAAGGATCGCAGAGGAGTCTAAAGAGGGGTTGAGCTGTGGTCGGGAACTAGAAGGGTCCTGGGAACTCGCCTTTTCCTTAGGCGGAATTTCTTGAGCTTCAGAAGGGTTGGGCAGTTGTTCCTTAGTCTTCAACTTCCGAACTGTGGCCATGGTAAGACACTTGCTGTAGACTGTCTCAGACAGATCGTCTGGGTACTGGTGAAGGTTAGAGAGGATATTCTTGATGATATGGGGGAAGGGTAAAGCATGGGAGTCATGAGATGCACAAAACTGCATGTGAGCCAACACAATACGAGGGAGATCCAATTGAACACCAGAGAGTACTTTGTCCATATAAATGGCGTCTGTGATGAGAACATCGTTCCTGTGCTCTTGTCTGGGAACCAGATTGCGGGTGATCCAGAAGTGTAACAACCTGTTTGCGATGGAGAGATCCTTTGTCTCCAAAGATGAAGGGGAGGCGCCGTCGTAGATTTTCTTGACCACTGCTCCCTTGGATTTGTAGCCCTTTCCCTTGGGCCATCCCTTTTTCTGAGGGAGAATGCCAAACCCAGACCTTGACTCAATCCCTAGAGCAGACGCAATTAGGTTGGCGGACATGGGATAGCTGGTTCCCTTCCATATGAGAATGGCTTCGTTACAGGGACAATTCTCCTTTGCGGGCACAAACTCCATGGACTGGTAAAACAGGCGGACGACCTCATCAGAAGCAGAGAAGGGCTCAGTCAACATCTCGTCCCAGCCTTGAAACTGTAGCAGAGAATGAAGCTCGTCCAGGGCCTCTCCAAACATTTCCTCATCTTCTCCTGCCAGCTCTTGGGTCCAGAATTCCTTACCGATTATGAGAGGCTTAAGGATCTTCCTCTTAGAGAAGAGAGAAGAGACGTGACCCAGGGAGGAAGAGGCAGAGAGGGTGGTGATTTTGGCTCTTTTTGTGGATTTGGTTTCTTTTATGGATTTGGCCTCATAGGGAACTATAGCTTGGGAGCTCCTCTTTCTTTGTTTCATTCTAGTGGCGACTGAGGGATCAGGGTTAGAGGTGGTTTTAGATTTGAGGCTTACTGGTGAGGGTTGAGGGCTGAGGAGCTCTTGGAGAGACTTGTCAGGCGAGGAGTCATGAGAGCCACCTTCGGAGGTGGATTTGGTGGCCGATTCAGAGGCCAGAGTGATGGCCATGGCTTTCTCCTCAGCCTGTTCCTTTGGTGGCTCCTCAAGTTTCTCTTCGGGTTGCTCCACTGGTTTCTCCACAGGGTTCTCCACTGCTTTCTCTTTAGGTTTGGATTTTTGAGAGGAGGTGGCAGAAATGGGCTTAGAAGATGAAGCTGCCTTCTTTTCTCGAAAGGCTCTGAGAATGGCAGCCTCTTCCTCATCCAGGATAACATTAGGGTTTTGGTTGGCCATTTTTGAGGATTTAAGGATTTCTGTGTTTGAGAGAAGGAGAAGCAGAAGATCAGAGAAATGGCGAGTTGTGGGATTAGCTTGGATGAACAAGGCCACTCTTTAAAGGAGGTGATGGCTGAAGAGACCGTTGAAGCAAATCTAGCCGTTGAGAGGATTGGGGAGAATCCGGAGCATTGAAGGCTAATTGCAGCTTTTTGGAACGGATCAAAACAATTCAAAACTTGCCCATCCAGAGAAGAGGGGAGCCTGCTAACTGATAAGACCGGTCTGAGCTTCTGAGATTTGCCATAAATAACTTCTGGGAGGTGCCAATCTAGCCGTTGGAGAAGCGTTGCATTTTGGTTCCTTTCTGGCGATATATTCAGCGTGCTAGAGGGATGTATGAGAACCTTTGTTATGGGTCAAACATTGGAACCAAAAGATATGTTCCCATACGCGAAATCAGGGTAGGCCATTTATCGCATTGCACATTAATTCTCAGAGAGGGTTTAGAGATGGATCATAGAGAATTGAATTGAGCAATGAGGCAAGGGTAGGTCTCAGTACACAATCATTATTTCGGCTTGTATTGTTGGGATAGAAATATGATCAGATTGTGACTTTTGGGCCATCAAAGAAATTTGAACAATGAGGAGTTGAAAGAATAATGAGGACCAAAAGGAAACGAACCAGAAAAATTTATCTAAGCCTTTGTAAGAAACCATTATGACAAGAAGGGTTTGTAGCAAAAGATATAACACAAGGATATCAAGACTCAACAAGTTAAATAACTTAAACTAGTCAATCAGGGGAACTGGAAGGAATTCTTTAAACTAAGGTAACTACTGAGTAATAGGAATCATTCCTAGTTCCAATCTAAGGTTCTCGAAAGGAACTCTATTCAATGCCTTGGTGAAAATATCTGCAACCTGATCTTCAGTTCTACAAAAATTCATAATGATGTTTCCCTTTTCAACATGATCTCTAAGAAAATGATGTCTTCTGTCAATATGCTTGGTCCTAGTATGATGCACATGATTTTTAGAGATGTTTATGGCACTAGTGTTATCACAAAGAATAGTGAGAGGGCCATAAGACATACAAAAGTCCGCGAGTTGTTGCTTTAGCCAGAGAAGTTGGGAACAACAGGAGGCGGCTGTAATGTACTCGGATTCTGTGGTGGAGAGGGAGACTGAAACTTGTTTCTTTGATCCCCATGACACAAGGCAAGGGCCTAGGAACTGTGCCATTCCAGAAGTGCTCTTTCTATCCACCAAATATCCAGCATAATCAGCATCAGTGAAACCCATGAGCTCAAAGGGACATTCTTTGGGGTACCAAATACAGAGATCGTCAGTTCCCTTGAGATATCGAAGTATTCTCTTCACAGCAGCCAAGTGGGTTTCTCTCGGACAAGATTGGAACCTAGCACACAAGCCAACAGCAAAGACAATGTCTGGTCAACTAGCGGTTAGGTACATGAGTGAGCCTATCATACCTCTATAGAGCTTCTCCTCCACTAGAGGACTCGAGTGGTCCTTATCCAGATGGGCAATGGTGGATATGGGAGTGGAGAGAGGCTTGCATGAATCCATTTTGAACTTCTTCAGTAGTTCCCTGACATACTTCTGTTGGTGGATTTGAATACCATCTTCCTTTTGAGTGATTTGTAATCCGAGGAAGAATGTGAGTTCCCCAATTAAACTCATTTCAAATTCACTGCTCATCAAGTCTTTGAACTTGTCTACAAGGGACAGGTTAGTGGAACAAAAAATGATATCATCAACATAGATTTGAACCACTAAGATGTTACCTTCTTCTTTTAGGATGAAGAGAGTCTTATCAATAACTCCACGCCTGTAGCCATTTGAGAGTAGGAACTGGGCAAGACGATCATACTAAGCTCTGGGAGCTTGCTTGAGGCCATAGAGTGCCTTGTCTAAAAAGTAGACATGGTCTGGATGATCATCGTCTTCAAAACCTGGAGGTTGCTTCACATAGACTTCTTCTTGAAGAATTCCATTGAGGAAGGCCGTCTTTACATCCATTTGGAACAACTTGAACCCTTTGTGTGATGCGAAGGCAATCAACAATCTTATTGCCTCAATCCTTGCCACTGGAGCATAGGTTTCATCATAGTCGATTCCTTCTTGTTGATTGTATCCTTGAGCTACAAGTCTCGCTTTGTTCCTTATCACAGCTCCTGTATCATCCAGCTTGTTTCTGAAAACCCATCTGGTTCCTATGATGTGTTTATCCTTGGGATGAGGAACTAGATGCCATACTTTGTTCCTTTCAAACTGATGAAGCTCTTCTTGCATAGCTTGGATCCAGTCCGCGTCCTTCAGTGCCTCACCTATGTTCTTTGGTTTCACAATAGACAAAAAGGCATTGAAGGAAAAGAAGGTTAGATGTTTGTACCTGACTGAAGGCTTGACGACTCTTCTTTCTCTGTTGGGGGCTAGAGCATTTGATGTGGAGATATTCTGAGTTGAGCATTCAGCTTCCTGGTTGGGATCACCTTCTGCATTGAAGATCATGTGGGAAGATGAGTCATTGAGGTCTCCACAGATATTGTCGTCATGCTCATGATTCCCAGAAATGGATTGTTGTTCATTGTTCATGGGAACTGGTGGAGGAGCCATTGGAGGGTTCCGAGCAGCAGTGCAGGAACTGGGTGGAGTGACATCTTCATCTGGATTTTTGATAACAGGTTTTTGTCGTTCTAAAAACTGCTATGCAAAATATCCAAACAAACCCTAAAACGTAGTCCTAGGTAAGTACAGGTCGAATCCACAGGGAGGCGAATTCTATCTAATTATGCAATTCGTATGTCAAACTTAAGTAACCAAAGGGGGGTTTTGTGAGTTTTAATTAATCTACGCATGCAAAAGTAAACAACTAGATGTGATGAAATCAGTAATGGGAAAAACACTTAGTCAAACAACATCCACTATTCGTATGACAAGTTGATCATAGATACTCATTCAAAATCTCATGCAATGGAAATTCCAATTCCTTTTCAGATATAACTAATAGCACAACCAGATACTATTAGCACTAACTAATTAAACAACCCTGAAACTATCAAGATTCAGTTTAACAGCAGCCTTACGGATAGGAATATAGTTGGATACAAGTCTAGCATAACACAACCAGATATTATCCTAGAATGTAAATCAATTCTCTTCTGCATAAGACTAGCACAACCAGTTACTAATACGATGCAGTTTCTACTCTGAAATAGATATGCTCAACCAGTAACAATCTAAATCTAGCAATAGATCAATAACGACAAACCCTAGTTGCGTCCAAATAGAGATTATCAATATCAATCATAAGCAACTTAAGCAAGAGAAAGATAAAAACCATGCAATAGATTAAGAACGAGAATCTCACAACTTAATCCAAACGAAAGCTTCAGCGTCTGACTAAGCCAAGGAGGCTTAGTTCTTCATAGCAAATACGTAGAGAGAAAATTAGGGTTCGAGAGAGTTGATAATAGATAGGCAAACAAGCCTTTTCTCTACCCTAATATACTAAAGGAAATAAAATCTAAATTAACCTAAAACGAATTAATAAAAAGTAATAAAATAATGAAAATAAAGAAACGGCGCGGCAGACTTCAGACATCGGCGGCGGTCGCCGCATCTCCCACGACGGGCGCCGTAATCGCGGCGGGCGCCGCAATTAAATGGCGGTCGCCGTAATCGCGGCGGGCGCCGCAATTAAACGGCGGTCGCCGTAATCACTTCGTAGCCAAGGTCGGTGGAAAGCCAATTGCGGCGGGCACCGTAAGGTTCACGGCGGGCGCCGTAATTACGGCGGTCGCCGTCTTTGTACGGCGGTCGCCGTTATTCGGTTCAGCTCCTGCGACACTTCCGTAAAAACGCCATAACTTTTGATTCTCAACTCGGATCGCGCTCATATTTTGAGGAATTGCAGTAGACTTCAAAATCTAACTCCTCAATTTGGAATCACTCCATTTGGACATCGGAGTAGAGAGAACGAACCAATTGAATTCAGCCTATGGTTCTTCTACTCTTCAGTGCACTCCTCTTCCTCGTCTTCTCATGTGGTTTCTTCCTCAGTGTCTCATATGATATCCAAAACCGCTCAAACACCTCCAAATACACCAACTTCACCCCCAAACGCCATACACATGAATGTGTCTAAATCTACCCGAATGGCACCAATAAAACCTCTAATGACTCTTACTTAAGCCCTACAAAATAGTGCTTATCAATTTTCTTGATATGACTTGGGAAACGAGTCTTCAAAGGAATTGGTGGTGTTCTGCACAATCTTTCTAAGTGATTTTTCATTAAAAATAACATGAACACTTTCTTCTACCTTTTTAGTCCTTTTGTTGAAGACTTTGTACGCCTTGCTACCCGAGGCGTATCCAATGAAGATTCCTTCATCACTTCTTGGGTCGAATTTGCCAAGATTGTCCTTCCCATTGTTGTGCACAAAGCATTTGCATCCGAACACTCTCAGATGTGAGATGTTGGGAACTCTTCCTCTTAGGAGCTCATAGGGTGTCTTTTATGTGATTGGGCGAAGCATGGCTCGATTGATGATGTAGCAAGCTGTGTTGATCGCCTCAGCCCAAAATGATTGAGAGAGTCCACTTGAGATCAGCATAGTCCGATCCATGTCTTCTAAAGTTCTGTTCTTCCTTTCCACTACTCCATTTTGTTGAGGAGTGTATGGTGCAGAGAAGTTGTGATCAATTCCATGCTCACTGCAAAAGGTTAGAAATTCTCCATTTTCGAATTCGGTGCCATGATCAGACCGAATAACATTGAGTGAACAATCAAGAGATTTTTCTAACAAGGGAACCAGATCTTTAAAGCGGTCAATAACTTCACTCTTAGATTTAATAAAGATGGTCTAAGTAAAGCGAGAGAAGTCATCGACAAGAATAAAGATATACCTGTTCCCTCCTAGGCTCTGAACTCTCATGGGTCCACACAGATCCATGTGGATGAGTTCAAGAGGCCTTGAGGTGCTTACCATGTTTTTGGACTTGAAGGAACTACGAGCCTGTTTCCCTTTTACACAGTCAGAGCACAGTTCCTTAGATGTGCCACTTAGCTTTGGCAGCCCTCTGACTAGCTCCTTTGAGTGTAGCTTTTGAATCAGCTTGGTGCTAGCATGACCGAGGCATTGATGCCACAAATCAGCTTGGTCATTCACAGTTGAGAGACAAAGTTTCTCCTTGGGAACAAATGATGGATCAATTATGTAGACATTGTTGAATCTTTTCCCTTTTAGGATGATTTGTCCCGAGGAGTCAAGGACTGAACATTCGTTTGATCTGAATCTAACTTCATTGTCTCCTTGATCACACATCTGTGACACACTTATTAGGTCAAAACCAAGATTATCAACAAGGTGAACTTTGTTTACCTGAATATGATCGTTGAGTTTCACAGTTCCTATTCCACAGATTTTCCCTTTGCTTTTGTCTCCAAAGGATATGTTCCCTCCTTGGAGAGGTTGAAGAGAGGTCATTTGATTTCTTCTTCCAGTCATATGGCATGAGCACCCACTGTCGATGTACCATAGTTGAGGTTGCCTCTCTTCTTTCTGCATATAAGGGAACTAAGATTTCTGAACCCAGCAAAGCTTGGCTTTACTGGGGGATTAGCATTGCGAGTTTGTGAATAACCAGAGAACTGGTTCCTTTCATGGTAATGAGTACTTTTCTCCTTTTCAAAGTTCCTTTTCTTAGCACAATCAGTGTTGTAATGACCATTCTTACCACAGTAGGTACACAAACGATTGTAAACAACATGTCCATATTTTCCTTTTCCTGGCCTAAAAGGTTTTTCAGTTTTCCTTTTGTTAAAATCAACATTGTTTCTAACCTTGCTATGGGCCATGTCAATATATCTTTTGTGAGCAAAGGAATTGGTGAACCATTGGTTTTCATGAACCATCTTTTCTTTTCCCTTTGGTTCCTTCTTAGGACTTTGAGAGCCTTCATTGAGACGTTTGGCAACCTCAGCCTTGTTCTCAAGGACCATGATCTTCTCTGATAGGAATTGATTCCTATCACGAGAAGTGGCAAGAGCAATACTGAGATTCTCATTCATCTCAACAAGTTCTCGCCTAACCTTTTCTTCTTCAGCATCATTGTTCCCTTTATTATTGACATATCCTATTCCATGGCGTTGTCTCACAAAAACAGTTTGATTTATCATTTTTTCATTAATGGAATTAGTGAGAATGTCTAACCTATCAATTATGGATTGAAGCATGTCATTTCCAGGTGGGTTAGCATGCAAGGGAACTTTGATAGAATCTATGCTAGTTTCATCACAAGATTTGCAAGTTTTAAGGTGACTAGCATGCACATTCCTAATATCAATGAGTTTGGAGTGAGTTTCAGCTAGGTCTTTCTCAGTTTCATCAAGTTTCTTACTCCAAACAGAATTCTTAACAGTCAAACAAGCAATTTCATCTTCACAATCATCTAGTTTCTGTTGAAGGGAACTGGTTTCCTTTCCTAGTTTCTTTATGATCTTAAGAAGTTGTTTCTTATCACAATCAACTAGGGATTTTAAGAGATCGTCAGAAGTTACCTCAAGGTCTTCTGAGTCGCTTGAGTCTCCTTTTGCCATGAGGCATCTTCCTCCAGAGAAGCCACTGAGATCCAGTTCCTCATCTGAGTCTTCTCCCCATGAGGCTACGAGAGCCTTCTTTCTCTGAGGTCTTTCTTCTTCCTTTGAGTCTTCCTTGTTGGGACAATTCTTAGCGTAGTGTCCCTTTTCCTTGCACTCGTAACAGGAGACTTCCTTGAGATCTCTTCTGGGTCCATTGTGGGAGGAACTGCCCTTTTGAAACCTTCCCTTCACAAAGAATTTTTTGATGTTCTTTGTGAAGAGGGCCGTAAGTTCGTCCTCCTCTTCTTCTAAGTCTGAGTTCTCTTCCTCCATCTCGAGCCTAGAGAAGGCTTTGGAGATCTTGAGGGCAATTCCTTTCTCCAGTTTCTTGTCGGCATTGGCCTTGGTGTGCTCTCCTTCTTCAACCTCCAGTTTCCCTATGACTTGGGTCAAGGGAAGGGATTGGATGCCTGGAGTGTTCTTCATGATTCCCTTGAGAAGGGTGAACTTGGAGTTGAGTCCATTGATGACCACTAGGGACTTGGAAACTTCATCCAGATCGACTCCCACCGCTATCAACTTTCCAATCAATCTGTTGAAGCGGGAGTAGTACTCTGAGATGGTCTCAGTTTCCATCATTTTGAAGGTGTGGTATTCTCCTTCCAAAGCAAACTTTCTGCTTTGCTTTAGTTCCTCACTTCCTTCATGCATCTCCTTGAGAGCTTTCCACATATCCTTCGCTGTCTTGATGCCTATAACCTTGTCCATGTCTTCTCTGTCCAATCCATTGAGGATGAACTGCCTGGCCTTGGCATTCTTCTCCATGATGACATAGTGTTCTGGTTTCCAATCTTCTTCCTTCATGGTAAGATCGACATAGCCATCTCCATTTTCGACTATCCTCCAGCATTGGTAGTCGTTGGTCTTGATGTGGCTTTCCATGCACTTTTCCCACCATGCTTCTTCTCCTTTCTTTCGGAGATGTGGCTTGTTGGTGGAGATTCCGAGCTCAAACTTGCTTGGTTGAGACATGATCTGCAAACTTAACAAAGATCTAGAGCTTTTCCTGCTCTGATACCAATTGTAGGATCGTGATTGTTAGATAAAAACTTAAGAAACTCAGAATATCAATTCTCAGTTCCTTTCGCAGCGAAAATAAACAATCAAATAAATGACCAATTCCTTATAGTGGAAACCTTTGATTGCCAACTAGCAATCCAGGATAAAAACCACTACCTTTCTTTCAAAAGGATTTCAAGGTCTACTTCTTGATTTCTTATATCTTTTGGTTACAGCTTATCCTAGGAACGAACACACAGTTCCTTTGCCTTACACACAGTTGGACAATCCTAGATAACTCAACACAATCAATAATCAATCCAAGAAACAGACTTTCGCACTTAGGAACCATCACTTATAGTCACAGGAACTTAGCACTCAGCTCTTCTTCCTTGACTGGTTCCTCTTGATCTCGGTTTGCTTTGATGATCTTGTTTGGAGGTTCACACTAGATATTTGCTAATGAGTGTGAGTCGTGTTTCAGTGCTTGAAGATAACCCTTGGGTTAGTCTTCCTTTTATAGAGGATTCTTCGCAACTCGATCCTCTCTGGGTTACCACAGATTGAGCTTGCCCTAGGATGAGTGGTTCTCCTTGATCCACATTGTTCTTGGCATGTGCAAACAACCTAGGCAGCTCAGAATCTCTCTTGGTTGGTCAACTACCTCAGACGAGCCTTGCTATGTCGTTGTCCAAATACTTTCGTCCGAGGTTGAACAAGCTGGCCGCTTGGGAACTGTTTTCTGGACAGCGACGTCTCTATGTCCTGTCGCTTTCACCTTCTCTGTCCGAGGTTGAGCGTTTCTGGGTATGTTGTTGTTTTGCTCTGGGTATTGGCAGTCTTTTGGAAGCTTCAGACAAGTCGATTTTAACACCTTTTTTCCGAGGTTGTGTGTCCCCAGATTTCTCGGTTTCTGGGCACACATGGGTTCCTCTGGTTTCCTTCATCTATCTTGTTCCTTTGGTTCCCTTGTCCTATTTGGCTTTCTTGCCTTCGGTATATTCCTGTGGTTCCTTAAAACACATCTTTGAGATAAAACATTAGTATCATAATATTTGTCATCGTCAAAAGTAGAGAAACTGAGGAAAGGAACTCTCAAGGGAACCTAAGTTCCAGAGTTCCGTTTCCTAACAGATACTGTGAAGATCCATGAGGTATCCCAAGATGCGCTTTTCCTGTGAGCCTTTTCATTCTCTCTGCGAGATAGGGCCAATGCATGGTTCAAGGCCCTATCTCTTGGCTCTATAACAACTTGGGAGGAGTTAACAAAGGCATTTCTCAACAAATACTTCCCTCCAAAGAAGACTGCTGAGATGAGGAATCAGATTCTTGCATTCAAGATGAAGGATAACGAGTCTCTTTATGTGGGGTGGGAAAGATTCAAGGAATTGCTAATGATGTGCCCCCATCATGGGCAATAAAGATGGACCCTGCTGCATGTCTTCTACAATGCCATTGACAGTTCTACCAGGCTAATCATTGATGCTTCAACGAGTGGTAGAATTATGAGTATGGAAGTTGATGATGCTTGGGACTTGATTGAGAGTACTGCTTAACACTCTCATTATTACAGTGATCCTCACTCTACTTCAAGTTCCAATAAACCTGCATGGATGTTTGAGGTTAGCTCTGAGACACACCAATAAGCTCAAATAGATGCTATGGCACATGAGATCAAGAGGCTGAATTTGTTACTGCAAAAGTCTCAGGCGCAAAGTGCAAGGCAATCCACACATGATGTTTCTGGTGTAGCCTGTCAGTTTTGTGGAGAGGGTGATCACACAATATCATCTTGTCACCTCTTTGCTTTCTAGAATGAGTCTCAAGGGGAAGCAAACTACATGAACAACTTCAATATAGGTCCTAGGAATGATCTGTATTCCAATACCTATAATCCTAAGTGAAGGAATCATCCAAACTTCTCCTACAAGAATGATGATGCTCAGCAAAGACCACCTCCTAGGTTCCAACCAAGAGTCTCACAACCACAGAACCAAGCTCATGTTAAGACTTCTGAGAACTTTACACTAGAGTCCGTGTTGAGGAAAATAGCTAAAACCCAGGGGAACATGGCTTCTTATATGAAAGCCTTGTATAAGAAGGTTGACAGTTTTGAGAGCTTGCCTAAGAGGATGGAACATTTTGAGAGTCGTTAGCCCAAATTACTATGAATGTTCCTAGGCCGACTTGTCAACTTCTTGGTCAACCTGAAGTCAACCCCAAAGAGCATTGCAGGGCTGTCACTTTGAGTGACAAAAAACAGTTGGAGGAGCCCCGTACAAGAGAAAAAGAAGCGACCAAGGAGCATGTGGAGAAGCCACAAGAAGAAGAACCCAAGTACGTTACTTCCCCGCCATACAAGCCACTCTGCCTTTTTCCTCAAAGAAGGATTCAGATACAGCTAGAGCACCAATTTGTGAAGTTTAAGGAGATGATGAAGAAGTTGTATGTTGACATACCTTTCACAAATGTCCTCACTCAAATGCCTGCAAATGCTAAGTTTATAAAAGAGATTCTGATCAAGAAGAGAAGGTTGGAGGACTATGAGACTATGGCCCTGACAATAGATTGTGTTGAGAAAATGCCAAAGAAACTACAAGATACGGGTGAATTCTTTATCCATGTATATTTTGGCAATCTAACTTATAATTGTCTTTGTGATCTGGGGTCTAGTGTTAATGTTATGCCTTTGTCAATCTGCAAAGAACTGGAATTGGGTGAGCATGTTCCATCCAAGACGCGTCTCTTTGTGGTTGATAGATCTGTTACTCATCATGTAGGCATAATAGAAAATGTTCCCGTGAAAGTGGGAAAGTTCTTCATCTTAGGAGATTTTGTGATATTTGAAATGTAGGTTAGTGATAAAAACCCCCATCATCCTTGGCATACAATTTTTAGCCACCGTTGAAGCTAATATTGATGTCAAGAATGGGAAGCTCTCATTCACAATAGGGGAAGATAAGATAGAGTATAAATATTTCAAGGATCACTTCCTTGCGATATACAAAAACACTCCCTCATCTCCTACCAAGGGTACCTGCTGTATGGTTGAGGTTGATCCAAGGAAAGATGAGATCATACCTGACATTGCTTGTTTGCTTGATGAGTCTTTGGGAGATCCGAACCTGGATGGTGTTGAAACTGCTAATGCAATGAAAAGTATATCTCCCAAGAAAAGGAAGAAAGCTAGAACAAAAGTTTTGTTTAAGAGTGGAAATATGGTGATGTTATCCCATGAGAAGTTTAACATGTTTCCAGTCCCAAGGGGACAAGATGGTTGGGACCATATTGGGTGACTTGATTGCTAAGAGGTGGGACGGTTGAGTTATGGCATAAAAACTCATGAAAGTTCAAAGTACAAGGTCATCATCTGAAGCTTCTTGTCACGTCTGATCCGATCAAGTAGGGTACCACCGACCTTCCCGATCCGAGTACTTGGAAGTGGTGGAAGATCAAGCTAATGACCCAAAAGAAGCGCTGCTTCGGAGGCAACCAAAGACTCTAGATGTAAGTTTGCTCTTCTTTCATTATTTTTCTACATTGGGACAATGTAGGGTTTAGCTTGGGGGAGCAATTCACATGTAGATTTGAATGCTCATATTAGTTGCATGTTCATATTAGATTAAGTTGCATTTCCTTTGGTTGTTTTTGCATTTTTTATGAACTTGTTTCCATGCATTGCATTATGAATGTTGTATTTGACCCTTTTTGCTTGATTCTCTCTGGTTATTTTTCTTATAATGCATGATTTATGAATCCTGTTAATATGTTTTGGTTGTTGATATTGCAATTGCATTATGAGCATGATTATGAGGGCTTGAACCTTAGACATTTGGCTTGAGGATGTGACCTTTTGATTGAGATGTGTTAGGATAGACGCTCCAAACAAAATGTCGGTGAGATTTTGACCTTTTTAGGACTATTCTTGTGCAAGTCATGTCTTTTCCTATATGTGTGAATCTCTCTTTGCTTGTTAACTCTAGAACTTGCATTAGAACCTTTTTCAATGTTGTGCTTATGGCTTATGCCCATGACATTAATATAATTGAGGCATTGTTTTATATTAGCCCATTATCTCTGACCACCCTATATATGTTTTCCTCTGCTTGAAGCTCCTCTGTGCCTTAATTGCCTTTTCTTTGGAAGCTCTACAAAACCATACCGAGCCTATTTATTCATCCTACCCATCCGGGGATTAGGATAGTTGATTTGTTTTGCTAGAGTGGATTTGAGCCAAGCTTGGGGGAGGTTATATATATTATTGGTTGGATGTGAATTTTTGTGCCTTTTGTCCCTTCTTCAAAGATAAAAAAGGAAAGAAAAGGAAAGAAAAAAAATCAAAGAAGAAGGACAAGCAAAGGTTATGTTGTATGGGTGTAAAAGACGCATATTTGGAATGTAGGATCTCTTTAAGCTTGGTGTCATCTTGGAGAATTCCTTTTCCCCGGATTTAGCACCACAAGACCTAAATATATCCCTACATGACCTTTATACCTTGGCCCCATTATTATCTCGTAAAGACCTAATGATTTTTGTTATGTACATGATCTATAGTAGTTGAGATTTAGGATGTTGTTGCAAGCCTATGGTAGTTTAGCATTCAAAGTAGAGAATTGAGCGAAACACAAACCTAAACACATAAGCGGAGTTTTATTTGTCTTCTCGGTGAGGTTTGTAGTAGAGGAACTAATTACATTTCTTTCATTGGTTGAGAAGCATGATATGATTGCACTTGTCTTATGTTTGAATTTTCATGAATATTGCTCACTTATCTCTTGGATAGAAACAACCTTAGCATATTTTGTGGATTTCAAGTTGTGTACTTGCTTGAGGAAAAGCAAGGGTTAAGCTTGGGGAAATTTGATAACATCCATTTCATACTTGTTTAGGACATGCATTTAGGCTAGATTTTAGTTATTTTCATGTTATTATATTGCATTTTTAGTTAGTTGCATTGCTTTCTTTAGTTTAAATGTCTACACAAATCTTGATCACCCGCCAAGGATCGCAACCTGATAAATCCATTAAAACACCGTTTGCTTTTATAGTCGTTCTAGCCTTTGTTTCTCGGATTCTTATCTGATGTGCCGAATCGAACGGATGACACCAACCAACCATGCAGAGAACAATTACGGTTGGTTAGTCTAATGAAAGACTATGCAAGGGTACAAAGCAAAGTGGTTCGAAATAGTCGTATTAGGTTAGACTCATCGCTCCTCGAATCAAAACCGATAACGATAGTCAACCACCATACTCTACTAAAACATATGAAGAGGCATGATCAAGATAAGATTCTGAAAGACCAAGTCTCACATAAATCAATCCCAAAGAAGACTCCAACGAATTGAGTCTTATCGGAAATATGACAAATGTTGGGGAACATTAAGTAAGGCAGAATTTCAGTAAACCACCCCTTAAATAGGGCACTTTGCCCACAACCACCCCTTATACACGAAATTACTTACAACCACCCATTAAACACATTCCGTTAGCAACGAGCCACCCATTTACTGTTCCGTCCATTTTCTACCGTTATCTCATGCGAAATTACAAATATGCCCCTCATTTTAATTTTTCCCAAATTGTTTTTTATTTTAATAACAAAATATATTATAATATTTAATATATAAAATAAAAACACATTTGTAATGACCCAACCTAAAAATTTTTGGGTCGAATGGGTCGGGTCACTTTTAACCCAATACTTTTTGGGTCGGGTCTCGACCCAGAAAACGCGGATCGGGTCGGTTTTGCAGGTCGGGTAAAATATTGATAGCTTTAAATCAGACCAAACCGATTTTAATATTTTGAATGGTTAGGTACAGGTTTGGGTTGACCCAGCGGGTCGAGAGCGCCATTTCAAAATTTTATAAAATAATTATTAAAATAATATTTTAATTAAAACAAAAAAATAAATAACAAAGATTATTATATAATATTTTAATAACAAAATATATTATAATATTTAATATATAAAATAAAAACACATTTGTAATGACCCAATGGGTCACCCAACCCAGAAAATTTTGGGTTGAACGGGTCGGGTCACTTTTGACCCAATATATTATAATATTTAATATATAAAATAAAAACACATTTTGTTATTAAAATATTATATAATAATCTTTGTTATTTATTTTTTTGTTTTAATTAAAATATTATTTTAATAATTATTTTATAAAATTTTGAAATGGCGTTCTCAACCCGCTGGGTCGACCCGAACCTGTACCTAACCATTCAAAATATTAAAACTGGTTTGGTCCGATTTAGAGCTATCAATATTTTACATGACCTGCAAAACCGACCCGATCCGCGTTTTCTAGGTCGAGACCCGACCCAAAAAGTATTGGGTTAAAAGTGACCCGACCCGTTCGACTCGAAAATTTTTAGGTTGGGTCATTACAAATGTGTTTTTATTTTATATATTAAATATTATAATATATTTTGTTATTAAAATAAAAAACAATTGGGGAAAATTAAAATGAGGGGCATATTTGTAATTTTGCATGAGATAACGGTAGAAAATGGACGAAATAGTAAATGGGTGGCTCGTTGCTAACGGAATGTGTTTAATGGGTGGTTGTAAGTAATTTCGTGTATAAGGGGTGGTTGTGGGCAAAGTGTCCTATTTAAGGGGTGGTTTACTGAAATTCTGCCATTAAGTAATCATACAAGCGTTCAATAACGACTTGATGTTTCGGTTCACGACCAACCTCACCGCTTAATGCGAATCCAGATTGGAAAGAGAACGGTACTCTGATCAAAGTCAAGACGAGCTTTCCTAGCTGCACTATTCCCTAGCTGCACTACTCATCTGAAGTATATTAATCACGCGCTACGACGACACTTATCTTATTTAAATTCCCAAATGCGCATCACGTTATAGACTTTTAAATATATGTTTCGCCATGAGGGACATATATTGAGTATATGTTTCATCATGAGGGACATATAAGATATATGTTTCGCCATGAGGGACATACTCCTGAATGAGATGAATCCCAAGATTTGTAGCATCAGTTAAGTGCCACCATCTCTATACCCGAGTATAGAGATCGGTCATGACCCACCAAATGGTTTTTGGGTTTATCACCCTTTGCACCATTAATCATTATTAAGAAACGACTGGACCTCGAATAGTCCATCGCTCCTACGAATACTCGTTCTAACTAAACAGTTCAACACAGTAATAATCATATCAAAGCCCTCCAGGGTAATATCATAAATATATATCTATAATAGCGTTATTCTAGAAGATATACAACCTATTATAATATCATATTCTTTTCACATCATTTATCAAACTATTCCCAACTGAACAGTAAATCATTCCAAATTAATTAACAATCAAACTATTGATAATTAATGGAAATATGGAATGATGAGCAAGAGCGAACCGCCACTTGCCTTAGATCAGACGAAAGCTTTAACAAGCTTAGAGACATCGGTTCCTGAGTCTGAACTGGGACAGATCCTAGATATTAAATCCCTCTGAAACGACCCATAACGAGACCCTAAGTTAGATTCAATATCTACATATATGAATCTAAAAGAATAAGGAAGGAATCAAAGGGGTCAAGCCTCGCCCAAAGCCAAACACCCAAGAACACACACCTCGGACAAGGCTCACCGTGGGTGCGGTGGAGCCCTTGCCGCTGGTGCGGTCAGGCGCTAGTGGCGAGCTTTTGACAGCTTCGATGGCGAACTCACCCAATTTGATTCGTTCGCCTTTGATTCGTTTGTGGTTCGATCCCCAACCTTCTTAGGCCTTTGAACACCACTTAAGATCACCTTTGTAAACACTCAAAGTGGTTCAATCTCTTCTCAAACGAAGCTCACAAGCTTGACAACAATGGAGATTTCAGAGAATTTTTTTTCAGAGGAAGAAGATGGAGCTCGTCCATGGCTTCTCCTCCTTCTTTTATATCCCAAGCATGGAGCTTACCAACCAATGACGTCAAGGAGGAGGTGGCCCGACCAGATAGTCAGCTAGGAGGCCAACTAAGGCGAGCTACGGCCTGCGACTTATCGCGATGACGTCGGAGCTGACGATGGCCGCGGGGTGCGGTAGGGTGCGGTGGGGTGCGGTGGCCGACTTCGTGACGGCCTCCAAATTTGGCCTTTGCCGCGGGTGCGGCCACTTGACCGCGGGGTGCGGTCAAGGCCCTTTTTGCCCCCTTTTGTCCAGTTTGTCTTATTTACCAAGTGGTTAGATATTTTTAACCCCGGGTTAAATATATTCGTACACGAACGACCTTTTAACCCAAAAATACATTAACTGTATTTTATATTACTCAGAAAAAATATTACAGAGATCAAACATTTCATAGAATGTCTGTACTTCTCTGAATTTAATCTGACTTTTAATATGGGCATAAGAAAATTCAAATTTTTCCTTACAAAATGAGGGATATTACACAACAAACCCTATATACGAACTCCAAATGGAATTTTAGCTCAAAATTGATCAAAATATTACACACTTTAGATAAATTTCATAATTTCTTATTACTTTAGTGTGTAATTTCAACACATTTGTATGAAAAATTGATTTAAATATTTGCAAATCCATCAACCCCATATTTCGAAAATTTTAATACAAATAAGAATAGATATAGAGAAATAGTACATTTTTTATTGAAGGATTTGTGTGCAAATTTCGAATATTTTATGTTTTTTTTATTAATTTTGAGAATTATGCATAACAAATCCTATATAAAAACTAATTTATATAAAAATTGAAAAATATGTTAATTAGCTTTAAAATTTATGAAGAAAAATTTTTAATAAAAAAATT
Organism: Rheum nobile; assembly: GCA_027886185.1. Taxonomy (NCBI): domain Eukaryota; kingdom Viridiplantae; phylum Streptophyta; class Magnoliopsida; order Caryophyllales; family Polygonaceae; genus Rheum; species Rheum nobile. The sequence goes on along the minus strand of WOAB01000158.1, from coordinate 944,337 downwards.
CATATTTTTTCATAAAATAAAAAAAATTATTGCACGATGATTTACAAATTCTTGCACCAGGCTTTTTTCTCAAAGATATTTGTCTAAAATAAAAAAATTCAAATTAGATTAGGGTCCCACATGAATCTACCCTTGCTCGTGGAGAGCGGTGATCTCATCTAACTGATCCTTCTCCTCACTTTATATATTTAGAATACACTAGTTGATTTACCGTGCCTTGTACCAGGCTTTTTTCTCAAATTATTAATTTATTTTGAAGTATGAGTTAATTACTGGTTTCAATTCATTGATATTAGACAAATATCTTTAATTAATACAAACTATTGTATATCAACAACAAAAATATGAACTTCATATATTGTATATGAGCTGTCATATTATAGACATCTATCTATCTATCTATCTATCTATATATATATACTGAAAAATGAAATAATTCAATTTTTAAAGTGACAAATCTAGTAAAGTAATGATGTGGACTTTAAAAATTTGATCAGACTTATGATATTGCAAAAGAAAAATAGATTGTATAGGTTTATAACACGATATATTTTCTTTGGCCATGCAGTCAAACCTCTAACGTTCATTTTACCACTTTTCTAGAAATTGTAACAAAAATAATGGATCATTTAAGGTATAGAGGCAGTTAACTGCCTCAAAGTATGCTATTGTTTAGCCATCTCGAATTGTTCACAAACTTCTCTGCGGTTCTTGGAAAATGTTCACTCAATTTTTGGATCAAGATCTAAAATTGGATAATTAGTAGCACGGGTGTGGACCATAAGACAGGTCCACACAACAGTTGGTAAATAATCACACAAACACGAAAAGAATAAAACTTAGACTCCCCGGCAACGGCGCCAAATTTGATAGGCGTTTAGTCGTGTATACCTAACAAATAACCTTAAAAACCTAACTAATGTAGTCGGGTAAGTAAGGATCGATCCCACAAAGAGCCAAGTATTCTTCATGTATGCAGAAATTGTATACCAATAGTAACAAAAGGGGGTTTTATGATGATTGTAATAAGTAACAATGAAAACGAGTGAAAAGAGCTGTAAACAATGGATGCGAAATAGCTCAGCCAAACAAATATCCACAGTTCAATTTGATTGATTTATCATTGATTATATCAAGTTCTTTAGACCAATGAATGCTCCTATTCCTTTTCTTAAGTTATTAATAGGACAACCAGACCCTGAGAATACTAATTATCAAATAACCAAAAAACCATCCAGATTCAATTCAATAGCAGCAGGACGTTCAGGAATTTCAATAGATACAAGCAACTAAAACAACCAATTTTACTTAGCATGCAATCAATTCTCTCTACAATAAACTATTCCAACCAGTTCTAGAATATCGTAGTTGCTATTCTGAATTAGGTATTTCAACCAGAAACAATCTAACTCTAGCACAAGAATAATACCAATAACACCTAGTTGATCAGGCTAGTCAAATCAGCAAAACTCAAAGGGATGAAGCACAAGATAATTAATAACATTCAAAGGAATATAACAAGAATTGTAATCTCACAAACCAAAATCAAACGAAGCCTTCAATCGTCTGACTAAGCAATGGAAACTTAGTTCTTCATAGTCTTCAAAGCATAAAAGTACTCTAAGGAAAAACTAATTGTCGTTCTCTAGAATGAAAGATAATGAAAACTAGGTCTAGTCTAATGCTAAAATATCCCAATAATAAAAACTTACAAAATAAGTCTAAACGTAAAAATAAAAGTAATAATTAAGGTAATAAGATAATAAAACGCTGAATCTTCAATACGCGTCAGCCAGCCCGAAAACCGCGACCAGACCCGCGACCTCAGCTAAGACCCGCGATCGCGGTTTGTACTTAAACACACCAGCACCAACTCCTTGACCCGCGGTCGCGATTTTGCTTCTATTGCATCTTCTATAATTTCTTGGTTTTCTTCACTTCTCTTGGCCTCTTTCTAATCACAGAATAGTCTCTAAAACTACCCTAATCATCTCCCATAATGTGCTAATAAGTCCTAGTTACGCTATACAAAGTAAAGCGTATCACTTGTATTAAAGCCTACCAGCTGAAAAAAATATCATCAATAATTTATATTTATTTAGTCACCAAAAAACTATGTAAATTCCATGTGCTAATTACATATTTGGTTATTAATGATATGTATTAAATATCAAATATATTATAATAAGTGTAAAATAGTATATAAATAGAGCCCCCTCTATTTTGCAATTTAGAGCCCCCTCTACCCATATATAACTATTTTGTTCCAAAATTACAAACATATCACCCTCATTTTCTTTCTCACTTCTCCACTCTCTCTTTCTTTCTTCACTTCCCATCTCACATTTGTGCAAAATTAGCCCTCTCTTTCAAAGTTTAGCCACTAAATCGCCATCAATTCGGATCAACCATCCCCTTAAAAATGTAATTTTTGTTATTTGTTCACTAATTTAGTACATAGTTGTTGCAATTTTGTATTTAGGGTTTTGTTAAATTGTGAAGATTGAATTTTGTGTATCATAAACTCGAATTTGTGTTATAAATTCAAATTTGTAAGCTTATAGATCAATAAAATGTGTAATGAATATAATTTAGATAGATTTCTATATAAATTTCATTCGCATGATGGTCCGTATAACCATTGTTGAAGGGCGGAGAAATAGACGTTCTGATGAAGAAGACGATGTTCCATCCGTCACGGTGGAACGTCGTCTTCTCCATCAGAGGAACGCAGCTCCTCCGTGGTCAACTCATGGAGGAACACAGTTGGTCCGTGAGTTGACCACGGAGGGACAGAGTTCCTTCGTGAATTGACCATGGACGAACGCAGTTCCTCCGTGGTCAACTCACGGACGTAGGATACGCGCTATAAAGAAATCTAGGGTGGGCGTTAAATAGCAATCGTGTATAAATATGATATAGCTTTGCTTATTCATCTACAATGATACCACCTAGATATACTATATATAATATTATTAATTTATATGGTAAGAAAGATATAACTAATTTAGGTTGATAATTGGGCTTTAGTTTGTAGAAAACTGAAAAGGCAAATAGGTAAATTAGTTAATTAAGTTGATGACTTGACATAGCTAGATGGTTGATACCTAGGAGAGATAGTTACGACTTTAGTAATAGTATATAGATATAGATAATTTGATAAGATAATTTTGGCAAATAAAAAATCAACTTCCAACCATCAACTTATTTAAGATTGAACATATTTGTGTGTTTGGTAATACAACATCTTTAATAAGTTAATTCGGGTTTAGTATATAACCAACATATGTCCCCGTTCCGTGCACGGGAATTGGTTAATAAAATTTGAAATTGAATATTTACGAAAACTAATATGGTAAATTATAAGCTTAATCTCTTGACATATATGGTAATAAGGTTTTTGTATGATTAGAATTGAAAGTATATACGCAGATTTGTATATAAAAATGAAAAATAAATTAGGAATTTCATATAAATAACTAAATAAGAAAAAATATAAGTTTAGATTTAAGTAATGAGAATGCTAATTATGTATAATTATATAAAACTAAAAGGGAAAAGATTAGGGGTGTTCAACATGGGACCGGACCGGAAAATCGGACCGGACCGGTGAAATTACGGTCCGGTCTCCGGTCTAGGTTTTTTCCTTAATCCGGGTCCGGTCCGGTCCAGACCGATTTTTTTTATTTTTTATTTTAAATAAAAAATAAAAATTTAGGAGTTTAAATGTTTTTTTTATAGATATTTTTCTTAATTTAATAAGTTAGGAGTATAAATGTTTTATAGATATTAAATAAGGTTTTTTTTATATTTTTTAAATAAGTTCCGGTCTAAACCGGTCCTAGACCGGACCGAATAGGTCCGGTCCGGGCTTTTGAAAAAATCCGGTCCGGACCAGATGAACACCCCTAGAAAAAATGGTTAAATTATATCACATATTTATTTTAAATATTTAAAATATGTATTGCCACTTTTACCTCATGAATAATACATTACCAATTATTTTAAATTGTATATTACCATTTATTTAAATTTAAGTATTAAAATTATAAGAAGTAATATGTAACTAATAAGGTAAAACTATATTATAAATAATTTTATTTACTAATAAGAAGAAACTAATAAGGCAAAAAGGTATAAATAATCTTTGAGATGATACTATCAATATAACTAAGGTAAGTTATTTTAGGTAAAAAATAAGTAGATAAAAATTAGAATATGCAAATAACAAAATTAGGGAAGACTAAATTTGTAATTGTACTTTGAGATTTGCCTACGTGGCATAGCTCACAGACTGACACCTAGGAGAGATAATTAGGGTTTTAGTATAGTATATAGAATATAAATAATATTAAATAAGAAAAAATTATAATATTATGTTATGTTAAATTATTATTTTCAATATAATGAAAACAATTAAAAGTTTCGTTTATAGGAAAGTAATATATTCTCACTTTGTATTATTATTTTCTTTTTATGAATAAGACAATTATGTAAAATATGTGTATTATATGAATAAGACAATTATATAAAATATGTATATTATATGAATAAAATATTTATTATGGTTCAATACAAAGTTCCATAATTAAAAGTTCGGATATGTTTAAAGGAAAGTAATCCATGATATGTAATGTGAGATATTTGGTTGGTAATCAAGGAAACTTGTATAGATAAAAGATAAAGTAACTTGAAGAGTGAATAGGTTTATCTCACAATGCAGTGCACTCATTCTCAATCTCAACATGAGCAACGTGCGGAATATCAAGACTTGGGACATAAAATTGAGGTTTTTCCTCATATTCAGCATATTTTCACTTCACCGATCTAATCCAGGTCCCTCCTAGAGAGCTGACAGTCAAATCACAACTACAACCACATTTACAGCATGACAATGATGCCTCTTCTCTATCCATTTTCTCCAATATCAACAATATTCAAACCTAATTATATTTTGTCATCTCAAAACCCCCTTTGATGCTACAAATCCATATTCAAGAATCAATGGTTCCTCAGAAAACAAGAAAAATAACAGGCTAGCAATCATTCTATATCCCAATTAAGTGTTTTGGCTCCAATCACACCATATCACCAACCAAATATTCTGTCAAACTGTGTAACTGCAACCAAGAACCTACAATTTTCAACAGCAAACCGCGCATAAATATCATCAGAAGCTGACCAAAATTCCTAAATTAGAAAACAAAACTTCAATCTTAGGTCAAGAAAATCCGCCATTTCACATCCACATTCCAGTTGGGACTAAAATCAAAATAACTAAATTCGATAGATGCAAATGAATAATAATCGAGCGAAACGCAAATGTTGTCTACAGATAAACAAAATCCATAGCTGAGAAACAAAAAAACTCTCAACGAAAATAACGCAGTTATGCGATTACGAAAAGAAAGGATAAGAAGATTAGAATTAAAGTACCTATCAAATACTCCACAAGAAGAATTAAAACTGCAACCGAAAAAATTGAAAGAAATTGGTTGTGGGTCTAAGACGGACTGTGGATGAAGAACAGGGAGACGAAAGAGAGAGAAACAAAGGGATTGATCCTCTTCAACTTCTTGTCCCTGTCGGTTTGGCTGGCACAGATCCTAATATGTTTGTTTGAGGATTTGAGAAAATCCATACATGGGAGCTTGCTTGTACTGTAGGCGGCTAAGAGAAATCCGAGACGACGATGATGGAGAGAGTCGAAGCGAAGTTGGGGAGAGTGGATGACGATGACTACGAGATAAAACTAGGGAGACGAAGACGGCTTGAGAGGTTGAAGACGAAGAGAGATTAGGGGAGATCGTGTGAATGTGAAAATGGAAAGTGAACGGTCTCGGTTAAGAATATCCCAAAAATCACGTTAATTTGTTTCAACCGGGTGTGTGCCTCCTATTGTACAATATGTGCACCGTCCTACATTAATTTAAAATTCCTATAGCATTTTTAGAAAAAACCGCGAAGAAAGAATATATCTTTTTTAATAAAATTAAATCATAACAAACACTACGCTTTTATAAAGAAGCGCGCACTACCACAAAAATGCTCTTTTAACCCGTGATATAATAACCCGGATGTTAGATATCCGGTATAATAGGGGTCTAAAATAATAAAAAAAATGTATTTTCTTTTAAATTTTTCAAAAAAATTATCAAATAACCTGGATTTAAGGCAACACGTCCGGGTTATTTGAGTACATTGCTTATTGGACCATGTACAAGAATAACACGGGCGTGTTTTTGCTTGATATATCCGGGTTATTTTATCTTGTAATATAAGAATATATCTCGAATATATATATTGGAACAACGCCCGGGTTATATAGGTTACGTGTTTTCTAAATTCGATCTCTATATATCTCGGGTGTGTCTTGTCCGGATTATTTAATTTATTTGATGAAAGTATATAACCCGGATTTATGAAGATTCGGGATATATAATAAAAAAAACCTAATTCCAGCTCTTCAGCCCGGTACATTCTTCAAAAGAAAAACCAAGTTCTGCTCTAAACCCTCCTCCGCCAATAGGTTTCCTTCTACAACCCTCCCCCGCCACTAGGTTTCCTCTTGTTTTGAATTCCGACGAAAGCAAGGAGTCTCGGTGGCTCCGAGAGGAACAACGGTGGCTCCGGGAAGAGCAGCGCTGGCTTCGCGAAGAGTCCTGGTGGAATTCCGAGCAAAAATCTTTCTTGTGCGAAATCTCCACGCTCAGGCTTAGGCTTCAACAACTGGAATTGATATTGGAGCGTCGGGATTCCCTTTCTGATTCATTGTCCCAAATCGCATCTAATGGATCATACTAGGCTTCAACAAACAGACGTATCTGGTCCATTGGTAAGACTAACTCCTTTGCGCTTGATTCTAATGCTTTTTCCAAACATATCTGTATAAGAACTCTCTTAATCAAAGGTGTAAAGGTGCTAACACTAAATTAGCAGAATACTTCTTTGCTCACGTATTTATGCTAGTGTGTGAAATAGGTTCTCAAGCATAAAGTATTCAAGATCATATCCCTGAATGAAACTTTATGCTAGTGTGTGAAATACTTCTTTGCTCACGTATTAACTGGATTTTCGTGTGTTTGTGTATATGATGTGGATTTTACTAGAAATTGAACCCCTTTGCTTAAGTAATCTTTTTTTGCAATAGATCAAAGCAGAGATGGAAGGATTAGAGCGAACCAAAGACGAAGAATCGAAGAAAGTCCATAAATTGGCCTTGGAAAGGGTATCAGCAAGAACTTTTAGAGCCCGGAACATCATCCTCATCATCTTTGTTTACTGTAAGCAGCAAAAGCAGTGTGAGTAGCATAAGCACTAATATTGCTAGCAATTTTGCAATGAAACTGGAATTAGGAACTAATTGCTTGGACTATGAAATATTTTCTGAAGACCTTACATATAACCAGCAGATTGGACAAGGTAAGATTCACATGATTGTGTAGTGAATGTGGTTTTAAAAGGTAATAAACCATTGACAGTAGATTGTATACTTCAGTGGAATCTTCAATGAATAGGAATGTTCCATTTCATATATACTAAATTAGCAGAATACTTCTTTGTTACAACATAAAAGTAACCTTGTCAGAAATATTATGTATGTCTATCAAGGCAAGAGGAGGATACTATCTTCAGTATATTATTATACTTGTATAATGATATGCCTTTCCATGTCTTCTAAATCAGATGACAATGGGTGAGAAGAGAAGATTTGGAAAAGGATTTAAAGATTCACACAAAGCAACTTCGTCATACCTTGCGTTTTTTTTAAGAAAAGAAGCTTATCATGCGAGATCACATGAAAGAGGTCAGTTTTGTATCACAATGACTCTTATAATGAGGATATTTAGTTGTTTATAAAAAAATTGTTGTCTTGATTGTCTATCATCCTACACTTAATTTGATTGTTCTTTTTACAGACTACCAAAGGTGTAATGCTTCATGCTGCTGCAGTAGAAGCAACAGCTGACGGTCATACATATAAAGAAGGGGAAGATAAGATAAAGCTGCACACTCACTCATATTGTTGTTTGGATTCTGCACAAGTGCTCATTGTTGCAAAATCTTGTATCAATATTATCCCTAGTTTCATATTTTTTTTTTAAATGTCCATTGTTTCAATTAGATCTTTTTCTTTGGGATTTCCTTTGGTTGATGAGCTTTAGTTCTTCAGTTATGTTTCATAATTCTTTACATGAACCCAAATGCTATTTTTGTAGTTCAAAATCAGATCCTTACTATTTCTTCTCAAATTAAACAGTTCGGGTTCAACACCATGTATATGCAAAAATCTTCAAAGATTGAAACTAGCGAATTCCTCTGCTTACCCATCAATTCTTGCATGTTGATTGCTATATTCAAAGTGTCACTGGTTTCTGAGAGATTCTAGGCATGTGTTGTTTGTGCTTTCTTTTTGGTGAAGGTCCCCTATTTCCCATCTTTTTAGGGTCATTTGATAAAAGAAGTGATTTTTGGAAGTGTGACTTCCTGTACTTTTCAGGGAAAGCATAAAAAAAGCATCATTCTCATTCTATCAGATGTTGAAAGTTTTTGAATCGTGTGTGTGTGATGTACTTAATGTAGTATAATGTTTATGTACTCATATTTAGAGGATGCGGATCTGTGTTGCAATAACTTTTAATAGCTTGTGCTTTGTGTAAACATTCTCTTAAAGTGGTTATTGCTCTCTTTATATATATATATGGCAAGCTCATTAGTTGCTCTGTAGGATTGTTTTTGTATAGAGAAAGGGGTCTGGTGACGTACATGTTTGATGTTGTGTTTTGCTTACTTCCTCTTGAATCCATTGTCTTATTCAGTTGCAGGATTTATATAGAGCTTAAGCACTATGTTAAATGGAAACTGGTAGGTCAGCTGGTATAATATCTTAGAAATGTCAAAGCAATTCTGGCCAATGATCCAGGTTGTCAAATGTTTGAATTTTTTCTAGAGTTGAATTTTATAACTTATCATCAAGCAATTTCGTTGTAAACTTCAAATGTTGACCACTTCAATATCTCATCAATGTTAATTTTACCTGGTTTGACATGGTCTATTTTTTAAATACTAAGGTAATCATATATGATGCAACTGTCTGTCTATTCATTTCTTTTAGTCCAGCTCTTAGCTACCGAATCCAAACGTTTTTTATGAACGGGATGGGACAGTCCACAATAACCATGGGGCTAGAGTTTGGGCTTCCTGAGCTTGGTGACAACAAAGATTCAGGACATGAGGACAAGTCCTAGAGAGAGTGAGGTATCTTTTCACCTCTCCTTATTTCCTTGAGACTTAATTTCTCCTATGGTTATTCTAGGGACTTCTCATAAAACTTGAAGATGTTCTATTCCACAAAATCTTGGATTATTGACTAGTTCAAAAGGTGTTATTTGGGAATTAGTATGATCTTGGTTTAAATCTTTTGAAATTTACCTTGTCATGTACAAGTAAATCATATGTTTTTTTATCTATCCAACCAGTGTTCTTTTCAATCTTCTTCTACTTCCTAATTCCAAGATTGAACCTTTCAAAACTAAAGAATTTGTTGATCAGTTTTCAAATTTTCATCATTTTTTGTTCAAAAAAAGTAAAGAGTACTTTGTCAATTATGTTTTTATCATAATGCAGACTTGGGTTTCTTTATGTTAAGTTCGGCTTCTTATTGTCGTATGCCACATTCATAATCAACCAAGGAGAATCCAAAATGCTTACAAGAACAAGGTGAGAGTTCTACTTCTACTGAATGTATATATATCCATGAATGTTTGATTACCAATACATATGGATATAATTGCTCCCTAGTGTTTGTAGTAATTCATAAACTATAAAACATATTGATACATCATTCATGGTCAAATTGAAGACTATATACACTAGAAGATACTATGACTAGGAATTTTTAGGCCTCATTTGATGCAAATTATACTGCTTTGAGCAGGAATAAGGACTGAAGAAATAGCCTATTTGTGACTCTAAAATATGATGAATCAAATGCATTCTTATGGATTTTCAGGATATCAGAAGCTCCACAGAGGATATCAACAAGAGACCCCCATCAGCAGAGGAGAAACATTAGTGATTCTGATCCTCACCATAGACCAATCACCAACAAAAGTCCCAGGTTGTTAAAAAACCGACGATCCCCGAGAGGTTCCCAATCCGACCCGCAACTCAACTAGAGGCGAAACAACAGCTTAAGGTCGGATGGAGGGTCAAAACAACAGAATGTCAAAAGGAGAAATGATCAAAATAGAATTTAAGCAATACAAGAACAACACAGAAAGAATTACAAATTTCTTCACAAGGTACTACCTCTTTTTGTTTTATTAGGAATCTATTATACCCTCAACATGCTTTTCAAGGATAATGGTTAAGTGTATACAATGCAAAACCTCTCACGAAGTTAAGAGATTGTTAGATGGCCTGTTTTATGTTTAATAAGTCTGCAAGTCACATGTAGTAGTTGATTGGGTTGATTTCAGGGTATAGCTGTTAGTACCAATATGCTTTTACTGAAGTTTGATGTAGTTCCCTCCTAGATATTCGTATGTTTAGCTACCATTAGGTTGCTTTTTTGTAGACTTATCTCACTAATGTACTCGTTTGTTAACTTTTTGGATCCCGGTTTCTATCGAACTCACTGGATCTGGATTATGTTAGTCTTCATATATCTTTGCACATTGTGCATGCTTGGAAATAACTTAGTTGAAATTCCGTTTTCAAGTCAACAAATCCAGTATTAACAATAACTTGCATTATTTCTGTAGCAGGTTATCCTGAGTCAATGGTGCTTTAGAAAAGAAAATAAGTCCAGTTGCTACATCTACATGGTCTATGGAAGGTGTGAAACTTATTTTCTTACCACCATGACAAGCTTTTGCTTTCCTTGTATTGAACTGATTAGGAATACTGAGATCCACATGAATTTTTTTGTCTTTGGACATGGTTAAGTATGTCTGATGTATTAGAATCGGTGACTTGCTTTGTACTTGCGATTCCAAGCTAATTAAATCAGGTGAAGAATGTTTACCTTTTGGTAGTATTTGTATATTGCGTGTTCGAAATGTGGTATTACATTTTTTGTATGGATTTTAGAGTGGTTAATACATTGAAAACAGACACCTTTGGTGTATTTTAGTTACAGGGTGAAAATCTGTAAAAAATTACATATTGTTCTTTTAGTTTTTAAAATATTATATAACCCAGGCCTCAATACAACGGATTATGCGACATTTTGAGATCAAAAGAATATAACCCGGACCTGAAAATATCCGGGTTATGAAGTATCTTTGAAGATGTGCTGCTGATGGAACTTTTTAACCCGGACCTTATTTAGATCCGGGTTATAAAGTCTGGTTATTGTGATGTTTTAACAAGACATTATAACCCGGACATCAGATGGTCCGGGTTATTTAATGACTTTTTGAATCCGGGCGTGTTTTTTAAGTCCAGGTTATATAGTCTATTTTTCTTGCGTTCTATCGTCATGCAATTAACCCGGACATGTCAATAGGGGTCCGGGTTATATATCCTATTATACCCTCAACCTGAAGCCCGAATCATTTTTGTACCAAATCCGGGTTATTTCTACTTTTACACCCGGGTTAAAAACCCATTTTTGTGGTATTGAGCGCTATTGATAGTATACACAAGGACAACACTTTTTCCGAAAAAATCGCTGTTAAAATCTAAATAGCCAACACCTGATTTTTTGTTTTGCCTCATGTCCTCTACAAACAAATTTGTTATGAGCCCCTTCCAGTCGATTGTCTCTGCCCTAGCTAGTCATCGATCTCCTCTTGTTGTTCCGCCATAAGATCTTGGCCGACAACCTGTTCTCTCTTCGTGTTCGGCGTCTTCTCACATATTTCATAGACTCCAGCTTTGCCTAGTTGTCTTCTCCGTGTGCGGGTCATCTGGGAGTCCTTGGCGGCAGCCACTCGATTCCGGTCATCCTCGGCAATTATCTTACCCAAGTCACCCTCAAATCTCTCTCTCATATTTCTAGTAAGTATTTAAATTATCACTATCTCTATCTTCCTCTTCTATTTTCGTTGCTAGTTTACTGTTTTGTGTAATCTCTTTGTGATAGGTTTAGGGTTTTGTTTAAGCAAGCAATTGGTTGTGAAAAAACTTCTAAAACTTGTTATTTGTATAGATGTGGTAAAATCCATTGTTTGAGAGATAACAAAATTTATTTATGTAAGATTATAAGCTTGAAATGTTCAACTGACCAATTAGATGTAATAGAGTGATTTTACAAAAAAATATACAATTTGGACCTGAATCTAGTGCTTACCACTAGTGGTTACCAAATAACGATAGTATTTCTTCAAGGAGCCATTTACAAAATTATTACTATAGTTAACCATCTCTCTTGTTTTCTTTGTTTCTATTATGCAAATTATTGTATCTTTCCTATAATCATCATTCACCTCCCCCCTCTTGAATCCATACTTGTACTTTATATGTGACGGGGAGGTACTTAATAAGTTCTCTGCTAAAATTCTTACCAAAATAATTGATTCATGTATGTAGAATCGAGTGTGTTAGTATAAGAAACGGTAGAACTGTTCCTTGGGTAGCGGAATACTTATAACAGAAAAACAGCGTAACAGACAAAGTTTCTTAGAGAGGAAAACTTAATCAACCAACTAGTTAGACCTGAGCAAACGCGGGTTGGCCCGCCCGCCCGGCAAATAATACAGGCCTAGACAAGGATTCTAGCCCAAACGGGCCGTTTGGCCAAGCCCGGACGGGTAAGCGGGTCGGGCCCGATTTATGGTTTAGGCTCGTACGGGCCGCTCGACCCGGCCCGACCCGCATATTATTTATAATTAATATAAAAATATATAACAAATATATATAATAAAAAAAACCTAACCTAAACTTACTTACCCTTTTCTTATTAATCAATATCTACTATAATTTTGTCCTATGAGAAAATATTGAAAAAATCTCTACATAACTGAATGCAGTGTTTACATCATTTGAAGGCGGTGCCACCTGGACCCCATTGAAGACAAATGTAACGGCCTAAAGGTGTTCAAGCCAAACGTAACCGCCGTACAGTAATCATGCAAAATAATCATGCAATTAGGTGATGCCTGTTACAAATTAGCTCTCATTCAAAGCCAATTGAATCCCAACGTAACCGGCGTACACGTGTCTTCCTCATATGCCAGCCATTCTTGCATTAGAGTCTCTTTACGAGAGCCACCTTTCCTAGACCAACACTAAAATGGATTCAGCATCTGCAAAAAAACTCCTTCACGCCTAGCTCCTCCGAACAAGCCATCCGTAAGGGGATGATGAAGGCGATCGATGTTTTTGTGGCTTCTTCGTACATTCCATTCTCTGAACTTGCTGTCGGTGTGGACCGGCCTGTGAAGGCGATGGTGATCCGCAAGTGGGATGCCATGATGCTGCAAAAACATTACATAAGTACAGATTATATCTTGGCCGATCATGAGGTAGTAACAGATTGCTTTACCTTACTTTGCCCGCTCTCTAAGGTTGTTGTCGTGCTTACTTTATTTGTCTTATGCGCCAGGGAGGTGCCATTCACTGCGTAGCCAGGGCAAATATCAGCCACTGCTTCACGGGCAAGCTCCTGGTCGGGGAAGTTTACTCTATCACCAACTTCACTGTTGCCCAACCAAAGTCCCGGTATCGCCAATTTCAGAGGTTATATATCCACATGTAGTTAGGAGAAAAATATAATTACTGTCGGCATGTTAATAGAATAATTTTCTTCATTGAGCTACTTTGGCTTTCATTGAAGAAAAAATGTGCCAACCTAAATTTCTTGATTGACCTACTTTTTCATTGAAGAAATAATGTAACATCTAAACGTAAGCCACAGAGGAAGCTGGGATGATCAAGACATACACAATAATTTACAAGTTTACATGCTTTATTCCTATTTGGTGTCACCATACCAAAAACCATTTTCTTACTTCTCTAATTACGTCTCATCATTATACTATATTTAAACCAAGATATTACCCTTTCTACTGGATCTGATATCAAGACAAAACCTACCAAGCATGAAAGAGCTGTAAAACAAGCTAGGATTAGGCAGAGAATCCAAACCAGCAGCACAGGTGTCACATAATATAACCATTAAAAAATTTATTTTACCTTTCATTGTTTGATGATATGTGTAGTTACTTTACAAAATGAGACCCAAAAATAAAATCACCTTTGAATTCATATTTGGTCATGTGATGAATATTCTACTTATAAGTAGCTGAACTTGTAGTCCTCTTTCTGGACTAAGTCGTAGTCTGCACGAGTTAGGAGAGGCATTTTTTTAAAAACAACATAATCGGATAACAGCTACATCCACATAACTTGAAACTAGGCTGAAGCAATGCTCACACAATATGAATTAAAAACAACAAAATGACAACCTGAAGAGCCGGAAGTTACTAAGTACATAGGAAACCCAAAAAACTAGTACACAACCGAAATAGTAGTGCATTTAACCCCTGAAATAATAGTGCATTTAACCCCTGCTAATTGGAAAAAGTAACCTCCAAATTATTAGTGTATTTAATTCCTAGGGAAAAAAACTACAGTGGGTTAAATTAGCTATGAACGAAAGACGTTGCGGTTTACCAAATCCATTCAAGCTTCGTGTTAAATAGACATTCATGCAATTTCCATTTTCATGCAACCTAGCACATGCCTACAGAGCCCTCATTCTCTTGCCAACAATGGATACAACTACGATCCTACATAACTCAAGCAATCCGGTAAGGGCTTTATTTTACCCCCTAATGGAAGCTACTACCTTTGCAAGTCTGTCATTTCAAATTCTACTTTGTCCAGGTTGATGTTCCTGCAGGCAAGGTCACGGAGAATAGCACTTACGCTGGGGGTAAGGTTATCTTGGATTCCAACATAAACCTATGCATTGTAATTCTATTATTTCAAGAACTACTGAACAACTCAAAAACATGATACCACTTGTTTCAAATACACAATACAGTACCTTCAATCAAAATTTATAGGATGTTTCAGATGTACAATTGCGACCAAAAGAACTTCAGGTGACTAAAATCATCTTGAATTTCACCACAAAATATCTCTAAAACCTGAAGAAGTAATAAGCAACCAAACCTTCAAGAACACGGAGACAGGCATCGATGACGACGTCAAACACGAAATGCCGGCCAAGCAAAACCCTAGAAACCGAGGTCAGCAACGCCCAAATCAACACACACAATGCAAAAAGATTAACAATTCTACCAACATCATCATACTCTCCAATCCACCGATCCACAATCTCCTCCTTTCTCATCTTTAGCTGCTCCAATCCGGCGATGATTTCACCAATCGACAGATAACAAAGGAAAATCCACTCTTGGGACGTCGGAACGAGCTCCGATTTCAAATAGGGGGTTTGTGGAAGGCGAATTGAGGTGGCGGCGTGGATGCAGTTGGTGGCAACGTGGATGCGGTAGAACACGCGCCATCAAGTGTCGGAGTAGATCAGGCGGTGTGGATGCGGTAGGTGGCGACAGCGCCTTCCTAGCGGGTTTTGGTGACCACCGAAAATGGGCTTAGCGGCAGTCTTGG
The DNA here is from genome assembly GCA_027886185.1 of Rheum nobile. Lineage (NCBI taxonomy): Eukaryota > Viridiplantae > Streptophyta > Magnoliopsida > Caryophyllales > Polygonaceae > Rheum > Rheum nobile. Next base: position 928,752 of record WOAB01000158.1, on the reverse strand, counting down.
CGATGGTGGCGAGGGGCTGGGTTTAGGGTTTTTTGCAGCTTCCGATTGAAAAAGTATACCAGCTGGGTGAAGTCGGCTGCTAAATGGCCCACATACTTCGGCCACAACAACTTGCCATGGGCTTTCGCATGGGGGGGAGTTGGGAAAAGCAAGCCCATATCTTAGAGGCATTATTAACATATTGGCAATATTGTTTACAACAAAAGCAATGAAAGTACCTGCAACACTAGGGTAGAATGCGGATCACAGCCTAAATATTTGTAACACAACAACCAGTTTGTCAGCGGTCTGATCGTCCTACTTACATTTTATACATCTATATTGTATATATTCTGTTGACAGGTAGCCTACCCACGTTTGGAAACATGGACTTTCCATTACAGCTACTGACAACGAGTATCAAACGACCAAGCGGAAGGGTAGAGGTTTACTGCGGGCTAAATGTCATGCAAACAGGTATCGCATAATTACCATTATGTTTATCTCTTGACCCGTAATAAGTACAATGATAAATATACTAATTTAAGGTTATTTTTATCTATCATGAAACAATAATTTTATATTTTCATAATGCATATATGAGTTGCACTTTTAGAAAATATAACACCTACTAATAAGTAAATCTCATTGCTTGATATGAACTATTTACATTATTGAAAAGAAAAATCAATTACATTAGGAGTTCTTCTCTAAAATAATCTTGAATGTTTGGAAAAAATAATCCTCTTATAAATATACCTCTTATCCAAAAAAATATAGTATTATTTTTTGTCTTTCTTGAAGTATTTACATTTAAAATTGAATTAGCATAGACCGATATTTTATATAAAAAACAATGTACTAATAAATAATAGCTTAAGAATAAAGCATTTTTATTGAGAAAAAACCATGTAGTTTGCACATATAACTTTATGACATAAATATATGAATTGGAATTAAAGGGGTTGTTTTTTCCAAATGGGAGAATTATTTAATTAAAAGATGTATTTATTAGTGGAACATAGTTACGAAATCTCGAGCAACTTTACAAACAACAATGCCCCCCATTGTTGCTTATCCATACGTTCATACCACACGCTATGAAAACATGTGTCGTTTACTCTTACAGCTCAAGTAGGCCAGTGTAAGTGACTAACCACGATAAAACACTCAGGCGGAAGTGCAACCGGTATTGTCGAACGTGCAAGCCAACCTGCAACACTGACAACCCCGAGTAAGATTTGCACGAACAATTTAAGTATATGCATACATATCACAGTTTCTAAGCACACAAGTCTTTCCTGTTGTTTGCCGCATCAGGACGGCGTGGCCGGCCACCAAAAACGAAACACCTAGAGGAAAATATAGCCGCTACTTCCCAAGTCGCTAGCCAACTCGCGCAAGTGGGAGCCCCAAGTAAGATTTGTACAATATGGAATCTAAGTACAGTGTCCCGTCCCCCCCCCCTTATTATTGGACACAAATTACAATTCACATCGCGTCTTTGAACAGGGCCACGTGGACGACCTCCCAAGGAGAGCGGCACAAGTGCAGCTGTAGCACGACACTCAAACAGTCAGTAGCTTTATGCCATACCTAAAACCAAAAATATTTGCTCGGCATTACCATTATGTTATCTTCAATCGCAGATGTACAAGTGAGCTACGCAAAACTAAAGTCGCCTACAACAAAGTGTTATTTCTATAACGCACGGATGTGGCCGGAGGAGAAGGCTGAGAAAGTGACTTTTTCCAAGTTTTCTACGTCAATCTGCTGTCAAGAGGGCAAGGTCAGCTTGCCCAGGCTCAACGAAACACCTGAGCCGCTCAAGCATCTACTATGCAGCTCCACCGCCAATGCTACTATGTTTAGGCGGAATATTAGAGCCTACAACAGCTTATTTTCCTTCACATCATTTGGTGCCATGATAGATGACCACATCAACCGCACCAAAGGCCCGTACACCTTCAGGATTTCTGGCCAGAACTACCACCGTTTGGGAGCCCTAATGCCAGGTGAAGGAGCCCCGCCAAAATTTGCACAGTTGTACTTCTACGATACTACCAATGAAATTCGGAACAGACTTGGATGCATGAACATCGGCAGCGAAATTGATGCAAGCACGGTGCATAATTTAATGGCCATGTTGGATGCTATAAGTGTTGTAGCACAAGTCTTCAGGAAGGCAAGAGATTGGTCCCACGCTAATGATTCTTTGGAGTTCACGATCAAACTAATAGGAGAGAGGAAGCCTGATAAAAGGCAGTACAATTTGCCTACCACGGATGAAGTAGCCGCACTCATTATAGGGGACTTCGGGCACAACAGAGAGCCCAGAGACGTGTACGTCCAAACAAAAGTAGGATATCCAAGGAGGATATTGGAGCTACATCCATCATACATGGCCCTTCAGTATCCTTTATTGTTTCCTCACGGCGAAGATGGGTATCACTTACAAATCCCGTATGATAAAAACTCTGGGAGGAGAGAAACACAAAGGAATAACGTAACAATGAAAGAATACTATTCATATTGTCTGCAACAGAGGGCGAGTGAGGCGACGACGCTAATACGCGGAGGCCCCCTATACCACCAGTACATAGTAGATGTCTACACTGCTGTTGAAGAGGAGAGGTTACGTTGGATTAGAGACAACCAAGCGCAACTACGTGCCGACCTATACAACAACATTTGTGATGTTGTTACCAAGGGCGATACAGATGCAAGAATGGTTGGCAAAAGAATAGTCCTCCCAGCTACCTATACGGGAAGCCTACGATATATGATTCATAATTACCAAGACGCAATGGCGTTATGCAGAGTATTCGGGAATCCCGCCCTTTTCATTATATTCACTGCTAACCCTAAATGGTATGAGACAGGTGAAATGCTGGCGGAATTAGCGGGGCAACACTCAAATGATAGGCCCGAAGTCATGAGCAGGCTTTTTAGGCGCAAGGTGTGCCAGTTGCTAAAAGATCTTAAAACACACGAGATATTTGGTCCCACAAAGGCAGGTACGTGTACCCTAAAATGAATTAGGTCAAACCCCTATGTGAAGTTGCACCCCGTATTTGTGACATATGGAAAATTCACAATGCATATGTCCCGCTAATTAACTTTCTTCTGTTTGTAAACGTGCAGCCATATACACCATTGAATTCCAAAAGCATGGCCTTCCGCACGCACACATTCTCTTATGGTTGGAAGAAGGGTGCAAGGCCAGGACAGGAGACGCCGTAGATGATTTCATTTCAGCAGAAATCCCGTGCAAAGAGACGGACTCGGAAGCGCATAAACTTGTGGCTGAGCACATGTTGCACGGGCCATGTGGAGATACAAACCCTAACGCACCGTGTATGCACAATGGGAAATGTAACAAACACTTTCACAAGCCCTACTATGCAGAAAAAACGCTTGATGAGGACGGGTTTCCAGTTTACCGACGTCGAAATAATGGAATTACAGTGAAAAAGGGCATGCGACATTTACCAACAACCATGTCGTGCCATATAATCGGTACTTACTGCTGAAATATGGCGCGCACATCAATGTTGAATGGTGTAACAGAACAAGAGCCATCAAGTACCTGTTCAAGTATATAACCAAGGGACCAGACAAAGCAACTGTTGTCTTCATGCAGAAAGATGCGCACCCACACAGAGGTGGTCAATCCACAAGCCAGGAAATAAATGAGATCAAGCAATACCTAGATTGCCGCTACCTATCTGCATGCGAAGCTGCTTGGCATATTTATGGGTTCGACATTCATTACAGTTGGCCTGTTGTTATACGTCTGACATTCCATCTCCCAGAACAACAATCAGTGACATTGTCAGATTCGCAAAACCAGTCCACTGTGATACGCCGAGAAGGAGTACACTCGACAATGTTTACAGAGTGGTTTACTCTGAACATCAAGGATGAGGCAACACGAAAATTAAAGTACGCAGAAATATCCAGACAGTACACATGGGATGTATCACAAAAGGTGTGGGGGCCAAGGCGGAATCTCAAACCGATAGGCAGAATTGTGTACGCTCACCCGGCCTCCGACGAGAGGTATTACCTACGCATGCTTCTAAATGTGGTTGCAGGACCCCGAACATTTGAAGAAATCAGGACGGTGAATGGGAATCAATATGACACCTACAGGCAAGCATGCTATGCCCGTGGAATGCTCAAGGAAGACAAAGAATGGACCGACGCAATAAAGGAAGCACAAGTCTGGGAAACGGGAGTACAATTGAGGGATTTGTTTGTCACGATTCTAACTTTTTGTGAGGTTGCCAACCCGGGAAAACCGTGGGACACTAATTGGCCTGTGCTATCAGAAGACATACTATACAGGAAGAGAAGAGAATTCCAATTCCCGACCTTAGAACTCAGTGAAAATCAGCTAAAAAACTATTGCTTAGTTGACATTAAAGAGCTTCTTGCAAAAACTGGGAAATCATTGATTGACTACCCGGGAATTCCGATGCCAGATAAGCAACTGCTAACCGCAATGGACAACCGGCTCATACGAGAAGAACTCTCCTACAATGCCCACAAAATGGAAGAGTTGCATTTAGCCATGTATCGTTCATTGAACGCGGACCAAAAAGCAATCTACGCCAAGGTGATCAATGCAGTGAATAGACAATCCGGAGAGTTCTTCTTCATCTACGGTGCAGGAGGAACGGGGAAAACTTATTTGTACAAGACAATTATGGCCTGCATACGATCACAAGGGAACATCGTCCTTGCCATAGCATCGTCGGGTAAGTCCTAAGCTACTTTTACTTACGTCATCAAATTTGTAATACCTAATCCATTTCTTATCGATGAAATTATGCCGCATACAAGACAACATGCTTATGTCGACTACACCCATTATAGCTCAGTAACAATAACACTACAACATCATTACGTACCTGATGGTTGCATGTTGCCTTTAGATACAAAAAAGAATACCTCGCACATTCAATTGAGCTCATCTCTAACACTTTTATTCCCCACAGGTATTGCTTCCCTTCTACTACCGGGCGGCCAGATAGCCCACAGCAGATTCCTAATCCTGATCGAACTGCTAGATAACAACACATTCAGAATCAAGCAAAACACGCAATTAGCACAGTTGATGCATGAAGTCAAACTGATCATTTGGAATGAAGCACCAATGACGCATAGAAATGCGTTCGAGGCATTAAACAAAACACTGCAAGATATCCAAAACATCAAACATGCTAAAAACAAACACAAGCTATTTGGCGGCATAACGGTCCTACTAGGAGGAGATTTCAGACAAATACTGCCAGTCATTACCAAAGGCAAACGACAAGACATCGTTCAAGCGTGCATCAACAACTCGCCTATTTGGAGTCAATGCCAATTACTCACGCTGACCAAAAACATAAGGACCAATGACCAACAAGAAAATGGGGAGATTGACATCCGCAAACAACAATTCAACACCTGGATTCAAAAGATCGGGGATGGAAATGCTAAGGCAATAGCGCTAGACAATGAGGAGGAAGAAATATGAACCGAGATCCTAGGCGAGTTCATAATCGCACCAGGGGAAAACCCGATTGAGCAACTAATTGACAAAGTGTTTCCAGATTTCGTTGCAAATGGAACGAACACGTCGTACATCCAAGACAATGCTATCCTGACCCCCTTAAACGAAGATGCAGATCAGATAAACAGTTACATGTTCAAACGTCTACACGGACAAAAGAAGACATACAAAAGCGCATATGAGATTTGCAAGGCATCTACCGATGTGGCTGCACAAGAGCTTTTGTACCCACCAGAATTCTTAAACAGCCAGGATTTCCCCGGTACATTACGCTAACACCTCCATACTCTATGCCTAATAAGTTATCAAATCACCAATGGATGAAATAACGTTGAAACCAATTTACAGGAATCCCACCACATGCGTTGGAACTAAAGGAAGGGTTGCCGGTGATGCTTCTAAGGAATGTCAACCCATCGCAAGGGCTGTGCAACGGCACCCGGCTCATCATTACGCATTTGGGGGACTGGATTGTTGAGGCTGAGATTATAACAGGCACGTGTGTAGGGAAAAGATACTAATTCCTAGGATCACACTAAGCACCACCCAATCCAAATGGCCATTCGTAATGAAACGTCGTCAATTTCCCCTCAAAGCTTGCTATGCTATGACTATCAACAAAAGCCAGGGGCAATCACTAAAACATGTGGGATTGTACTTGCCAAAACCAGTTTTCTGCCACGGTCAACTCTATGTGGCAATATATCGAGTGACAGACCCACAAGGCTTCAGTATATTATTACTACACACGGGAAGAGAGCCGGCAAACTACACACGGAACATAGTCTTCCGAGAGGCATTCAACAACTTGGTCACCGAAATGAATGTAAGTACTAAAACCAATTCTGATAGTACCACAACACACGCACAAAACTACAAATCAATGAGAAATGATTACAAGCCAAGAGTTTGACGGGAAACACCGTTTCGTGGTACACACTACAACCAATATGTTATAACGCTTTTAATAGAGCTTGCTCAAATATGTGACATCATGTATCAGGTCTAGCACCCCAGGGAACTATACATTTGGCACCAATGGAAAGCATGAATCGCATATCAAACCGTCAAACAAACTTGAGGTAAGCAGAAACATTATTTCCAACAACCATGTGTTTTGAGGATCGTTAGATACACAAGAATTCTAAAAAGCTGTACTGGAATAGCTCCTTTGGTTTTACAAAAAACCATATATCTTTTGCAGGGTTTATGGCTTCGGGTATGCCTCAACTACTTCATTGGCCAACTACCATGGACAACGACAAGCCCTATCAAAGAGGTGTATTACCAAAGGAGACCACAATGACGAACTACGCAAGCCCCCACCAAACATAAAACATTGCCTCGTGCGTAGCACGGGGCTCTGCTTTCTAGTAGTATTAAATAATTCGTTTGGAGAATAAAAAATAAAAATAAAAATATACTTGAGAATGTCCAACCGGGCCGCCCGCGGGCCGGCCCGGCCCGGAATTACGGGCGGGTTCGGTTAAGGATTTTGGCCCCAATAACGGGTCGGGCCCGGATCCGGCCCACTTAAACGGGCCGTAAAAATGGGTCTGGCCCGAACCGGACTCGTGTTTGATCAGGTCTACAACTAGTTGACTAAGAAAAATCTCTACCTCTAGGTTTCCCTAGTAGGATTTCAAATGTCTACTTGTATTATTAATCCTGAAATTACAATCAAGCAAGTCGTATCTCAACCTAGTTTACCCCTAGATATCTAGACTTCTTATTGTAATGTTCCTAACAATACCTAAGACAATTAAAACCCTAACAAGTACTCAACTCACAAGAGTCTCGTCCTTGTAAGCTCTTCTCCTTCACCGAATGCTCAAAGCTCTGTGGAAATGCCGTAATTGCTTGTTGAAATGAAGTAGACGACTTCCTTTCTTATAGTCTAGGAATTCTATCTAATTTACCCTAGTTTTACTTAAGAAAATAAGATAAAATAATCCTATACAATCTTTTCTAACAATAAGATCTTCAACAACTTTATCTCTTGCGGCCCAAGTTGTTTCTTCAAGATCTATTTCCATAAATATGAGATTCGGCAGATTATAAGGGCGACAGTGCGCGCGTCTCTGCGTTCCTTGGCGTTGTTCCCTTCCTTTCTTGTTCACAACCGCGTGTCTTCATTTCTCGTTTGTTCCAGCGCGTTGTTCCATTGTTGACTTCTCTGTTCCTTTCAATCTTTGTTTTGATTCATCACATGGTTTTCATCATTCCTTTAATTCATATGATTCCTGAAACTTATAGTCACACTAAAAACCATTGAGTTTATCATCATCAAAAAACTAGAGGGAACATCATCGTTCTAATAATTTCCCCCCTTTTGGTGATGACAAACTCCTTCAAAATGTGCACGTTCAAAACAGTCAAGTAAAAAGTCAATCACATGCAGTCAAACATATACAACGATCAAGATATTGACATAGTTCCCCCTCAGAAAGTTCATAGAAATATTTACCTTCAAGTAGCGTCGTCATTCTCCTTAGCACTAGCTTTTGTTATCAACCCCTCATTGGGTTTCACATTTTTCTGTTGGGCTAAGAAATTATTGGTTGTCCATGAAGCCGGCCCAGATAAGCAAACGAGTTGGGCCACGATCTGGAAAAAGGGAACGTTGAGACGGTTGAGTGAATATCGGACGGATGGAGCAATAACCCGACGAATCCCTGAAAACTCGGTCGTCAACAAATAAATTAGTTGAGTCTTGTAAATCATGTATAAAAGGGGTTAATCTTTCTCTTGTAAACACACAATTATTACCATTAATACAAGCTATCATTTTCAACTCTCTCACTCTGTTACGATTGTTATCTAAGTTTGATTCTTCATTTCAATCTTGAAGCGACCGACAGTTAGATCATTCGATTCGACCAGTCTCTTGTTCAAGGGAGATAAGCTAATCTTTGCATCCGTTTAACCTTATTTCGTTTAGTCCTTTACTTGATTTGGATCATTCAGATATAATCAATATTGTCGTTGTCTAGTTGCCCTTCTTAAGGCGATTCAGGTCGGTTCGATCTTTTCACCCCAAAACAATTTGGCACCCACCGTGGGGCATCTAGCCAATCAGTGATCCAATCACCAATGCAACACTCATCCCATCATGGCCGAGGTTGGAAATCCTGCAATCCTCATCGAAGACCAGGCTCAAGGCAATGTCCAGATCATGAACCGGACAGAGGACATCAGTAGCCAACCGATCGCAGACTCACGAATGCAAGAACTCGCAAAAGCCACGAGTCTCCTGCAAGAGCAACTGGCCCAACAACGTGCTAGAACGGAAACACTAAATACCCAATCTGAATCCAAAATTGTTCGACTAACCCGTGAAAATGAGTTGTTGAAATCACAGGTACACTCAGCCGCTTCTACCTTGGATGGGATAGATGCAACCCCTGCAACGGCGACTAATGCCTCTCTACCTTCTGTTATGTTTCAGACCCCTTCGGTCACTTTCGTTACAACTAATGTGCCAAGCTTTGTAGCCGATCCCCTCGAAGCTCGAGCGATCCATCCACAGGTAATGGATTCAGCCGATCTCCAGACCCTCATACAACAAGCTATCAACGAGCACATGAAGACCCTGGACGATCGCATCGCACAAATCTCAGGAGCCCCTCAACCAATCGAGAAAGAAGCAATCGACGAATACGAAGATTCACCCTTCGCAGAAGCAATTGCACGCGTCGAGATTCCTAAAAAGTTCCACGTCCTGAACATGCCCAACTATGACGGGACCGGGGACCCCGACGATCACGTCTCAATTTATAAGCAAAAATTAATGAATATTTTGATCCCAAGAGGGAACCGCGAGGCAGTCATGTGCAAAAGCTTTGGCACGACCCTCGCGGGACCTGCACTAACTTGGCTTATGCATTTGCCACGGGATTCCATTGCTTCCTTTGCCGACTTGATCAATTCATTAAAAGTTCAATTCGCTAGCAGTCGACGATTAGAAAAGCAGTCAAGCAACCTATACAGGATCGTGCAAAGGTATGGCGAACCCCTAAGGGATTATCTTAACAGGTAAAACAAAGAGAAGGTCACAATCCCACATTGTGACGTTCTAACATTGATCGAAGCATTTCGTCGGGGCCTGGTCAAAGGTAGTGAACTCTACCGCGAATTGACCAAATACCCATGCCGAAGCTTTGAAGACGTACAAGCCAAAATCATGGCGCAAGTTAGACTCGAAGAAGACGAGGAACCCTCCAAAGCAAACAAGAGTCCCGATCGAGTCGACCGAAAGGCATCCTCGGATTATCGATGCGATCGACGACCCCAACCGTACCCTAAGGGGCGAAGCGACCTCGGTCAGGTAAACAACTCTTATGACAGGAACTAGGATTGGCGAAACAAGCCCGCTCTCCCTCCGAAGCTTCAATCTTACAACTTCAATATCTCCATATCGGAGCTCGTAAAGAGTTTCGACAAATATGGGAAGGAAGTAAGGTGGCCTCGGAAGAGCGACAAACCATACGCCAATAAGGACATGAACCGGTGGTGCGAGTTCCACGGGGACCATGGACACTCGACGGACGATTGCATAGCCTTTCGTAAGGAAGTCGCAAGGCTCCTCACGCAGGGGCTATTACGCGACGTCATCTCACATAGGGCCAAAGCAACCGTCGATCGAATGGATTAGGTAATATCAGCCAAACCATCCTCTCTGGTTCCCACTAAAATTGTTAACACCATTTCAAGAGGGTCAGACGTGTGTGGGAACACATACTCGGCCGCCAAAAGACATGCTCGAGATAGCAAAGGCAACAAGCCGATTCAGACAGAGACAAGGCAATTACAGATCCCCGACGCTCCCGCCATTACCTTCGACGACTCAAAAGCTAAAGAGTTAGGCGATCACCATGACGGTTTGGTAATTTCTCTTTCAATTAGCAATTGCCTTATCCGTCGTGTTCTAATCAACACAGGTAGCTCCACCACTTGTTGACACTAGACACCTTAAAGGGTATGGGTTTAAGCGAGGATGACTTAACCAGAAACTCTACCCCGCTGGTCGGATTCAGTGGGGAAGTTAAGTATATCCAATGCGAGATCGTGTTAACAACGTATGTTGGTGGAGTCAATCAACAGGTAAAGTTTTTAATACTCGATTGCCCGTCTCCATACAATGCAATCCTTGGCAGACCCTGGATCCACGCCATGAAAGTTGTACCTTCCACTTACCACCAGACAATAAAGTTCCCTACTAAGTGGGGGGTACAGGAAATAAAAGGCGACTAGCGGACTGCCAAGGAGTGCTATGTTACTTCAATGAAAGGGGCAGTCGACAAACCTTCCGCATAGCAATCACAGTATGGCGAAGGAACCACGCGATACGTCGAACTAGAAATGGAAAACCTCGACGAGATCGCGCTGGATCCCTCAAAGCCAACACAAACAGTGAAGGTCGGATCGGATCTAAACGATTCGACCAGGGCAGATTTAATCTCTTTTTTACGATCCAACTCTGATTGTTTTGCCTGGTCACACGAAGACATGGTGTGGATCTCCCCAGATATTTTTACTCACAAATTGAATGTAGATCCGACGTACCCTCCAGTCAAGCAAAAAAGGAGAAAGTTCACGCTAGAACGTACCAAGACTGTAGACGATGAGGTAAAAAACTTATTCTAGGCAGGTAAAAAAAGAGAAGTCAAGTACCCCGACTGGTTAGCAAACATCGTCGTGGTTCAAAAGAAGAATGGGAAATGGAGAGTGTGCATCGACTTCACAGACCTAAACAAGTCATGTCCAAAAGAAAAGACGCAATGGTTGACGCGGCCGTCGGACACAAAATGTTGACATTCATGGACGCGTTCAGCGGATACAACCAGATTCTCATGGACCCTGGCGACCAAGAAAAGACAACTTTCATAACAAGCCAAGGTACGTACTGCTACAAAGTAATGCCATCTGGACTAAAAAATGCAGGGGCCATGTATCAGAGGTTGGTAAACAAAATGTTCAAAGACCGGATTGGAGATACCATGGAAGTTTACATCGACCACATGATCGTCAAGTCCAAAGCGGCAGGGGACCACATCAAACACCTAAAGGAAGCTTTCGAGGTATTAAAAAGATATAACATGAAATTGAACCCGACTAAATGCTCTTTCGGAGTGTCTTCAGGAAACATTTTGGGATACATGGTCACTCAAAGAGGGATCTAAGGCAGTCCCGACCAGATCAAGGCCATCGTCAACCTTAGATCCCCTCGATGCGTCAAGGACGTCCAGAAACTAACAGGACGGATAGTGGAATTAAACAGATTCATATCCAAGACTTCGGATAAATGCAAGCTCTTCTACGAAGCCTTGAAAAAGAACAAATCATTTGACTGGACGACAGCCCATGAGCAAGCCTTCCAAGATCTAAAGACATATCTGGCAAGTCCACTACTATTGGCTAAACCAAAAGACGACGAGTCGTTAGCACTATATTTGGCCGTATCAAAATCAGCCGTCAGTGCAGTCCTAACAAGGGAAGAAGATGGTAAACAATTGTCAGTCTACTATGTAAGTCGTTCCTTACTCCCCGCCGAAACCAGGTATACATCACTTGAAAAATTAGTATTGGCATTGGTTATGGCCTCAAACAAGTTATGACCCTATTTCAAATCACATGCTATTATGGGCCATACACCTTGTAACACCCCCAAAACTTAACCCTTTTGGAAATGTATTACCGCCAGTGACCCTAGTGTTCCTTACCGAGATCACCCAAGGCTTTACCATTTAAATACAATTTATGAAATACAAATGATACATAATGATCAAAGCATGCAGTTCCAAAACATAACATTGTCAAAGAAACATGAGTTACGGGATTACAACCCAATCCCGAATAGGCTAACACAGAGTTTAAACCAAATACAATGAAAGTCTTATAAAGTAGGGTACAGCGGAAGTCTTACAAAACACATTACAACCAAAGTCATTGTCCAAAAGATCTCAACCTAATTAACGAAATAACTCAAACATTCAAAAACCACCGTCGACTCCATAGTCCTTCTATTCTTCTAAGCTACTTTCTATCTGATGTGCCGAATCGAACGGATGACATCAGCCCACATGCAGAGAACAAAGTTCGTGGGTTAGTCTACTTGAATAGACTAGCAAGGGTACAAAGCAGAAGGTTCGATAACGATAATCAACCTTCATACTTCTACGGAATAATAACAAGAGGTATGCACAAGAGAAGACTCTGGAAGACTGAATCATTACAGAAATCAACTCAAAGAAAGACTCCAACGGAAGTGAGTCTTTAAGGAATTATGAAAAATCTGGAAAGTTTAAAGAATCATACAACAATGATTTAAAAGCTGACTGAGATGCTTCGGTTCACGACCAACCTCACCGCATACAGCGAATCCAGATTGGAAAGAGAACGTATTATGATCAAAGTCGAGATGAGTTTTCCTAGCTGTACTATAACTTAGCTGCACTACTCGCCGAAGGTTTATTTATTATGTGCGTCGAGTAGCACTTATCTGATTTATATTTCAAACACACATCACGTTATTAGACTTTTACATGTGTACCCCACCATTGGGACGACACATCTTAGTATACGTTTCGTCGAGAGTGACGCATACCGGAAGGTTTGTGACACCAGCTAAGTGTCCTGCCTCTACACACTTGTGAAAGAGACCGATCATGATCTTAGAATAGTATCAGGTGGAGACGAGCCACCCCGATACCAGATTATAAAGAAATGACCGGACGAAGTCCGAGTACATTCCTAACTAACAGTGCTAACCACACAGATATAGCACAATCACAGTTACAGAATAAATCCACATAAAGGCCCGAAAGGCGATCACAGATAATAGCGTTGTTCTAACAGATATACAACCTATTATATGATTTTCAAAACAGTTTATAAATCACTTCCAGAAGAACACAGTAATAATCGTTCCAAATTAATTAATCAATTGAAATAACTGATAATCAATGTAAATATGGAAACGATGAGCAAGAGCGAACCGCCACTTGCCTTAATCTGCAGAATTGAGACAAGCCTAACGACAACGACGGGATTCCGGGCTCGACACGGGTATGGCTCCGATAGCACAACGACCTTTGAATCGACCCATAAAAGGAACCCTAAGTTAGATCTGACATAACCACAGTACGAATCTGAAAACGACAAAAGAAAACGAAAGGAACGACGCCACAACGACGACCACCAAAGCCAAAAGCCCAAAAAGACATTCTGGACACTGGCGGCGGTCGCCGTTCTTGGCGGCGGTCGCCGTGAAGAACTCAGACGACAGAAGCGGCGAGAAAACTCACCCAAAACACGAGCGACTCGGCCTCCTTCGACTTGCTTTGGTTTCTAACCTCCAAGGCTACCAAAAGCTTCACAAAGGCAATCTGGAAACACCACCAAACGACCTCCGGCGAAAGCTTCAGAAATCCGGCGAGGCACAACTCCGATGAGGCAAGAATTTGGGAGAGCTTGGGCTGTGGATTGAGCTCAAAAACCCCTCCCAAACACCTCCTTTTATAGCCAAATGCCAGGAAACACAATGATGGCCCTACGACGAGCTACTCCGACGCTGCCAGAGCCACGCCGACGACCTTCGGGCAAGGACCTCCGGACAACGACGACAGCGGGTGCCGCCATAAATGTGGCGGGCGCCGCCATAGGCCTGGCGTCCCCAGCTAGGAGAAGACCCAGCCTGCTCCTCGAGCCTGGCGACGGCGGGCGCCGCCATAAATGCGGCGGTCGCCGCCCCTGTGGCTTTGCCGCCTCCTCAGCTCTTAGACGAAAACGATATTAACCCGGGATAAAATTATCGTACGCGAACGAGTATTAAAATCCAAAGCACGTCGTCTGTATTTTATTTCACTGAGAAAAATATTACAGATACAGAGCACATTACAGAATGTCTCCAACTTTCTGAATTAAATCCGACGTACATAACTGGTACTCGGGAAAAATCCCAGAACTCCAGAAATAGCTTATAAAAATACAGGGTATCACACACCTCACCGGATTCGACATCAAGTACAAGCCAAGGACAGCGATCAAATCTCAAGCTTTAGCCGACTTTGTGGCCGATTTCAGCCCGACACTGGAACAAGAAGCCACGAAGGAGGTCGAACAGTTAAAAGTCAAAGAAAACAAGGGCACATGGCAACTCCATATAGACGGAGCATCGAATGTAAGAGGAGTCAGCCTAGGTGTCGTACTAAAATCACCACAAGGGGACCATATAGCCCAAGCTGTGAGATGCGAGTGGGATGCGACCAACAATGAAGCAGAATATGAAGCCCTCGTATTCGGATTAACACTCGCGCACGATCTCGCATTTCTAAGCATAGAGGTGACATGCGACTCTCTCCTAATCGTCAACCAAGTGCAAGGTTCGTATGCTGCCAAAGACGACAGAATGATGACATATCTAGATATCGTCAAAAAATTGACAATCAAATTCCAGAACTTCACCATCCGACAAGTCCCACGTGACCACAACACACAAGTCGATTCCATAGCAAATCTTGGCTCCGCCTTGCATCCTAATGACTTCCACAACATTCCATTGGCACATATCACCACACCGGCCGTCCGCAAAATCTTCAGAACAGCTAGTCCAGACGATATTCAGACAATGAACGAGTTACCCTTAGAAGAAGTGGTCTCAACAGAAGTAGGCGACCACACAGAAAAAGATTTGGTGGGCAACCAAGATGATTGGACCACCCCCTACATTAAGTGGCTCGGGGACGGAACACTCCCAATAGACAAAGTAGAAGCTTAAAGACTCAAGGTACAAGCCGTAACTTTTGATTTCACTACTAGAAACGCCAAAATAGGGATGGATTTTAGCGACGACCTTCGTCCGTCGCTAATATAGCAACGACAACAGCAATGGAAAACAAGATCCGTTGTAAAATCAGCGATCGAAAAAAAAGGATGTTGGTATATCCGTAACAAATAGCAACGGAAGTAAGTATGTCGCGCTTGTCGTCGCAAATCTTTGCAACAGAACAAATTTCGATGCCATGGTCGTCGCTATTTGCGACGGACATAGCGACACCTCTTCCCCTTGTTGCAATGGTCATACCAAACACGTCGTGCATTGTACTACACGTCGCTACGGTGGTCGCTAATTTTCGATGGCTTTAGCAACGACCTAGACTTTTGTTGCTATAATAATGTAACTTAAGTGCCATCGCTACAACCGTAGCGAGTGCCATCGCTAAAGCATCCGTCGCTACTTCCGTCGCTACCGTCATCGCTGTGTCCGTCGCTACAGGCATGGGTAAGTCCGTCTCTAAAATCCGGATAAAACCCTAACTCTAATTATCGCTCCGCCTTTTTACATACTCGTTATCTACGACGGCAGATTAATGTCTAATTTCACGATTTCTCAAACCTGTTGTCAACTCCAAATTCAATCTCCTGTATACGTACGTCTAGATTCAAGATTATTCAAGTTGTGAGGTTAGTGATTGAAATTCAAGTATACTTTATTCCTTATCATTCTATCTAAATTTCATGTTGTACTGTAGATTATTTATCTCTATGTGTGCTTGGATGTTTTTGTACACATGTGCATGCAGAAGACATGGATAATAATCGTGCTTGGATGTATGATATGTATGACCGTGGTGAAATTAAGGCAGAATTTTTCAATGGAGTTGGCATTTTTTTGAAGTTTGCAACTTCCCAAGTTCGTTTCATGGATGGGGACAAAATAAAATGCCCATGTACCAAATGTCGTAATTGCAATTTTTTTCCAAAGGATGATGTTGAAGAGCATTTATATCGGCGTGGGTTTATGCCTAACTATTATTGGTGGATGGCACATGGTGAGCCATCCGAACCATTTGTACCTCCTTTGAGTAGGGAGCATTTATCAGGGGATAATCGAGGAGATCTCTATGGACAATTAAACGCAGAGCAAAGAATGGTATTTGATATTGCAGGTCCTAGTTTTGTTCCTCCAACATGGTTTAATGTTGATCATAATGATGCTTTTGGTCCAACCGACGATATTCAAGATGATGGAATAGAGAATTTTGATCCAGATAATGAGATGGTGACGGATGCAGTTCCAACCGCGGAGGAGGCTAGGTGGTCCCAACGCTTTTATAGTGTGTTAAAAGCGGCCGACGAACCAGTGTATCCAGGGTGTGAGACACATACACAATTGTCTTTTGTGTCAAGGCTTCTGAGTTTGAAAAGTGAACATAACATGTATGAAGGCCTCTTTAATGGTTTTGTTCAGCAGGATGATGAGGTGTTGCCTTCAGGTCATAAGATTCTGAAAGATTACTACCAGACAAAGAAAGTGTTTCAGAGTTTAGAATTGCCTGTGGTGAAAATTCACATGTGTCCTAATGGTTGTATGGTATAATGGAAGGATGATGTTGATGCAGAATCTTGCAAGTTTTGCGGTCATGACAGGTATGAGCGTAAAGGTGGTCGAAATTCAGGAATTCCGCATCAAGTTTTACGATACTTGCCTCTAACTCCGCGACTACAAAGACTATGTTTTTTATTTGCTGATTTGGCTAAGGGTATTAAGTTGTCTTTTGGGGTTGTTTGTTGTTAAGCTGGCTGTTTTTGACTTTTTCTCTTTGCTGATTTTTGTTGATTATGTTTTTTAGATAAATGAGCCTATGTAGGATTTGAACCCACATCTTTGTGCAAGAGCACAATTCTCTACGAATTGAGCTAATAGGCTATAATTATTGGTACTAGGTAAGCTAACAAAATTAAGCTGGAGGTGTCATCTCCCCTGGTGACCATCGCCTCTAATTCATTTTCTCTCTCATCTGTAATCAAGTTACTATTTCTTTTGTCTCTAAGGATTGATGGAAACCTCAAATGTTTCATATAACTACAAACAAGTTCTAAATTAGAAGTTCGTAAATTTCTCAGTAGATTTACAAAAATATGCACATAGTTCTTCCCAAGCTCGCAAACATTGTTCTTAATTCTCCATATTCTCACAGTACCACATGTACTAAAATCGTGCACATAACATTAGATATTGCCTGTGTTAATATTCGTTGAATCATAGGATAAATAAGCTTCACACAGTTACACATGGAAACTATCAAAGTTAAGTAAATCATAACAGGAACAAAGAAACATTTAGCATCTTCCTGACTATGATACATTGAGCTGGGGAAAACAGCAGAACAGAGACAATATCTAACCTTTTTTGACAGTGCCAAAATGCATTGTTTTATTGCTGACTGAAGGTCTGCATTTAACTTGTCTGCACCATTTCCTCGGCTAGAAGCTTCAGCTGGAAAATGTGGAAACCATACTGGAGGACGCAGCCTATCCGGCAAAGCTCTCAGGACAGGTTATTACTGGCCCACAATGAACAAAGATGTGACCGATTACGTCAGAAAGTGCAACGCTTGCCAACGACATGCACCTATCACGCATCAGCCGTCGGTAGTGCTCTATCCGACTCTAGCCCCCTGGCCCTTCATTCGATGGGGGATGGACATCGTCGAAAAACTGCCACCAGCGTCAGGACAACGCGTCTTCATCGTGGCCATGACTGACTATTTTTCTAAATGGATAGAGGCCGAAGCATATCGAGAGGTAAAAGAGAAACACGTCATCTCATTCAGAAAACGTAATATTCTATGCAGATTTGGCGTCCCTTCAGAAATCATATGCGACAATGGCTCACAATTCATCGGTAGCAAGACGCGATCCTTTTGTAAACAGTGGAACATCACACTAATCACGTTCACACCAAGATACCCACAATCAAATGGTCAGGCAGAATCCAGCATTAAAATCATCATCAATAATCTTAAAAAACGCCTCACAGGGGCAAAAGGCAAGTGAAACGACAAGCTCCCTTTGATATTATGGTCTGACAGGACAACGCCAAAAAATGCAACAGGACAAAGCCCTTTCTCACTAGTTTATGGAAGTGAAGCGGTCATCCCCACTGAGCTACTAGTCCCAACTGCCAGATACGAACTTCAAACTCCAGAGCAAAACGACGTCGAGTTAGCTTATAATCTCGACATCGTCAACGAGACAAGAGAAAAAGCCAGAATCCGAATGGTCCAATACCAACAACAAGTCGCCCGGAGCTACAACAAGAACGTCTGAGCTAAAGTCTTCAAGTTAGGAGACTGGGTCCTAAGGAAAACGTTCCAAAACACCAGAGATCCAACCAACGGAAAGCTAGCACCCCAATGGGAAGGACCTTACCTCATCAAAGAAGTCATCGGACAAGGAGCATATCGATTAGAAACAAAGGACGAACACCTGATCCCTAGAAGTTGGAACACGGTCCACTTAAAGTTGTATCATTTCTGAACTCTTTTTCTCTTAACATTTTATGTACATCTATCCAGTTATATCCGCTTGAATTACGATCACTGACTTAAGCATCGGAGGGCCGTTGGGTCACCCCCCAACGGTCGCCCCAAGATCTTTCTTTTTTGTACTCTTAAACGCAATCTGAACAGGAACGAGAGGCCTCGAAGACAAACTTGACATTCAAAAGGATATCCTTACTATATACGAAGTAGCGCTTACAACATTCAAATCGATCGATACATGGGGAATGGAGGAAACAACACAAAAACATCCCATTTTACAAAAGGCTTGTCCTATTCAAGGTACTCGTCTTTACCATATAATACAAACTACTCTTCCCTAAACACACAGAGCATGCTACATGGACATTTACAATTACAGGTCGCCACGACCAAATGATTCGCGTCACAGCCAAGGCGCAATCGACAAGTCCACCTGTAAAAAACACACAAACACAAGGTACGTAGCATACTAAAACACTTACAAAATACGCGACCCGTGATGATAGACGGGTCGCCAAAACATTATCCAACCTATCTCTGCGATGGGGCACAAGGTGTCACGATAAAAGTACCTAAACAATCAGAATATTTTGAGATAAATAACACGATCTTCATACATACTAAGACTCGTCCAACTTCTCTTTGGCTTGCACAGGATCGACTTCCTTATCATTTTTCGCTTCGGGGAGAGCTTTTGGCATATCTGCAATCTTCTCGACCTCCTCAACCGCTTCAGAATCGGCATCGTCCTTTTGGTCGTCCTATCCTCCCTCCAAGCCGGCCAACTTAAAGAGCTCGTCACCGGGATTGACATCAGGGTACAAGAGATCCAGATTGGCTCTTTCCCCTTCGATATCCCAATCCACGTCAGTACCAGCGGTGAACTCCTCCATCATCTCAATGCGAGACTTCAAACAATAATAAGTCCCTACGTCGCCAGCAGTCCGAGCATCTCTCTCACGACGCTTTTCAACCTCCTCGACTTGAGATTGAAGTTCCTCCTTGACCGACATTAGCTCCTTCTCGACAGTCCTCACACGGTCCTTGGCAGCCTTCGCCTGGCTCTCCGCCTATGTGATTCGCTTGTCAGACCTATCACTCAATTTCTGTATAGTAGAGAAAGTGACCATCGAGTACTGAAAGGCCTGCATTTCATACAACATGTAATCAGTTTCAAAAAAAAAACTCGAATGAAAAATCTTCTACTACTTACTTTCCAAGCACCGACGACAGCTTCATCCATACAATAGATAGGAGAAAGGTCGCCAATCTCTTTCTTGGCTTCTGGATCAACAAATCGAGTCAAATCACTCGCCGCTCTCTCTTTCAACATCCCTGGCGGGGAACCCAAAGCGACGGAAGCCTTCCTCTTCTCCCCTGATATCTTAGACAACGGGAAGTCTAAAGCGATTACTCCAGCAGACGGTCGAGTCTTGATGATAGCCCTCGAAGAAGACGCTTTGGCAACCGATAACTTTTGCTCCAAAAGGCTTTTCCCCGACAAACGAGCACTGGATAGTCTGCCGTGAGATGCTGATAAAATATCACAACACCATAAGCATATGAAAACTCCAAAAACCAACCACACGCATACCTGTAGGAACGAACAAGTGCCTTTGGAGATGGATGCGAAAGGAGTCAACATCTCGACAGGATCAGGTATTAAGAAGTTGATGTTCTTGAAATATCTTTTCGATTCAGGGAGCTTGAGTAAAGCCTTGGTCGCTGCCTCGAAATCACAGTGCCCGTTCCTTTTGAGTCACCCTTAAACTTCATCTTCTCCACAGCAGTAGAATCCAATTCACTTCCCAGAGAGACTTCATTTTCTTCGAGGTAAGATTCATCGCGAATCAGTAGCATCTTGACTAACCCTGGATAAGACAAAGAGTGGGACTTTGCTTTGCACCATTCCATATGGCACAAAATCACGCGCGGGAGATCAATCTTCTTCAGTCTCAGAAAACGGTCAAGAAAAAACATATCACAGAGGGTGATGGTGTTGCGCTTCTCTTAGCGAGGTGCTACGGCCCTGGAGATGATATGGAAAGCCACTCACTGAGCCAACGTCAGCCTTTCAGTGTACAACTCCCCAGTAGTGGAACCAAGCAATTGTTCCATTCATGCCGGTTTTTCTTCATTGACCTCACTCGTTGGAACCTCAATGAAACCACCCAATGGAATAGAGAGGAGCGAGGAGATTACCTTGGGTGTGAAGGACATGTATTCACCACTGATTTTGGTCGACCCACACATAGCATCAGCCTTAGAGAGATGGTAGTAGTGGTAGAACTCACGTATTTGCACTTCATTCACAGTTGCCCTATTGGAACAGAGTCGTTCCCATCCTTGGAAACACAAAAGATCCAGAATCTCGCCCACGTTGTGTTCAGAAAAGAAGCTTTCACAAATCAAGAGCGGTGGAAGAATCTTTTTACCTTCTGAAAAATCTGGAGCAGTAGTAGTGGAAACAGAGAGCTCCAATTTTGCTTTGTCAACAGTCCTGGTCTTCTTCTTCTCAGTTTGCACAGCGGAATGCAGTTGTTCCTTCAGCGGTCTGGGGGCAGTTTCATCACCACCAGATTTCGACGGCGTCGACTGTGCAGTTGGAGCCATTCGATGCTACAAGAACTGAATTTCTTCCTCCTCTTCCTCATCCTGAGAAGTGGCAGCGAGATTAGCCAATTTTCGCTTGCGAGGTGGAGGGGCGCCAAAGGAGTAGTCTTTACGCCCAGTTCCTCCTCAAGAGACTTCAAAGACTGTTCCTCCTCCTCAATTCTGTCCTTGGAGGGGGAAGAGACCGCTTCTTCTTCGATGGGTTAAGGATTTGGTTGTTCCTCCATAGAGACCACCGCAAGCACAGGATTAAGATCATGGGCCTTCAACGGGGATGGAGCAGAGGGAGGCAAAGTTGGTGTTGGTGTCGATGTAGAGACGGAGGGATCGACAACTTGTTGGACGGTGGCCTGTGCAACTTCCAGAACAGATGCCGACACGTCGGTGGTTGTTGGTGTAGCGCGGGCGTCCTTGGCCTGTTGTAATTGGAGGATGAAGGCGTCCATCTCGGCATCAAACATTTTGTCGGTGGGGAGCATCTTGCTGGGAGAATCCATTGAAGAGAGTAAACTTGGAGAGATTGCACAAATTTGAGAGACTGGAGAGAGTAGAGAGACAAGAGAGAATGACGGTGAGGGACTTGGGATGGAAAGGCAAGTATTTATAGAAAAGATAAAATCTTTAGAAGATCAAATATTTCCAAATAATCTCAACCGACTTGCCAAAAATCCATCATGAGATCGTTTCTCTCTCCTCTGATAACGGCCACTTTCCACTTCGTTTACCGTGTCACTATTCCTACCACAGAGAAATCAAATCTCATAGAGTGTCGTTCCAATGTTCACATGCACCCCAATAAATGCCAGCCACTGATTCAAATTGAAACGTTTCATTCATATTATTCCCCCTTAATCTGAGCAGTAATCTTCATTCCCCCTGAGACCAAGAGTGTTTGCGAGGCTTGTCTGGATATTTCATAGTTGGGTTCACACAAAATATAGTATATCCAAACATATGGTAGGGAGAAATACAACTCAGATAATTATTCCCAGTAAAAAGTTTATCAAAGAAGGATCATATGGAACGTTTACCTAACTCAAGGCTTTTAATGGCACTAGTATTATCACACATAATGGGAACGGTGCCAAGAGACATACCAAAGTCTTACAATTGTTGTTTGAGTCACAATACCTGAGCATAACAACTTGTTGCGGCAACGTACTCGGCTTCTGCAGTGGAAATGGCCATAGAGTTTTGCTTCTTGGAACCCCATGAGACAAGACAGGGACCAAGGAACTGTGTCGTTCCAGAGGTGCTTTTGCGATCCATAA
Source organism: Rheum nobile (assembly GCA_027886185.1). Lineage (NCBI taxonomy): Eukaryota > Viridiplantae > Streptophyta > Magnoliopsida > Caryophyllales > Polygonaceae > Rheum > Rheum nobile. The sequence continues at coordinate 905,998 of WOAB01000158.1, read as the reverse complement.
CGTGCCCAGCAAAGTCAGCGTTCGTGAATCCAACAAGATTGAAATCACAATTCTTGGCCTGAAATCTAGCACAGAGACACACACTAAACAAAATATTTGGCCGACTGGCCGTGAGATAGAGGAGAGAACCAATCATTCCTCTATACATCGTGGGATCAACAGCTGTGCCATTCAAATCTGCATCCAAGCGAGTGTTAGGAGAAATATGGGTAACAATGGGTTTTGCAGTATCCATACCATACTTCTTCAATAGCTCTTTGATGTACTTTTGTTGATGGATCTTCGTTCCTTACTTAGTTTGAGTTACTTGTAATCCGAGGAAAAAGGACAGTTCCCCAATCATACTCATCTCAAACTCACTACTCATAAGATTTTTGAACTTCTCTACAAGAGCAGGGTTAGTGGAACCAAAAATAATATCATCAACACAGACTTGAACCACCAGAATTTTACCTTCTTGTTCTAGAAGGAACAGATTTTTGTCAATTGTTCCTCGATTATATACATTGGAGATGTAACACCCCAAAATTTTAACCCATTTGGAAAGGTATTACCGCCAGTGACCTCGGTTTTCACATCGAAGCACCCCAGGCTTTACCATTGAAACACAATTCATAAGAACAATTATGATACAAAATTACCATAACTTTCATTTAAAACATAGTCGCGGAATTTCAACACAATTCCAAATGCGACAAAATACAGAGTTATTACAATACAGCGGAAGACTTAAAATAATTTACAACAGTATTGACTTCAGTAGTCAACGCCCAAAGATTGTAGCCTGATTAAAACATTGGCAAAACATCGTTCATCTTCATAGTCGTTCTAGCCTTCATGGATCCTGCAACCTATCTGATGTGTCAAAACGGACGGACGACACCAACCATGACGATGCAGATAACAAAAATACCGTGCGTTAGTCTACTGAATAGACTAGCAAGTGACCAAAGCAGAAGGTTCGAAGTAGTCGTGCTAGGTTTAAACTCATCATCCCTCGAATAATAACCGAGTATGATAGTCAACCTTCACACTCCTACTGAAATACAACAAGAGATATGCAGAAGAGACGACTCTGGAAGACTGAATCTCCACAGAGACCGACCCGAAAGAGACTCCAAGAGATTGAGTCTTAAGGAAATATGACAAATCTGGAATGTTTACAGAATCAAACAACAGCGATTAAAAGCTGACTGAGATGCTTCGGCTCACAACCAACCTCACCGCTTACAACGAATCCAGATCGGAAGGAGAATGTACTACATTCAAGTCTGGATCTTACAGAACCACATAACGATGATTTAAAAACAGACTAAGATGTTTCGGTTCATGACCAACCTCATCGCTTACAACGAATCCAGATTGGAAAGAGAACGTACAATGATCAAAAGTCAAGACGAGCTTTCCTAGCTGCATTATTTACTTAGTTGCACTACTCGCCAAGGGTATATTAATTAAGTGCTCTCGGGCACCTTATCTTATTTAATTCCAAAATGATTAACACATTAAAAGCTTTTAATATATGTCCCTGTCACGCAGGACCCATATCTAAGGAATGAACCTCACCGAGTCCAAACCTCTGAATCTACATCGAAAGAATGAACCTCACAGAGTCCAAACTTCTACTATCACAGGGTCTTGCTCGCCCTTTAAAAGAATGAACCTCACTGAGTTCAAACTTCAATAATCGTTGGGTCTTCATCGCCCTTACAGTTATAAAGGAACGCGCATGGAACTCTCAGGATCCAGGCTTTCCTACAAATAGCGTCGTTCTAGCAGATATACAACCTATTATATGATTTTCCAAAACAGTTTATAAAACCTTTTCCAGACATGAACAATAATCAGTCCAAATTAATTAACAATTAAGCAATTGATAATTAATGGAAATATGGAATGATAAGCAAGAGCGAACCTCCACTTGCCTGGAGTAGATTCGGCGATGAATCTAGACGAGACGACTACTGATGATATCCTTTCCAAGGATATGGTCTAAGCTTCAGAATATTCCTAGCAGAGTACGAGTCCACACGCGACCCAGCACGTGACAAATTAATTAATATCAATTAATTTTTCTGGACGAACTCAAGAAACTAAATTCAATAAATTCTTATGATCTTAAATCATAAGAATATTGATTGAATTTTCCTAAAGACAGATACGGATGAAAGGGAGTCAAAATTATACCGCTCGAATAATTTCGGGTTAAATCTGGACCGGAATGAATTTGGGCTTTACGGCCCACTAAGAATTGATTAAGGGGGTAGGACCCACACCCTTCTTCAACCTCCCAATTCACGAACAGATGCAACAACAACATCAGCCATCGAACGCAGTGATCGGCTCGCCGGGAAGAAGCTCCTCGCCGCCGGGTTGGTTCGCGTCGCCGGGAGCACAGCCACCAGCAGCGGTGAAGCAACAGCAGCGTCAACGCCGGGAGGGAGCAGCAACGCGCAACGACGGTAGCAGCAGTGGATAGCTCCGACTCGCGGCGCCTCGTCGGTGGTTCGCCTTGTCGCCGGAGAGGAGCAGCAGCCAGTAGTGGCGACGGCAGCCCTTTGTGGCTCCTCACAGCAGCTCGGTGCGGCCTCTTGACGACTCCGGCGAGCTTGACTCTAGCGAGCAAATCAACGAGAGAGATGGAGAGGTTTGGTGTTGGTGTACCTCAAGACTTTAAGACCACCTCTATTCCTAGCCCAAGGAAGAAGGCGTGTCTCTTCCCCTGACCACACAAAAATCAAGAGGGGCATCCAACAACACGTATGCTGGAGAAACGAAGCTGCGTGTAACTTCCCCGACCATACACGAGAGGAATGACGTGCAAAATTTTGGGGAAAGTTTTGGTATGGGTTTTTAAACCCCGGAAATTATATGTTTGTATCCAAACAAATATTCTAAGTCCCGAAAATACATTGAATGTATTTTATACCACTCACGGAATTATTTCGGACATCATGGATGTTACGGAAAATCCAAACTCCACTTAAAGCAAAATAATTAATGAACGAAGGTTGGGAAAATTACCCAAATATCCTTACTAAAAATTATGGGGTATTACATTACTACCCCCTTAAGAAAAGTTTCGACCCCGAAACTTGCATTATTAACGAGGAAATGGTCTCTCTACCAATCTTACTACCTGAACTTAATATCATAACATCATCATACAACATTATCTCCATATAACATACCAGGTAATAATTCTTACTAACTCTACAAGATCATGTTTACCTTATAATAATGGTCTCCCAAAATTATCATAACGATATTAATGCACCTTCAATAGGAGAACACATTTCTCCTCCAATCTCTTTATTGACAAACCCAAGGTTTATACATTAACTTCTTACAACTCAGATATTAAATCTTAGTAACCTCAAATCATAACTTCCTTAATTCCTTAAAGATATCCCCCACAATTCCATTACTCATTATTATCGGTTTGGGCCCTTATACCAAATTTCAACTTGGGATCCTTTCGGTAATGACTTAACTTATTCCTTTAATCACTTTATAACTTGGACCTTTAAGATTCCTTAACTTTCTTAATTCCCTTAATGGTACTTTATACAATCCCATCACTTATCTTAAAGTAAGACTGGCCTTACGCCATCTCTAACTTAAAATCCTTACAAGAATAATTTAACACCTCTCTTTAAACAATTCCTAACTTAACTCCTTTAAGATTCAAGAATAATCACAATATCTTATTCCTACGTTCCTCGAAACGTATCACATAAGATATTACTCCTATTTCCTCAAAGAGAGTGATACCATAAGCCTTATAGATGACATACTCACAAGATGTCAATCCTTCACAATTCCCAAGAGTTCTAACTCTTCATCCTCTGGAAATTCCACTTATCGAGTCCAACGACTCGTACTGTCTTAAATGACTTATTTCTAACTTAAAATACTTATATTCATCACGCAATCTACTATCCATCCAGGACTTAATCGCATTATTTCCTTATTTTACCTCAAACGAATCTCAAATAGATCTCCCCAAAGGATACCTATGATTTCGTACACTTGGCTTTTTCAAAAGCTTTAATCATTGGTCCTACATGGGTCATACTTACTTATGATCCCGACCATCATAACTCCGGATTTCACAGTCTTACTCAAGGTCGCAAAATAGGGAAAACGAGTTCTTATAGAACTATTCCCTTAATCAACTTATTCCTTCACAACACTATATCCACACTAATGCCTACAGCATGATTCCACAACTAGACATTCCAGACTTTGCACTAGTCCACCTATATATACTTCTAGTGGAACAAAAAAATCTCAAGTACACAAGTGAGATATAACTCTTAATCTCTTAGAACATTAACTTCACATAACCTATACCTCCAAACACTAGGAATATGATATCTCAAGAAGAAACAAATATTTCCATAACTTCTCCCAATATACGTATTTCCTAAAAGATACGCATAAATGAACACTTTAGGCATCAGACTCTTCTAGCCTTGCCTTACGAGGTCTTCCTCCGGGTTCTCATCGGAAGTTCCTTCCGGATCTTCCCCCTCTCGAGGATCTTCCTCAGGGTTTTCCTCTGGATCTTCCTCCTTCTAAGGATCTTTCGCAGGATCTTCCTCCTCTAGAGGATCTTCCTCCGGATCTTCCTTCTTTTGAGGATCTTCCTCGAGATCTCCCCTAGGATTTTCCTCTCCTTGAGGATCTTCCTCGGGATTTTCCTTAGAGTTCCCTTGGAAATCGCTTTCATTAAAACGTCATTATTACAATATTTCGTTGGCCTACATTAACGGCTCAACGAACTCTACCATAGGTTCATCCCACGAATTCTCATACGGAGGCAAATCCCGACTGCATCGAGCATTAATCCTCTGTATCCATTTTCTCAACAATGACTGTCAATGACTATGTCATCACACTTAGACATCAAAACTCCTAAGAGTGATTCCTTATTTATCCCATATATCAATATAAAAAAAAAGCTTAGAATAGATCAACTTGGTAATTCTATAGATGAATTATGAACAGAGAGCACAAGATTCATCTACACTAATCTCCCGAGCGTTAACACCAAATTACTCGGAGATTACAGCACTAGGATATTAGTACTACCAACTCAGGAAGTACATACTTGATACCTTCGAGGGAACTACTAGGTCTTCCAACCTCGAAATATCTCTGAGAAACAGGGAAATCTAACATTACTAGAGATGATAGAATCAGCGCGGCACCTTCCGAGTCCTTTCAAAAGAATAGACAAACACCTATGTCTTACAACAACAAGAATATGTCAGTCTTTCTAGATATAGAGGTAACTCCCATACCTCTCATATCAGACTAAAGAAGGCACGACTATGAACGGTATTTATTTCAAATTCGTTTGGAAGACATTTTCCAGTTCAAAACGGGAAATAGTTTTAGAAGGATAAAACCTTTCAAAATACCCAACCTGTTTTAAAAACAAACTTTGGCTCGGATATCAAATCTGTAACACCCCCAAATTTTAACCCATTTGGAAAGGTATTACCCCCAGTGACCTCGGTTTTCACATCGAAGCCACCACAGGCTTTACCATTGAAACACAATTCATAAGAACAATTATGATACAAAATTACCATAACTTTCATTTAAAACATAGTCGCGGAATTTCATCACAATTCCAAATGCGACAAAATACAGAGTTATTACAATACAGCGGAAGACTTAAAATAATTTACAAGAGTATTGACTTCAGTAGTCAACGCCCAAAGATCGTAGCCTGATTAAAATATTGTCAAAACACCGTACATCTTCATAGTCATTCTAGCCTTCATGGATCCTGCAACCTATTTGATGTGTAAAAACGGACGGACGACACCAACCATGACGATGCAGATAACAAAAATACAGTGGGTTAGTCTACTGAATAGACTAGCAAGTGACCAAAGCAGAAGGTTCGAAGTAGTCGTGCTAGGTTTAAACTCATCTTCCCTCGAATAATAACCGAGTATGATAGTCAACCTTCACACTCCTACTGAAATACAACAAGAGATATGCAGAAGAGACGACTCTGGAAGACTGAATCTCCACAGAGACCGACCCGAAAGAGACTCCAAGAGATTGAGTCTTAAGGAAATATGACAAATATGGAATGTTTACAGAATCAAACAACAGCGATTAAAAGCTTACTGAGATGCTTCGGCTCACAACCAACCTCACCGCTTATAGCGAATCCAGATCGGAAGGAGAACGTACTACATTCAAGTCTGGATCTTACAGAACCACATAACGATGATTTAAAAACTGACTAAGATGTTTCGGTTCACGACCAACCTCATCGCTTACAGCGAATCCAGATTGGAAAGAGAACGTACTCTGATCAAAAGTCAAGACGAGCTTTCCTAGCTGCACTCTTTACTTAGTTGCACTACTCGCCAAGGGTATATTAATTAAGTTCTCTCGGGCACCTTATCTTATTTAATTCCAAAACGATTAACACATTAAAAGCTTTTAATATATGTCCCTGTCACACAAGACCCATATCTAAGAAATAAACCTCACCGAGTCCAAACCTCTGAATCTACATCGAAAGAATGAACCTCACAGAGTCCAAACTTCTACTATCGCAGGGTCTTGCTCGCCCTTTAAAAGAATGAACCTCACTGAGTTCAAACTTCAACAATCGTTGGGTCTTCATCGCCCTTACAGTTATAAAGGAACGCGTATGGAACTCTCAGGATCCAGGCGTTCCTACAAATACTCGTGCTAACTAACAGTCATAGCACAATAATAATTTAGGATAAATCCACATAAAGGCCCGAAAGGCGATCATCAATAATAGCGTCGTTCTAGCAGATATACAACCTATTATATGATTTTCCAAAATAGTTTATAAAACATTTTCCAGACATGAACAATAATCAGTCCAAATTAATTAACAATTAAGCAATTGATAATTAATGGAAATATGGAATGATAAGCAAGAGCGAACCTCCACTTGCCTGGAGTAGATTCGACGATGAATCTAGACGAGACGACTACTGATGATATCCTTTCCAAGGATATGGTCTAAGCTTCAGAATATTCCTAGTAGAGTACGAGTCCACACGCGACCCAGCACGTGACAAATTAATTAATATCAATTAATTTGTCTGGACGAACTCAAGAAATTAAATTCAATAAATTCTTATGATCTTAAATCATAAGAATATTGATTGAATTTTCCTAAAGACAGATACGGATGAAAGGGAGTTGAAATTATACCGCTTGAATAATTTCGGGTTAAATCTGGACCGGAATGAATTTGGGCTTTACGGCCCACTAAGAATTGATTAAGGGGGTAGGACCCACACCCTTCTTCAACCTCCCAATTCACGAACAGATGCAACAACAACATCAGCCATCGAACGCAGTGATCGGCTCGCCGGGAAGAAGCTCCTCGCCGCCGGGCTGGTACGCGTCGCCGGGAGCACAGCCACCAGCAGCAACCAGTAGCGGTGAAGCAACAGCAGTGTCAACACCGGGAGGGAGCAGCAACGCGCAACGACGGTAGCAGCAGCGGATAGCTCCGACTCGCGGCGCCTCGTCGGTGGTTCGCCTTGTTGCCGGAGAGGAGCAGCAGCTAGCGGTGGCGACGATAGCCCTTTGTGGGTCCTCACAGCAGCTCGGTGCGGCCTCTTGACGACTCCGGCGAGCAAATCAACGAGAGAGATGGAGAGGTTTGGTGTTGGTGTACCTCAAGACTTTAAGACCACCTCTATTCCTAGCCCAAGGAAGAAGGTGTGTCTCTTCCCCTGACCACAAAAAAATCAAGAGAGGCATCCAACAACACGTATGCAGGAGAAACGAAGCTGCGTGTAACTTCCCCGACCATACACGAGAGGAATGACGTGCAAAAGTTTGGGGAAAGTTTTGGTATGGGTTTTTAAACCCCGGAAATTATATGTTTGTATCCAAACAAATATTCTAAGTCCCGAAAATACATTGAATGTATTTTATACCACGCACGGAATTATTTCGGACATCATGGATGTTACGGAAAATCCGAACTCCACTGAAAGCGAAATAATTAATGAACGAAGGTTGGGAAAATTACCCAAATATCCTTACTAAAAATTATGGGGTATTACATTACTACCCCCTTAAGAAAAGTTTCGACCCCGAAACTTGCATTATTAACGAGGAAATGGTCTCTCTACCAATCTTACTACCTGAACTTAATATCATAACATCATCATACAACCTTATCTCCATATAACATACCAGGTAATAATTCTTACTAACTCCACAAGATCATGTTTACCTTATAATAATGGTCTCCCAAAATTATCATAACGATATTAATGCACCTTCAATAGGAGAACACATTTCTCCTCCAATCTCTTTATTGACAAACCCAAGGTTTATACATTAACTTCTTACAACTCAGATATTAAATCTTAGTAACCTCAAATCATAACTTCCTTAATTCCTTAAAGATATCCCCCACAATTCCATTACTCATTATTATCGGTTTTGGCCCTTACACCAAATTCCAACTTGGGATCCTTTCGGTAATGACTTAACTTATTCCTTTAATCACTTTATAACTTGGACCTTCAAGATTCCTTAACTTTCTTAATTCCCTTAATGGTACTTTATACAATCCCATCACTTATGTTAAAGTAAGATTGGCCTTACGCCATCTCTAACTTAAAATCCTTACAAGAATAATTTAACACATCTCTTTAAACAATTCCTAACTTAACTCCTTTAAGATTCAAGAATAATCACAATATCTTATTCCTACGTTCCTCGAAACGTATCACATAAGATATTACTCATATTTCCTCAAAGAGAGTGATACCATAAGCCTTATAGATGACATACTCACAAGATGTAAATCCTTCACAATTCCCAAGAGTTCTAACTCTTCATCCTCTGGAAATTCCACTTATCGAGTCCAATGACTCGTACTATCTTAAATGACTTATTTCTAACTTAAAATCCTTATATTCATCACGCAATCTACTATCCATCCATGACTTAATCGCATTATTTCCTTATTTTACCTCAAACGAATCTCAAATAGATCTCCCCAAAGGATACCTATGATTTCGTACACTTGGCTTTTTTCAAAAGCTTTAATCATTGGTCCTACATGGGTCATACTTACTTATGATCCCGACCATCATAACTCCGGATTTCACAGTCTTACTCAAGATCGCAAAATAGGGAAAACGAGTTCTTATAGAACTATTCCCTTAATCAACTTATTCCTTCACAACACTTTATCAACACTAATGCCTACAGCATGATTCCACAACTAGACATTCCAGACTTTGCACTAGTCCACCTCTATATACTTCTAGTGGAACAAAAAAATCTCAAGTACACAAATGAGATATAACTCTTAATCTCTTAGAACATTAACTTCACATAACCTATACCTCCAAACACTAGGAATATGATGTCTCAAGAAGAAACAAATATTTCCATAACTTCTCCCAATATACGTATTTCCTAAAAGATACGCATAAATGAATACTTTAGGCATCAAACTCTTCTAGCCTTGCCTTACGAGGTCTTTCTCCGGATTCTCATCGGAAGTTCCCTCCGGATCTTCCCCCTCTCGAGGATCTTCCTCAGGGTTTTCCTCTGGATCTTCCTCCTTCTAAGGATCTTCCGCAGGATCTTCCTCCTCTAGAGGATCTTCCTCCGGATCTTCCTTCTTTTGAGGATCTTCCTCGGGATCTCCCCTAGGATTTTCCTCTCCTTGAGGATCTTCCTTAGGATCTTCCTCGGGATTTTCCTTAGAGTTCCCTTGGAAATCGCTTCCATTAAAACGTCATTATTACAATATTTCGTTGGCCTACCTTAACGGCTCAACGAACTCTACCATAGGTTCATCCCACGAATTCTCATACGGAGGCAAATCCCGACTGCATCGAGCATTAATCCTCTGTATCCATTGTCTCAACAATGAATGTCAATGACTATGTCATCACACTTAGACATCAAAACTCCTAAGAGTGATTCCTTATTTATCCCATATATCAATATAAAAAAAAAGCTTAGAATAGATCAACTTGGAAATTCTATAGATGAATTATGAACAGAGAGCACATGATTCATCTACACTAATCTCCCGAGCGTTCACACCAAATTACTCGGAGATTACAACACTACGATATTAGTACTACCAACTCAGGAAGTACATACTTGATACCTTCGAGGGAACTACTAGGTCTTCCAACCTCGAAATATCTCTGAGAAACAGGGAAATCTAACATTACTAGAGATGATAGAATCATCGTGGCACCTTCCGAGTCCTTTCAAAAGAATAGACAAACACCTATGTCTTACAACAACAAGAATAGGTCAGTCTTTCTAGATATAGAGGTAACTCCCATACCTCTCATATCAGACTAAAGAAGGCACGACAATGAACGGTATTTATTTCAAATTCGTTTGGAAGACATTTTCCAGTTCAAAACGGGAAATAGTTTTAGAAGGATAAAACCTTTCAAAATACCCAACCTGTTTTAAAAACAAACTTTGGCTCTGATACCAAATTTGTAACACCCCCAAATTTTAACCCATTTGGAAAGGTATTACCGCCAGTGACCTCGGTTTTCACATCGAAGCCACCCCAGGCTTTACCATTGAAACACAATTCATAAGAACAATTATGATACAAAATTACCATAACTTTCATTTAAAACATAGTCGCGAAATTTCAACACAATTCCAAATGTGACAAAATACAGAGTTATTTCAATACAGCGGAAGACTTAAAATAATTTACAAGAGTATTGACTTCAGTAGTCAACGCCCAAAGATCGTAGCCTGATTAAAACATTGTCAAAACACCGTTCATCTTCATAGTCATTCTAGCCTTCATGGATCCTGCAACCTATCTGATGTGTTGAAATGGACGGACGACACCAACCATGATGATGCAGATAACAAAAATACCGTGGGTTAGTCTACTGAATAGACTAGCAAGTGACCAAAGCAGAAGGTTCGAAGTAGTCGTGCTAGGTTTAAACTCATCATCCCTCGAATAATAACCGAGTATGATAGTCAACCTTCACACTCCTACTGAAATACAACAAGAGATATGCAGAAGAGACGACTCTGGAAGACTGAATCTCCACAGAGACCGACCCGAAAGAGACTCCAAGAGATTGAGTCTTAAGGAAATATGACAAATCTGGAATGTTTACAGAATCAAACAACAGCGATTAAAAACTGACTGAGATGCTTCGGCTCACAACCAACCTCACCGCTTACGGCGAATCCAGATCGGAAGGAGAGCATACTACATTCCAGTCTGGATCTTACAGAACCACATAACGATGATTTAAAAACTGACTAAGATGTTTCGGTTCACGACCAACCTCATCGCTTACAGCGAATCCAGATTGGAAAGAGAACGTACTCTGATCAAAAGTCAAGACGAGCTTTCCTAGCTGCACTATTTACTTAGTTTCACTACTCGCCAAGGGTATATTAATTAAGTGCTCTCGGGCACCTTATCTTATTTAATTCCAAAACGATTAACACATTAAAAGCTTTTAATATATGTCCCTGTCACGCAGGACCCATATCTAAGGAATGAACCTCACCGAGTCCAAACCTCTGAATCTACATCGAAAGAATGAACCTCACAGAGTCCAAACTTCTACTGTCGCAGGGTCTTGCTCGCCTTTTAAAAGAATGAACCTCACTGAGTTCAAACTTCAACAATCGTTGGGTCTTCATCACCCTTACAGTTATAAAGGAACGCGCATGGAACTCTTAGGATCCATGCGTTCCTACAAATACTCGTGCTAACTAACAGTCATAGCACAATAATAATTTAGGATAAATCCACATAAAGGCCCGAAAGGCGATCATCAATAATAGCGTCGTTCTAGCAGATATACAACCTATTATATGATTTTCCAAAACAGTTTATAAAACCTTTTCCAGACATGAACAATAATCAGTCCAAATTAATTAACAATTAAGCAATTGATAATTAATGGAAATATGGAATGATAAGCAAGAGCGAACCTCCACTTGCCTGGAGTAGATTCGGCGATGAATCTAGACGAGACGACTACTGATGATATCCTTTCCAAGGATATGGTCTAAGCTTCAGAATATTCCTAGCAGAGTACGAGTCCACACGCGACCCAGCACGTGACAAATTAATTAATATCAATTAATTTGTCTGGACGAACTCAAGAAATTAAATTCAATAAATTATTATGATCTTAAATCATAAGAATATTGATTGAATTTTCCTAAAGACAGATACAGATGAAAGGGAGTCGAAATTATACCGCTCGAATAATTTCGGGTTAAATCTGGACCGGAATGAATTTGGGCTTTACGGCCCACTAAGAATTGATTAAGGGGGTAGGACCCACACCCTTCTTCAACCTCCCAATTCACGAACAGATGCAACAATAACAACAGCCATCGAACGCAGTGATCGGCTCGCCGGGAAGAAGCTCCTCGCCGCCGGGCTGGTTCGCGTCGCCGGGAGCACAGCCACCAGCATCAACCAGCAGCGGTGAAGCAACAGCAGCGTCAACGCCGGGAGGGAGCAGCAACGCGCAACGACGGTAGCAGCAGCGGATAGCTCCGACTCGCGGCGCCTCGTCGGTGGTTCGCCTTGTCGCCGGGGAGGAGCAGCAGCCAGCGGTGGCGATGGCAGCCCTTTGTGGCTCCTCACAGCAGCTCGGTGCGGCCTCTTGACGACTCCGGCGAGCTTGACTCCGGCGAGCAAATCAACGAGAGAGATGGAGAGGTTTGGTGTTGGTGTACCTCAAGACTTTAAGACCACCTCTATTCCTAGCCCAAGGAAGAAGGCGTGTCTCTTCCCCTGACCACACAAAAATCAAGAGGGGCATCCAACAACACGTATGCGGGAGAAACGAAGCTGCGTGTAACTTCCCCGACCATACACGAGAGGAATGACGTGCAAAATTTTGGGGAAAGTTTTGGTATGGGTTTTTAAACCCCGGAAATTATATGTTTGTATCCAAACAAATATTCTAAGTCCCGAAAATACATTGAATGTATTTTATACCACTCACGGAATTATTTCAGACATCATGGATGTTACGGAAAATCCGAACTCCACTGAAAGCGAAATAATTAATGAACGAAGGTTGGGAAAATTACCCAAATATCCTTACTAAAAATTATGGGGTATTACAGGAGAGAAGGAACTGTGCAAGTCTATCATACCAAGCACAAGGAGCTTGATTAAGACCATACAATGCCGTATCCAAAGCATACACATGCGAGGGAAAATTGGTATCCTCAAACCCAGGGGGATGTTTCACATATACCTCTTGTTGGAGATATCCATTCAAGAATGCAGTCTTGACATCCATTTGGTATAGAGTGAATCCATTATGAGCGGCATAGGCGATGAGAAGATGAATTGCTTCAATGCGAGCCACTGGAGCATAAGTCTCATCATAGTCAATCCTCTCTTGTTGATTGTAGCCTTGAGCAACCAACCTTGCTTTGTTCCTTGTGACCACCCAGAGTCATCGAGCTTATTTCTAAACATCTAGCGAGTGCCAATGGCATGCTTGTTGCAGGGTAAAGGAACGAGATGCCAGACCTTGTTCCTTTCAAATTGATATAGCTCTTTTTGCATAGCTACAATCCAGTCAGGTTCCTTCAATGCTTCCTTGATAGTCTTGGGCTCTACAAGAGAGATAAAAGCATGGAAAGCACATAACATATTCAATTTAGAACGCAAACCTCTTTCACCAAAATGTGTGACTAGATTGTGAGTGGAGTGAGCCTTTTGGATTCGAACACTCTTTGACACGAGAAGAGATGGATCGTCATGTTTTGTCTCAGAATCGTTCGTCAAAGATGAAGGCAATGGGGCATCTTCAATTGTTTTTGTTCCTTCAGTATTACTCTGAGAATCATCAACAATATTATCTCCAAAAGTTCCATATGGAACAGTGACAACTTCTTCTGAGTTAGTTGGGGCTGCAACTATTATTGAATCATCAGTTGACGTTGAGGGAACATATGCGTCTTGTGCAGAATTGATTGGAGGTTCATCATTGTGTGAGTCATCAGGACTAGAAGGTTCTGGAGAGGATGGGGAGACACTATCAGCATTAGGATCACCGTTCCCACGACTTGGACTAGGTCGAGATGAAGGACCATTGGCATCATCATCAGAATCCTCTCGTTGCATTCTCGGATAACTTTCCTCGGGGAACATTGTCTCTAACTCGCCACTGGCACCTTTGGAGTTCTCATCAAAGACAACGTGGATGCTTTCTTCGATTTTGCGTGACTTTTTGTTGTACACTCTATAAGCCTTGCTTGCCTTTGCATATCCCAATAAAATGCCTTCATCACTTCGTGGGTCAAACTTTCCTAAGTTATCATTCTCATTGTTGTGAATGTAACACATGTATCCAAAAGCACGCAAGTGGGAAATATTAGGCTTGTAATCCCTTATTAGTTCATAAGAAGTTTTATTCAATAAGGGACGAAGCATGGCACGATTGAGGATATAACAAGAAGTGTTGATAGCTTCTGCCCAGAAAATTCATGGAAGATTGCTTGCAATGAGGAGAGTTCTAGCCATGTCTTCTAGAGTCATATTCTTCCGTTCCACAACCCCATTTTGTTGAGGTGTCCTAGGCGCGGAGAAATCATGTGACACTCCATTTTCTTCATAGAAGTTGAAGAACATAGAGTTTTCAAACTCTGTTCCATTGTCGGACCTTATAGCTTTCAGCTTCTTTCCCAAACTAGTTTCCACTTTTTTGATGAACGTCTCGAATGCGGAGAAGACTTCATCCTTTGAAGACAGAAAGATTGTCCAAGTGAATAATCATCGACAATTACGAAAACATACATGTTCCCACCATGACTTCTTATCCTCATAGGACCACACAGATCCATGTGAATCAGTTTCAAAGGTTGAGAAGTCGTTACATCAAGTTTTAACTTGAAGGAGGAACGGGTCTGTTCCATTTCACACATGCATCACAGACGCCATGGAACTCGGATTGAACATTTGGGAGACCACGAACATGTTCCTTTGCATACAACTTGTGAATGAGTCGAAGATTAGCATGTACAAGCCTTCTATGCCACAGTTCTGTCTCATCAGCTATAGATGCAAAGCATAGAACTTCCTTTGGCTTGAAATTCTTGTCCATAATGTACACATCCTTGAATCTGACTCCTCTCAAAATGATATTCTTAGTTTCACGATCTTTGACATAGCATTCTTGTGAAGTAAAGACTGTCTTGTTGTTCCCTTGGTCGCAAAGATGTGCAACACTCAACAAACTAAAACCAAGTTCATGAACTAAACTTACCTCTCTTACCGTGATGCTGGAGTTTAGTTTTGTTTTGCATGTTCCAATGATTTCTCTGCATCTCTTGTCTCCAAGAGCAACACTCCCTCTGAGTGATTGTGAAATGAGTTGAGTTGATCTTCTTTTCCGGTCATGTGGCACGAACAAGCACTATCAATGTACCACTTCTCGTTTCCCCTCACTTCAACCTGCACAGAAAAAGTTAAGGTTTGGCGACCCAGGCAAGCTTAGCCTTGCCTGGTCGAGACACATAATACAATTGTTCCTTAGGAATAGCACAATCAATGACAACAGTTTTCTTCCTAGATCTAGCATGATTATTATTATTATGCATATGTGAATCATCATAGAAGTCATTCAAGTTCACATTATTGCTCCTACTGTTCCTTCTATTTGTGTGCTCTTCGGAGAACTTCTTTTTCTTTTCACAGTCTCTCTGCAAATGTATGTTGTCCCCACAATAACAACACATCTTGAATTGATCCATTTGAAAATACTTTCTGTTGGGAACAATACTCTTGCGTTGTTTAGCACGTTCTGGACAAGGAACGTTGGATTGTTTTCCTTGAGACTGCTTGAGGAAGATCTTGTGAGCGGGTTGTCCAGTGTACCACGACTGATTCTCATTCATTCCACTCTCAAGAACCTTCACATGTTCCTTAAGATTGCGATTCTTTTCTCTAGCATCATGTAGTTCTCTATCTCTTGCTTCACAAAGTTCAAGAATAGATGGATCATCCTCTTTCTGTTTAGAACTTGTGTAGCCAATACCATACCTTGCTTCGACAAACTGAATGTCTTCAGTTTCAGCTTTCTGTTCCACTAGCATGGAGTGAACTTTGTGAACATAGGCTTTTATCTCTGACATCTGTTCATCAAGCTTAGTTGGTCCAACTACATCACTTGCATCAGTATTGTTAGAGACTTCATTCATAAGCAAAGAGACCTTTTCGTTTCTTAACCTCTGAAGTTCCTCACGATTAGCATCACATGAAGAACAAGGAACGGTTGAGCTACTAACAGTGTTAGATATTTTTTCTTGTAAACTACTACACTCATCTTCAGAATTAGCAAGTTCCTCTTGTGTTTTCAAATTTTCAGAATACATTTCCCTTATGAGAGCAATCAGTGATTTCTTATCATAGTTCACAAGAGATTTCAAAAATGTTTCAGGATTTACCTCAAGATCCTCAGGCGAAGTAGTAGAGTCATTGAGATCCATTGCACACATCTCACCACCCTAGGCTTCAGGGTCTTCACCGTCTGAGTCATCCTCATTGCCCCACACAGCAACGAAGCTTTCTTCTCATCGTTCCCAGAAGGTTTGCTTGGTTTCTTGGGCTTTGGGCATGAGCTAGAATAGTGACCCTTCTCATTACAGTTGTAGCAGGTGATGTCTTTGATGTCACGAGTTTCACCATGGTTTCCACCTCTGTTGTTCCTACCTTTGTTGTAAAGGGAACACATGACTTTAGTTAGTAACACAACCTCAGGATCATCGGAGCCATCATTATCATCAAGATCATTTTCAATCTTGTCAACAACCTTTCCAACCATCAAAGCAATTCCTTTGTTCTTGGAATCTTTGTTTCTTCCGGCCTTTTCTTCATTGTCATACTTCTGAATCTTGCTAAAGACTTCATGGAACCTCAGTTTGACAGTGTTGGGATTCTCTTTCAGAATGGCCTTGGTCATTCATGACGATGAGGAAGACCATCAATGATGATAAGGATCTTCTCATCAGGAAGGATTTCTTCATCCTTGATAGAGTGAGCAGTCAAGTTTGCGGTGATTTTCTCAAACCTAGCCTATTAAGAGCTCACATCTTCATTTTTTCCATCTTGAAATTGTAGAATTTCTTCTTGGCTGTGAAACGATCAATTTCACGAAGGTCCTTGCTTCCCATGTACATCTGTTCCAGGGCAAGCCACTTAGCATTGGCAGATTCACAAGATTGAAGTTTTTTGCACATCTTGCTGATTAAGAGCATTGATGATGAGCATGGAAGCCTTGCAATTCTTCTCCATAATCTGGAGATCCTCTTGATCCCATTTTTTTCTCTTTTTCTTTTTCTCAAGATCAGTAATCTCAAGATCCCCAAGGGAGATGACCAGCCAGCATTGAAAATTATTACTTTGGACCCACTTGACGAAGAGAGTCTTCCAATGTTGATATTGTCCAGCGAGCAACAAGGGAGGCCTTGAAGAGTTCAAACCAACTTCGACAGTGGTAGCAGTCATCGTTACCTGAAAATCTGTAAGTAACACACAATCTAGAACAAACATGCTTTGATACCAATTGTAGAATCGAGTGTGTTAGTACAATGAACGGTAGAACCGTTCCTTGGGCAGCGGAATATTGTAACAGAAAAACAGTGTAACAGACAAAGTTCCTTAGAGAGGAAAACTTAATCAACCAACTAGTTGACTGAGAAAAATCTCTACATCTAGGATTCCCTAGTATGATTTCAAATGTCTACTTGTGTTATTAATCTTGGAATTACAATCAAGCAAGTCGTATCTCAATCTAGTTTACCCCTAGATATCTAGACTTCTTATTGTAATGTTCCTAACAACACCTAAGAGAATCAAAACCCTAACAAGTACTCAACTCACCAGAGTCTCATCCTTGTAAGTTCTTTTCCTTCACCGAATTCTCAAAGCTCTGTGGAAATGCCGTAATTGCTTGTTGAAATGAAGTAGACGACTTTCTTTCTTATAGTATAGGAATTCTATCTAATTTACCGTAGTTTTACTTAAGGAAAATAAGATGAAATAATCCTATACAATCTTTTCTAACAATAAGATCTTCAACAACTTTATCTCTTGCGGCCCAAGTTGTTTATTCAAGATCTCTTTCCATAAATATGAGATTCGGCAGATTGTAAGGGCGACAGCGCGAGCGTCTCTGCGTTCCTTGGCGTTGTTCCCTTCCTTTCCTGTTCACAACCGCGTGTCTTCATTTCTTGTTTGTTCCAGCGCGTTGTTCCATTGTTGACTTCTATGTTCCTTTCAATCTCTGTTTTGATTCATCACATGGTTTTCATCGTTCCTTTAATTCATCTGATTCCTGAAACTCATAGTCACACTAAAAACCATCAAATGCCATTGAGTTTATCATCATCAAAACTAGAGGGAACATCATCATTCCAACAATGTGTTTTTCCACTTTGTTTGTATATGCGTTTTGCCTTCATATTTAATTTGGATGCTTTTGGATGGTTGTTTTATTGGGTAGTAATTAGTTCTTACAAAATAATGGCACTGTAAGTTGCACAAGTAAACAATTTAAATTATTTTGACTGAGTAGTAATTATTATCCGCTAGCTTTTGGGCTTTCTTAATAGCTATCCGGGTTATTCTGATGTCATTGTCCTAGAGATAGTAGTTAGTAAAATGGTGTATAAACTAGAAACTTGTGCAAAACTGGAAAACACTTCTCAGACATTTCACCTTGATTGATCAAAAAGAAGGTGCCACAAGAAGTGATTCACTTAGTATTCGGTTGCCTTCCATATTCATCAAATCAGAGCAACTAGTTGCTTCAGACAACCTGGTTGGTTCATCTTTTGTAAATTGGGGCTAAAAAAATTCTCAAATTGCAAGTTGTATGAGTTAGAAGGTTTATTGGGTTCCATTAAATCGATACATTAATGTTGAAAGAGGATATCTTTGACAATACTGAGAATATTATAGTGATGAAGCTTTTAGTAAGATATAGATGTATCAATGTGAGAATTGTCGTAACTTTGATTGATTTGTTGTGACTTTTTTCTTCTTGGAATTTTTTCTCGTTGCTGTTGTATGGACTTATTTCTATTCATATAAGTTTGTTCCTACTGTAATGAAATTTTTGAGGAGGTTAGCAGAAGAAGCTCATGGTCATCCAAGATTTAAATCTCAAAGACCACGTGAGATGATCAGTTTGTACAGCTCAAGGAATAATTTTTTCTTGGTTGGTTGACCGCTTCACAAAATTTCCTATGCAAGAGTACTTTGACTTCTAAAGATTGATACTTTCTTGAGAATATTGACAAGGATGATGAGGCCTTGGAGATACAATAAAAAGACAAGTTCTTTCTCCTTCGACCAAAAAAAAAAGACAAGTTCTTTCTGCAAGCAACAGGTATTCTTTAGAATCTCATCTGATAAAAATGAATTCGTGCATTATCTTAGAAAGAAAAGTTCGGAAGAGACCAAGCAGGTGCACTATATCATGATGTAATTGTTCTTAAGTATTATAAGTAAATAGGAGAGAGTAGTTAGCTAAATGTAAGAGGAAAAAACCCATTTAACTTGGTAATGCTTCACTGTTCTCAAATAGCTTCATCAATTTTTTAACTAGTATACACCGAAAGCCAAGGGACAGTGTATTAGAAGATATTATTAGATATAATATCTTCTCCATATATCTTGTGTTATCTTTAGCAAAATTTTCTTATCTTATCCATTGTCAATATGTATATCTTCAGTCCTTTGAGGCATAATCTATACAGAATTCTTTTCTCCAATCATATTCTTTCATGGTATCGGAGCAGGTTTCAACTTGCTAATTATTTTTTCTCCACCACCCACCGCCGCCCACCCTCTCGGTGTTTTCCGGCACTCTTTTTCTTTACCCTCGGTTGTTTCTTCTCATCCTCTTCACAATGACAAACACCGAAGATATCTCTTCCTCACCTCGGCCCAAACGTCCAATCAATGACGTCGATTCGCCGTACTATCTTCATCCTTCTGATAATACAGGCCAAAATATTGGCACCGTCATGCTCAAAGGCGACAACTTTCAAGAATGGGAGACCTCCACGCTCAACGCTTTTCGTGCTAAACGGAAACTGGGGTTCCTCGATAGTCACATTCCGAAGCCGGAGAAGGCTGACGACGAAGAAGACTGGACCTGCGTCAACTCCATGCTCCAGGGATGGATCATTCAATCAATTGATCTCTCCATCCGCTCTTCTGTTTTGTATGCACCTATGGCTAGTGCTCTATGGACCAATCTCCAGCAACGTTTTTCCGTCGGCAATGGTCCGCGAGTTCACCAGATTCGCACGGATCTCGCCAAGTGCCGTCAAGGAGGCCAATCTGTGTCGGCCTATTACGGCGTCATCAAGAAATTATGGGAAGAATTGGATCAATATGTTCTGACTCGTGCTTGCTCTTGCGGCCTCTGCAAGTGCCATATCTCAACTCAGATATCGCAAGACTGCGATGATGAACGGATTCATCAATTTCTCATTGGCCTCGACGATGGGGATTATCATACCCTTCGGTCTCATGTGTTGGCTCAAGAGCCCTTGCCTCCTCTCCACCACGTCTACTCTCTCTCTCTGTTCAGGAGGAGGGCCATCGCACCGTCGTCAAGGATCGCGATGCCAAACCCGATCCCATGGAACTTGCTGCACAGCGTCCCTCCGAGCAACGGATCCGTCCTCAATGCACCCACTGTGGTCGCCTTGGTCATGACGTCACCAAGTGTTACCGCCTTCATGGTTTTCCCAAAGGCTACACACCGCCTCCTCCTCGAAACGGTGGTCGCGACTCTTCTCAGTCCGGCAACACCTCAGCCACGACGAACTCTGGTGCTGGTAGGGGACGTGGTCGCAACACTCTAGCCGCACACGCTGCCCAGCAGCCTTCCTCTTCCTCCGGCGGACACAACTTGAACAACGCCGACTGTGCCACTCTCGGCCAAGCTATCACCCCGGATCAATGGAACAATGATGCATCCTGGGCTTGACTCAAGCCGGGCAACGACGAGCCCAAGACGACCAAGACCGTGGCGTCCCCCTTGGTTCAAGACGTAGTCATATTTAGGCTATATTTATGTTATTTCCCCTTTTAGCATGTTTCCTGTTTTAGCATTTCCATTTCAGTCATTTCTATTTCGGGTGTGTGCTCCACTCTTGTAGAGTGGGCTAGCCCATTAGTCTATTTCGCGGCCCAAGCCCATTAGGGTTTGACCGAGCCCTTTGCCTTTAAATAGGCTTCGTTGTATTCATTATTCCCCACGTTGAAATTAAAGCTTAAGCCTTGCAGTTGAGATCATCTCCTCCCTTAAGCCTCGGCGTCACAAAACTGGTTAGACCCGATTGAACCACGTCACGGTTCACAAACACAATCTATCCCTTCATCGCTAGCTTCCGCCTGCGAGATCCTCTCGCCCCAACTCGGTCCCGCCGAGAGCAAGAGAGTCGGTAACCGAGCCCACGCTTGGTTGCTACTTATCCCGGTTACTAAGGAGAAGGATCTGAGGCCGCTTCCTGCCTAGATCCGACGTCAAATGTGGTCCGAACCCGTCGGATCACATCAATTGGTATCAGCTTCCAGGCGATACAAGGTTGGTCTAGTCTTCCTTACTTTGTCTCACGTGAAAATCCAGATTTTTTTTTTCAACCCTTGCTTTCGCCATTATTGTCATTGTTGTGTTCCGCTGAGTATTTGTTCTTGTTACTGTGAACCGCACACTCCTCCCTTTCCTAGGATTGATTTGTTGGCTTCCAAAGCCAATAATCACAGCCGAGAGACCCTTAGAAAATTCCAAAAAAAAAAAAAAAAACTTACAGTGAAGCCGTGAGAATACCATACCAATTTGTGGACTTTGCTTGCATGAAAATTACATTAAGTTTGCATCTTTGGCTTATTCAACATCTTTGCTTATTGCTTGAAATTTGTCTTGCTTGTTTTTTCCTAGTTGTCATATTCAAAATTGTTTTTGTGTTCATCTAGTGCTCTCGGCCTCTATATATTACAAAAAAAAATTAAAAAAAAATAGAGCCGAGCCTTCTTTTGGTCTAAATTGATAGCTTGTGTCAATCAACAACAAAAAAAACATCGGTTTTACTATTAAAAAAAACGATTATAGAAAAACGAAAGCATCAGGCGATCTCGGCGAAACCGATTCACTATTAACACAGGTCCATTGTGCCCACCTCCCCGTATTCTTTCACTGTGCTTTCTAGGAATTGCATGCTAGATTGTTTCTTGCGTAATCACTGATTTTTGGGGATCCATTGTTGTGAGGTTCGTATGGTTTTTGTGTTGGTTTAGTCCACGCTGAGTTAGCCTAGCCCTTCTCCCTCACGGCCTTGCCAGATTAGTGACCTACGTGAGACTTGGTGGGTTTGATTAGATCACCTTTATTCGTTTCGTTGGTTGTTATCCTTTTCTGCGTTTTTGCTCTTTCTGCGTGTTTTCCATGGTGTCTCCAGGTTCAGGGTCCGACGATCCGCACGCAGTTCGGCAGGCCACAGACGAGGCCATGGCCAAGCGCTTGGCGGATATTGAGGCACGACTCGAAGACGCTGAAAGAGGTCGAGCAGCTGCCGAGCAGGCCAGAGAGGCTGCCGAGGAGCGGATCGTAAAACTTTCTGCGACCGTCCCCGCCACAGATCCCTCTACCGGTGTGACCCTTCACCCACCCGCCCAGACAGACACGACACGGCGTCTAGACAAGGGAAAGGGTCCACTGCCATCCACTTCGCACCACCAACCCCACATGCGTCGTCTCAACTCCATCATTGAGTCGCAGCAAAAGAACCAGGAGTTCAACCGCTACAAACCCCCGCGCTCTCCCGCAGGCGAGTTCGCCTACGACTCAGCTGAGCACGAGAGCCACGCCGCTGATTTGGGGCCTCTTTCGTACGTCAACACCGGCAATCGTCAGCGCCGGTACGAGTCCATGAGGCAGATGGAGGCGCGCCACGACGTCATAGAACGCCGCCAGGAGCCACACATCGCGCCTTCGCGACCTAGAACTAGCCGGTCTGCTGCCCCTGCACCGCGTTCCAGGTATATTTCTCCTATTGAGTTTACTGAGTATGATGAGGAGGGTTTTGAGATTGCAGGTGACCCAAATCCGGGGAATTTCCATCCGCCATTGGGCGATCCAGTAGAGTCACAACAATTCCCCCCGGATTACATTCCACCACGGATACCAACGCCTCCGCGACGTCCCAGCAGGCAGCCCGCAGTCCACGAGGACCGCGGCCACCGCGCCGCCCCCGCGACCCGCCAGCAGCCTCGCGCCGAGGACCATGACCGACGTCGCCAGCGTCGCCCTCGACCCGTCCAGGATGATTTTGATGCTTCTGATGCCGACCTTGACGAGCCATACCCTGAGCCAGAACCTGCAGCTCGACGTTTCCCTGACCGTCGCAACCGGCCCAACCCCTACGCCAGTCGCCGCGAGATCAAGGTAAATATCGAGCACTTTCATGGTGATTATGATCCTGCTATATTTTTAGAGTGGATGCAGGCTACAGAACATGCTTTGCGACACTGTACGTATGAGGAGTATGAGAAGGTGGATATTACCACTCTGCAATTTCGGGGTGTTGCCCAGAATTGGTGGCAACATTTCTGTTCAGACAGGGAACGGAGAGGTCTCAAGCAGATAGACCAGTGGCACCAGCTGATATTCATTATGCACCGCAAGTATGTTCCAAACGACTACCAGAACCGCATGCGGATGGAAATCGCACTCGCCCGCCAGGGAACGCAGACGCCGATTGAGTTTTTCGCGAAGCTCGAGGATCTGTATTACAAGGCGGGAATGAGCGTCTCTGCATCGACTTTACGGACCAGATTTCTCAGTGGGATGAATGCCAACATCCGAGACCAGTTGGAGATCCTGCGTTTACATGACCTCAACCAGCTGACGCATACTGCTATAATGATCCACCAGCAGCATCAGCGCCGCAGACAAGCCCCCTGGACCCAGAATTTGTCTCGCATGTATGACACTAATCCTAATCCTTCTGTTTCTACTGATGTGTCTTCCCCTGTGCAGCCCAGACAATACCAGCCCCCAGCCCGTACCAGCGAGGCGTCGCGACCTGCCGCGCCGCATGCATCGATTAGGGAGCCCTCACGGCACACGGATAAGACCCGAGACCAGGCCTGCTTTCGTTGCGGCGGTCGTGGACACATCCAACGCGACTGCCCAACCCGAAGCAGATTCTGTTTACCCAAGCCGTCGGATATGAGTCCTTTGATGATGAGCCAGACGAGGAGCTAGCTCCTGATCCGCAGGAGCTTGCTGATCACGATGCGGAGTACACCTGTGCGCCTCTTGATTTGGCTGTAGGTACCCCCTGAGCCTTTTCGCGAAACGTGCCCTTACGGTGCAGGAGGTGCCCCAGATGGACCAGAGAGAGACCCTCTTCCATACCAGATGCCTGGTCCAGACTGCATCCCTCTGTGTGATAATTGATGGTGGTTCGTGCTGTAACATTATCAATGAGAAGGTGGTCAAGCACCTTCAATTACCGACGCAACCCTACCCATAGCCCTACGGCCTTCAGTGGCTTTCTGAAGATAAGGGTGATGCGGTACACAGGCAATGTCACGTCACATATCAGATTGGTCAATACCATGATACTGTTTTATGTGATGTTGTATCTATGGATGCTACTCATCTTTTACTTGGTAGACCTTGGCAGTATGACAAGAAGACAGTCCATGACGGGTTCCTCAACACTTATGTATTTATGCATGGCAGTAGGCGAGTCACTCTTCTCCCTATGACGCCTCAGGAGATCTTACATGACCAGGTGGAGAGGAACCGTGCGAAGGCGACCGAGGCCAAGCTACACACTGCACTACCGCCTGGGACCCAGCCGAGTAGGGCGCGCGAGAAGCCCATTGCTCCTAATGATGGCACCCTGGTGCCTACACTGCAAGGCCGAGTCGAGCATCGTACTTTGCTGACTCGATCCCGGGAGTTCACCCTAGCTTTTCAGGGACGTTCTCCTATTTGCCCTTCTGCGTGTTTTTCTTTGTTAGCGGATCCCTTTGATTTACCCCCTATTGCACCTTCTGTTTTGCAGGTTTTTGATGATGTGCCTCCTGATGAGATTCCTCCTGATCGCGGCATTGCGCCACCACTAGACCTGCCCCTGGATGCTTCGTGGCAACGGCGCCCTGCAGCCTGAGTTGGTACTGCGAAGAGCAAGGAGCCGTTGGAGCAGATCACAAGTCTGGACGCGCCACCGCACGACAGGAACCAGCGTCGCCTCACTTTCGCGGACCAGGATTTCTGACCGGACCAGGATTTCTGGAGGCTGAACGGACCGGACCTTCTAGAAGGTAGCTTTGGTTCAAGCTATTGGGCCGATCTAATGGGCCGAAAAATTGAGGCCCAACAATTGCCCCAAAATTAAACTGGGCCAGAGCGTCAAGTGATGGGACGGTTTGATTTTATAACTTCTCTTTCTTCTGGCGTAATCTTGATTTTGTTACAGGCGTTCTGGCGACGGGGCCGACATGTGTATTGCTCAAACTGAGAGTCAGTTTAATACAGCCAATAATCGTGTGAAGACGACTGAGGGCGTTTCTTGTGATGAGTAAGGGTCAGGAGACTGCTCCTTGTTTGTCATTTGCTTTGTTTTGCAGGTGGACTCGTCAGTCGCTTCCTGGTCAAGTCGTGTGACGTTGGTCGAGTAGACCTGTAATTGTGTGTGACATGTCGTGTAGTTCCAGGGAAGAGCATTGTAGTATTTGTATAAGACGTGTACCTTAATCAGGACATGTCTTGTAAAAATGTGTCGTGTTTTTTCCTTTATTCTATGTGTACCGATCGATCGTGTAATTTATAAGCTCTATGTGTGATTGTGTTTTGTGTGTGTTGATGAACTTGATTTTGTCAATCGCGCCATGGCAATGACGCGAAATGTTTGGCCGTGATGACCTGTAATGTAGCATGATTTGTCTGTCCGGGGAGGAGTTGTATGTATTGTAGGAAAAGACGAGTGCCTTGGACAAGACAAGTCTTGTAAGTAGTTTGTAGTATGTCTTTTATCTACGCCCCGTGTACCGATCGATCGTGTATTGTAAGCGATGTTTTGTATGTGATAAGGATATCCATTTTGGGCTTGAATGTCATGTTTCGTCCTTGAGGCCTCTTGTTATGTTCATGTTGAAGACACTTGAAAAGTATAGAAAATATCAAAGGGTGACCGTTGGTGTGAGTCCAACGGCCCTCGGATGCTTAAGTCAGTAAAGGATTGGATAAGTATAATCAACTGAATCTAAATGAAATGCAAAGTATAAGTTTTCAAAAGTAAGATGACTCACAATGGGTCGTGTTCCAGTTTGGTTAGTCGTCTTTTGTGGACTCTTCGTCTTCTTCTAGTCTGACATGGGCCATGTCTTTGGCTTGTACATCTTCGAAGCTTCGACATGGATATTTGGTCAGCTCATGATAAAGTTCATTGCCCCTAACCAATCCCTGACGGAAGGATTCAATAGACGTTGGGACGTCGCAATGCGGGATCGCGACCTTCTCTTTGTTGTACCTGTTAAGATAATCCCTTAAGGGATCACCGTACCCTTTCACGATCATGTATAGGTCGCTTGATTGCTTTTCCAGTCTCCGACTGCTGGCGAACTGGATTTTGAATGAATTGACCAGATCGGCAAACGAAGTGACCGAACCCCGCGACAGATCCATGAACCAAGTTAGTGCGGGTCCTGCGAGGGTCGTGCCAAAGAACTTGCACATGACCGCTTCAAGATTCTGTATTGGAATAGAGATAGTCATTAGTTTCTGTTTGTAAATGGAAATGTGATCGTCAGGGTCCCCGATCCCATCGTAGTTGGACATGTTTGGGATGTGGAACTTTTTCCGGATCTCGACGCGAGCTATCGCTTCTACGAACGGCGAGTCTTCATATCCGTGGATTGCTTCCTTTTCGATCGGCTGTGGGACTCTTGGAATCCGAGCGATGCGGTCGTCTAAGGCCCTCATGTGTTTGTTGACAGCTTGGTGTATGAGGATTTGGAGATCCATCGGTGTGGCAACCTGTGGAGGGGCTACTCGAGTCTCGGTGGGCTCGGTCGCGGAAACTGGAACGTTAGTCATGAAAGTACTAACTGGAGGAGTTTGAAACATACCAATGGGTTGAACGACGCTCTGAGTGACCAGAGCCATGGGCGTCAGGATTGCCCCATTCATGTTGAAACGTGTTTGTAGGCCTTCAGTGTTGACTACGCGTCTTGATCCCCCTGGGACCGATGCGACCGAATTCACCTGCGATTTTGAAAGTTCATTTTCACGAATTAGTCTTGCAACTTCAAATCCAGATTGGATGCTTAGGGTTTTAGTTCTTAGGCGTTGCTGAGCGAGTTCTCCTTGGAGGATGCGCATGTTCTTTGCTAATTCTTGGATTCGAGTGTCCAAGATGAGCGGATTAGCGACGTCTTCGGCTTGATTTCCGACCGGGGTGTCGGTTCGGACTTGGTCTTCAGTGGTGATCATGGGGTCCCCGGAGCCGGCCATGATTGGATGCGGACTGGATCATTGATCGGATCGTTGATTGGCTAGATGCCCCACGGTGGGCGCCAAATTGTTTTGGGCGAAAAAGATCGAACCGACCTGAATCGCTTAAAGAGGGGACAACTAGACAACAATAAGATGAGTAATATCTAAATAATCCAAATCAACTTAACAATCAAGAGAAAGAGATTAAACGGATGTAATACAAACTTATCTCCCTGGAATGAGAGACTAATCAAATACAGAAATTTAGCCATCGGTCGCTTCAATGCTGAAATAACGGATTAAGCACAAGAATGATCTCTTATTTGAGTAAAACAATGGTAGAACAATGATAGAGGACCCCTTGAATTGAGTAAGAATGATCCCCTTTTATACACATTTGCTAGGGTTGAACTAATAAAGTCGTTATATCCCGAGATCTTCGGATTTAATGCACCGGATGGACATGATCTTCCAATATTTATGACTTAATCACATTGGTTGTAACCGCTGTGTGGCTGAGATCTTCGCTCAATAACTCCTCATATCGTTGGGTTTAATGCACCGGAGGCTTAATAACTCCCCATATCTGTTGAGACAGAAATCAACGGACGTCGTTTCTCACATACTAACTAGACTGAGATCTCAAGAGGTTGTTTCTGACCGGACTAGGATTTCTGGAGGTTGAACGGATCAGACCTTCTAGAAGGTAGCTTTGATTCAAGTTATTGGGCCGATCTAATGGGCCGAAAATCGAGGACCAACACCTATAGCATTTTTTGTATCTTAAATTTACCATACTTTACACAACTACCCATTTCCTGACCCATACTTGTCCTTTCCACATATGTAATTGTCATGTCCAAACCCAAGGGCTCATCATTTAGACGGGGAGGGGGTAGTATAAGGCATGATCTCTTACTAGAGAAACTCATATGAGCATCCTTTTTCAATCAAGCTTGTTAATTAATTCTTGACATGCCTAGCAATGCTTAAATAATTAAGTGTAATCAAGTTACTTATACAGATTTGGGTTCCCGTGCGAAATGTCCTTCCCGTTCGAAATGCGAAGCGATCTCGGTCGTACATTTTTTTTATTTTTGTCAACAATTTTTTTTCCCGTTTTCGTCCCCTGATAATTCTGGAATATCATATATAGAAGGTTCACAAATAAGCATTAAATGTTTATTTATTTGTACATTCACGTTCATAAATAAGCACTGAATGTTCAAAGACATGTGTTGGAACATGATCATGTTATATGTGAACTTTTACGGCACATAAAATGAACATGTAGTACTTATATGTGAACGTCAATAATTGTCTATTCCAGAACGATCAGAGACAATAAATAAAAATAATTGTTGACCGGAAAAAAAAAATTGTCGTATTTACTGTTATGTCACCGCGTCACTATTCACTCTCCCCCCCCCCCTTTTTTTTTTAACAGTACCGTCCCTTGAATATTATCACCCAAATAATGAACATGTGGTGTCAATTTATGAACGCGAATGAACGCGATCGTTTCACACTTCGCACGGTAAGCATATTTCGCACCCGAAACGGACTCTCCTTATATATACCTTTTTTCCATCTCCATTTTACAGTTAGCTAAGATCCTTTGTTATCCTTAAATCAAGTTTTTTTTTTTTCAGATTCTTCTTAGTTTTAGTTACTTATATAACTCAACGTATCCCTTCATGCTTGTTTATTATCTTCTAATCATTCTTATGGAATGTTGAATTTATAGAATCTCTATTTATTTTTTTAATGGAAATAGACTCTCTATATATAGAATTGTATCTATTATGCTATATCAACACATGTAGTTAACTGTAGGTGAATGGTTTGATTCCCTTCATTAAGTTCTTTATTTTCTTAAATTTTATATAACCAAATAACAACTGTTTTGCAGGGTGACACAATGTTGTTGGAAGCTATTTGGATACATCAGATTACTCCAAGTCAAGTTGAGGTGAACAATACATCTCCTCACTCTCAAAAAACCTCATTGATTATTTACTAAGAGAAATAAGCTTTTTAGTGATTTTATATAGTAGTTAGGAATATAGATAACGTAGTTTTGTAAGCAGACTCTAGTGAGAATTAATGAAAGATTTGTATTCAATTTTCTAGATATGAAAGTTTGATGTTGTTATGTGTTTGTAATTGATTTAGCTGTCTTTGTTAATAAATTGTAGCAGTGAAATGGTTGTATAAATTGATATAGTAGTCGAACTAAATTTATTATCATTGTAGTGATGAAAACTGGATTTTGTAAAAGAGGGGATTGGATGTAATTGAACAACATTTTTTTTAAAAAAAAAATATTAATGTGGTTTTCTTTGGAAAGTACTGTAAATGATTTGACTGAAATATAGCATGTTTTTTATGTAAAAGCGCTATGCTTGTCCCTGTATATATAAAAAAAGAAAAATTAAAAGAAACATAGCGCTTTTTAAATAAAAACGTTTGTTGTTTTCACATTTTTTTATGACACGTGTTTCATTTTTTTCTTGTCTTTTGTGGTTTCAACTGTTTGATGTCACTTTTTGTTTGTATCTGTGACACATTTGTCATAGGTTTATAAGTAATTGCATTGCTATATTTTTAGTATGTTGATGACACATTGGTAGTTTGATGATACTATTGTTGGTTGGTTGATGACTATTTTTGCTTACAAGTATGTGACAAGTTGTATAAGTAGTTACAATATTGCATAATGTTATTTGGTAGATTGATGACACATTAGTACGTTGATGACAATTTTTTGTTTGGTTGATTACACTCTTTTTTTTTGGGTTGATAGCACTTACTATATGAAAATGACAAGTGTTATGTTTGTGGTGATATCTTTCTTTGTTGAAGACACTTATTTATTTTTTTCTTACTGATAGTGTTTTTTTTTTTTTTTGGATTATACTCTTAACATGCTTGATGACAATTTATCTTTTCATATTGATGACATATTCTGTTTTTTTTTTAAATGACATTTTGTATATCATTATGACAATTTGTTTTTCTTGTTTTTCAGTTTTGCATTTATGAAATCATTGTTGTTTTGATTTTTTCTGACATTTATTTAATGATGGTGATATATGTTATGTTGTGGTGACATTTTTTCTTGGTGATGACGCTTATGTTTTCTTATATAGATGACACTTATGTTGATGACAATTTCTTTTTTATGTTGATGACACTCATAACATGCTTGATGGTAGTTTCCCTATTTTTGCGATACGATTCGTTTGTTTATGACATTCGCATTGTTAATGACAATATTGATGACATGTTTACTTATTTGTTATTTGTTGCCATGTTGTAATATGGATCAAAGAAAATGTAGTTATATTGTCCCAAAAGAGGAACACACCCTATGCAAGTGCAATTATTACACTAGAATTGTTGTCATTTAAACAATTGAAAAACATATTTTTGTTAATGAGTGGATTTGTATGTGCGAGGATTGTCTTGCTCCTATTTTGACATGCAGAGATATATGAACTTTGTTGCCCTAATTGTTCATAATTACCTTCTCCATGAGTTGTAAACCGAGAAAACACAATAGATGTGGCTTAAGGTTGTGGGTAATGTACATATGTAGGTTCTTACTTTCTAATTTGTTGCAATAACTAGCTTGAAATGTGTGCCGATAATTTAGATTATGTTATATCGGAAGTAGACATAATGTAGGAGCTTGGGGTTGCTTCATGTACATTAAACGATCGTATTGGTCTTTTTGCTATTGAGCGTGATACTGAGAAGCATTTAAGACTTGCACATTTGTTGGTTGTTGAGGTTGTGTTGCTGCATCAACGTCGTTATGGTGCTATTAGAGAGGAATTCTTTAGGCTTTCTACTGATTTGGAGCAGTTTTCAAGGAATCCTTGGGGTAAGGTAGTGCAATAAACTACTATCGAGTTTATTAGGAAGTTGAGTATGAGTCAACGATATTCAATCCATGATGGATATTCATACATTGAAATTCATCCTTTGTAGAAAGAATCAGCAAAGACGATTTCTTCCGTCATAGTGACAGCCGCGTCCTCAGGGAAACCGGCTTCTTTAACGAAGGGGCGAGGGTAAGTGATGGAAGAGGCTCTTTGGTAATGGGAGGTCAGAATATGGGAAGGATGGAAGGTTAGTTGTTCATCATAAGAAGTTTGGGAGTTAGAAGTTTTAGGGTTTCCAACGGCCATTGAAAGGTTTAAGAGAGCATGAGATAGAGGATGGAAACGAGTATTAGAGGCACAATTTTGGGTAGAATAGAAATCTAATCTTGCCTTAAATAGACCAATTTGATGGGTCTGCAGAGAAGATCTTAATTCAAAGAGTTTTTGAAATTTAAATATGGCACTTCGATTTTCGAGGAGGCGTGTTGAAGGCATTTCCCACCTGTGAATGATCCATCTGCCAAACGCCTAGGGGTTTTGTTAGGACCCCTAGATCCCGTCTTCTTTGATCACCTTTAGATGTCATGACACATTGCTACAGGAGGGACGTGATGGACATGACGGCTATGGAACACAGTGAGAATAAGTTTCCGAGCAAAGCATCCGGGCAAGATCGTATATCCATAAATAAAGTTTTCTCGCCTGGAAGGCAATATGGGACCCGTCAAGCTCTTATCTAAGGATATATCCTACCTTAATGGATATAAGATCATATATCTTATGTAAGAAAATATTTTTACCTTATCTAAATTATCTTACTTATGCTCCAAGTAGATAGAAAATACTGTATTTATGATAATATTTCTTCACTAGGATTATCCATGGACCCTATATAAAGAGGTTATCCAACTCTTGTAAATAATATCATCCAACTACCGATTAATACAATACAATTCTCACAAAATCTTACTTTTGTCCCCAATCGTGTAATCATTGGCCATATACTCCACAATCAATGCGGATTGCGCCCCGATACAAAATCCGCCCAAAACACACATTATATCTTTCAAATCCACATACAGTGCATTTGCATATACTGTACATTATGAAATGCACTTAGAGTGTAATTTATTGTGAAATCCACATCCAAAATGAAAAAAAGTCCATCTTGTAATTTCCAAATACACATATAGTTATGTTCAAATGCACATACAATGCATTTGCATATACTGTACATTGTGAAATGCACTTAGAGTGTAATTTATTGTGAAATCCACATCCAAAATGAAAAAAAGTCCATCTTGTAATTTCCAAATACACATATAGTTATGTTCAAATGCACATACAGTTCAAATTCATATCTAATATAACTCAAGTTGACATATACTTCATAAATATCAAGTTGTATTCAAATGCACATCCAATTAAATAAATGCACATATTGTTATATACAATTGCACATCTAATTATATTCACTTGCACATTTTATAAAATTCAAAATGAACATCGCCTGATAATCAAATACACATAGACAAATAACTCCAAATGCGCATATAGTTAAAATGCACATAAAACATAACCCGAATGAATATATAACTTACATGTGCTTTTGTAATGTATATACTATGTGCATTTGGAGTGTTTAGCGTTTAGGGGTTTAGGGTATATGCACTTTCAAGACAAACACAAGTTGGTTGAAGGTAAATGCAACTATGTGCATTTAGAGTGTACACTATCTGTATTTGGATTGTACACAATGTGCATTTGGAGCGTATGCTATGTGCATTCTAAGACAAACACAAGTTGGTCAGAGTTAAAAATATCGGTTGAACTATATGTACTTCTATATTGCACATTGTGTGCATTTGGATTGTATACTGTATGTATTTGGAGTGTACGTATGCGCATTTGTAATTCTAATACATACACAAGTTCGGCGTGGGGGGGAGTCTTAATCGAACTATATGTACATTTGGAGTGTACCCTACGTGCATTTAGAGTGTACTGTATGTTCATTTTGAATTTCTAAGACAAACACAAGTTGAAGGGTGGGAAGTCTCGATTGAACTATATTTGCATTTGAAGAGTACACTTTTTGCATTTGGAGTATACACTATGTTCATTTAGAATATACCTATGTGTATTTCGAATTTTTAAGACAAACACGAGTTCGGTGAGGAAAAAAGTCATAATTGAACTATATGTGCATTTGAATTGTACATGATGTACATTTGGAGTGTACAGTATATGCATTTGGAATTTATTATGTGCATAAAATATTACAAAATTTAAGGTCAAAATAATTATATATGAAATTTATATCCTAATACGTGCATTTGGATATGAAGATAGTTATTTCGAAAGTGCGATTAATGTACAAATGCGTGCATTTGGATAATTAAAGAAAGTATAAATGAGGAATTAAAATAAAAACAAGAAGATAGGAGTGTGAGAGATTCAAACTCGGGTTGAAACAATCCCCTCACGCATGTTATACCAACTCCACTAACTTCAGTATGTGATTTAAACATGTCCCATTTATCTTTTGAGCCTTTTTTTAAAAAGTTTGCCAGAATTACAAAAATGTCAACGCATGGCCCTCAATCCCTTATTCTCACGTCAAGCCTTATTCTCGCTAGAGAACTTTTGGATACTTTTCCTATATATATACGAAAGATATAATCTCTCACTTATGTCTCACCGAAATAGTTATTCCTTGTAAGTAATTTATTTAGCCAATTACTCTTTCACCTTTCACATTTTTTGATATTTACTTATAAATTTATTTTGACTATCCAAATTATATATATATTTATACAACTTAACTTAATTATTAATATACACTATCATCTCAAAGGTTCATTACAAGATATTGAATTAGATAAACTGGAAACCATAATTGGTAATATATAATATATGAAAATAAAAAAATATAAATTATATAATATAATTTAATATCTTGTAATGTGAATCATTGAGATAAAAATATAAATCATATCTATATTTTCATAAATTATAGTTTATATTTTTTTAAATAAATCTTTGAGATAAAATGAAAATATAAATCATGTCTAAGATTTATATTCTTAGAAAGATACAATTTGTTATTAGATAAGTATGGTTCATTATGTCAAATTCTTATATTGAATAATAATATACAAATTGATGAAAATCATATGAGGCCCCTTAAAGATATCCTATGATGAATGCCAGGACCACGGAAGAGGAGGATTGAGATGGAGATTTTCTGTAACTTTGAAGATCCCGTCAAAACATGGACATCGCTCGATAAAACGGCCATAACTTTGGTTATAAAATTGCTTTCGAGCTCATTCAAGAAGCTTTGGAAAGCTGACTCAAAGACATACAACTCTCTAGTTCACGGCTATTCTAAATTGTAGGGATGAGCATCGGTCTAAACCTGGACCTACCCGGACCGGAACCCGGATCTTGAAAATTGATGGACCGAAGACCGGATCGGAAATATACGGTCCGATTTGGACCGGTTTATATCCTTACACTAGAGGAACATGAAAAAAAAACCCTCAAATCTAAATATAATTTTGCATAGATGATAAAACATGACACTTGCAATGGCATGACATTGTGCCATAGTTTGCATACAACATGTTAATAATATAAAACCTATAACTTGCATAAAGTTTAGGTGAAGAGGAGAGGTGTGCCACATAAAGTTTTAGGGTTTTTTAATAAATCGGGTCAGACCGGACCGGACCCGAAAATCCTAAATTTATGGACCGGTTAGAACTAGTCCGGGCCGAGCCGATTCGGTCTGGTCCAAATTTTCAGTCTAGCCCAGAATTTGCTCAACCCTACTAAATTGCATCGAAAAGATAATAAAAAATGACGATTACTGAGTAGCCAAGATATGTGCACGAACATGCATGAACTCCTATGTGTGTTTTTATGAACGGGCCGTGCACAACCCTTTGTTTCATAACCGCCATCGTGCGCTTCCAACTGCATGGGTCATGCACATGACCAAGTCTGTATGCGACATTATTCTCCGAGTTGATCTTTGTCGGGTGTCTTACATTATTTTAGGGTTTTGTTACCTTTACTTGCAAGTTTGTTTTAGTATTTATATTAGCTTATTTTCCAGGTCATTATATACCTTAGTTTCTCTATTTAATCACTTTCATTCATTCAATAAAAATCAGATTTGAAGGCTCGTAAATCTTGGCATAGGTTTCGGATGTATCTTATCCCCAAAATTATTTTTCTTGTGTTCTTGTGATAATTGGTTTGATTATTTCATACTTGTGTTCATGTTCATCATTGTGTTCTCATTCGAGTTTGTTGAAACAAAAGTTGATTGATATTGTCTACAAGACAGGACCAACAACATCAAAAGTGTTTACGATGTTTGCCATGTATCACACCTTATTATACTAACATATGTACTTTGGCATAATAAATATACACTAGATAAAATATACACTTTTAATATACATGTTAAACATACATATTTATATATTAAACATGCACTTTAACATACTAAAGATGCACTTTTTATACTCTATGTAAGCATTTAATATATACTAATTTTTGAAAAAAAATCTTATATACTAAATTTACTTGAGGTTCTTATATATGCACTTTGGGTGCTTATATATGAACTTCAAGTATAAAGTTATATGTTGTTGAAACACAGAAAAAATAAAAGTATTACGGGAAAACAAATTAAAAAGAATTAATTTTGTGGAAAAAATATTATGGAAAAAAGAAATTCAAAAAGAAATAGAAAAATGGATTTACTATATTTATAATTTTGCTACTCAATAATTTTTAATCTTAGATCTCCATCTTGTTTGATCCAATAACGTTATTGCTCCTCATTGTATCATCTAAGTTTACTATGCATGTTCCTGAACTCTATGGAATAAATCATTCTCATATGTACAAAAAAAACTTAATTATTTTTATCAGCATAATCCACACTTTAATAACATATATCATATTTATTTCTACGCAGTCATTCTCATATTTTTTAGCTCTCTAAAACCATCTAATTTTTACAATAATGTATTTATATTAGCTAATGATATTTTATATAATATATAATTTATATTTATCCAAATCCAACACATACATAAGGTCAAAACTTTCACAAATAACATTAATTAAGTTAGTTTTATATCCGTAGCAAAATCGTGCAGAAACACACAAAATATCCTTAGGATAGACATTGTCAAAAACTTGCAGGAGTTACATGCGCGCTGAGTAAAATTTTGCCAAATGGGCAATTGAATGCCGTTAAAATTTTTCTAACCTATATCGTTAAGGCATAGGTTAAGTACCTTTTTATAGAAATATTTTGTTGGATTATATCATTTAAGAATTTTAATAATTTTCTTAAAAGGGTTTAAACATTCCTCTTTAGAAAATATATATATTCTTAAAAGAAAAATCCTAACCTATGCCCTTACTTAAAAGGGGTTAGAAAAAACGATACTTGAAAATCGTCTTTAGCCATATTTATGGAGTTAATTTTCCGTAACTTTAATCCATGTTAGTGGAAACCCTGTGAGAGAAAGGAATGTAGGATAGAGGATTTTTTGTGTGTGTAATTTCTTGATTGAATGCTAGAAAACGGCAAGAGGCGGAGAAAGAGGTGTGGGGATGGACCACCTTCTTTAAACATCAAAAGAGAAAGTTTTATCATCTTTAGCCTAATTTTTATTTTTCTATTGAAAAGTTATAGAAATATCCTAAAAATTGATAAAAGTGTATTATATATCATCAATGTTTTTCAAACCTAAAATTGAGGTAATTAAAAGAGTCTGTTTCGGGTGTGAAATATACTTACCGTGCGAAGTGCGAAACGGTCGCGTTTATAAATTGACACCACATGTTCATTATCTGGGTGATAATGTTCATTATCTGGGTGATAATGTTCATTATCTGGGTGATAATGTTCATTATCTGGGGGGTAATATTCAAGGGACGGTACTGTTAAAAAAAAGGGGGGGAAAGAGTGAACAGTGATACGGTGGCATAACCGTAAATACGGTGAGCTTTTTTTTTTTCCAGTCAACAAT
Organism: Rheum nobile; assembly: GCA_027886185.1. Lineage (NCBI taxonomy): Eukaryota > Viridiplantae > Streptophyta > Magnoliopsida > Caryophyllales > Polygonaceae > Rheum > Rheum nobile. The sequence continues at coordinate 868,474 of WOAB01000158.1, read as the reverse complement.
TTTTTTATTTTTTTATTTATTGTCTCTGATCGTTCTGGAATAGATAATTATTGACGTTCACATATAAGTACTACATGTTCATTTTATGTGCCGTAAAAGTTCACATATAACATGATCATGTTCCAACACATGTCTTTGAACATTCATTGCTTATTTGTGAACGTGAATGTACAAATAAATGAACATTTAGTTCTTATTTGTGAACCTTCTATATAGGCTATTCCAGAATGATCAGGGGACGAAAAAAAAAAATGTTGACAAAATAAATAAAAAATATATGGCCGAAATCGCTTCGCATTTCGTACGGGAAGGACATTTCGCACGGGAACCCAAATCGTAATTAAAAAGCCCACATACGACTTAAGATGCCTACATTATGATCATAACTGAAGCCACGTATAACAACGTAGTGTATCAACTCAAAGTTAAGAGGAATATTGGGTCTTGATACGCGCACAAGAAAAATGTGTTGGCACGTATTTATCTTATCCGTTATTATGTAATCGATAAAAAAAATGTCCGTACGTCATTATGTAGTGATACACACGATTATGTTGTGTGTATTGACGGAGTTTTGGCATGATTTTAGTGATATTTTAGGATGCTTTGGAGGTGATTTGGAGACTTGACGAGGAGGTGCGAAAGTTGCGTTTTTGGAGCCTTAGGAGCGAAGGATGAAGAAGCAGAATTGCGGCGACCGCCGCGGAAGGAACAGCGACCGCCATTAATTGCCCTGGAGAGACCTTAGCTACGACCTGGAAACGGCGACCGCCGTTTAATTGCGGCGACCGCCGCAATTACGGCGATCGCCGGGGGAGAAGCAGCGGCCGCCGCCGCTGACAGAAGCATCGCCGAGCCGATTTCCTTTTCAGATCTATTTTATATTACTTTATTACGTTTTTATTATTTCTTTTTAGGATAATTTCAGATTATTTTCCTTTGGTATTTAAGGGTTGAGAAAACTTGTTTCTTCTATCTCTCGGAACCCTAATTTCTTATTCTACGTATTCTCTTGCTATGAAGAACTAAGCCTCTCTTGCTTAGTCAGACATTGAAGCTTTTCGTGTGATTCAGTTGTGAGATTCTTATTCCTAATCTATTGCATGGTTTTTATCTCTTCTCTTGTTTGATTTCTTAAGATTGATATTGAAAATTTCTAGTCTGATCAACTAGGGTTTGTCGTTATTTATCTATTGCTAGGTTTAGATTATTACTGATTGAGCATATCTATTCCATAGTAGTAACTGCATCGTATTAGTAACTGGTTGTGCTAATCTTATGCAGAAGAGAATTGATTTACATTCTAGGGTAAAAACTGGTTGTTTTATTCTAGGGTTGTATCCAACTATATTCCTATCCGTAAGGCTGCTGTTAAATTGAATCTTGATAGTTTCAGGGTTGTTTAATTAGTTAGTTCTAATAGTATCTGGTTGTGCTATTAGTTACATCTGAAAAGAAATTGGAATTACCATTGCATGCGATTTTGAGTAGTATCTATGATCAACTTGTCATTCGAATAATGGATATTGTTTGACTGAGTGTTTTCCCAATAACTGAATTCATCACCTTTAATTGCTTATTTACCATTTGCATGCTTGGCTACTAAAACAAACCAACAAAACCCCCATTTGGTTGCTTTAAATTGACATACATATTGCATACTGCGATAGACTTTGTTTCCCTGCGGATTCGACCCTTACTTACCTAGGACTACGTTTTAGGGTTTGTTTGGATACTTTGCATAGTAGGAATTAGAACGGCAAATTCCTGTTATCATGTAGCTCTCAAAAAATTGGTTTATTTTGTCCGTCAATACGTAACGGACAAAAATAATAAAATAGTATTTTATCCACAACGACGTAACCGAAAAAAAATAATTTTTTTTCTTTTTTATCCGTCACGACTTAACAAACAAAGTAAAAAAAAATGTTGTACCATAAGAACTAAATATATGGTAAACTCATTCTGTACACGACAACCGCTTTTTCGTTGTTGTATGCCTAATAAGTAATAATGTTTTCCTTGCCTAGCACAAGCGCTCCACAATCTAATAAAAAGCAAATGTGGTTACTTTATTCTTTCTTTTTAAATTACATTAAAAGAGAAAATATCTTGGTAGCCCGTCTGATCATCCTAAACCTACCAAACTGGATGATGTACATTGTACAAGTACTATTCTATCAACAAATGTAAGGTTGGTGAATGGTGAGTATCCGTCATGATTTGCTGGTAAGTAAGTGCTAGTGATACTCTTAAGGTCTCGGAGTTGTACATTGCAATATGTTACTCACTTTTACGGTTACCAGGAAACAGAAGATCATAATATTTATAGTCTCATACTACTAGTATTCTATGGTTTCATATACTACTATCCTCCCTTAAGATATATATATATATATATATATATATATAAAATAAAGAGGCTTCTTTTGTCCCATCATGCATGGAAACATATAGTAGAAGAGAGGGAGAAGTGGTCCAAGCTCTTCATTAGAGAGATGACAGGCATAAAAGTACTTTAAAGAAGAGGATGAGTTTTATTAGGTTTAATTGAAATTGGTTGGGAAAAAATTATGGACCACCTCATCACAATGCAGTCCCCGCAGGCCCTCTAATTAGGGGAAAATTTTCTCTGAATAATACAAGCATCTTATTCTCTCTTTAATTAAAAATCTTCTCTTCCCTGTCTTCTCCTCCTCTGTTTCCTCTGTTTTCTCTTCTCTTACTTGTGCAGAGCACATTATGAATATTTTTTTATTTGATTCTAAAATATCTGAATTCCGAAGACAATGGGCCAATAGAGTGTGAGAAAAGCCTGCAAAAACTCCCAGTTTGGACTGTAGAAAACACCCAGTTTCTGGGTTCTCTGTACTCGATTTTATCATACCTTTTTGTGTCAAGAATTTAAAGAGATTTATCAAAAGGAAAAGCAAGCACTGCAAAATAGTTATACCATTTCGTGTTCCTATTACGAATCAGTAAGCACACTGTATAGGTAATGAGATTGATTACTACCCTGTGAAATTATAAGTACTAGTATTAAAGGAATGGTTAACTGAATAATCTGAGTTTTACTACAATGGTTTCTTGGAATAATTGAATTTTGTTTTCATCATCCTATTTCCCTAGCAAGGGAGGGTCACTTTCTTTTTTTGTAGGCTTCATTTTATTGGAGATGTATTTATGTCATCCTGCATTGACCCTCTTGGAGAATCAGACAAAATTAAATATGGGTTTTCAAGGTCATCATTGATCAACCTTCCTCTCTTTCTTTCTGTCTTTATTTGTAAGGGAATGAGATTTAATATGATCATGTATCTCAACTTCATAGGCTTTGCTTCCATTCTATAGCATAAACAAGTCGTCTTCGTCTTCTTCTTCTTGTTCTTCTTCAACAGGTATTCTCCTTCTCTCTCTTTCTGATATCAGAGGATCCCAACTTATACAATCGTTAACCTAAAAAAGAATCGAAAGTTTTTCAACTTTTCTAGTACATATATATTATAATCAAATGAATTGTTAATCCTACCTCCTTTTGAGGATGCTCTTTCTTTGAGTGTTGAACTTCATTAATTTATAACATTTTTTTCTGGTTTGCAGCCAGAGAATCTTCCTAAAAGGAGGAGAGCTAGAGCCAGATACAAAGACAAACTTGTTCTTTTTCCTTGTGTTGGTCTTGATTTACATGGCTGAGCAAGAGGATGAGAAGTCAAGGCACATGGCATTTGGGTACTGTAGCTACTCAGATGTCCAGCCAACCCATTTGGTGTCTCCAACCCAATTGCAAGGATTTGAGCCCTCATCTGAAATCTACAGCTTAGCCTCAGGGATTGAGATGATAGGGTTCCAGCCCAAAACCCTCTTCTTGGACAAGCCTGGGCCTGCTGGGTTTCCTTCAGCATCATCAATGGTTGCACCCCATTCGATGTCTTGGCAAGAAAACCACCACAGCAACAACAACAGACCATTGGTGGGTGAAGAGTCATCTATAAGGTGTGTTTTCCCTTGTGAAGGGAATGAGAGGCCAAGCCAAGGGCTCTCTTTGTCACTCTCATCAAGCAACCCTTCAACAATTGGGCTTCAGACATTTGAGCTGAGGCACACCCACCAGCACCAACGAGATTTCAGGCTGATTGCTGGAGACGGGTTTTGTGGGACAAGTGCTTTTGAGGAGCATGATCAACAGCAGCAGCAGCAGCATGTGGTGATACAAGAACAAGGACAAAGTGTATTAGGGGGCCAGTTTCATCAACTTGTGAGAAGCTCAAAGTACTTGGCCCCTGCTCAAGAGCTTTTGAATGAGTTCTGCTGCCTTGGGATAAGCCAAGATAGGCATGACTATGATGACCCACAAAAGCAAAATCAAAAGCTAAAGCAAGCCAATAGCAAAGAGATGTGGGGAGGAGAAGATGATCCTACAAACAATATCAACAGCAATACTGCTTGCGGCAGCAACAGTATTAGTAGGCATCAACAAGCATCTCTTTATTTTCTTGATCTCATCGAACTCCAGAAGAGGAAGAAAAAGTTGCTTGCCATGTTAGATGAGGTACACAAAATTTTCCCAATTTTTCAAGTCCTGTTATTACTGTAGCTTCTACTCCATTTCCACATGGGAAAAAGGAGCAAAAACATGACTTTCATTAATTTCTCAAAAGAAAATATTGAACCCAAGAGGTAAAAAAAACAGTGATCCAATTAAATATGGTAAGGAGGTTAGGAGGCATTTGAAAAACCCTTTTCAATAAAATTCAATGCTTCACATGGTAACAATTCATCAGAGGTTAAGTTGGTAAAGAACTTCATTTACTCTCAGAAGCCTCTATTCCCTTTCTTTTCATGGAATTGTGGTTGTTTCCTTGAATTCTTTTGTTTTCTACTTCTTCAAGTTCTTATTACTCACATTCCATATATATTATGCAAACTCCTAAACTAGTCCATGAATTGATTGATTATCAACTTTTTCCCATCCCTTTTGGCAATTGGCATAAGTAGTTGGAAAGAAGATACAAGCACTACTGCAATCAAATGAAGGCTGTGGTGGGCTCATTCGAAATGGTGGCCGGGGAGGGGACGGCGAGTCCTTACACAGTGCTGGCCTCGAAGGCCATGTCGAAGCACTTTAGGTGCCTAAGGGATGGGGTAGTGGCCCAGATCAAGGCCACCAAGGCGGCCATGGGGGAAAAGGACAGCGAATGTGGGTCCCACGGGGCGACAAAGGGAGAGACGCCGAGGCTGAGGATCCTTGATCAGACGCTCAGGCAGCACAGGGCCTTACAGCAGATGGGCATGGTGGAGAGTCACCCTTGGCGGCCCCAGAGAGGCCTGCCTGAGAGAGCAGTGTCGGTGCTTCGAGCCTGGCTTTTCGAGCACTTCTTACACCCGTAATTCCATCTCTACTCTCTCTTCATTAGCTTCACCTCTAGAGCAATTTAGTAGGTACATGTTGTGATCACGATCAGAATCGGCATTTTCCAAAGGCTTTTGTTGCTTTCTATCTACCAGCTACCGTCTTTTTAAATGAGATTCCTTTCCAAAAAAATTTCACTTGTTTTTATATGCATACAATTATATATATATATTTTTTACCTGTCAATTCTTCCTTCGCTTTCTTCTGGTTTTGTCCTATCAACCGGCCTCCTCTTCTAATAATATAATTACACTCGATCAATACTTACCGCTCCTTGTATAAACTATGTAGCATAAGTTTTTTCTCGTTAGTCTGCACTGCACATATGGATAATCAATTCAAGATATATATGTGTGTTTTTCACTAATTCACCCTTCAAATTCCTGTAGATTCCTCCAACTTAACCTAGCTTTAACTATTGAAAAATTTATAAAATAGTGGATTTTAACTTAATTTGTCAATGATATATCCCATTTTTGCAGATACCCAAGTGATGTGGATAAACATATTTTGGCCCGGCAAACAGGACTCACAAGAAGCCAGGTACGTACGGTGACAAAGATATAGAGCAAATCACCAATTGTTTTGAATGCAATGTCACATAGAACTAAAATGATCACTCTATTGATGTTAGTTGTAATTTATCGTGTACAATGCAACCAAAACTATTAGGTATCCAATTGGTTCATCAATGCTAGAGTGAGGCTGTGGAAGCCCATGGTGGAGGAAATGTACATTGAGGAGCTCAAAGAAGACGAACCCTCCGACGCCCACGTGACAACCGGAGACCAAGGCGGCTCGAACCCGGACCCACATTCCATTACGCTACACGATCAAAAGCCTTGTCATGACCAACTCCTGAGATTCGAGTCAGAATCCCTCTCCTCCATCGTCTCCACGAGTACAACCAGGAACAGCATGATGATGAGAAACCCTAGTTCTCATCACGAGGGTTTTGGGAGGGTGGCGATTGAGGGCTTTGGTGGGCCCATGGACAGCCTGGACTTCTCATCGTACGGGAACCTGCATGAGGGTAACTTCGGGATTGGCGGCAGCGTCCGTGGCGTGTCCCTGACGCTAGGGCTGCAGCAGCACGGCGGGGCTGGCCTGCCGGGCCCGCATCTGCTGTACGGGAAGGAGGGGATGGAAGACGCGCAGCAGTACTCTCTACTTGAAGGGGGTCATGCTCATGATGATCAGATTAATGAACCCCAGAATCTGCCCTACATGAACTTGCAGTTGGGTGCTCAGTTGCTGCATGACTTTGCCTAATTAGTTATTATGATTAAAGTGGGGTTAGTTATTTAAATGATGAAAGTTAATCATATGGTTTGACTTTTATTATATTATTATCAGTGCGTTGATTTTTAGGTAGGTCCGTCCGTAGTTTAATTAATATGAGATGGTATGAAATACATATACACAAGTCATGAATATATATGCTTGTCAGTTTCTTTGATCTAGTCCATTTTGGATTTTGTCTTATGTTTACCAAGTGTCCTTTTTGTATCAAATGCTACATTGCATTTTATAGTACTGCATGCTGAGCTGTAAAAGATAGCAAGACAAAATATGGTATTACTAGGCGAGCTGTAAAAGATAGCAATCAAGACAAACAAATTAAGGACGAGTGGACAACTTTTTTCGGATAGTTTTTTCTAAGTTACTAGAAATCGGAGCCCGTGCGTATGTTTTACGTTTGGTGGGGCTCGCTTGGTTGGTCATTGGGGTCTCTTTTGGCAATGCACCCCTTTGAAAGGACATGTCGTTCTCCATGGTAGTTGGCCAATGAAGCAGTTGAGGAATATCCGAAGTCACGAACCCTGCAAAAGATGAAGGCGTTTTGGTTAAATTAAAGAAGCTATTTTTGTAGAGCTTTTTTAATTCTTGAGTATCAAACGATCCTCAAAGCGCATGGTTGTTGAAAATAATATTTTCTCTTACCTCAAGTTTGTTAGACCGTTTGATATACGCTTCATGCTTTCCAATGGTGCCAAATGTAGTACCCTGTGGTGCTAGACCTGGAACATGATGTCACATATTTGAGCAAGCTCTATTAAAAGCGTTATAACATGTTGGTCGTAGTGTGTACCACGAAAGTGTTTTTCCCGTCAAAATCTTGCTTTCTAATCATTTCTCACTGATTTGTAGTTTTGTGCGTGTTTTGTATTATTAGCAAAATTGGTTTTAGTACTTACATTCATTTGGTTGACCAAGTTGCTGAATGCCTCTTGGAAGACTATGTTCCGTGTGTAGTTTGCCGACTCTCTTTCCGTGTGTAGTAACAATACACTGAGTCCCTGTGGGTCTGTTACTCGAGATATTGCCACATAGAGTTGACCGTGGCAGAAAACTGGCTTTGGTAAGTACAACCCCATATGTTTTAGTGATTGCCCCTGGCTTTTGTTGATAGTCATAGCATAACAAGCTTTTAGGGGGAATTGACGACGCTTTATTACGAATGGCCATTTTGATTGGGTGGTGCTTAGTGTTATCCTAGGAATTAGTACTTTATTCCCTACACACGTTCCTGTTATAATATCAGCCTCAACAATCCACTCTCCCAAATGCGTAATGATAAGCCGGGTGCCGTTGCACAACCCTTGTGACGGGTTGACAATCCTTAGAAGCATCACTGGCAACCCTTCCTTCAGTTCTAACGCGTGTGGTGGGATTCTTGTAAATTGGTTTCCATGTTATTTCATCCATTGTTGATTTTATAACTTATTAGGCATAGTGTATGGAGGTGTTAGCGTAATGTACCGGGGAAATCCTGGCTGTTTAAGAATTCAGGTGGGTACAAATGCTCTTGTGCAGCCACATCGGTAGATGCCTTGCAAATCTCATTCGCGCTTTTGTATGTCTTCATTTGCCCGTGCAGACGTTTGAACATGTAACTGTTTATCTGATCTGCATCTTCGTTTAAGGGGGTCAGCATAGCCTTGTCTTGGATGTACGATGGGTTGGTTCCATTTGCAGCAAAATCTGGAAAGACTTTGTCAATTAGTTGCTCAATCGGGTTTGCCCCTGGTGTGATTATGAACTCTCTTGGGATCTCAGTCCATGTTTCTTCCTCCTCATTGTCTAGCGCTATTACCTCAACATTTCCATCCCCGATCTTTTGAATCCAGTTGTTGAATTGTTGTTTGCGGATGTCGATCTCGCCATTGGCCTATTGGTCATTGGTCCTCATGTTTTTTGTTAACGTGAGTAATTGGCATTGACTCCAAATAGGCGAGTTGCTGATGCACGCTTGAACGATGTCTTGTCGTTTCCCTTTGGTAATTACTGGGAGTATATGCCTGAAATCTCCTCCTAGTAGTACCGCCAAACAGCTTGTGTTTGTTTTTAGCATGTTTGATGCTTTGGATGTCTTGCAGTGTTTTGTTTAATGCCTCGAACGCATTTCTATGCGTCATTGGAGCTTCATCCCAAATGATCAGTTTGACTTCATGCATCAGTTGTGCTAATTGCGTGTTTTGTTTAATACCGCATGTGCTGTTATCTAGCAGTTCGATCGGGATTAGAAATCTGTTGTGGGATGTTCGGCCGCCCGGTAGTAGAAGGGAAGCAATACCTGTGGGGAATAAAAGTGTTAGAGTTGAGCTCAATTGAATGTGCGGGGTATTTGTTTTTGTATCTGAAGGTAACATGCAACCACCAGGTACTTAATGACGTTGTAGTGTTATTATTACGGATCTACAATGGGTGTAATAGACATTAGCATGTTGTCTTGTATGCAGTTATATTTCATCGATAAGAAATGGATTAGGTATGAAAAAAATAACGACGTAAGCGAACATAGCTTAGAACTTACCCGACGATGATACGACAAGGACGATGTTCCCTTGTGATCGTATACATGCCATTATTGTCTTGTACAAATAAGTTTTCCCCGTTCCTCCTGCCCTGTAGATGAAGAAGAACTCTCTGGATTGTCTATTCACTGCATTGATCACCTTGGCGTAGATTGCTTTTTGGTCCGCGTTCAATGAACGGTACATGGCTGAATGCAACTCTTCCATTTTGTGGGCATTGTAGGAGAGTTCTTCTCGTATGAGTCGGTTGTCCATTGCGGTGAGCAGTTGCTTATCTGGCATCAGAATTCTCGGGTAGTCAATCAATGTTTTCCCGATTTTTGCAAGAAGCTCTTCAATGTCAAGCAAGCAATAGTTTTTCAGCTGATTTTCACTGAGTTCTAAGGTCGGAAATTGGAATTCTCTTCTCTCCCAGTATAGTATGTCTTCTGATAACGCATGTCAATTAGTGTCCCACAGTTTCCCCAGGTTGACGACCTCATAAAAAGTTAGAATCGTGACAAACAAATCCCTCAGTTGTACCCCCGTTGCCCAGACTTGTGCTTCTTTGATTGAGTCGGTCCATTCTTTGTCTTCCTTGAGCATTCCACGGGCATAGCATGCTTGCCTGTAGGTGTCATATTGTTTCCCATTCACCGTTCTGATTTCTTCAAATGTTCGAGGCCCTGCAACCACATTTAGAATCATGCGTAGGTAATACCTTTCGCCGGAGGCAGGATGGGCGTACACAATTCTGCCTATCGGTTTGAGATTCCGCCTTGGCCCCTACACCTTTTGTGATGCATCCCATGTGTACTGTTTGGGTATTTCTGCGTACTTTAATTTTCGTGCCGCCTCATCCTTGCTGTTTAGAGTAAACCACTCTGTAAACATTGTCGAGTGTACTCCTTCTTGGCGTATCACAGATGGCATGTTTTGCGAATCTGACATTGTCACTGATTGTTGTTATGGGAGATGGAATGTCAGACGTATAATAGCAGGCCAACTGTAATGAATGTCGAACCCATAAATACGCCAAGCGGCTTCGCATGCAGATATGTAGCGACAATCTAGGTATTGCTTGATCTCATTTATTCCCGGGTTTGTGGCTTGCCCACCTTCGTGTGGTTGCACATCTTTCTGCAGGAAGACAAAAGTCGCTTTGTCTGGTCCCTTGGTTATATACTTGAACAGGTACTTGATGGCTCTTGTTCTATTGCACCACTCAATATTGATGTGCGCGCCATATTTCAACAGTAAGTACCGATTATATGGCACGACATGGTTGTTGGTAAATGTCGCATGCCATTTTTTCACTGTAATTCCATTATTTCGGCGCCGATAAACTGGAAATCCATCCTCATCAAGCGTTGTTTCTGCATAGTAGGGCTTGGGAAAGTGTTTGTTACATTTCCCATTGTGCATACACGGTGCGTTAGGGTTTGTATCTCCACATGGTCCATGTAACATGTGCTCAGTCACAAGTTTATGTGCTTCCGGGTCCGTCTCTTTGCACGGGATTTCTGCTGAAATGAAATCATCTATGTCATTTCCTGTTGTGGCCTTGCACCCTTCTTTCAACCATAAGAGAATGTGTGCGTGTGGAAGGCCACGCTTCTGGAATTCAATGGTGTATATGGCTGCACGTTTACAAACAGAAGGAAGTTAATTAGTGGGACATATGCGTTGCGAAATTGTTATATGTCACAAATACCGGGTGCAACTTCACATAGAGTTTTGACCTATTTCATTTCAGGGTACACGTACATGCCTTTGTGGGACCAAATATCTCGTGCATTTTAAGATCTTTTAGCAATTGGCACACCTTGCATCTAAAAAGCCTACTCATGACTTCAGGTCTATCATTTGAGTGTTGCACCGCTAATTCCTCAAGCATTTCACCTATCTCATACCATTTAGGGTTAGCAGTGAATGTAATGAAAAGTGTGGGATTCCCGAATACTCTGCATAACGCCATTGCGTCTTGGTAATTCTGAATCATATATCGGGGGCTTCCTGTATAGGTAACTGGGAGGACTATTCTTTTACCGACCATTCTTGCATCTGTATCGCCCTTGGTAACAGCATCACAAATGTTGTTGTATAGGTTGGCCCGAAGTTGCGCATGGTTGTCTCTAATCCAACGTAACCTCTCCTCTTCAACAACAGTGTAGGCATCTACTATGTACTGATGGTATAGGGGGCCTCCGCGTATTAGTGTGGTCGCCTCGTCCACCCTCTGTTGTAGCCTGTATGAATAGTATTCTTTCATTGTTACATTATCCCTTTGTGTTTCTCTCCTCCCAGAGTTTTTATTATACGGGATTTGTAAGTGATACCCATCTTCGCCGTGAGGAAACAATAAAGGGTACTGAAGGGCCATGTATGATGGATGTAGCTCCGATATCCTCCTTGGATAACCTGCTTTTGTTTGGACGTACACGTCTCTGGGCTCTCTGCTTTGCCCGAAGTCCCCTATAATGAGTGCTGCTACTTCATCCGTAGTCGGCAAATTATACTGTCTTTTATCAGGCTTCCTCTCTCCTATTAGTTTGATCGTGAACTCCAAAGAATCATTAGCATGGGACCAATCTCTTGCCTTCCTGAAGGCCTGTGCTACAACACTTGTAGCATCCAACATGGCCATTAAATTCTGCACTGTGTTTGCATCAATATCGCTGCCGACGTTCATACTTTGACTAGGCTAATCAATGATATTTGCATTGCGCATTTCTAGCCCCGTCAGAGAACAAAACCTTTCGAGCGTTTGGGCAATCCTTCTTATAGTGGCCTCTTCCACCACACTTGTAACACTCAAGGTCGCGCGCGCGATCTGTGCCCACTAGAGCTTGTCTGGGCGCGTTCTGGCGCGGCGCGGTGCTTGGCGTCGAAGGCTTCGCTTTGGGGGCTTGGCTCGACGCGGCTGTGGTAGAGACACTAGGGCGAACATTAGTAGAAGGTAATCCACTAGGGTTAGAAGAATACCTTTGTTGGCCACTTGGAAAAGTGTAAGACTTTCGGCGAGAGATTTGGGCATGAAGTTGCATCGCCGTATGTGTGAGTGTGTTCAAATCTTTGATGGGCAAAATCTCAAGTTGATCACGGATGTTGGTGTTTAAGCCACTCAAGAATTTCTTCCTCAAAGTCGATGGTGCAACGGAGATGTTGGCCTTGTAATACATGTCTTCAAGCTTGGAAAAGAACTCGAGTGGAGTCATTAACCCTTGGCGAGCCATGGCTATCTCCATTCTCATTTGATTCCTATAGTCTGGAGGCACGTATTTCTTGGTCATCACGTAGACTAGTTGATGCCATTCTGTGACTCTGGTCCTGTTGCGACACACGTAGTCATCTTCGAATCTATGCCACCATACGCGGGCGGCTCCTCGAAAATGAAGTGTCGCGGCGTCGACATGCTCCTCAGGTGGCACTCTACAATATCTAAGGGTGTACTCCGTAGCCTGCACCCATTCAAGAAAAACAGATGGATTGTATTCACCAAAGAAATGCTCGATCTTTACCTTGACTTTGTGTCATTGGTATCGAGGCTGGGCAGGTGGTTGGTGGAACGCGTTGTTTGGCGCGGTGGCATAGAGAGGATTCTCGTAGGCGCGCACACCATGGGGTTTATCGCGTCCAACCTGGCGTCTATCGCGGTAATTCCTCAAGCATTTCACCTATCTCATACCATTTAGGGTTAGCAGTGAATGTAATGAAAAGTGTGGGATTCCCGAATACTCTGCATAACGCCATTGCGTCTTGGTAATTCTGAATCATATATCGGGGGCTTCCTGTATAGGTAACTGGGAGGACTATTCTTTTACCGACCATTCTTGCATCTGTATCGCCCTTGGTAACAGCATCACAAATGTTGTTGTATAGGTTGGCCCGAAGTTGCGCATGGTTGTCTCTAATCCAACGTAACCTCTCCTCTTCAACAACAGTGTAGGCATCTACTATGTACTGATGGTATAGGGGGCCTCCGCGTATTAGTGTGGTCGCCTCGTCCACCCTCTGTTGTAGCCTGTATGAATAGTATTCTTTCATTGTTACATTATCCCTTTGTGTTTCTCTCCTCCCAGAGTTTTTATTATACGGGATTTGTAAGTGATACCCATCTTCGCCGTGAGGAAACAATAAAGGGTACTGAAGGGCCATGTATGATGGATGTAGCTCCGATATCCTCCTTGGATAACCTGCTTTTGTTTGGACGTACACGTCTCTGGGCTCTCTGCTTTGCCCGAAGTCCCCTATAATGAGTGCTGCTACTTCATCCGTAGTCGGCAAATTATACTGTCTTTTATCAGGCTTCCTCTCTCCTATTAGTTTGATCGTGAACTCCAAAGAATCATTAGCATGGGACCAATCTCTTGCCTTCCTGAAGGCCTGTGCTACAACACTTGTAGCATCCAACATGGCCATTAAATTCTGCACTGTGTTTGCATCAATATCGCTGCCGACGTTCATACTTTGACTAGGCTAATCAATGATATTTGCATTGCGCATTTCTAGCCCCGTCAGAGAACAAAACCTTTCGAGCGTTTGGGCAATCCTTCTTATAGTGGCCTCTTCCACCACACTTGTAACACTCAAGGTCGCGCGCGCGATCTGTGCCCACTAGAGCTTGTCTGGGCGCGTTCTGGCGCGGCGCGGTGCTTGGCGTCGAAGGCTTCGCTTTGGGGGCTTGGCTCGACGCGGCTGTGGTAGAGACACTAGGGCGAACATTAGTAGAAGGTAATCCACTAGGGTTAGAAGAATACCTTTGTTGGCCACTTGGAAAAGTGTAAGACTTTCGGCGAGAGATTTGGGCATGAAGTTGCATCGCCGTATGTGTGAGTGTGTTCAAATCTTTGATGGGCAAAATCTCAAGTTGATCACGGATGTTGGTGTTTAAGCCACTCAAGAATTTCTTCCTCAAAGTCGATGGTGCAACGGAGATGTTGGCCTTGTAATACATGTCTTCAAGCTTGGAAAAGAACTCGAGTGGAGTCATTAACCCTTGGCGAGCCATGGCTATCTCCATTCTCATTTGATTCCTATAGTCTGGAGGCACGTATTTCTTGGTCATCACGTAGACTAGTTGATGCCATTCTGTGACTCTGGTCCTGTTGCGACACACGTAGTCATCTTCGAATCTATGCCACCATACGCGGGCGGCTCCTCGAAAATGAAGTGTCGCGGCGTCGACATGCTCCTCAGGTGGCACTCTACAATATCTAAGGGTGTACTCCGTAGCCTGCACCCATTCAAGAAAAACAGATGGATTGTATTCACCAAAGAAATGCTCGATCTTTACCTTGACTTTGTGTCATTGGTATCGAGGCTGGGCAGGTGGTTGGTGGAACGCGTTGTTTGGCGCGGTGGCATAGAGAGGATTCTCGTAGGCGCGCACACCATGGGGTTTATCGCGTCCAACCTGGCGTCTATCGCGGTCTTGGTGATCTTCATCGCGAGCAAACTCATCCATTGGCGCGTAGGCGTCGTCGCGTCGGTGTCTTTGCGGCTGGGCGTCGTAGTCGGCTTGGCGAATGTCCCTTGGCATGACATCGCGGCGCTCGCCGCCAATGTCACAAACGCGTTCTCCCTGTGGCTGGAGACGCGGTGGAGGTATCAAATCCGAAGGGTGATCCTGCAATTCAAGTGGATCTCCAAAAGGGGGGTGAAAAAAAATTAGGGTTGACCATACTTGAGTCCTCAATCTCCTCGTCGTCATACTCGGCGAAGTCGTCGCGGACATTGGGTGTGATCGACGCGTAGTCGTCGGATCCGTAACACGGCGTCTGAACACTTTGGTGTCGAAGATGATCACGTACATCATGGCTCCGTGGCTGAGTAGTTGGGGTCCTCAATTGATCATTGCATCGCGTATGCCCATTTGGTCGGCGACTGGGTCTCCTTGGCGTCGTCGGCCCAATGGGCCTAAGTAACAAAAGGAAACAAAAGAAAATGGCCTAAGTAACAAGAATATCACAAGTGTGATCTTTAGAGATAAGAGAGAGAAAATAAGATTTGATTTGATATCTTATAAGGAAATTCGGCTAACTTAACTAAAAAGCAAAATCTAGCAAACAAGGAAACTCTATCCACGCATGAAACAAAGAAACAAAATATTCAGCATGCAAGATAACAAATTACCTAACACACCAAAACTTAGGAAACAAGGAAAAAAAATCGGCCAAGATATTATCTTGTAGAAACCGATTAGGTGATGCAAATATGGAAACTTTGTTTTGTCTCAAGATCTTACGAAAACAAACGATGGGGGTCAAGAAAAAAAATTGTGAACAAGATGCAAACTTGAGTTCGTGACTTACAAGACTGCTGGGCTCTGATACCAGTTGATGAGTTATTGCCTCCGATGACAAGCCAATTGTCAAAGGCGACACCTTTGGATCTAGTCTTGGGAGAGAAGTCACATTGTCTTGCACGAAAGGTTGACAAGATGGTGGCGAAGTGAACTCGGTGGAGGTGGTCTGGAAGATCGCGGTGTCGGTGAGGTTGAGTGTCACGTTGAGTGTCACAACATCGAAGACGACGTCGATGGCGAACATGATGGAATTGGTGGCGATTATGGACGCGATGGAAGCGATTGATGGAGCGAATGGATAGCGATGGCGGAAGCGATTTGATGAGGGATAGATGACTTGAAAAGACAAGTCTTTGGTGTCATAGCGTCGACTGCGGATGAAGGGAGATGCGAAGGAAGACTTGGCTTGAAGGTTCAAGCAATTGTCGTAGCGTCGACGACGGAGGGAATGGGGATGCGAAGATAGAGGGTGACGTCCGATCAAGGGAAGGAGGATAAACACTCTACTTGAAACCTTGATTAAAATTGAACGTACTAAAACCAATAACATAGTTTGACTTAAATACTAGGGTGAGACATCGGATGGGCCGAGTCGAGCCTAGTGGGCTAGCCCATGCAAGCATGCAAAAGGCACAAACCCTAAAATAGAAATGACTATAAAAGGAAACTATCTAAAATAATCAATAATACCAAATATAGAAAGTGTCTCAAAAAGAACGCGGCGAAGGCATGGATGCAAACACCGCGAGGAACGGCGACGAAGGGTCGATGGCCTCGCGAGTGGGTGCACGCAATGCCAGCTATGATGATCGCGATGTTTCGATGCTGATGGTGGTGAGGATGACGAGTCTTGGGTTGGTGTTTGGGCTTCCTTGGCTAGCGACGACGCGTGCGACAAGTGACGCGACGGCGGCGGCGATGGCTTTTGACCTAGACCTTGTCACTGGGCCCTCTGAGCGTAGGCTCATGGCTTCTTCCTCGTCTTGGGCCGTAATGGAAGGCAGGGTCACATCACTACACCCTCAGTGGCCTGCACAGTCTATTGGTTTTGTGAAAAACATGTAAAATATTATTGCATTAGGCGTAGGCGTGTAGCGTCAAATTAACTTGGGTTCAGTGGCTACCTTAAGACCAAGGTCGCTGCTCACAATGCGCGACACGGTAAATTTTTCAATGTCGTTTGAGGCGGCGAAGTAGGTATACGTTTTGATCTCAAACACATGGTATATGTTGGCCAACTGCTTGATTTCCAGTGGGAGTACACATTCTTCTGGGTTGTCCTGCACAAGCCAAATGGCCAAATTGATTAGCTACAGGAATTGAGCTACCCCGCACATGATGTGGTAGGCACGGTTTTAAACTTACGGACACTTCTTTCATCAGCGTCGCGACTCTCTTCTTCACCAAGATTTCAGCAAGTTCATCGAATACAGTTACTGGAAGGGTTGCTATGTGATCAGAAATCTCAAGATGTAGTCTGTATCTGCAAGGAATTAGGCGCTCACTTATGTTACCCCTGTTCATGTGTGAATTGTAGGGGCTCATTTACAAACAAATAGCGCACGACATACCTAATTCGAGGGAACTCAACCGCCTTACAACATGAAGTACAATAGAGTTGGCCTCCAACATGAGTCAGCCCTTTCCTACAGTTACGCCCACCGCACGAAGGGTAGTTCCAACTGTTCTCGGGAAGCACCCTTTCAATCTTGACCGCGATGTTGAAGGTGACGGAATCCTACAAAATAATACAACTTTGGCACTAATTGTTTTTTTTAGCGCAAGTTACAGGCTAGGTACATTATGCATTCCCATTACCTTTTTTGGAAAATCCTTATGCTCCCTCCCAAGGCGTAGTAGCTCAAAGAGGGTGCCTTTCTTGGCAGAACTTGCAGGGACGGATGGCGATGTTGTAGGCAGACCATTGGTACTGGCATATTGCAAAGATGGGAATTAGAGATATAGTTGAATTTAAAGCACCATATAGTTTTGGGTACAGTTCAAGTATGTACCCCATTACATCCCTCAATTGCTTGATAGCATAAATGTCCTCGGTATCATACAGCGTTGTAGCCGAGGTGGTGGACAAATATACGTCGTCTGCGCATTAATCTGGTAACCTTAGGTTGTTTGGTATGCATGAATATAAACTGATAATCAATTGGAAGAGGGCTACAATACCATTCCATTGGCGCACGTTCATGGAGGTAAAAACAACAATGTATGGGGTCTTGCCCCGCTTGCTATACTCAAGAAAGTCATCACCTATACCACCCCACATGGACACCTTGATCGTGTTTCCCATGTGCGTATAATAGGGGCCAAACGCAGGGTAAGTGCAACATTTGCTTGAAGTATGTGATGGATAGCATGAAAAGGGGAAACGTGTAAGCTTTACCTCTCGTTAATGAGGTGGAACTCGAGCAGTTGAGCGCCTGTTGGAGTAGTTTTCATCGCCCCAATATTAATAAGACACCCTATAACATCTGGCACAAAGTAGGCACATCAGTCTGGAATATGACATGGAATTATTAATTGTCTATGTACAACATGGAGCCTAATTTGCGTAATTTTAAGGGCTTTGTTTTAATCTGTTACAATATTAAGGGAATATTTTTAAAGGATGGTATTATTTTACACAATTGATAAATGTTAGCGCACCCAAGTTAACAACATTAGTACTTGAATTAAGTTAAGATATAGTGCGTCAAAAAAGAGGAAATCCAAAAAATGGGAAACAGAGCAGTTGTGCAATTGATTATGCCCAAAAAGGTACCCATGTAATAAAGGCATTGCATTCCATTCACAAATACTCCCTCCGTTTAGTTTTAATTGACATTCTAGACTTAAGTCTTTGGTGAGTTTTAATTGTCGATTTAGACTTTTTAACCTTTTTCCCAGATTTGCCATCATGTTAGTAATCCTTTTTTTTTAATTTTCTCAATTATTTATTAACTGCTTCCTCCTATGATCAATAATAAAGCATTTGATTTTCTGTTTTTTGGTGGCAATTCTGAATCTTTCTTTTGGTAATTCAAAATTTTCTTTTCCAGTAAGCGAATGAGATTAGCTTTTGATTTTCTGCTTTATCTAACTTTTTTTGTTAGATTTCGTGATCAATAATAAAGCAGTAATTAATCACTATTTGTAAGGGTAATCTCGAAAAAACTAATTTCTTATTTAGTCTGAAATTTGCTAGAAGGTCAATTAAAACTAAAAGGAGGGAGTATATCTTTACAGGGAGTAAAAATTGTAAAAATTAGGTAGTAAATAGTATCAGATAATTATTTTATTTAACATTATTAAATTAATACTATCTTATTTACTGAATTGATAATTGCTTTATTTGGGCCACGTATATGCAAATTGTTATACATAGGATGGGGGGCTAATCGGTTTTCCTTTTTGAGCTACAAGTGCCGAAAATCCAGCGAAGGGCCAATTCTGTAAATTGACCTTCTCAAATTTTGTTCAACGGTGAGTTTAGAACTTGTAGAAGTTAGGGTTCTTGAAATTGCAATTTGAAGTTTGTAATAGATTTGGACAAATTAGGTCTGTGGTTTTGAGAAAGGAAAAGAGAGAGGGGGGCCGCTGATAAGCACTACTTTGTAGGGTTTAACTAAGAGTTATTAGAGGGTTTTATTGGTGTCATTCGGGTAGATTTAGACACATTCTTGTGCATGGCGTTTGGGGGCGAAGTCTGGTGTTTTTGGAGGTGTTTGAGCTATTTTGGATATCATAGGAGACACTGAGGAAGGAAGCCACCAAAAGAAGACGCCAAGGAAGTGAAGACGAGAGGTTAGGAGGCGAAGCCAAGGAGTGAAGGCCGAGCATTAACCGCGACCGCAGGCAAGGGTGCCGCGATCGCAGTTCCTCGGGCAAGTCGAGAGTTTTCCGCAGGCGCGGAGGAATGTGAAGAGCACGGAGCCACAAGAGGCCGCGATCGCGGTAAATGGGCCGCGATCGCGGGTCGTCGACGCTGGAAGTTTTGACTTTTCCCGAGTCTATCTTTTCTAATTTCTTTTCTTATTTTTCGATTTTATTTCGTTTCTTTTCTTATTGGGCTAGGTCATTTGTTGGAGGCCCTATAAATACTCTCTTTAGCATTAGGTTTAAGGGAGAGTTTCCAAGTTCTAGTTTTGCAATTTCAATTCATCGTTGCCACTTTTCATACCTTTGGAGTTCATCATGTTTATGAGGAGCTAAGCCTCTTTTGCTTAGTCCGATAATGGAAGCATAAGTTTATTCATATGGTTGTGAGGTTTTGTTCCTATCTATCTTATCCTATTGAGTTATATATTTTCTCTTGAGCAAATTCTTATTTGGATGTTTGTTGGTTTATCTAGATTGATCACCTAGGTTTATTGCTTTCATTCATATTGCTAATACTAGGGAACTGTTGGGCTAACGCTCTAGTTCGAGTAGCGAGCATAGCTTATTATCTGCCACTGTGGAATTTATCTATGTAGGGAATTGATTACATGTTGAATGCTTCTGGTTGAGGTATTATGTGTATCCTAGTTAATTCTTATGTTCATTGCTGCCTTTGGGTTGAATGACTAGTGGTGCTAGGGTTATTCATTGGTAAGGGTTCTTAGGGATGGTTTCCCTATTAATCTACACAAGATCAGGATAGGAATAACCGAATAGGAAGATAGGGCATAATCAAGGAACAACCTTTGAATGACTTATGTGGACATTACTTGGCTAAGTGTTTTCTCTCTTTGATATTTTCATCATATACTTTGATGTGTTTGACTTAATTGTGACCAACCAACCTACAACTCCCACTTCTTGTTACTATTGCATGCGAACAACACATAGATTAATCCCTTCCTCTCTGTGGATTCGACCCCTGCTTACCCTAACTACTTGTTTAGGTTTTGCTAGGATTTTATTTGATTGATTAGGTGATACGACTTAAGCCTGCTATCAAATTGGCGCCGTTGCCGGGGAGGCAAGCGTTGATTTTTCTGTGTGTTGTGTTCCTTTGGTGTGGACCTATCTTATGGTCCACACCCGTGCTACTAATTCCCCTCTACTTGGTTTTAATTCGAAGATTGAGAGAACCCTTTCCCAAGGTCGCAGAATAAATCGTGCTTTGGTTTTTGATAATCCTGCGTTCGATATGGCTGACGCAGAGCAGATGTTGAGACAGTTGACCGCCCCTAACATGCAACAGCAACCGCTGGCTGTGCAGTTTCCTGAGTTGGGCGAGGGCGTAAATTTTGAGCTGAAGTCTGGGTTGATCCACTTACTCCCCCACTTTCATGGGATGAGTGGTGAAGACCCCAACAAGAATCTTGCTGAGTTCCATTCGGTGTGTAGCTGATAGGTGTCATTTCATGCACCTTAACTAGTGATTATTGACACAATTTAGATGAAGTTTCGGTGTAGAATTAGGCTAAGTCTGTAACCCAGGGAAAGAGTTGAAGCAGTACAAATTTGAAGGTTTTACAGCTTAGTGAAGAGGAAAGAAGATGAAGGATGAAGAAGCTGGCCAATACCGCCTCGCGCCTGAAGCCACCGCGACCCGACGATGTTCCTCAGAGAAGTGCAACGCAAAGCCACCGCCTCGCGGTGGGATATTACTGCCTCGCGGTGGAAGAGAAGGGTGCGCGGCCAGCGTGTCATTTGTGTCCATTTTAGTATATTAGGATTTTATGTCTTATTATATTTTATTTCCTTATTTTATCTGCTAGGTTAACTTTCTACGAACCTATTTAAGATCTTTTTCGTTAATTTTGAGAGGAGTTCGGTCCTCTCCCTTTTGATCATTCAACTTCTAGGTTTTTGAACAATGGATAGCTAAACACTTTCGTTTCGCTAGACAATTGAAGCACTATAATGAATTGGTTGTGAGATTTCTATCACGTGTTCTAAATCTTATTAAGTTGGATTGATTCTCTTGATTAAACTGTATATTGATTTATGTTGATTCTTCTGGCGTAGCTAACTAGGTTTTTCGACATCTATCATATTGCTAGGATTGCATATAGGGGTTCCGAGTGCATATCTAGTGGTAAACACAATTGTGCGTGTAGGGGTTCCGAGCGTACAATTGTGAGTGAGAATCAGTTGCATGTTAAGTAGGGGAGTGAGTACTTGTACGTCTTTCTACTTACATGTATCCTATATCCTTGTGTGCATCGCTATTGCCGTGTTGGTGCTAAGGTACGCTGACAACTGTGAGAATCAGTGATATTTTATCATTGGCATAGTAATAAGTCTATCGACAACTGTGAGAATCGATAGTACTTAAGATCAGGGTGGGAACAATTATAAGATAGTAAAAGAACTTGGAAATATAGTTTTCAGTGATCAACCTATTGCATTTGTGGTGTGGATATTTGTCTGGTGGAATACTTTCTCTCATCATATTTCTTCTTCTATTATTACTTGCACTTTTGTTAATCCTACGATTATTCCAAACCCCCCTCCCTCGTTACTTGTTAGTCACACGTTATTGCATGCAGATAACCGAATCCCTGTGGGATCGACCCTGACTTACTTGCTATACTCTTTAGTAGGTGAATTAGGATTTCTTTGACAGGAAAACGACACCGGTTTCCGGCCCTGTCAAATTTGGCGCCGTTGCCGAGGAGTCAAACATTCTGTTTGTGATTATTTGTGATTGACTGCGGTGTGGATCTATCTTACGATCCGCACCTCTGCTACTGATTCACTACTTGTTGAAGTTCATACAGAGACAGGTATGAATGGCTCAGACACTCCGACAATTGACTGCACCAGATCTGATACAGCAGCCGTTGGCTGTAAGCATTCCACCACTTGCTGATGGTGTAACATTTGAGCTCAGAACAGGAGTGATACGATTACTCCCGAGATATTATGGACGAAGTGGCGAGGACTCCATTCTTCATTTGAATAAATTCCACAACGTCATTATGAGTATCAAACCAGCCAACGTCACTGAGGATCAGATTAAAATGAGAGCCTTCGGGTTCACTCTTAAAGACGATGCTGAAGACTGGTATTGTCATCTGCCTAGCGGAAGCATAGATTCATGGGCTAAGCTGCATAAGGTTTTCCTCGCATGCTACTTTCCAACCAAAATGGCAAATGCCTTGAAAAGGGAAATTACCAGCATTGAACAAGGTGAGGAGGAGACCCTCTATGACTATTGTGAACGGTTCGAGCGACTCTGCGCTAGTTGCCCGTTCCATGGCTTTGATAAGAAATCACTGGTGCTCTATATTTACAACGGGCTGATGGATGATGAAAGAATTATTATTGATGCCACATGTGGTGGTAGTATCCTGAATATGACCCCCGACGCAGCCATGACCACACTTCATGATATGGCTGAGGGTACTAGGGATTTTGATGAACCCCCAAGGACCAGATTTGTTGGTGCTGTCATCGCCTACGAGTCACATGTATCACAAGAAATTGCTTCTTTGAAGGAGGTCATTGTGGGGATAGGCAAGCAAGAAGAGCCTCAACAGCACGCTGTCTGTGGAGTTTGCGCTGGTCCATTTCACAACACCAACGCCTGCCCCCAATTACAGGATACCACTATTGCTGAAGTGTACGAAGCTGCAGGTCACGGGCCTATTACACCTCAATATGATCAACCGCCACAACAACAACCACGCTCTGATGACCCACCAACGACTGGTAGCCCCTCTTCAACCGAAGAAATGCTCAAGGTCCTAACAATGCACTTCACAACGCATATGCAATCTACTGAGGCCAACATCAAGAGCATAAAGGAGGCCGTGTTCCAATTATCCGATGAGTTTGCTGGATGGAGAAAAGAGGGCATTAAAGAGGTTTCAAACGCAGTAACCCTCCGAAGTGGCAAGGAATTACAAGTCGCCCCTACAGCTAAAACAGACGATAATGCTGAAATCGAAATTGATGATGAGCCAATTCCACCGCCCCGCGGTGATTCCCACCACGACCCGACGACAACCCCCAGTAATCCCACGCCATTGCCACCGCCCCGCAGTGATCCATACCGCCCCGCGGTGAGTCCACCGCCTCGCGGTGACAGCCCAGAGCTCGTAGATTTACCTGAGGATGAAGAGGATCCCTACGTACATCCCAACTTCCCTCCCCTTGGATCTGAGCAGCCACCTGCCCCCTTCCCCGAGGCACTAAAGGAAAGGAGAGTAATTGATGACAAGGATCTCTTCGAC
This sequence comes from Rheum nobile, assembly GCA_027886185.1. Lineage (NCBI taxonomy): Eukaryota > Viridiplantae > Streptophyta > Magnoliopsida > Caryophyllales > Polygonaceae > Rheum > Rheum nobile. Next base: position 844,795 of record WOAB01000158.1, on the reverse strand, counting down.
ACTTTCAGCAAGTGTGAGGTAAATATCCCACTCCTCAAGCTTGTCAAGAGTGTAACAAGGTACGCTAAGTTTCTAAAGGAGCTGTGCACTATAAAAAGAAACCAGAAGCTGAAGGGCAAGGAAAAAGTCAAGGTTAGCGAACGCGTATCTGCTGTATTCCATAGGCGTATGCCAAAGAAGTGCGAAGACCCAGGTATGTGGAGCATTCCTTGTATTATTGGAGACACTAAGTTTGAAAAAGCTATGCTTGATCTTGGTGCCTCCATTAATGTGTTACCCTATTCTCCCTACGAATCTCTTGGACTTGGACCTCTGCAGGAAACAGGAATTGTAATTCAATTGGCTGATAGGTCTAGTGTCTACCCTAGGGGAGTAATAGAAGATGTCCTTGGTTGATAAATTGATATTTCCTGCTGATTTTTATGTCTTAGATATGGAAACAGATACGAAGGCAACTCCTATACTGTTAGGTAGGCCATTTTTAAAAACTGCTAAGACTAAACTTGATTTGCAAAGTGGGACACTTTCGATGGAATTTGACGGGGAGAAGGTGGAATATAACATTTATGAAGCCATGAAACACCCCGCTGAAGACCATTATCTATGCTCCATTGATGTGATCGATTCTATTGCACAGGATGTCTTTGATATTTTTGGTCCTGATGAGTTGATGACCATTGTTGAAAATAATTTGGACTTATCCTATGAGGAATACTCTTTACCCTCTAACATGCAGAAAGCCATCGCTCAGCTGGATGCCCATGGTAAGTACTCTGCAGATCCTTTGGGCATTGGCCCCATTCTACTAAACTCGAGCGAAAGGCTCGTTCCTTCTGTTGAACAGGCTCCTGAGATCGAATTGAAGCCGCTGCCAGACCATCTCAAGTTCACTTTTCTTGGAGCCAACGACACCCTGCCGGTCATTGTGTCTAACAAGCTGACTGCGGACCAGGAAATGAAGCTATTAGGCGTGCTCAGGGAGCATAAAACCGCGATTGGATGGACCATTGCAGACATAAAAGGGATAAGTCCCTCGACTTGTATGCATCGGATTCTCCTTGAAGACGGAGGTAGACCATCCAGGCAGCCACATAGAAGGCTCAATCCTCCGATGATGGAAGTGGTGAAGAAAGAAGTGCTAAAACTCCTCAAGGCTGATATGATCTTCCCTATTTCGGATAGCCAATGGGTAAGTCCAACCCAGGTGGTCCCTAAGAAAGGAGGTATTACTATAGTGGAGAATCAACAAGGAGAGTTAATTCCTACCAGGACCACCACAGGATGGAGAGTGTGCATCGATTACCGTAAGCTGAATGCGGTAACTCGGAAAGACCATTTCCCCCTGCCCTTTATTGATCAAATGCTAGAATGCCTTGTTGGGCGACCCTACTGTTGTTTCCTCGATGGATACTCAGGATATTTCCAGGTGGCCATTGCACCAGAAGACCAAGAGAAAACCACTTTTACATGTCCCTTTGGCACCTTTGCATACCGCAGAATGCCATTCGGATTGTGTAACGCACCCGGTACATTTCAACGATGTATGGTTAGTATCTTCTCTGACTATGTTGAGAAATTCATTGAGGTATTCATGGATGACTTTACAGTGCATGGGACTAGCTTTGATTCATGTTTAGCCCATTTGGCCCTCGTACTAAAGCGATGTATTGATACCAATTTGGTTTTAAATTATGAAAAGTGTCATTTTATGGTAGAACAGGGAATAGTACTGGGTCATATTGTCTCTGCTAGAGGTATTGAGGTCGATAAGGCGAAGATTGATGTAATTCAGTCTTTGCCTTATCCTACTAATGTGCATGAAGTGCACTCCTTTTTAGGTCATGCAGGTTTCTACCGAAGATTTATCAAGGACTTCTCAAAAATCTCCTCACCCCTATGCGAGCTACTACAGAAGGAAGTGACCTACGCATTCACCGATGAGTGCAAGGAAGCGTTTGATTGCCTGAGAGAACGCCTAACAAGTGCACCTATCATTCAGGCACCTGACTGGTCTCGCCGATTTGAGATCATGTGTGACGCCAGCGATTATGCAGTTGGAGCAGTTCTAGGACAGAAAGTGGGATGGGCATCCCATGTGATTCATTATGCCTCCATGACTCTGAATGGAGCCCAGAGGAACTACTCCACTACTGAGAAGGAAATGCTGGAGGTTGTCTTTGCCTTGGAAAAGTTTAGGCAATATCTTTTGGGAGTCAAGGTGATCATCTACACAGATCACGCTACTCTTCGTTACCTGATGACGAAGAAAGAAGCAAAGCCAAGACTAATCCGATGGGTTCTCCTTCTCACTAAATTTGATGTGGAGATCCGTGATAAGAAGGGAGTAGAGAACCTAGTCGCAGATCACCTAAGTAGGCTCGTCCATGAGGAAGATAAGCCTGGAGAACAGAGCCCCATTCACGGCACCTTTCCGGATGACATACTTTTTATAATAGAAGGAAGTTCAAAAAACAAGCACCGCCCCGCGTTGCCCACCGCCGCGACCCGGCGAGTCGTAGCCAGTATGAAGTTGGAGATGTCACCGCCCCGCGGTGGCCACCACCGCGACCCGGTGGTAGTTTTTTTTTGACAACCAGGAGAGCTCACCGCGACCCGCAGCGATAGTACCGCCCCGCGGTCACATCTCTGGAGTCACACTGTGCTCTGGAGATACTTTTGCCCCTCCCTCTCACATAGCCATGGACGTCTTCGGAATCCGTTCTTTCAGACCTTGGTACGTAGATATCGTCAACTATCTGGTTTGAGAGGAAATACCCCCGGATTACACCAGAGCTCAAAAGGCGAAGATACGGAGAGAAGCTCGCCACTATGTGTGGGATGATCCTTACCTGTGGAAGCATTGTGTCGATCAGGTAGTGCGCCGATGCCTCCCAGACAATGAGGTATAATCTGTCCTTGACTTTTGTCACTCTAAGGCTTGTGGAGGTCATTTTGGAGTGAATAGGACTGCTAGGAAAGTATTGGAGGCAGGATTTTATTGGCCACACATCTTTAGGGATGCTTACGCCTTCTGCAAATCCTGCGATCGATGCCAACAGGTTGGAAACATCACCAGAAGGAATGAAATGCCGCAATCATCATTAATCTTTTGTGAGGTCTTTGATGTTTGGGGCATGGATTTTATGGGACCCTTTCCTAGCTCTCATGGGAATCTATATATATTGCTTGCGGTGGACTACGTTTCCAAGTGGATGGAAGCAAAGGCCACTAGGACCGATGATTCTAAGGTTGTGGCAGGTTTTCTCAAGGAAAATATTTTCTCAAGATTTGGAATACCCAAAGCTTTAATTAGTGACAGGGGGACTCATTTCTGCAACAAGACAGTAATTGCCCTGCTGAAGAAGTATCACGTCACCCAGAGAATCTCTACAGCCTACCATCCTCAAACTAATGGGCAGGCCGAGAACTCCAATAGAGTGATTAAATCTATACTGGAGAAGACAGTAGCAGCTCATCGGAGGGATTGGAGCACCAAGCTCAATGATGCACTGTGGGCGTACCGTACAGCTTTCAAGACTCCGATAGGAATGTCCCCTTTCCGGCTGGTTTTTGGAAAAGCTTGCCACCTCCCCTTAGAGCTTGAGCATAAAGCGTGGTGGGCAATAAAGAAATGCAATATGCAACTGGATGAAGTGGGGGAATTCCGTAAGCTGCAGCTGCAAGAACTGGAGGAACTACGCCTTGAAGCCTATGAGAACTCAGTTAACTACAAAGCAAAGACCAAGCAATGGCATGACAAGCATATTCTGCGGAAAGATTTTAAGCCAGGAGATAAGGTCCTCCTATTTCAATCCCGACTCAAGCTCTTTGCTGGGAAACTGAGGTCCAAATGGACGGGTCCTTATGAAGTTGATGAAGTTCACCCCCATGGTGCCATTGGACTGATAAACCCCAAGACAGGCAACATCTTCACAGTCAATGGCCATAGGCTGAAACCCTATTATGAAGGCTTTGATCCAACCCATGTTGATGCAATAAGTTTCGGAAGCCCTGAGGCTGAAACAGGGTGAGCCATAGTCTACGTAGAGCCAACGACGTTAACCAAGGCGCTGTCCGGGAGGCAACCCGGGTTAGTTATTTGATATTTCCCTTTCATTAGATTATTTTCGTAGTTTATTTTTGCTTTGTTTCGTCCGCCTGTTACTCACATTTCAGGTACGAAAGTAAATCCGAGACGAGACATGTACCCAGCTCGCGTCCACCGCCTCGCGTTGTAACCCCACCGCCCCGCGGTGGAGGTCTAGTATGGTTTCTCAACTAAAAAAAAATAAAAAAAATAGAAGAAATAAAGGGCCCCGAAAAAACCTTAAACGGGTGAGTAATATTTTTATTTCTTGAGTTGGATACGAAGGATTTGACGGTGTCAGTTGGATCGCCCCGCGATCCGGTATTTACTTATACATTCATCACCCCCATAAACACTCCCGTCAAACCCTAATCCCTTTTTCTTTCTCTTCCCCGTCTCTCTCTCTGCCGTACCCCCATTCCATGATCTCAAACCCTTAACCCAAAGCTTTACCCGCCCTAATCTCCCTTGTTCCTAGCCTTGGTAGTGGCAACCTTTAACCCAACTTTGATCTCCTCTACCCAAGCCTCCCTTTGTAACGATTTCCGAACTTCCCCGTGGTGGTTAGTAGTTGAAGGGGGTGACATTTTGTTCTAGTGGTGTGACCGGTGTAATCTGGGTGTTCTTTCGGTTGTTAGGTGGTGTTAGAGGAAGAATCGAACAGTGATTGCCTCGCATTGTAATCTCGCCGCCTCGCGCGTGTCGAATTTTGAATTTGGAGAAGAAGGTGAACCATCGCCGCCCCGCGTCCACTTCGCCGCGACCCGGCTACTATGCTCAGTACTCACCACCGCCCCGCGGTGACTCGTGGTCATTCCTCAGTGGGTTGTAAGTCTTCCTTGCCTCGTTCTTTCGATTCGAGCACTTACTTCATTATACAATGTCGAGAGCTAGGAAGGTTGGGATGACCGAGGAGGAGTGTCGAATGTATGATGTGGTATCAGCAAGACATGTCCAGCCGACTCGCTTCTTTGATAGGGGATCACTAGCCGAGTTGGGCTTGTTGGAGATGACTCAACAATGTCTGGATAGGATGGGATTGGGGGGATTCCTAGACAAATGAGCGCCCACATTCCCTGAACTATGCTACCAGTTTATAACCACTGTTTCTCGAAGCCACACGCGACGCATCATCGATGGTAGGGAGCAGAAGTTCATCGCTGGGATCACCTTCAAATATGAGGGTCGGAGTTATGGTATCCCTATTGAGGAAATTAGGGAGCTGCTGGGTGTGTCAAGGCCAACTACTGAGAAGTGGAGGCGGGGTCTCGACAAGGCGGACCTTAAGGAATTCTGGACCACCGCAACGGGCATGGCTGAATATCAAAAGCGGTTGGAGAATAGTAACAAACTTGTCCACCCCTACTTCCGCTTAGTCTACACAGTGGTGCTTCGGACATTTTGTGGGTGTATGGAGGAAAGAAAGGTTTCTCTAAGGCGCCTTGGTCTCTTCTCCCCGATGATCGATCCTTTAGATGAGGAGACCCTGCATGGATTGTCATATGGCTGCATGAGCTGCAGCAGATTCGCGAGGGAGCCGCGCGAGATATTGTTCAGGGTGGGCTGATCACCTTGGTTGCTGCGGCCAGGATTTCGATGGACACCATTCCTCAGCCACTCATGCCTATTCGCTATGACATTCCATATCTGCAACGGTGTGGTATGCTGACCATATCTCAGGGGCAGTTTCTGTGGTGCTCCTACGGAGGTCACCTTTTGCACCTCCCCCGTCCCCTGGCCTACCTACGAGTCTTTACAGGCTGGTACATTTCGTCTGATGCTGAGATTGTTCCTTCCGACGATGAGGCTGATCCGCCGGCTGCCATTCCCATGCTTATGGATGTCGATCCCCCTGCTTCTGACGTTGCCTCCACATCTACTTCACCTTCTGAGTTTTCTTGGGACGAGATGTTCATCCGTTTTGATGCCTTCACGCTGCGACATGAGGCTGCGAACGAGGCGACGCTGGCTCGGCTGTGGACTATACAGGCTGACATTGCACGCGATATCACGGACCAGCTGCGTGCAACTGAGGCCTTCATGCAGGAGCAGTACTTTGGGCGGCATCCACCTCCATCGAGCTTTCCACCGTATCCACCTTTCCAGTGAGTCTTTGTTCTTTTCTCCCTATTTTGTTTTGTTTTTGTCTTTACATTGAGGACAATGTGTGTTTCAAGTGTGGGGAGGGATTTAGACTAACTGTTTATCATAGCTAGTGTACAGATTTTATTCTTGCATTTCGTATTTCTATTCTAAAAATAAAAAATAAAAAAAAGAAGCCAAAAAGAGGTAAAAGGCACCCAAAATCCCGGGATGAGCCGAAAACCCGCAAGGGCGGCTCAGGTAAAAAGCAGGTAGTCCGACTGGTATAGACCAGGGCAAAAGTGGATTGGAGTGATGTGAGCACATGTGAGACGTCTAGTAAAATGAAATGAGTGGCTTGGTGAAAATCCGAAAGGGCACCTTGGCAAGATGAGCGAAAAAGAAGAAGAGTGATTCTAGGATATTTGATAGGTGTCATTTCATGCACCTTAACTAGTGATTATTGACACAATTTAGATGAAGTTTCGGTGTAGAATTAGGCTAAGTCTGTAACCCAGAGAAAGAGTTGAATCAGTACAAATTTGAAGGTTTTACAGCTTAGTGAAGAGGAAATAAGATGAAGGATGAAGAAGCTGGCCAATACCGCCCCGCGCCTGAAGCCACCGCGACCCGGCGATGTTCCTCAGAGAAGTGCAACGCAAAGCCACCGCCTCACGGTGGGATATTACCGCCTCGCGGTGGAAGAGAAGGGTGCGCGGCCAGCGTGTCATTTGTGTCCATTTTAGTATATTAGGATTTTATGTCTTATTATATTTTATTTCCTTATTTTATCTGCTAGGTTAACTTTCTACGAACCTATTTAAGATCTTTTTCGTTAATTTTGAGAGGAGTTCGGTCCTCTCCCTTTTGATCATTCAACTTCTAGGTTTTGGAACAATGGATAGCTAAACACTTTCGTTTCGCTAGACAATTGAAGCACTACAATGAATTGGTTGTGAGATTTCTATCCCGTGTTCTATATCTTATTAAGTTGGATTGATTCTCTTGATTAAACTGTATATTGATTTATGTTGATTCTTCTGGCGTAGCTAACTAGGTTTTTCGACATCTATCATATTGCTAGGATTGCATATAGGGGTTCCGAGTGCATATCTAGTGGTAAACACAATTGTGCGTGTAGGGGTTCCGAGCGTACAATTGTGAGTGAGAATCAGTTGCATGTTAAGTAGGGGAGTGAGTACTTGTACGTCTTTCTACTTGCATGTATCCTATATCCTTGTGTGCATCGCTATTGCCGTGTTGGTGCTAAGGTACGCTGACAACTGTGAGAATCAGTGGTATTTTATCATTGGCATAGTAATAAGTCTATCGACAACTGTGAGAATCGATAGTACTTAAGATCAGGGTGGGAACAATTATAAGATAGTAAAAGAACTTGGAAAAATAGTTTTCAGTGATCAACCTATTGCATTTGTGGTGTGGATATTTGTCTGGTGGAATATTTTCTCTCATCATATTTCTTCTTCTATTATTACTTGCACTTTTGTTAATCCTACGATTATTCCAAACCCCCCCTCGTTACTTGTTAGTCACACGTTATTGCATGTAGATAACCGAATCCCTGTGGGATCGACCCTGACTTACTTGCTATACTCTTTAGTAGGTGAATTATGATTTCTTTGACAGGAAAACGACACCGGTTTCTGGCCCTGTCAGTAGCAGTATGAAGCCGAAGAACGTGACGGAGGACCAGATCAAGCTGAGGGCCTTTCCTTTTTCACTAAAGGATGCGGCCAATGACTGGTTCTACTATCTCACTCCAGGGAGCATTGACACTTGGGTCAAGATGAAGAAAGCCTTCCTGGAGAAGTACTTCCCAGCTACCAAACTGAACAGCCTGAAGCGAACTATCAGCGACAGCGAGTAGCAGTCTGGTGAATCACTCTATGAGTATTATGAGCGGTTCAAGAATATGATATCCAGTTGCCCCTTCCACGGCTATTCTGAGCAGGACCTCGTACTTTATTTGTATGTTGGTCTTCTTGATGAAGAGAGAAGGATGGTGAACGCTGCTTGTGGGAGGAACATCCTCAACAAGACTCCTGCTGCAGCTTTTGAGATTTTTTTTGAGCTTTCTGAAGGGTCCAGGCAATTCAGTAAAAGGGCGGGCATCCAATCTGTGAGAGCTGTGGAATCTCAGCCCAATTCTACTCTTCTTGCTGAAATGGCTGAGATGAAGGAGATGATGAGGAGATGTATGATGAGAGGTGGCTTGCAGCAAGTCAAATCATATGGGTTATGCTATGAAACGACGCATCCAACTGATGCATGCCCCACCCTACAAGAACCAACTGCTGAGGTGAACGCCATTGGCGGATATGGCCCTCAAAGGCCAAAATATGACCCGTACTCCAGCACCTATAATCCAGGATGGAGAGATCACCCAAATCTGAGATACGGGAACCAGCAGAACACTCATCAAGGGCATGAGACCCAGGATTTTCAGCAGTACCCCCAGCGGCAGTTTCAAGGAGGCCAAACACCTCCAAGACCACAAGAACAAGGAGCTGCCCGCATCACCAATCTTGAGGACCAGGTCAACACACTGGCGGAGCATATGAATACTTTGGCGCAGACCGTGGGAACCATACATCAAAACATGGTTCAGCTTCAACACGAGACCAAGTCCAGCATACAGAGCCTAGAGAAGCAGGTGGGGCAGATCTCCCAGACAGTTAGCAAGCTTGAAGCTAGAGTGTCACAAGCACTCCCATCTCAAACTGAGATAAATCCTAGGCAAAACGTCTACTCCATGACGTCAAGGCCCAGATGGGAGCTTGAAGAAGAAAAGATGGGAGCCAAGAAGTACGAGAACGAACCGCGACCGCGGGCAATTTGTCGCGATCGCGGGTCTGTTGAGCAAGAGAATGGGCAAGATGCGCCGATTAAGCGCGATCGCGGGCAGGATAGCTGCGACCGCGGGGCCCCAGTGTAAGAACCGCGATCGCGGGGTGAAAACCGTGATCAAACTTCGGAAAACGGGCCCTCTCCACTTACATTTATGACGCGGTATGTCTACCCGGAGGGATATTTTGACATCCCAGTGCCATTCCCTGCAGCAGTAGAAGATGACGAACCCATTGAGGGGCTGAAGGGAATGTTCGAGACATTCAGGAACTACAAGGTGACCCCCCAATTGAGCAAAGCGATGCCTCGCTTTGCAAACTTCCAGAGGGAGCTATGCAAGCTCAAGAAGGAGCAAAAGGAGCGGTCGAAGAAAAAGGTGAAAGTCAAGAAAGATGTCTCGGCTGTGATGCAAAAGAAGATCCCGAAAAAGTGTGAAGATCCCGGGATGTTTAGTGTACCCTGCATGATTGGGGAAACCGAGTTCAGCGAGACATTGCTAGATTTGGGAGCCTCAATCAATGTCCTACCATTGTCCGTCTACAACACCCTCAATGTCGGACCACTAGAAAGCATGCAGTTTGTCATCCAACTGGCTGATAACTCTGTCATCATTCCAGAGGGCGTTGTGAAGGACGTTTTGGTGAGCGTCGACACCCTCGTCTTCCCTACGGACTTCTTCGTCATGAACACATGGAAACGAGAAGGACGAGTAATGCTAGAGAGGCCTTTCATGAAGACCTCCAACACAAAGATCGACGTGGGCACAGGTACGGTAAGCATGGAGTTTGACCGAAGGAAGGTAGAGCACAAGCTGGAGACCATTCAGGAGCATCCCCCAGACTCAAGAGTGAAGAGCGCGGTTGCAGGAGGCAACCCAGATTGAGAAGGATGAAGCGGTATGTCATGCCATGACAATAACTAAGGCGCTGTCCGGGAGGCACCCCGATGTATGTATCTTTTCCTTTGTCTTTCTTTCTTCGTTTTACATTTTTTTTTTGTGTTTTTGCTTTGTTTTTGTTTTTTGTTTTTGTTCCTGACTAACCTGCAGGGAAGAGACCCATGCTCATTGAAGAAGGTGTTTCCACACCAATGTAAGTCTCTCCTGTCCCTGCACTAGTCACCCCCGAAAAAACCTTAAACGGGGGGCAAAAAAAAATGTTGTTGTACGAGTACGAGCTATCCCGTAGTACCATGGAGAGGGGTGCGCATGTGTCTAACGGAGGAAGTTTTCGCTACACAAATTTTTGGCAACGATGGCGGCCTTACAGTCGACAGCTGCGAAGGAAGACCACTCATGGCTCACACCCCGTTCATATCTGGGCCCATTTTTGGTGGTATTTGAAGGCCGTGCAACCCCGTTATCACTGTTCAACCACTACTCACCAAGTGGTACCTTATGGTTGCACGGTAGAAGTTGATGCTGGAATTGATGAGGCACCCGCCCAACACCAGAGACCTGGGCATTTATTGAGAAGACAGCCAGCAACAACGGAAGTGTCCAAGCCAACTCAGCGACATTTATGAGCTTATCCCTTCTTTTCCCTGTGCTTTATTCTTTTGTCTTTCATTACATTGAGTACAATGCAATGTTTAAGCATGGGGGACGGTTTTATATTTCCTATGTCGCTGAGGAGAAAAAGAAAAAGAGCCAAAAATTGAAAAAAAAGGCTAAAATTGAAATCCTAGGATAGGCCGAAAACCTGAAAGGGCGGCCTAGGTAATAAGCAGGTGGCTTGGACCAGCATAAGGGTGGGATAAAAAATGGTCTAGAGTGATGTGAGTTATATTGTGAGCACATCTATAAAAAAAAAAGAGTGGCTTGGTGAAAACCCGAAAGGACGCCTTGGCAAAATGAGTGAAAAGAAGAAGAGTGAATTTTAGGAATCCTCATTTTGGCATGGCGACATAAGAAGAGGTGATATAAGGAGGATTCAGGTAGGTCACTCTGGGAGGCATAAGGAGTCATAGATGGATGCTAGGATTAGAGGTTACTCACACCATTGGATGTACGGGTTAAGCTTAGGGGAAGTACTCTGGTTGCCCCTTAAACTTGTTGAGTTGTGGATGTGTCGTGAATGAGATTGGTGCCAGGAGCTTGGCATGGGTTAGGTGACTCTTAGTTGGAGGACATGCTTCTTGAGATCTTGGGTGTTGCATTGGAGAGTAGACTCTTTATTAGTTTACTCGAGGACGAGCAAAGGTCTAAGCATGGGGGAGTTTGATAAGCACTACTTTGTAGGGTTTAACTAAGAGTTATTAGAGGGTTTTATTGGTGCCATTTGGGTAGATTTAGACACATTCGTGTGCATGGCGTTTGGGGGTGAAGCCTGGTGTTTTTGGAGGTGTTTGAGCTATTTTGGATATCATAGGAGACACTGAGGAAGGAAGCCACCAAAAGAAGACGCCAAGGAAGTGAAGACGAGAGGTTAGGAGGCGAAGCCAAGGAGTGAAGGCCGAGCATTAACCGCGACCGCGAGCAAGGGTGCCGCGATCGCGGTTCCTCGGGAAAGTCGAGAATTTTCCGCAGGCGCGGAGGAATGTGAAGAGCGCGGAGCCACAAGAGGCCGCGATTGCGGTAAATGGGCCGCGATCGCGGGTCGTCGACGCTGGAAGTTCTGACTTTTCCCGAGTCTATCTTTTCTAATTTCTTTTCTTATTTTTCCATTTTATTTCGTTTCTTTTCTTATTGGCTAGGTCATTTGTTAGAGGCCCTATATATACTCTCTTTAGCATTAGGTTTAAGGGAGAGTTTCCAAGTTCTAGTTTTGCAATTTCAATTCATCATTGCCACTTTTCATACCTTTGGAGTTCATCATGTTTATGAGGAGCTAAGCCTCTTTTGCTTAGTCCGGTAATGGAAGCATAAGTTTATTCATCTGGTTGTGAGGTTTTGTTCCTATCTATCTGATCCTATTGAGTTATATCTTTTCGCTTGAGCAAATTTGATGCGTTCCTACAAGCGATGAAAGGATCGAGATCTTGTAACGGTAGCCGCTGCGATGAATTGGTACGTTCTGGACAAAGAACGCATTGATTTGGGAGGATGGAACGCGAGGAATTGTGATGATGAGTGGTGTTTGAGTGGATAAGGTGGAGTTGTGTTTGGTAGCAGCGGAGGGGGAAGTGTAGCAAAGAAGTGTAGGCAATGGAGCGGTGGTGGTAAGGTAGGCTCGACGTGGTCGAGTGGTGTCGGAGTGCGAGCAACGGCGGTGAAAGGAAGAGAAGTAGACGGTGAAGGAGGTGAGAAGCAGAGATTGTGACGCCCAAATACTCGAAGGGAGGAAGCAATGCTTTCAACTCAAGCTCTGAATTTGAATTAGACGTGAACCCTTTACAATGGCCAAAGGGCCCTATTTATACAAGACTAATCAGGGTCTTAATGACCCAAATCTATGAAGTAAATGCAAAGATAAGGATAAGATTACATTAATTACACAGATCACGTTTGAATTCAAAATGGATTCAGCCATTAATGCCGAATATTCTCAATTAATGCTCATCAATGTTGGAGATCGTGATCTGGTTTAAAATGATCATGTTCATTCAATTGTTGAAAGAAGACGTACTCTGAACGCGATCTCTGTGTTCTCTTGGAGCCTTTGAAGAGAGAACGCATTCACTTGATTGAGCTCCCTGTTGTCTTGGCTTTCATGAACGCGTTGAATTATAGAATTCACCGCGTTCGCAATGGACTTAGCGCATGCCCTTGTGATTGGGCCTTCATTTGGTGCGCGCAAGGCTTCGTTCTCTTCTTCGGCACTTAGGCTTGGTAGGATCGCATCAAAATTCTTATTTGGATGTTTGTTGGTTTATCTAGATTGATCACCTAGGTTTATTGCTTTCATTCATATTGCTAATACTAGGGAAATGTTGGGCTAACGCTCTAGTTCGAGTAGCGAGCATAGATTCTTATCTGCCACTGTGGAATTTATCTATGTAGGGAATTGATTACATGTTGAATGCTTCTGGTTGAGGTGTTATGTGTATCCTGGTTAATTCTTATGTTCATTGCTGCCTTTGGGTTGAATCACTAGTGGTGCTAGGGTTATTCATTGGTAAGGGTTCTTAGGGATGGTTTCCCTATTAATCTACACAAGATCAGGACAGGAATAACCGAATAAGAAGATTGGGCATAATCAAGGAATAACCTTTGAATGACTTATGTGGACATTACTTGGCTAAGTGTTTTCTCTCTTTGATATTTTCATCATATACTTTGATGTGTTTGACTTAATTGTGACCAACCAACCTACAACTCCCCCTTCTTGTTACTATTGCATGCGAACAACACATAGATTAATCCTTTCCTCTCTGTGGATTCGACCCCTGCTTATCCTAACTATTTGTTTAGGTTTTGCTAGGATTTTATTTGATTGATTAGGTGATACGCCTTAAGCATGCTATCAAATTGGCGCCGTTGCCGGGGAGGCAAGCGTTGATTTTTCTGTGTGTTTGTCTGTGTGTTGTGTTCCTTTGGTATGGACCTATCTTATGGTCCACACCTGTGCTACTAATTCCCCTCTACTTGGTTTTAATTCAGAGATTGAGAGAACCCTTTCCCAGGGTTGCAGAATAAATCGTGCTTTGGTTTTTGATAATCATGCGTTCGAGATGGCTGACGCAGAGCAGACGTTGAGACAGTTGACCGCCCCTAACATGCAGCAGCAACCACTGGTTGTGCAGTTTCCTGAGTTGGGCGAGGGCGTAAATTTCGAGCTGAAGTCTGGGTTGATCCACTTACTCCCCCACTTTCATGGGATGAGTGGTGAAGACCCCAACAAGCATCTTGCTAAGTTTCATTCGGTGTATAGCAGTATGAAGCCGAAGAACGTGATGGAGGACCAGATCAAGCTGAGGGCCTTTCCTTTTTCACTGAAGGATGCGGCCAATGACTGGTTCTACTATCTCACTCCAGGGAGCATTGACACTTGGGTCAAGATGAAGTAAGCCTTCCTGGAGAAGTACTTCCCAGCTACCAAACTGAACAGCCTGAAGCGAACTATCAGCAACATCGAGCAGTAGTCTGGTGAATCGCTCTATGAGTATTATGAGCGGTTCAAGAAGATGATATCCAGTTGCCCCTTCCACGGCTATTCTGAGCAGGACCTCGTACTTTATTTGTACGGTGGTCTTCTTGATGAAGAGAGAAGGATGGTGAACGCTGCTTGTGGAGGGAACATCCTCAACAAGACTCTTGTTGCAGCTTTTGAGATTTTTTTTGAGCTTTCTGAAGGGTCCAGGCAATTCAGTAAAAGGGCGGGCATCCAATCTGTGAGCGATGCCGAATCTCAACCCAATTCTACTCTTCTTGCTGAAATGGCTGAGATGAAGGAGATGATGAGGAGATGTATGATGAGAGGTGGCTTGCAGCAAGTCAAATCATTTGGGTTATGCTATTAAACGACGCAGCCAACTGATGCATGCCCCACCCTGCAAGAACCAACTGCTGAGGTGAACGCCATTGGCAGATATGGCCCTCAAAGGCCAAAATATGACTCGTACTCCAGCACCTACAATCCAGGGTGGAGAGATCACCCAAATCTGAGATACGGGAACCAGCAGAACACTCATCAAGGGCATGAGACCCAGGATTTTTAGCAGTACCCCCAGCGGCAGTTTCAAGGAGGCCAAACACCTCCAAGACCACAAGAACAGGGAGTTGCCCGCATCACCAATCTTGAGGACCAGGTCAACACACTGGCGCAGCATATGAATACTTTGGCGCAGACCGTGGGAACCATACATCAAAACATGGTTCAGTTTCAACACGAGACCAAGTCTAGCATACAGAACCTAGAGAAGCAGGTGGGGCAGATCTCCCAAACAGTTAGCAAGCTTGAAGCTAGAGTGTCACGAGCACTCCCATCTCAAACTGAGATAAATCCTAGGCAAAACGTCTACTCCATGACGTCAAGGCCCTGATGGGAGCTTGAAGAAGAAAAGATGGGAGCCAAGAAGTACGAGAACGAACCGCGATCGCGAGCAATTTGCCGCGATCGCGGGTCTGTTGAGCAAGAGAATGGGCAAGATGCGCCGATTAAGCGCGATCGCGGGCAAGATAGCCGCGACCGTGGGGCCCCAGTGCAAGAACCGCGATCGCGGGGTGAAAACCGCGATCAAACTTCGGAAAACGGGCCGTCTCCACTTACATTTATGATGCGGTATGTCTACCCGGAGGGATATTTTGACATCCCAGTGCTATTCCCTGTAGCAGTAGAAGATGACGAACCCCTTGAGGGGCTGAAGGGAATGTTCGAGACATTCAGGAACTACAAGATGACCCCCCAATTGAGCAAAGCAATGCCTCGCTTTGCAAACTTCCTGAGGGAGCTATGCAAGCTCAAGAAGGAGCAAAAGGAGCGGTCGAAGAAAAAGGTGAAAGTCAAGAAAGATGTCTCGGCTGTGATGCAAAAGCAGATCCCGAAAAAGTATAAAGATCCCGAGATGTTTAGTATACCCTGCAAGATTGGGGAAACCGAGTTCAGCGAGACATTGCTGGATTTGGGAGCCTCAATCAATGTCCTACCACTGTCCGTCTACAACACCCTCAATGTCTGACCATTAGAAAGCACGGAGTTTGTCATCCAACTGGCTGATAACTCCGTCATCATTCCAGAGGGCATTGTGAAGGACGTTTTGGTGAGCGTCGACACCCTCGTCTTCCCTGCGGACTTCTTTGTCATGAACACAGGGAAACAAGGACGACGAGTAATGCTAGGGAGGCCTTTCATGAAGACCTCCAACACAAAGATCGACGTGGGCATAGGTACGGTAAGCATGGAGTTTGACCGGAGGAAGGTAGAGCACAAGCTGGAGACCATTCAGGAGCATCCCCCAGACTCAAGAGTGAAGAGCGCGGTTGTAGGAGGCAACCTAGATTGAGAAGGATGAAGCGGTATTTCATGCCATGACAATAACTAAGGCGTTGTCCGGGAGGCACCCCGATGTATGTATCTTTTCCTTTGTCTTTCTTTCTTCGTTTTACATTTTTTTTTGTGTTTTTGCTTTGTTTTTGTTTTTTGTTTTTGTTCCTGACTAACCTGCAGGAAAGAGACCCATGCTCATTGAAGAAGGTGTTTCCACACCAATGTAAGTCTCTCCTGTCCCTGCACTAGTCACCCCCGAAAAAACCTTAAACGGGGGCCAAAAAAAAAATTTGTTGTTGTACGAGTACGAGCTGTCCCGCTGTGCCATGGAGAGGGGTGCGCTTGTTTCCAACAGAGTAAGTTTTCGCTACACAAATTTTTGGCAACGATGGCGGCCCCACAGTCGACAGCTGCGAAGGAAGACCACTCATGGCCCACACCCCGTTCATATCTGGGCCCATTTTTGGTGGTATTTGAAGGCCGTGCAACCCCGTTATCACTGTTCAACCACTACTCACCAAGTGGTACCTTATGGTTGCACGGTAGAAGTTGATGCTGGAATTGATGAGGCACCCGCCCAACACCAGAGACCTGGGCATTTATTGAGAAGACCGCCAGCAACAACGGAAGTGTCCAAGCCAACTCAATGACATTTGTGAGCTTATCCCTTCTTTTCCCTGTGCTTTATTCTTTTGTCTTTCATTACATTGAGGACAATGCAATGTTTAAGCATGGGGGAGGGTTTTATATTTCCTATGTCGCTGAGGAGAAAAAGAAAAAGAGCCAAAAATTGAAAAAAAAGGCTAAAATTGAAATCCTGGGATAGGTCGAAAACCCGAAAGGGCGGCCTAGGTAATAAGCAGGTGGCTTGGACCAGCATTAGGCTGGGGTAAAAAATGGTCTAGAGTGATGTGAGTTATACTGTGAGCACATCTATACAAAAAAAAGAGTGGTTTGGTGAAAACCCGAAAGGGCGCCTTGGCAAAATGAGTGAAAAGAAGAAGAGTGAATTTTAGGAATCCTCATTTTGGCATGGCGACATAAGAAGAGGTGATATAAGGAGGATTCGGGTAGGTCACTCTGGGAGGCATAAGGAGTCATAGATGGGGAGGCTAGGATTAGAGGTTACTCACACCATTGGATGTCCGGGTTAAGTTTAGGGGAAGTACTCTGCTTGCCCCTTAAGCTTGTTGAGTTGTGGATGTGTCGTGAATGAGATTGGTGCCAGGAGCTTGGGATGGGTTAGGTGACTCTTAGTTGGAGGACATGCTTCCTGAGATCTTGGGTGTTGCATTGGAGAGTAGACTCTTTATTAGTTTACTCGAGGATGAGCAAAGGTCTAAGCATGGGGGAGTTTGATAAGCACTACTTTGTAGGATTTAACTAAGAGTTATTAGAGGGTTTTATTGGTGCCATTTGGGTAGATTTAGACACATTTGTGTGCATGGCGTTTGGGGGCGAAGTCTGGTGTTTTTGGAGGTGTTTGAGCTATTTTGGATATCATAGGAGACACTGAGGAAGGAAGCCACCAAAAGAAGACGCCAAGGAAGTGAAGACGAGAGGTTAGGAGGCGAAGCCAAGGAGTGAAGGCCGAGCATTAACCGCGACCGCGAGCAAGGGTGCCGCGATCGCGGTTCCTCGGGAAAGTCGAGAGTTTTCCGCAGGCGCGGAGGAATGTGAAGAGCGCGGAGACACAAGAGGCCGCGATCGCGGTAAATGGGCCGCGATCGCGGGTCGTCGACGCTGGAAGTTCTGACTTTTTCCGAGTCTATCTTTTCTAATTTATTTTCTTGTTTTTCCATTTTATTTCGTTTCTTTTCTTATTGGGCTAGGTCATTTGTTAGAGGCTCTATATATACTCTCTTTAGCATTAGGTTTAAGGGAGAGTTTCCAAGTTCTAGTTTTGCAATTTCAATTCATCGTTGCCACTTTTCATACCTTTGGAGTTCATCATGTTTATGAGGAGCTAAGCCTCTTTTGCTTAGTCCGGTAATGGAAGCATAAGTTTATTCATCTGGTTGTGAGGTTTTGTTCCTATCTATCTTATCCTATTGAGTTATATCTTTTCTCTTGAGCAAATTCTTATTTGGATGTTTGTTGGTTTATCTAGATTGATCACCTAGGTTTATTGCTTTCATTCATATTGCTAATACTAGGGAACTGTTGGGCTAACGCTCTAGTTCGAGTAGCGAGCATAGATTCTTATCTGCCACTGTGGAATTTATCTATGTAGGGAATTGATTACATGTTGAATGCTTCTGGTTGAGGTGTTATGTGTATCCTGGTTAATTCTTATGTTCATTGCTGCCTTTGGGTTGAATCACTAGTGGTGCTAGGGTTATTCATTGGTAAGGGTTCTTAGGGATGGTTTCCCTATTAATCTACACAAGATCAGGACTGGAATAACCGAATAGAAAGATAGGGCATAATCAAGGAACAACCTTTGAATGACTTATGTGGATATTACTTGGATAAGGGTTTTCTCTCTTTGATATTTTCATCATATATTTTGTTGTGTTTGACTTAATTGTGACCAACCAACCTACAACTCCCCCTTCTTGTTACTATTGCATGCGAACAATACATAGATTAATCCCTTCCTCTCTGTGGATTCGACCATTGCTTACCCTAACTACTTGTTTAGGTTTTGCTAGGATTTTATTTGATTGATTAGGTGATACGACTTAAGCCTGCTATCAAATTGACGCCGTTGCCGGGGAGGCAAGCATTGATTTTTCTGTGTGTTTGTCTGTGTGTTGTGTTCCTTTGGTGTTGACTTATCTTATGGTCCACATCCGTGCTACTAATTCCCCTCTACTTGGTTTTAATTCAGAGATTGAGAGAACCCTTTCCCAGGGTTGCAGAATAAATCATGCTTTGATTTTTGATAATCCTGCGTTCGAGATGGCTGACGCAGAGCAGACGTTGAGACAGTTGACCGCCCCTAACATACAGCAGCAACCGATGGCTGTGCAGTTTCCTGAGTTGGGCGAAGGCATAAATTTTGAGCTGAAGTCTAGGTTGATCCACTTACTCCCCCACTTTCATGGGATGAGTGGTGAAGACCCCAACAAGCATCTTGCTAAGTTCCATTCGGTGTGTAGCATTATGAAGCCGAAGAACGTGACGGAGGACCAGATCAAGCTGAGGGCCTTTCCTTTTTCACTGAAGGATGCGGCCAATGACTGGTTCTACTATCTCACTCCAGGGAGCATTGACACTTGGGTCAAGATGAAGAAAGCCTTCCTAGAGAAGTACTTCCCAGCTACCAAACTGAACAGCCTGAAGCGAACTTAGCAAGAACATGATATCCTCTATGAGTATTATGAGCGGTTCAAGAACATGATATCCAGTTGCCCCTTCCACGGCTATTCTGAGCAGGACCTCGTACTTTATTTGTACGGTGGTCTTCTTGATGAAGAGAGAAGGATGGTGAACGTTGCTTGTGGGGGGAACATCCTCAACAAGACTCTTGCTGCAGCTTTTGAGATTTTTTGTTAGCTTTCTGAAGGGTCCAGGCAATTCAGTAAAAGGGTGGGCATCCAATCTGTGAGAGATGCAGAATCTCAGCCCAATTCTACTCTTCTTGCTGAAATGGCTGAGATGAAGGAGATGATGAGGAGATGTATGATGAGAGGTGGCTTGCAGCAAGTCAAATCATGTGGGTTATGCTATGAAAGGACGCATCCAACTGATGCATGCCCCACCCTGCAAGAACCAACTGCTGAGGTGAACGCCATTGGCAGATATGGCTCTCAAAGGCCAAAATATGACCCGTACTCCAGCACCTACAATCCAAGGTGGAGAGATCACCCAAATCTGAGATACGGGAACCAGCAGAACACTCATTAAGGGCATGAGACCCAGGATTTTTAGCAGTACCCCCAGCGGCAGTTTCAAGGAGGCCAAACACCTCCAAGACCACAAGAACAGGGAGCTGCCCGCATCACCAATCTTGAGGATCAGGTCAACACACTCGCGCAGCATATGAATACTTTGGCGCAGACCGTAGGAACCATACATCAAAACATGGTTCAGTTTCAACACGAGACCAAGTCCAGCATACAAAACCTAGAGAAGCAGGTGGGGCAGATCTCCCAGACAGTTAGCAAGCTTGAAGCTAGAGTGTCACGAGCACTCCCATCTCAAACTGAGATAAATCCTAGGCAAAATGTCTACTCCATGACGTCAAGGCCCAGATGGGAGTTTGAAGAAGAAAAGATGGGAGCCAAGAAGTACGAGAACGAACCGCGACCGCGGGCAATTTGCCGCGATCGCGGGTCTGTTGAGCAAGAGAATGGGCAAGATGCGCCGATTAAGCGCGATCGCGGGCAGGATAGCCGTGACCGCGGGGCCCCAGTGCAAGAACCGCGATCGCGGGGTGAAAATCGCAATCAAACTTCAGAAAATGGGTCGTCTCCACTTACATTTATGACGCGGTATGTCTACCCGAAGGGATATTTTGACATCCCAGTGCCATTCCCTACAGCAGTAGAAGATGACGAACCCATTGAGAGGCTGAAGGGAATGTTCGAGACATTCAGGAACTACAAGGTGACCCCCCAATTGAGCAAAGCGATGCCTCGCTTTGCAAACTTCCTGAGGGAGCTATGCAAGCTCAAGAAGGAGCAAAAGGAGCGGTCGAAGAAAAAGGTGAAAGTCAAGAAAGATGTCTCGGCTGTGATGCAAAAGAAGATCCCGAAAAAGTGTAAAGATCCCGAGATGTTTAGTGTACCCTGCAAGATTGGGGAAACCAAGTTCAGCGAGACATTGCTGGATTTGTGAGCCTCAATCAATGTCCTACCACTGTCAGTCTACAACACCCTCAATGTCGGACCACTAGAAAGCACGGAGTTTGTCATCCAACTGGCTGATAACTCCGTCATCATTCCAGAGGGCATTGTGAAGGACGTTTTGGTGAGCGTCGACACCCTCGTCTTCCCTACGGACTTCTTCGTCATGAAAACAGGGAAACGAGGACGACGAGTAATGCTAGGGAGGCCTTTCATGAAGACCTCCAACACAAAGATCGATGTGGGCACAGGTACGGTAAGCATGGAGTTTGACCGGTTGAAGGTAGAGCATAAGCTGGAGACCATTCAGGAGCATCCCCCAGACTCAAGAGTGAAGAGCGCGGTTGTAGGAGGCAACCCAGATTGAGAAGGATGAAGCGGTATGTCATGCCATGACAATAACTAAGGCGCTGTCCGGGAGGCACCCCGATGTATGTATCTTTTCCTTTGTCTTTCTTTCTTCGTTTTACATTATTTTTGTGTGTGTTTTTGCTTTGTTTTTGTTTTTTGTTTTTGTTCCTGACTAACCTGCAGGGAAGAGACCCATGCTCATTGAAGAAGGTGTTTCCACACCAATGTAAGTCTCTCCTGTCCCTGCACTAGTCACCCACGAAAAAACCTTAAACGGGGGGCAAAAAAAATAAAAATTGTTGTTGTACGAGTACGAGCTGTCCCGCAGTACCATGGAGAGGGGTGCGCATGTTTCCAACAGAGGAAGTTTTCGCTACACAAATGTTTGGCAACGATGGCGGCCTCACAGTCGACATCTGCGAAGGAAGACCACTCATGGCCCACACCCCGTTCATATCTGGGCCCATTTTTTGTGGTATTTGAAGGCCGTGCAACCCCGTTATCACTGTTCAACCACTACTCACCAAGTGGTACCTTATGGTTGCACGGTAGAAGTTGATGCTGGAATTGATGAGGCACCCGCCCAACACCAGAGACCTGGGCATTTATTGAGAAGACCGCCAGCAACAACGGAAGTGTCCAAGCCAACTCAGTGACATTTGTGAGCTTATCCCTTCTTTTCCCTGTGCTTTATTCTTTTATCTTTTATTACATTGAGTACAATGCAATGTTTAAGCATGGGGGAGGGTTTTATATTTCCTATGTCGCTGAGGAGAAAAAGAAAAAGTGCCAAAAATTGAAAAACAAAGGCTAAAATTGAAATCTTGGGATAGGTCAAAAACCCGAAAGGGCGGCCTAGGTAATAAGCAAGTGTCTTGGACCAGCATTAGGCTGGGGTAAAAAATGGTCTAGAGTGATATGAGTTATATTGTGAGCACATCTAAAAAAAATTATGAGTCGCTTGGTGAAAACCCAAAAGGGCGCCTTAGCAAAATGAGTGAAAAGAAGAAGAGTGAATTTTAGGAATCCTCATTTTGGCATGGCGATATAAGAAGAGGTGATATAAGGAGGATTCGGGTAGGTCACTCTGGGAGGCATAAGGAGTCATAGATGGAGGCTAGGATTAGAGGTTACTCACACCATTGGATGTCCGGGTTAAGCTTAGGGGAAGTACTCTGCTTGCCCCTTAAGCTTGTTGAGTTATGGATGTGTCGTGAATGAGATTGGTGCCAGGAGCTTGGCATGGGTTAGGTGACTCTTAGTTGGAGGACATGCTTCCTGAGATCTTGGTTGTTGCATTGGAGAGTAGACTCTTTATTAGTTTACTCGAGGACGAGAAAAGGTCTAAGCATGGGGGAGTTTGATAAGCACTACTTTGTAGGGTTTAACTAAGAGTTATTAGAGGGTTTTATTGGTGCCATTCGGGTAGATTTAGACACATTCGTGTGCATGGCGTTTGGGGGCGAAGTCTGGTATTTTTGGAGGTGTTTGAGCTATTTTGGATATCATAGGAAACACTGAGGAAGGAAGCCACCAAAAGAACACGCCAAGGAAGTGAAGACGAGAGGTTAGGAGGTGAAGCCAAGGAGTGAAGGCCGAGCATTAACCGCTACCGCGGGCAAGGGTGCCGCGATCGCGGTTCCTCGGGCAAGTCGAGAGTTTTCCGCAGGCGCGGAGGAATGTGAAGAGCGCGGAGCCACAAGAGGCCGCGATCGCGGTAAATGGGCCGCGATCGCGGGTCGTCGACGCTGGAAGTTCTGACTTTTCTCGAGTCTATCTTTTCTAATTTCTTTTCTTATTTTTCCATTTTATTTTGTTTCTTTTCTTATTGGGCTAGGTCATTTGTTAGAGGCCCTATATATACTCTCTTTAGCATTAGGTTTAAGGGAGAGTTTCCAAGTTCTAGTTTTGCAATTTCAATTCATCGTTGCCACTTTTCATACCTTTGGAGTTCATCATGTTTATGAGGAGCTAAGCCTCTTTTGCTTAGTCCGGTAATGGAAGCATAAGTTTATTCATCTGGTTGTGAGGTTTTGTTCTTATCTATCTTATCCTATTGAGTTATATCTTTTCTCTTGAGCAAATTCTTATTTGGATGTTTGTTGGTTTATCTAGATTGATCACCTAGGTTTATTGCTTTCATTCATATTACTAATACTAGGGAACTGTTGGGCTAACACTCTGGTTTGAGTAGCGAGCATAGATTCTTATCTGCCACTGTGGAATTTATCTATGTAGTGAATTGATTACATGTTGAATGCTTCTGGTTGAGGTGTTATGTGTATCTTGGTTAATTCTTATGTTCATTGCTGCCTTTGGGTTGAATCACTAATGGTGCTAGGGTTATTCATTGGTAAGGGTTCTTAGGGATGGTTTCCCTATTAATCTACACAAGATCAGGACAGGAATAACCGAATAGGAAGATAGGGCATAATCAAGGAACAACCTTTGGATGACTTATGTGGACATTACTTGGCTAAGTGTTTTCTCTCTTTGATATTTTCATCATATACTTTGTTGTGTTTGACTTAATTGTGACCAACCAACCTACAACTCCCCCTTCTTGTTACTATTGCATGCGAACAACACATAGATTAATCCCTTCCTCTCTGTGGATTCGACCCCTGCTTACCCTAACTACTTGTTTAGGTTTTGCTAGGATTTTATTTGATTGATTAGGTGATACGACTTAAGCCTGCTATCAATGGAGAGAGGGGGGCCGCCGTGGAATTGTCACAATGGAGGCCGGAGATGAAGGATTCGAGGGACTCGTCGACTGGAGGGGCTCGCAACAGCATAGCAAAGCATTTGATACACCACGGAACGCGCCGAAGACCGCCAATTGGATTCCACCACAATTCAAGAGGTTTCGTCCCGTCTAATATCCCTCCCCATCTCCATGCGTATTTCTTGCAGATTTGTTGTCTAAGTTTTGTTTCATGGATTTTGTTGTTATTGGAATTGGAAATTTTACTCAATTCGCAGATGGGTTAATTGTTGCTGCAATGAATTGGAAATTGAGCTTGGCTGAAATTTCCCTTCTTCTGTTCCTAGGCTATGGCATCTATTGCTGCATCAGCAGAAGTGGATGCAAATGCTCGGAGGATGAGGTAAGGGATTGGTTGAGCATATTCCACTTGTGGCTTAAACAACTAAACTGCGTTTGTTGGACTCTTTTGTTTCTAGCCATGTCAGTTACTCTTTTTCTCGGCCAATCACCTTGCGCCCGTTAGTTCTCTGTGTAGCTTTTTTTAGATTTAAGTTTGGAGGACCCTGTTAGTTCTCTGTATTGGCAGATTTTCTATCCCATTCTTGTAGTTTATTGACATCCAGTCTAGTCTCTGGTTTCCTCTACATTCAGGTGGAATGCACAATATCAATGTCTATTTTCGTCTAATTTTAGTTCAACTGCCCAATGCCGCATGCTTATTTCCTCTGATTTAAGTTTTGTGGTGCTGCACCGCTACATTTGTTTTAGTTTATCTCTTCCTATACCCAGAAATCTAATGTTGGCGTCAGGTATTTTAGTGCTTTGTGTTATGAGTCTTCATTATGTGTGGGTGAAGTGTCTTTGAATTCATGCTTTTTTTAAATTTCCCTTTCTCTGCATTTCCTAACGCGGTGTTAAAGTACCTTAGCTATGGTGTGTTTTGGATGTTTCAACAGAAGGGGGAGCAATAAATAGTTGAAGTAACACTGACCTATGAGGAACTTTGAGCCGTTGTCCTCGATATCCTGTATGGGCACCAACTGGAGCGGATACTTGGTAAATCCTTCCGGTGAGCAGCGAAGATGCCGGACAATAGTGTTTCCCTCCAAGTGTAATACAAATGGGTCACCATTGCGGAGGCGATACCTGGGCTTTGGCTGGGCAACAGTGAAGCGGCTGATGGCGTAAACCTCCTCGACCAAGAGCTTGCCCGTGAAGCAACGGCTAATGTTTGCCCTGGCCACGCAATGAATAGCGCCTCCCTGGCGCACAAGGAAAATAATGTAAGCACGACAACCACCTAAGAGAGTGGGCGAAGTAAGATAAAGCAATTTGTTACTACCTCATGGTCGGCCAAGATATAATCGGTGCTTATGTAATGTTTTTGTAGGGTCGTGGCATCCCACATGCGGATCACCATCACCTTCACAGTGCGGTCCACCCCGACAGCAAGCTCAGAAAATGGGATGTACGAAGAAGCCAAAAAATCATCGATCGCCTTCATCGTCCCCTTACGGATGGCTTGTTCGGAGGAGCTGGGGATAGAGGTTTTTTTCGAAGAACTTAAATCCATTTCAGTGTTGGTGTCAGATATGTGGCTCTCGTAAGGAGGCTCTAATGCAAGAATGGCTCACATATAAGGAGGGCAACTGTATGCCGGTTACGTTGGCCTTGAATGAGGGCTAAGTTGTAACAGCCATGATCTGATTACATGGTTACTGTACGACGGTTACATTTTTCTTTAAAACCTTTAAGCCATTACCTTTGTCTTCAATATGGTCCACGTGGCCATGGCTTCACAGGTTGTCTGGTGTGTATTGTAACGGGGGCGTTGGGTTGCAAATATTGCCATTGAAATCAAAATAGCACTTAATACATATGCTCCACGTGGCAACTACTTCACAGCAGGACCCCACCACTTAGCAATTGGGAAATTGTTTTAGGCAAACATCATTGACATCTGCATTTAGTTATCCTCAGCTATTTTTCAATCTTTTCTCCAAGGACAAAATTATAGTAGATATTGATTAGCAATATACGAATATTAGGAATTAAATAGGGTCCCCTATATACACACTTTAAATTGTCTAAACGCACACTATTTGGTGCGGTTAAGTTAAACGTACATGTTGGTGCGTTAAACTTTAACGCACAAGGGACAAAACTGGAAAAAAAGTGAAAAATGTCCAGAATTGGTGCATTAAACCTTAACGTATGGCACTGTAGCTATGCGTTAAACCTTACCGCACAAGTTAACTATAAGGATATAACCGAATTGGATATAATCATAGTATATAACTATATGATATAACCATAGTATATAACTATATAATATAATATAGGATATAATCGTAGTATATAACAATAGAATATAACCAAAAGATAGAATTATAGTATATAACTATAGGATATAATGATATGATATAACCAAATTGGATATAACTATAAGATATAATCATAGTATATAACTATATAATATAACCATAGTATATAACTGTAGAATATATACTATGATTATATCTTATAGTTATATCCAACTTAGTTATATTCTATAGTTATATACTATGGTTATATCATATATCTTATAGTTATATAACTATATGATATAACTAAATTAGATATAACTATAAGGATATATATAACTAAATTGGATATAACTATAAGATATAATCATAATATATAACTATATGATATAATCATATTATATAACTATAGGATATAATATAATATAACCATAGTATATAACTATAGGATATAACGATATGATGTAACCAAATTGGATATAACCATAGTATATAACAATAGAATATAACCATAAGATATAATCATAGTATATAACTATAGGATATAACTATAGGATATAACGATATGATATAACCAAATTGGATATAACCATAAGATATAATCACAGTATATAACTTTGGTGCGTTAACATTAGCAGTACAGCTGCTAATGTTAACGCACAGGTTGAACTCCAATTAGGCCGTGTTACAGGCCAAATTGCTAACTTGTGCGGAAAGGTTTAACGCACAGCTACAGTGCCATACATTAAGGTTTAACGCACCAATTCTTGACATTTTTCACTTTTTCCAGTTTTGTCCCTTGTGCGTTAAGGTTTAACGTACTAACATCTACGTTTAACTTAACTGCACCAAATAGTGTGCGTTTAGACGATTTTTCATGTGTATATAACTTTTCCCATTAAATATGTACGGAGTATAAAATAAATCAACTTTAGGGAAAAAATCAATACGTTTTATTTGAATCATAAATTTGTGTGAAGATTACTAGGTGAGACTAGGGTGATAATTTCTTGATCCAAATAAATGAACACCTACTTTTCCAAAGTGACTAATGTTTTGGAGGGAGCAGACTTGGATGATAAATTCTTGACTATATATTACTACTACGTAAGAAATTACACTATCTACCAAAAAAAAGTTACACTCCTTTATTATACCAAAAAGAAGGACTCAATCGATGATTGAGTTAATAAAGGATATACCAAAATTTTTCTCTTTAATATTCTCCCTAGTGCCACTTTTCTTTTCTTTTTTCCAATCTTGCTCTTTTTATCCTAACCACGTACCTAGCTTTGTCGAGACTTTTTTTTATCAGGAAACTCAATCTTGATGGCCAATCTGACCGATGGAATCGTTTGTGGCTGGATCGGTTATATACATTTCGGGAAAGCATGATTTTATTCCATCTAATTTTGTGATTTCTTAATTTTAAGGGTTTGAGTGATTATTTAATGTGACGTAACCCAAAAAGATAATTAAATGAAAAGAAAAGAAGTAAGATGCATCATCAATTCTTTAATTTTCGTTACGTTTTGTGGTCCATTTTTCCTCCAAAAGAGACTTTTGTTGTTGTGAAGATGAGGTACGTTTCAATGGTGTCCAAGAGGGGAGTTTAGATTACTTCTTGATTTGTCAATTTAAGGAACAGTTGTTGCCACTCACGTACATTATCCCTTTCTTTTTGTGGACTGATCCTTTACCCAAGTGACTTTTGGGTAAAATTCAATTTCAGTTTTGGTATAAAAAACATGAATCACACACACATTTAGAGGATATTGTACAAAAAAAATTGTTTGAATCACGGAAAATAATACATGATAACACCTAATTTATACATATTTTAGGAGTCTAGTTGTATATTAAATTAGATCAATTTCATATATATTTTATATTATTTTAATTAATTTTGCTATATTTTATATTCGAAGTCTACACTCGTATTTTTATTATTTTGGATATTTTGGATATAAAATGGAGTAGTTC
The DNA here is from genome assembly GCA_027886185.1 of Rheum nobile. Classification (NCBI taxonomy): domain Eukaryota; kingdom Viridiplantae; phylum Streptophyta; class Magnoliopsida; order Caryophyllales; family Polygonaceae; genus Rheum; species Rheum nobile. The sequence continues at coordinate 816,752 of WOAB01000158.1, read as the reverse complement.
GAGACATGTTTTGATAATGCCAAAAATAATGCTAATGAGCCATGTAGATTTTCAGCAAGTTGAGCCCAATTGTGAATCATAATTCACACACAAGGAGACAAAAGAGGCTGATGTGTAGCATATAATGACGAGAATTTCTTCAAGTGGTGGGCCGGCCCACTTCCAAGCAGGGACGACATATATATTGTGGGATTTGGAGATTTGAAAGGGGAGGTAACGTAGGATAGTTTTTGCTTAGGTTTTGTTTTAGTTTTTCGGAAATTTCGCTCGGTACCCTCGAGGTTTTGCGTAATTCGCGAAATATCCAAAGGTTTGAACATTTTCGCGTGATACTCTGAATTATTGTCAAAATTTTGCCAAATACCCTTCCGTCTTATAACCGTTATCAAAACGTTAAATTAATTAAAAAAAAAATTAAACCCTCTTTGATGACTTACCCTCTCCCCGATACTTTTGAAGGCTGGAGAAAAGTGAAACATCAGAGAAGTCATTGGAGAGGAGCTCGCAACCTCGAGCGCGCAACCTTCTCCTCGAGCGGTGGTTGGGTTGTCTTGGCGGTGGTCGATTGTCGCAGTGGGTGGGGCATTCGACCGCGCGGTGGGTGGGTCATTCGAGCGCAAAAAACGCCATTGGAGGAGCTCGACCCCCGCCGGTGAGGCTAGGGCATTCGAGTGCGTAACCTCAGCAGCTCAACCTTGGTGGCGGCTGGTTGTCGCGTTGGTTGGGCATTCGAGCGCGCGGTGGGTGGCTTGCGTATTGTGCAAAGCAACAACAGCTCAAGAACGACAGAGGCAACACCGGCGGTTGTGGACGACAAGTCGGACGACATAGGAGGTGGACGACACAGCTTCAGGTAATATCCTACAATATTAGGGTTTAAGTTTCAAATTGGGGATGAAATTAGGTTTTAAGTTTGAAATTGGGGATAAAATTAGGGTTTAAGTTTGAAATTGAATTGAAATTGGGGATAAAATTGAATTGAAACAATAACAACAGCTCAAATTGGGGATGAAATTGGATTGAAATCTTCTTGCTTCTGAGGCTATTGTGCAATTTGGGTTCTACTGAAATTTGTAACCCAGAACATCATACATTTTTGTAACCAAGAATTTTGTAATATTAATGTTGACTGAATTTGGTTATAAGGCTATTGTGCAATCTTCTTGCTTCTGAGGCTTGTTGACTGGATTTTGTAACCAATTTGGGTTATGCGAAAATGTTGACTGAATTTTGTAATATTAGACAGAAAGTGAAGGCAATCTATACACATGCTGAATTTTTTAACCAAGAACATCATATGTTTGCTGCATTCACCTCTATATATGTATGTTGCATTCACCTCTAAATGTCAGGGCGATAGAATGACATGTCAATCTTCCACAAGTAAGGGAATATATGAAAAGAATTGTAGTTCGGTGCTTTGCTGCCATGAAATGCCCATTGTGATCCTGAATGTTAAGAAGCGAAATGAAAATTTTGGGAAATGCTTCTATAGGTGCTCTAAGTGGCAGGTATTTCATACCCCTTCCGTTTAATTTTGGTATGGGAAGTATGTTTTCTAAACATTTCATTTATGATTTATTTTATTTTTAGGCAAAAGATGATTGTGGCTTTTTTAGATGGTGCGAGAGTGATGCTTCTTCTTTAGCAATGAGTGTACCAACAGAGGGTCATGTGTATGAAGACTTGAATACAGAAACGAAGGCCCTAGAAGAGAAGGTTGCTAAGATGAAGGAGAAGAAAAAGACATTACGTATGGAGGTCAAGGAAGTATGTTCTCAAAACAATACTTTGAAGGCTGAAAATTATGCGTTGAAGGTTGAAAATCATATGTTGAAGGCTAAAAAAGTTGTAATTGTCGGAAGGGAGAAAACTGTAATGAGACTCTTGCTATTTACTTGGTTTTCTTTTGTTGTTTTAGCATTTGGATATGTTACTTTGCATAAGCTTAATTAGCTAAGAGGAAGTGTTGTCCGAAAATTGTAAGTGTTGTAAAATTGTAAGTGTTGTTTTAGCATTTGGATATATTTGGTCTTGTGAGGTGGTTTTATGCATTAAATTGTTCTTTTGGCTGAAGTTGTTCTCCTGAAGTTGTTCTTTTGGCTGGTCTCTGTCTGTTTTGCATTTTGTCTTATGCCCATTTGTTTTTAGCCTTCTTACAAGTCAGCACTCAACAGTATATCAAAAGCTATTGATAGTGATACGCTCTACTTTATAGTGCGTAACTAGGAGTTGTTACTACATTATTAGGTATTACTGGTGTGGGTTTAGGAGATAATTAGGTTGAAGAGCTGTGGAGGATTAGTGTTTTAATTGCTAGATTTAGAGGAGTTTAGGAGCTGCTGTAGAATCAGAACATGAGAGCCGAGGGCGTGGCCATGAGGCAGCAGTCGCCGGGAGATCAATTTGAAGAATTACACAAGGCGGTGATCGCTGGAGCATGACGACGATCGCGGGTGAGCTGCAGTCGCGAAAGATGGAGCAGCGAGATGGCAAGTCAAGTTATGAAGAGTCGCGGGAGCAGTTGCATAGCAGCGATCGCGGCCATGCGGAATCCGGAAGACTTTCATGCGCTGTTTCGATTATTGTTATTATTAGAAGAATATCACTTTGGTTAAAAGGACGTAGTTTCTTTAGGGTTTAGATAATATTAGAAGAATATTATTTCGGTTAAATTTTTATTTTTTTATTTTTTAATTTAACGTTTTGGTAACGGTTATAAGACGGAAGGGTATTTGGCAATATTTTGACAATAGTTAAAGGGTACCACGCGAAAATGTTCAAACCTTTGGGTATTTCGCGAATTACGCAAAACCTCGAGGGTACTGGGTGAAATTTCCGTTAGTTTTTCTTTTCCTTTTGTTTGAAGCAACCGCATATATAGGTTTAACGAGGGAGTTTTTGGCTTGAAGCGTACTTGGAAGACTTGATATTATTGTTCTAGCCTTTGTCAACTTGAATTATTTTTGACATTGAGACTAAGTTTTCTTATCTCCCGTATTTATTGAATAATTCATATATGTTGTTGGCTAGTTTAAATCTATTGAATATGTCTTCAATTATGCTTGGTTAAATTTCTAGTTTTAAGGTTGGGGTGATCCCGATGATGTGTATGTAATTAGAATTATTTCTTTTCCTGAATTGAAATAGTATTTGATTTATTCCTAGATACTTTATGCCCATATTAACATATGCGAAATGGATCATATTAGGGTTTGAGACTGAAAAGTGATAACCTTAATAGGTAGTCAGTTATGATTTGAGACTGAAAGGTAATAACTTCTATTGGACTCCTAGGAATTGAACCCGAGTGTTATTTGTGCGACAACAACTTAATTACTCTTGAGGATTAATAGGCTATCATAGATTTTCTAGGTTTGAGTTGGATTAGCAGAGCACGACATCGAATGTTATTTTAGTTTATCCCTAGGCTCTAAGTGCGTTAAAGGGTTTGGATGAGATTAACTCTGTGCGACAACGATTGTTAGTTTAGTCCAGACACATCTATTATCGTCTTAAAGAAGTTAGTAAATTACCTTAGATACCTTCAAATAATTTGGACTAGATTTAGGTGAAGAGTGATTTTATTTACTGAAACATTGTTGTAGTGATCCTTAACTTTAGAAACATTTATCCCATTGATTTTATCCTTTTTATTTGTTTTTATTAGTTAGCTTAATTATAGTTTTCCCCAAATTCACTATTTTTACGGCCTAGTTCACTAGTAGAATTTCAACTGATATCACATTGGTCTTTGTGGGATCGACACTTGACTACTACAATTGATCCCGTACACTTGCTGGTAGGTTTTAGCCACATCAAGTTTTTGGCGCCGTTGTCGGGAACCAATTTGTTAATATTAGTTGTCACCTCTATTGGTGAGTCTAGGTCATTCTTTTTTCTTTGTTTTTTTATGACATGCTATTCAGAAAGAGTCGAACAGATGTATTCAGGTAAGTATGAGGTAGATTCTCATCCCTTTCTTTCTTTTAGACCTAATACAAGTACTTAGAGGTATGATTTTGAAAATTCTAATTTGGGGTACCCAAATCCAAATACTTTTAACCTCTTCTGTGAGTCTTGTGGAGCTGCAGATCATGATCATACATGTTGTCATTTAACTTTTGGGAGATATAATTGAGAGAAATTTAAATTCATGCAATCCTAGTTGGATGACACCACCACACTTATCGCTCCAGCCTGAGCCCAATAAGTCCATTCAAGATCATATGCTTGATGACTTCATTATAAGGCATGATAGGGAAGTTGTGAAGATTGCTACAGCTTGGTCAAAATGTTAAAATTCTTAATCAATTTTTAAATACATTTGATAGTCTAGCAACCCATTTTTCAACTCTTTTTGGTACAGTGGACTCTTTGAAGACTCAAGTAGATACATTAACCACACAAATTCAGAAGCTGGAAGACCAAATTGTTGAGTTGGTTAATCCAAAGTTGTCTACTAAGCCACCTGAAATGCATTATACTGAACATTGCACTGCCATTTTACAACGGGTTGCAAAAGAGTGGGAAGAACCACAATTGGATAGAAGAGAGCATATCCAGCTGACCAAGGAGGACCCTATGATTGATGGGTTTGAGTTGTTACAGAACGCTATCCCGACAACTAGTATCAATACCTGCTGTAAGGTGCAGGAAAAGGTTCCTGATATTTTGCCCAATGTAGTTATGTTACCACATGCTGCATTGGAAATCTAAGACCACAATATGGAGGCTAACCCACAGAGAAAAGGTCGGTGTAGGCGAAAAAAGAGAAAAAGGTGCCCTGCTGAACGAGATCAAATTGAGTTGAAGGAAGGGGATCAGGTGATTCTCTATCATCATAGATCGAGCATGTTTTCGGGAAGCAAGGACACGAGATGGTCCGGTTCATACTACCTGAACCGAGTTCTTCAAAATGATTTTGTTGAGCTATGGTATAAGAACTCGGGGTATTTCAGAGTGCACAAGATTCGACTAGAGCCTTACAAAGAGCCTGATCCGATTGAGTTGGGAGTCACCGACCCACCCAATCCGAGGTCTTGACACTGGTGAAGGTCAGACTAATGACCTAAGACAAGTGTTGTTTGGGAGACAACCCAAGATATGTGTTTATCTTTTTTCGTTCATTCACTTTTCTGGAAAAAACATTAAAAAAAAAAATCCGAAAAAGTGTTATTCGTGAGCAGCGCACGGCCTGTGCGATAAAACGCACAACCGTGCGTTATTTCCCCCTAATTTTGTCCGCTCACTTAGAGAGCTACGCACGGCGCCCAGCCGCCCCGATAGCCATCTCAATCTCTCCCTGCTCTCTCTCCCTCACAATCCCTAACCTTCCCAACCAACCACCACCGACCACCTCACCTCCGACCAGCTCCGGTGACCCATATCGGTCACGCTCTCACGAACCCACATCTGACCGTGCCCAGCCACGACCTCGTCGGAGTCCACCACACCACCACCGACCCACAACCCGACTCCACATCCGCCTCCACACCGAACCCCTCTCACCACCACACCACTGAACCTACGCCACACCCCTGTCGAGTCGCCTCCCCTCCAGCCGGACCAGACCACCGCATCCCGGCATTGCCTGCGCCGCTGCGCCGAGGTCGCTGATGCCCCCGAGCCGTCCTTGGAGCCATCCGCTACTGATTCGCGCTCTCTCTGCTGAACCCACCACCAGGTTGCGAGTCACTGCACTGCACCGCAACAGCACCTCCCGCCGCCTGAGGCCACGACCACTGTTGCAATGGTAGCGGTGCCTATTCCCCTCTCCTGTATTGATTTGAATCGGTGCATAATCCATGTGCGTAAAACAATGACTCTTGTTGAATTGAAATAATTTAATAGGATACTTTGACTTTGATATGCTGTCTGTGCACACATTCGTTGGTTTATATGGTTGAATTGCATAGGCTTTTTTTTTTTTGTGTGCTCCAATGTCCTCTTTTGATATCCCTATTTTCTATTAGGTGAACTGATCTATTTTTGAGGGTGAGTTAATTTGAAACTTGCGAACCTATCTGGTGTTGCTACATGCTCTCGTTTGGTATATGTGTTTGTTGTATATGCTTGTATGGAACAGATAAAATTGCATGGAAGAAGCTGCTGAAAATTCCCTAATACTCGTGCAACTCTTAATTTCTACCTGAGCATGTCCTGAAGATGCCTGAATGCCTGATAATTTAGTAAGTTTCTCTTTTTCTTTCTTCTTTTTTTACATTGGGGACAATGTAGAATTTAAGTTTGGGGGATAGGTAATTCCACGTGTAGCTCCATTTGCACTTTAGTGATATTTTTTAGTGTTACTTTATTCGTCTTTTATAACATTTCATGCATCATGCATTGTATTTTAAGTGTTTGATATGATTCCCATGCATTGCTTTGTTTGTTTGTCTTGCAAAAATTCCCCTTGAAATACTTTGGTTGTTGATGTTCTAATTGATTTCAAACTTGTTGATGAGAATTTTCATATTTAATGACGTTTGAGTTGAATCATGTATTTAGTCATTTATTAAGATTATTTAGGACTAGAATTCTAGACAAATAACTTGTAAGCTTCTGAGCCTTAGGACTGCACATAATTACGTCCTCTTTTTCTTTTCATGTGTGCGATTCTCGCTTTGATTGCTTTATCAATAGAACTTGCGTTTAGAACTTATTTTGATGCCACATTTATGACTCTTGTGAATGATATAGAAATGATTGAGGCATTATTTTTATTAGCATATATTTTCCTTTACCTTATATATTATCCCTCTGCTTGAAGCTCGTTGAGCCTAATTAGCCTATTTCTTTGAAAGCTCCACAAAAACATCTTGAGCCTAATGATTAGCCTTTTATCCATCCGGGAATTAGGATGCTTTATTTGTTTGTTTTTATGGTTGCAAGCTGAGCTTGGAGGAGTTATTTGTATGGTGTGTTATTGTTGGAAGTGTTTTGATTTTTATTTTATTTTTAAAAAGAAGAAAAAAAAGAAAAAAAAGAGAATGAAAAAAGAGAGCCAAGAATAAAGGACATTTTGTTGAAAAGAATGGTATGAGAAATCCTCAAGTTTGGTGTAGTCTTGGTTAGTTCCTCGATCTTTCCCGAATTTAGCACCACATGGCCAAATTGTATACATACCTTTCTTTTTACCTGGCCCCATTACAACCCAATAAAAGTCATCTTGATTTATGTCATGTACAAGGTCCCTAGTGGTGGAGATTTAGGACGTTGATGCAAGCTTATGGTAGATGGGTTTTCAATGTAGAGATTTGAGCGAAACACTTATCCTTAAACACATGAGTGAGAGTGAGAGTGATTCATATTCTTTTTCCTAAGTGAGGTCTAGAGTGGATGAACTAACTTGTCTCTTTAATGGTTCATTGCATGTCTTTGATGATTACATTGTTAAGTATTTAAGCTTTCATGGACTTGCTTGGATATTAATTAGGTAGAAACAACTTTTGTATTTCTTGTGGAATTTTGAACTACGTTCTTGCTTGAGGACAAACAAGTTTTAAGTTTGGGGGAATTTGATAACACCTAATTTATACATAATTTAGGAGTCTAGTTGCATATTAGATTAGATCATTTTCATGCATATTTTATATTTTTGTAATTAATTTTGCTATATTTTGTATTCGGAGTCTATGTTCGTGTTTTTATTATTTCAGCCATTTTGGATATAAAATGGAGTAGTTAGGGACATGCTTTGATAATGCCAAAAACAATGCTAATGGGCCGTGTAGATTTTCAGCAAGTTGAGCCCAATTGTGAATCATAATTCACACACAAGGAGACAAAAGAGGCTGATGTGCAGCATATAATGACGAGAATTTCTTCAAGTGGTGGGCCGGCCCACTTCCAAGCAGGAACGACATATATATATATGAGGGTTTTGGATCCATTGGTCTTTTAAGAGTTTTCAATTAACAAAACTACCCCTACTAATTTTTATGTATTTTTTCTACTCCCTATTAGTTTATTTTATTATTTTTTTCCCTCCCTCTTCTTTGTTTTCTCTCTCTCTAAAATATTACTTTTGGGGTTTAGGATTTAGGGTGTAGAGTGTAGGGTTTAGAGGGAGGGGGATGAGGTTAGTTTCATAGGGAGTTAGTTTCTTAATAAAAACGTCGCAAATAGGTCATTTACCCAACTCATCCCATATATATTGTGGGATTTGGAGATTTGAAAGGGGGAGGTGACGTAGGATAGTTTTTGCTTAGGTTTTGTTTTAGTTTTTCTTTTCCTTTTGTTTGAAGCAGCCGCATATATAGGTTTAATGAGGGAGTTTTTGGCTTGAAGCGTACTTGGAAGACTTGGTATTATTGTTTCAACCTTTGTCAACTTGAATTATTTTTGACATTGAGACTAAGTTTTCTTATCTCCCGTATTTATTGAATAATTCATATATGTTGTTGGCTAGTTTAAATCTATTGAATATGTCTTCAATTATGCTTGGCTAAATTCTTAGTTCTACGGTTGGGGTGATCCTGACGATGTATATGTAATTAGAATTATTTCTTTGTCAGAATTGACATAGTATTTGATTTATTCCTAGATGCCTTATGCCCTTATTAGCCTATGCGAAATGGATCCTATTAGGGTTTGAGACTGAAAGGTGATAACCTTAATAGGTAGTCAGATATGGTTTGAGACTGAACGGTAATAACTTCTATTGGATTCCTAAGAATTGAACCTGAGTGTTATTTGTGCGACAACAACTTAATTACTCTTGAGGATTAATAAGCTATCATAGATGTTCTAGGTTTAAGTTGGATTAGCAGAACGCGACATCGAATGTTATTTCAGTTTATCCCTAGACTCTAAGTGTGTTAAAGGGTTTGAATGAGATTAGCTCTGTGCGACATCGATTGTTAGTTTAGTCCAGACACATCTATTATCGTCTGAAAGAAGTTAGTATATTACCTTAGATAGCTTACCTTCAAATAATTTAGACTAGATTCAAGTGAAGAGTGATTTTATTTACTGAAACATTATTGCAATGATCCTTAACCTTAGACACATGTATCCCATTGATTTTATCATTTTTATTTGTTTTTATAAGTTAACTTATTTATAGTTTTCCCCAAATTCACTATTTTTACGGCCTAGTTCACTGGTAGAATTTCAACTGATATTACATTGGTCTCTGTGGGATCGACACTTGACTACTACAACTGATCCTGTACACTTGCGGATAGATTTTAGCCACATCAATACATTATTTGGCATTTTCTTACATTAAATCTAGGGATTTAATGCAAAATAATGCACTATCCTCGTGCATACAAAGAAAGCGCAACTACAAAGGTTTCGTTGTATTTAGAAATTGGCCAGAGGAGGACACATCCGTATCATCACATTCGTCACGCCATTTCAATATTTTATTGAAACTAGTATTTGTTCTCGTGCCTTGCACGAAAATGATTTCCATTTTTACTATATAAAACGAAAATCTACAAAGATATATTACAATTAGGTGCGGAACCACAAGGGGGCTACCCCCGCTCCCTTTCGACGAATCCCTTAAGCCCCGTAGATTTTACCCCTTGAATTTTTTTAATATAAGATAAAACAAAGAAAATCTTACAAGAAAAATATATTGGCTTAGTGGTTTTTCTATTTGAACTTGTGTAAACATAATATTTCCTTCTATATTTATAAGAAAATTTGTATATTATATATATTTACATTATTTTCCAAATGTATGTATATTCATACTATATGACCTAATTTTATCAAATACTACAAATGAAATAAAACGCTTTTTGTATGTTATGTATAGACACTGACAGAATTGGGATTTCTCAAAAGAGAGGTGGGATTGCGGGTAATTGGGAATCCTTTTCTCTACTCGGAGCTCATACGAAACTAGATTCATTAATGTTTTTGTAAATATTTATAGATTTTGTGGGATTCAATGGACACTTCACTTCAAATTGATGATATTTTATCGGAATAATAAATTTGTTCTTATTGTTAAGTATGAATAATTTAAACAAAATTAATTCAATATATATTCAATTAATCTAATCAACCAAATAAAACTCTAAGATAAAAGTAATCAACCAGCTTTTTTTTACTATAGACATCGGTTCTTTCTAGAAAACATTGTCGTATAGTAAATAAGACAACGCTTTATGCAAAAAGCGTTATCCAAAACATTGTCTTGTAGTAAACAAGGCCCTAATTTTTTAGGGAAAAAAATCACTTTACAATACTTTGTGATATATTGGTTGGTTTAAATAACCGATATCCTATTAGCTATTTTTCGAAAATTTTAATGGCTCATCGGAGGAAAGCGGAGACGAACACCCCTAGCTAGCTCTTCGTTGGTTCCCCCATTGGTTATTTATGTCATATATGTATGAAAGAACTCATAACTTTTCTTATTCAAATTAAGTTGTGTGTAATAATAAAAGAAATATCATACAAATGAAAAAAACATGGAAATATGAGAATTCATTTTAAGGGAATTAAGTACTATAGTACTCATAAACTAAATCTCCATCTTTGAAAATATATTATATATAAGATGTAATTTTGATATTGAATTACAGTATAGAAATATTAAGTAATATATCATATATATGAAGAGTGAATAAGTAAAAAAAAAAAGGTTACATACTTATTTAGAGTTAAATAGACGACACATAGAATAAATTAGCTTAATTTTAGTATCATATGTAGATCAGTTATGAGCAAGCCCTGACTTTATGATGAGGGAAATTATATCTTTCCGCAATTATCTTAATTACCTATTTTTCCAATTAAAGAAGGTAATTAATTATAGATGGAAAATAGAAGATAACTAGTTGATTTATCCGTGTCTTGCACGAGACTTTTTTATTAAATTTTATTTTATTTTTAAATAATAAATTAATTATCTATTTTAATTCATTGATATTAAAAAATACCTTTAAATAATACAAACTATTGTATATCAACACAAATATAATATGAACTTCACATATTGTATATTAGTTGTCAAATCATAGGCACCTATCTATCTATATATATAATGAAATATGAAATTATTCAATTTTTCAAGTGATAATTTCAATGAAAGTAATGATGTGAAATTAAAAATTTAATTAGAGTTATGATGTTGTAAAATAAAATTAGATTCTATGGGTTTATAACATGACATATTTTCTTTCGTCATGTCATCAGTCCATTCAAACCTCTAACATTAACTTCGCCACATTTATAGAAACTGTAAAAAAAAGTGGATCATTTAAGGTATTTTTATAGGCAATCGTTTGACTACCAATTTATAATTTCTGAGTTTTGTTTTATTTTTTTTCAAATTTAAAAGTTAGGTTTTTCTTAATATTATGAGTTGAACAAAAAACCATCATTTATAACAATAAAAAAAAGAGCTTGATATAAATTATATCATATAAACTACTCGCAAATACCAAATAATAAAAGGCCACAACAAAATATGTCCAATTTTGTTTAATTAAGTTCAATATACTATATAATTACTTAATCAAAACCTCCTAAGATTATATGTCGCACCGAAAATACGCACATTTTACTACATGTTACGTGTCTTCACCTCCTTTTGACACACAAATAATTTTTTTATATAAAATATATATTTTGAATTTTCAACTTCCTTCTTAACAGATTTCTTTATAGTTTGAGAGTAAAATTATTCAAAAATTGAAAACAAATCCATAAATAAATTTGTTGTGACATTTTTATATTTATTTTTAAAGATATTAAGTAACATATTTACTAAGTTTAGATAAATATATCCCCTTCTTAATCAAATTAAGAACACCACTATCTAAAATTAAGTAAAGATCATTGCATTATAATTATACCGAATTCCGACTTGATATTTACAATTAAGAAAAAGATCAAGACCATTATAATTTTGTTTTTATACTATTTCGTTATTATAATGAAAATCTTTTCATAAAGATATGTGTATTTAAAAATGTGGTGTTATGAATTATATATGGTGGAATATTAAAAGTATTTAATTATCTAGGTTATATAAATTATAGGAATATATAAATCAACCATTAGAGATAAAGATTGATTTTTGTAAGATTTCCATTGTAACTATATTAAAATTAGAATAGACAGAGAATGATTTTTGTAAGATTTTATAAAGAAATATAATTTGGGGTTTATAATCAATAACTATCTTTACAATTGTTATCAATAAAATAAGTATTATTTCTTTACAATTGTTATCAAGAAAATAAGAATTATTTCTTTGCAATTTTAATCATTTAATTATTATTATTATTTGTAATAATAATAATTATTTTTTAACATATAAAAGCATTTCAAAAATACTTTTTGTATCTTAATTTTTTGGTAGTAATGTAAATAAAAGTTTTAAAATGATCTAGCACATGGGGGAATTTTTATGTTGTTTTCTAAAATTGATTACTTGAAGGTAAGAGGAATAAACGATTTATAAACCTTGATTTCTACAATGATTAAAGTTAATAAGACTAAACAATGTATTTAATTATTTTTTTTAAACAATTAGATAATATATTCCTAAACAATATGGATTTATATTGATATAAAAGAATGTACCTAATTTATATAAAAGCCTACCAGTTTAATAAAATATATAATTTATATTTATTAAGTCACCAAAAAGCTACGTAAATTCCATGTGCTAATTACATATTTTGGTAATTACTGATATGAATTAATTATCAAACATATAATAATAAGTGTAAAATAGTAAATAGATATAATATAACTTTCCTTATTCATCTACAATAATATCACCTAGATATATTATATAAGCTACTACTAATTTATATGGTAAGAAAGATATAGCTAATTTAGATTGATAATTAGGCTTTAATTTGTAGAATAATGTAAGGGCAAATAGGTAAATGGATTAATAAAGTTGATGACTTGACATAGCTAGATGGTTGATACCTAGGAGAGATAGTTATGGATTTAGTAATAGTATATAGATTAATTGTGCAGTCTTTATTGATTAAGAGAATTAATGGCTTATTAAGTGATAGGTCCATGGAAAAGTTTACAAGGCAAGCCCAATTAATTATTACCCTAAAACCTAGCTTCTTTCTTCTTCCTTCCTACGTTCTTTTTCTTTTAGGCAGCCACCATTAGACTTTTAGAGAGCTTTTGTTTGACTTGAGAGTCCGAGGGGCGTTAGAGGAGATCCAGCCCTCCCGTTTTGTTGTTCTTGATTGCAGATTCATTAATCAAGGGCATCTAAAGCGTTTTTCGCGAGAATCAACCACCTCTTCATCAAATCTCTTTGTAGATCAGATTCCTGCTACTACATTTTGGCACAGTCTGTGGGAAGAGGCGAAGATGGTGAACGCAAGACGCACTACGAGCGCGTCTGACGCAGCGTGTCAGGCCGATTTGAATGCGGCAAGGGAGGAGCAAGGTTGCCTCTTTATCGAGTTGGAGGCCGCCAGGGTTGAGGCAGAGCGCCTTCAGGCAGAGTTGCAGGCTATCGTGGAAAAGTCGCAGCTTCGGAACGCCGAGTTGGCAGCGCCGCAGCGGCGGCTGCGGAGAAGGACAACCAGATTCTCTCTGTTCAGCAGGAGCTGGAAACAATTAAGTGGGTATTCGAGCGCGCTCAGGGGAAACGGTCTGCGGACGGGGTGGAGTCGAGTAAGGCGTGCGCCACCAGGCTGGTGAGCGTCATTGAGTCTCCACGCGATCGTGAGCAAGGAGATCGCGTCATCGCTGTTGAACGAGCTCGCGATTATGCTGGAGCATTTGGGTTCCTTGGCGTTGGGGTTGGAGCTCTAGAATGTGCCTATAAATAGAGGTCGGATCTGGCTTCTCCTCCATCATTCTCAAGCTCTCTCTTCCTCTCGATAAGTTTGTGTTTGTCGTCGGAGTTGTCTCCGCCGGAAGCCGTAGTCGTCGCCGTTGGGAAGTCCTTGGAGTGGTGGTGGTGTGCATTGTTCAGAAGCGAAGATACGAAGCCTCGTCGTTGTCGGTATGGCCTCGAAAGTTTGATTTAAGCTCGCGTCGGGATGGAGTCCCGCGACCGCGTCTCCATCCACCGCGACCACGGCCGGGCAGAGACTCGCGACCCCGGCTGGGCGCGAAACCGCAATTGCGGTTATAAAACCACGGACGCGGTTTTGCCCAGCAAGGCCGCGATAGCGGCTATGCCATCCGTGACCGCGACACTGGCCCTTTTCCTTCGTTTCGCTTCGTCTTTTCGTACCATATCTAATTTAGGGTTTTGTCTTAAAACCCGTCGTCGTAGGAGGCCGTGCTCAAGTTCAAGTTCCCGGATCTCAAAACCGATCTCTTCATTCGTCTAGTCTAAGGCAAGTGGCGGTTCGCTCTTGCTTATTATTCCATGTTTCCCTTGATTGTCAATTATTTAATTGTCTAATTAAGATGGGATAAAGTTGTTGTTTTATGTTTGGGAATAGATTTGATAAAACAATGTGTTAAAATATGGATTTATAGAAGGTTGTATATATTGCTAGAAACAATGCTATTATATAGTTCTCTATGATATTACGATAATGGATTTTGATGTGGATTTATATGTGGACTTACATTCTTAGTTAGCACGAGTATTCGTAGGAACGATATGTACCTTATGAGGTCTAGTCGTTTCTTTATAACTTTGTGTTAGGAAGATAAATGCCCTAACACTCTTGGTCATGACCTATCCCTATCCGAATATAGGTGGTGGTGCACTTAGCTAGTGCCAATCTTCGGGATTCATCCCATGTTATATATCTCATTGCGAGATTGTTGTGGATTAAAAGCTTTAACGTTAAATGTACGTTTTGGAAGTAAATAAGATAAGTACTTTTATGCACATAATTAATGTACCCTCGGGCGAGAAGTACAACGTGGAATCCGCCCGAACTCTTGTTAGAGTAAGTCCTCTTTCCAATCTGGATTCACATTGCACGGTGAGGTTGGTCGTGGACCCAAATAATCAAGGTTGTTTTTATAAACTTGTGTGAAAACTTAACGTTCCCAAACAATTCTCATATTTCCCTATAAGACTCAATTCCGTTGGAATATTCTTTTCATTGCATATCTTTTCTATCATTCCGTGAAAGTTCCAGGTTATGTATCGTTCCTTCGGTTATTATTCGAGGGACAATGATAGTAAACGGGTACGATCACTTGAACCATTCTATTTGTACCCTTGCATAGTCTTTCATTAGACTAACCAACCGGGTTTTATTCCTTGCATGGTTGGCTGGTGTCATCCGTCCTATACGACACATCAGAGGTTGGTCCCCGATAATTGAAGTAACCAATCAAAGAGAAGGCTTGCAGTTGAAGTTTGCGTTTTAAGGAGCAAGGTTTCCAAGGCGTGTATGTTTAATTTGAAACAAATATAATACATAGTCATGTAATTAGGACTTTTTTTAAAGAGTCTTCCACTTTAATTTAAAAGTCTTCCGTTGTCACTATACTTTATTGTAAAACCGTCCTTCTCATTTTACGAGAGGAATCTTAATAAAAGGTTGAGTTTATTCATTTAAAATGTCTTCCGCTGATTATTCTTTGGATATTTAATATTTATGTATTTATGTAAGCTTAATTATTCCGATTAAAGCATGGGGTGACTTTGGACATTTACGTCTGAGGTCACTGGCGTGTGGCACTACCGACATAAGTCGGGGGTGTTACAATTATGGTATCAGAGCAATGGTTTTAAAATTCTTGGCCTATTTTTAGGTTTGAGAATTTTCAAAATTATTTTTCGAAACTATTTTCAAACTATTTTATTCTTGGAAATGTCGAGAGTTTAAATGTTAGTATTAAATTTAAAGTTTTATGATTTCTTAGAATTTAATTTAAAATAATGGTTTAACTATTAGAACTTTAATAGTTATTTATAGTTGTTTTATAAATGGTGTGTTATAAACGATCAAATTTAAGTTTATGGTTATAACCTTAAAAGTGTGATTTTTGTCTTAGTAAGGGCTTTAGGTGATAACAGTGTCATTAGTTTGAGAAACTAAATTTATAAATAATTATTTTATTAAGTTAAATATATAAGGTTTAAAAGTATAAAGTATAAAGTTTGAAAGCATAAGGTTTAAAATAAGTGGTTTTCAAACTTCTGCAAGGTTCGGTTTTGTTACTTATTCCTTAGATACACTCTTAGGGATATCATCTTTTCTTAGGTTTAATGTCGGTTAAAGGTTGACATTTCTCCTAATTGATCCATTCTCAGGGAAGAAAAGAAGACCGTTTTAAGGTTAATGGTGGAGGGTCAGGCAAACTAGTATAAAGTTATTGGTTTGGACCCTTACAATTCGTATCATAACGTAACTGATTAGTATCATGTACAAGTTGGAAAAGTTCTAAACTGACGTTATGGTTCATCAACAGATGGTGAACGTCTGATCCACCAACCAGGCAGCTAATAAAGGTCCTAACAACGGTTCTCGAGTTCAGCTGATCGAGGAGTGCTACTCAGCAAGGGGATGACACGAGATCTGGCTCGCATAACAATGACTCGACCCTGCAGCAATATGTTCTTCAGGGACAAGTGGACCTTCAAGCTGCGAGGGAAGTTCCACCTCCTGCCCCGATCGTGTTAGATGCGACGGCCATCGGGCAAATAGTGAGGCATATGGTCGAGGTACTAACGGCCCAGGGGATACCGCAAGCTCAAGCGGATCCCATTCCCCAAGTTACAACTAATATAAAGGGACGTGAAGGTCCTGCACATCCAGTGGCCCCGAGAGAAATGACGGGAATTACAACCAGGCATTGAAGACGATCAATTCGATGCGCCCGGATAGCTACGATGGGACCGAAGAACCAATTAAGGTTGCCTATTGGTTTTCGCATATGGAGCAACTCTTTCGGAATATGGTCTGCACCGAGGCTGAGCAGGTGCACATTGCTTCGTTACATATGAAAGACAAAGCAAGTGACTGGTGGGAAGGAACTGGTTTGGACGACCATTCAAATCTGAGCTGGGCAATGTTCAAGGCCAAGCTCATTGATCGGTTTATCTCTCGTGCTATGAGGGAAGAGAAGTTGAAGGAGTTCCTCTACCCAGAGACTGAGGGTCTAAAAGTGTCTGAGCTGGCGGAAAAGTTTAATCACTTGCTGCATTATGCTGGTTCAGACGTGCATTCAGAAGAATAGAAGATCTGGTACTTCCATGGATGGATGAATCCAGAAATCAAACCTTTGATGGTGCATCACGTTTGCTCTACCGTGGAGCAGTATGTGGATGCGGCCTACAGAATAGAGGTCACGTTGGAGGTATCCACCCGAATGTGGGAGGAACAAAATAAGGCGAAGGGTGGGCAACAAGACCGAAAGGATAATACCTTCAAGCGGCCGGCATCGCCCACCAAGTTTGAGAAGTCTGGTCGTGCTAGGACCGAGACGACTCAGTATGACTCTGCCAAAGGCTCAGGTTGGAGTAGCAGAGTGATTCAATGCCATAATTGTGGTAAAGCCGGGCATATAAGTTTTGTTTGCCAAAAGGAGAAGCGGGTATGTTATAATTGTGGGAAGGAAGGCCACATGAAAACATACTGTAGGCAGAAGGATTAGGGGCCAACACAATCATATCAGGCCTCAAATGTTGGCAATAGGCAGAACCCAAGGCCGAAAGTGTCCGCTCCTGAGCAATCTGTTGCTCGTAATAAAGGCAAGGCGCCTATTGAGTCTTCGGGTCAGGGGCAACGACTCTTCATGATGCGTAAATCCGATGGGAAGGAAACCCTGTACGAGTAGTGGTATTTTGTAAAGCTTTTTAAGAATAAGGAGCGATGACTTGTGTCAATAGTCTCCATAGTTTAGTAATTTGTTTGTTCGACATTTTGTCAATTGTCTTAATGTAATGTTTTGAATAATAAAGAAGTGTTTCCTTGTTCCGAAGATTACTAAATTCGTTACTATTGCAAGTTATTCGTTCATACGAGAATCCTTGAGTGCCAAATGTAGTACATGTCATGTGTTGATAAAGACTGTTTCGACTCATAAGGGATAGTGTTGAGTTGGGACATGTGTGATTGTTCCCTACCTTGTCAGCGCTAGTTTCAAGGTCGAAACTATTCGTAAGGACCCCTCTATGTTCTTGAAATACTGTCAAGTTGGGTATTGACATTATTTGATCCCCTTGCTCGAATTCATGAGCATTGTCTCGAGAGGTTAATATTATAAGGACTTTTTGCTATAAGGATTTGGTGTGTGTAGTAATGCTCTATGATGTTTGAGGTTATTTCTCATGTGCATACTCTGAGCATTAGATGGGGTGAGTTGTATAAATTATATATTTAAGTGAATAAATGTATAAGATAGATATTTCATAAGGAGTTCGTTTTCTCTAAAATGATCGTACTCTAATACGATCTTGAATAAACTTTAGAACCCAAGAGTTATGGTTATGGGGTTTATAAGTGAGTGTGCCTTATTGTAGGACCAGTGGGTAAAGCTTTAGGAAAAGCTAAGTGTGTGAAATCATAAGTATTACTTTGGAAGACCTATTTGAGGTTTCGTTATGAGGATTTCTTAAGGAGATGATATAATGATGTGAGGAGTAGTAGGACGATTATGTCTTGGGTAAATATTAAATTTAGATAAAGCAAAAGGTTGCTTGATTAAGGATTTATGGGTGAATAACAAACTCAATCAGAAAAAGTTTGTATGTAACTTGGATGGATTAATAGTATGGGATAACGTAAGTATATGGATTTTATCAAATGGACTTGATGAAAAAGTGATCTATGTCTATTAAGGTGATCATATGACACATTTCGGGTGAACAAAGTGGTTGATTATGGTCGTATAAAACGAATTATTAAGTTCATGTTTGGGCAAAAACACGAATAAGATGTTGTGTGGTTAATTGTAAAAAGATTAAGGAATCTTAAAGGTCTTATGTTAGAACTTGATTAATGGAAAGATTTTGGGTTAAGATATGGCATAAGGGCCAAATATTAATTAAGGTAAATAATGAAATGTGTGAGATGTATATGTAAGGAGTAAGACGTTATGACAATTGAGGGTACTAAGTTAGGTTATAAGGAGATAAAGTATGAACTTTGGAAGTCGTTTATAAAGAGAAAAGTTGAAAGAAAAGGTGTGTTCTCAAGCTTAAAGTGTATTAAGACCGTGTGATGATTTTGGAGACTATGATTTTAAGGTAATCATGATCTTGTGAGTATATTAAGAGTTGGCATATGAGATAATATATGGAAACGAGACATATGATGGATGTTAGGGTTGAGGAAACAGATCGACTTTCCTAGGATTAATGTTGAGTACGAAATAATTGAGGTTACTAAACTCAAGTAGAGAGGTTAATGTGGAAATCGATCCCTCTAACTTGGTAGTGTTAGTTTCGGGGTCGAAGTGTTAGATTCGGGGTCAAAACTATTTTTAAGGGGGTAGTAATGTAATAACCCTCAATTTTAGTAAGGGTATTTGTGTAATTTTCAAACTTTCATTTTATAAGCAAGACGTGTTAGGCATATTCTATAACCTCTGTAAGAACCATTTGAACATGATGATATACGTTTAATAAGATATATGGGTCTTAGAATATTTAGGGAGTGCTAAAAACGAGATTAAGCATGACCGCGATCAAGGCCCGGGAGCCGATCAAGGCCCGGGAGCCGATCAAGGCCGAGAGCCACGACAGCGGCTAAGCAGCCGCAAACACAGCATTTCCGCGATCGCGGTTCTGAAACCGCGATCGTGGGAACTGTTGAATCGTCTTCTTCCTATGCTTCCAGAAGGCCGACGATTTGCATTTCTTCCACGTGGTCCGATCGGCGGGAGCTGGAGCGTTTGGGTTCCTTGGCGTTGGGGTTGGAGCTCCAGAATGTGCCTATAAATAGAGCTCGGATCCGGCTTCTCTTCCATCATTCTCAAGCTCTCTCTTCCTCTCGATAAGTTTGTGTTTGTCGCTGGAGTTGTCGCCGCCGGAATCCATAGTCGTCGCCGTTGGGAAGTCCTTGGAGTGGTGGTGGTGTGCATTGTTCAGAAGCGAAGATACGAAGCCTCGTCGTCGTCGGTATGGCCTCAAAAGTTCAATTTAAGCTCGCGTCGGGATGGAGTCCCGCGACCGCGGCTCCATCCAACGCGGCCGGGCAGAGACCCGCGACCCCGGCTGGGCGCGAAACCGCGATCGTAGTTATAAAACCGCGGGCGCGGTTTTGCTCAGCAAGGCCGCGATCGCGGCTATGCCATCCGCGACCGCGGCACTAGCCCTTTTCCTTCGTTTTGCTTCGTCTTTTTGTACCGTATCTAATTTAGGGTTTTGTCTTTAAACTCGTCGTCGTCGTAGGAGGCTGTGCTCAAGTTCAAGTTCCCGGATCTCAAAACCGATCTCTTCGTTCGTCTAGTCTAAGGCGAGTGGCGGTTCGCTCTTGCTCATTATTCCATGTTTCCCTTGATTGTCAATTATTTAATTGTCTAATTAAGATGGGATAAAGTTGTAATTTTATGTTTGGGAACATATTTGATACAAGAATGTGTTAAAATATGGATTTATAATAGGTTTTATATATTGCTAGAAACAACGCTATTATATAGTTCTATATGATATTACGGTAATGGATTTTGATGTGGATTTATATGTGGACTTACATGCTTAGTTAGCACGAGTATTCGTAGGAACGCTATGTACCTTACGAGGTCTAGTCGTTTCTTTATAACTTTGTGTTAGGAAGATAAATGCCCTAACATTCTTGGTCATGACCTACCCCTATCCGAATATAGGTGGTGGTGCACTTAGCTAGTGCCAATCTTTGGGATTCGTCCCATGTTATATATCTCATTGCGAGATTGTTGTGGATTAAAAGCTTTAACGTTAAATGTACGTTTTGGAAGTAAATAAGATAAGTGCTTTTATGCACATAATTAATGTACCCTCGGGCGAGAAGTACAACGTGGAACCCGCCCGGACTCTTGTTAGAGTAAGTCCTCTTTCCAATCTGGATTCGCATTGCGTGGTGAGGTTGGTCGTGGACCCAAATAATCAAGGTCGTTTTTGTAAACTTGTGTGAAAACTTAACATTCCCAAACAATTCTCATATTTTCCTATAAGACTCAATTCCGTTGGAGTATTCTTTTCATTACATATCTTTTCTATCATTCCGTGAAAGTTCCGGGTTATGTATCGTTCCTTTGGTTATTATTCGAGGGACAATGATAGTAAATCGGTACGATCACTTGAACCATTCTGTTTGTACCCTTGCATAGTCTTTCATTAGACTAACCAACCAGGTTTTATTCCTTGCATGGTTGGCTGGTGTCATCCGTCCTATGCGGCACATCAGAGGTTGGTCCCCGAGAATTGAAGTAACCAATCGAAGAGAAGGCTTGCAGTTGAAGTTTGCGTTTTAAGGAGCAAGGTTTCCAAGGCGTGTATGTTTAATTTGAAACAAATGTAATACATAGTCATGTAATTAGGACTATTTTAAAAGAGTCTTCCGTTGTAATTTAAAAGTCTTCCACTGTCACTATACTTTATTGTACAACCGTCCTTCTCATTTTACGAGAGGAATCTTAATAAAATGTTAAGTTTATTCATTTAAAATGTCTTCCGCTGATTATTCTTTCCATATTTAATATTTATATAAGCTTAATTGTTCGGATTAAATCCTGGGGTGACTTTGGACATTTACGTATGAGGTCATTGGCGTGTGGCACTACCGACATAAGTCGGGAGTGTTACATTTGTCAGGTAGAATAGCGCATTGGGCAGTTGAGTTGGGGCAGTATGAGATCCGGTTCATCTCTAGAACAACGATCAAGGGCCAGGTCACGACATATTTTGTTGCAGAGTTTGTCGAGGAAGCCCCAAAGCTCTTAAAGATGGCTTGGACACTGAGTGTAGGCGATCAGTCTACATGTGAGCTACATATCGATGGTGCTAGAAACAGATAGGGCATCGGGGTAGGTTTGGTCTTAACTTCCCCAAGCGGGGAGGTGATCAGGATAACCGTCAAGCTTGGCTTTACAGCGACCAACAATGAGAAAAGTATGAAGCGTTGATATTGGGTTTTATCTCCACCAGAAATAATGGAGCTAGAGAGGTGGTAGTCTATTCTAATTCTCAACTCATAGTGAATCAGGTTACAAGCGATTACGGGGATGGATCGTCGAGATCCATCTCTGGTGGCTGGCTCTACCGCTCGATGACTTACGCCAACTTGTTCTCTATGGATCGTCTCCTCAGCCGCCACGAGATTAGGGAATTTAAAACTTAGGGTTTCCGCTGCTGTTTTTGCATGCGATTTTGATTTGAACGATTATTTAGCGCATTGCTATGAGAAGTGATCATAATCTACTGACTAATTGAACTGAAGTTGATGTGTAGTGGAAACTGATTAATTGCACGCGATTTTCTAACTTAGGGTTCTTGATGTATGATTTCAATCAATTTGTGTTTATGAAAACTGAATAATTGCGTCTTAAATTGCGGTGGTTATGAAAAATTAGGGTTATCAAAAGGACACAAAAGTGGTGGTTACAGTGACGGTGGAAGGAACCCCGAGCTAGTACGAACCACGACGAAATTGGGGTCGAGTGTGGAGGAAATAGTAAAGCTAGTGATCAAAAAGTATTGACGATGGAAGGAAGCCCCTAACCCAAAAATTCACAAAGTGTTAATTTTTGGATGATTGATGAATAATTTGGGTTCCAATATGTACTCTTGGTGAATGTAAGAAGTTATGGAAAATAATACTATGTCCTAGCGACTAGCATTATTGTAAATGTAATTTCACTTTCCAGCTGAGCAATTGGTTTTTGCGGAATTTGCAGAAACCCCAAGAACTCTAATGTTGTAGAGAATATGGTGAAAGCTCTTGCTAGATTTGTCTCAAATGTACAGATAAAACATACAATGTTTAACAATTTATTGGACTCTTTATTTTCTAGTATCACTCTTCTCTCACCTGTATGGAGATGTTTTCCGAACCATTAAGCTCAAGTAATTCTGTATGTTTCTCCAGTTCTCCTATTCTTGCTATTATTTCCTTCATTTTCTTAGCTAATTGCCCAAGTCTTTGTTTTCTACTTTGCCCTTGTTTAGCGTCTCTTTCCATTTATAATGCCTTCACTCTTATGTGGTGTTAAATAATGTTGTATTTGAGCTATTTTGAACCTTAGAAACAAAGAGAAGGTTTGATCACCTTATTGCTGCGCTAAAAATGGCATGTCTCATCTCGTGGACTGCATGCACGTCTGGAGCTAAAGGGGAAAACTATAAGACTCTAGAGAAGCTTGCTTTGTCTAATTTGACAGAGTCAAAATGGCTGGAATCATAAATTAAACTTAAGGTATGTTTTTGGTGCTAAAAACACTTCAATTAGAGTTCAAAGATGTTAGTGTTGTTGTTCTTATAAGCACCTACCTCTGCCTATATATGTAGGATAGCATATCCTCTAACCAAACTCAAGAGATTGAAGTTGAATCTGGAAGTAAACTCATCTCATCAAAAGATTTGCAAAGTGCCAAGAGGCCACTTCAGGAACAAAATTTAAACATACAAGGTTAGTAGGCTTCTTTTAGTCTCCATTTCCAATTTGAGTTCTTTACTTGTAAATTTGTACAAAGAAGCCAATTATAGTGGATTAACTATATAGATTTAGTTATCCTCTCCTCAGGTAAGGAAACAAATGAAGGCCACAAAAGAGGACTCAACAAGTCTGGTCTAGGAAGCAAAGAACCTATGCACAAATATGGCACCTTCTTCACTAAATGTTTCCCCCTTAAGCTTATTTTTCTGCTGACTTTAGATAATTGTCTATGTTAGACATTCCAATATTTGATTCCATTGTTATAAGAACTACTATATTCAAGTATCCTTAATTTAAGTAACGTAAGTTTAGACAATCTTAGATGTTAGAACTTAGAAGTTTATGAGGTTTGAATGTGATCCTGTTTTAGTCCAATAGGCAATATCTAACTTCGTATATGCTATTGTCTCAAATTAATATCTTTGTCATATCTCTGCAGATTTCAAGCATTGCTCAAATGGTGCAAAGGAGCTGGCTGGCTTAGGTGACGTGCGCAGTTTCCACGGCCTGGCTGGCTTCTACAGGCGGTTCGTTAGAGATTTTAGCACCATTGCAGCCCCGCTGACGGAAATCACTAAGAAGAATACTCCATTCCGGTGGGGTACAGCTCAAGAAACTGCGTTCCAGACTCTCAAGGATCGTTTGACACACGCACCATTGCTGGTTCTGCCTGACTTCACTCGCCCCTTTGAAGTGGAGTGTGACGCCTCTGGCATTGGTATTGGAGGAGTCCTCATGCAGAAAGGTAAGCCTATTGCCTTCTTTTCTGAAAAGTTGAAAGGTGCATGCTTGAATTATTCTACTTATGATAGGGAATTATATGCCTTGTTTAGAGTGCTGAAAACTTGGCAACACTACCTATGGCCTAGAGAATTTGTGCTTAAAACTGATCATGAGTCCTTAAAGAATTTTAGGAGTCAAGATAAGTTGGATAGGAGGCATGGTAGGTGGATGGAATTCATAGAAACATTTCCCTATGTGATTAAGTATAAGAAAGGAAAAGATAATGTAGTAGCTGATGCCCTTTCTAGGAGACATACACTGTTGACCACTTTGGATGCTCGAGTCCTTGGATTCGTGTATATTAAAGAGTTGTATGATATGGATGCTGATTTTGGTGTGATTTATAAGCATTGTGTGGAAAAGGGTTCATTTGATAAGTTCTTCTTGTTTGATGGATTCTTGTTTCGAGTTGATAAAGTGTGCATTCCTGTTTGTTCTCTACGATTATTACTTGTTGATGAGTCCCATAGGGGTGGATTGATGGGTCATTTTGGTAGAGATAAGACTTATATCATGTTGCATACTCATTTCTTTTGGCCACACATGCTTAGGGATGTAGAGAATTTTATCAAACGCTGTGTTGAATGCTTACATGCTAAATCTAAGGCGAAACCGCATGGTCTTTATACTCCCTTGCCTATTCCTTGCTATCCTTGGGTTGATATTAGTATGGATTTTATTGTTGGATTGCCTAGGACTAAGAAGGGGAGAGATTCTATATTTGTGGTTGTTGATAGGTTCTCTAAGATGGCGCACTTTATTGCATGCCATAAAACTGATGATGCTAGGAATGTTGCTGATTTGTTCTTTAGAGAGATTGTTCGGTTGCATGGTGTCCCTCACACTATTGTTAGTGATAGGGATGTTAAATTTATGAGTTACTTTTGGAAGACCTTGTGGGGTAAACTTGGTACTAAATTGTTGTTCTCTACTGCTAGTCACCCCCAAACTGATGGTCAAACTGAGGTCACTAACCGGACATTGGGTACTATCCTTAGGACTGTTATTAAATCTAATCTGAAAAGTTGGGAGGAAGCCTTACCACATGTTGAGTTTGCTTATAATCGCACTATTCATTCTTCTACTAAGATGTCCCCTTTTGAGTGTGTGTATGGTTTGAATCCCCTAACCCCTTTGGATCTTAAGCCGTTGCCTTTACCGGAACGAGCAGACTTTGATGCTGATAGACAGGTTGAGTTCATGAAGGAGCTGCACGAGCGGACTAAGGCTCGTTTGGAAGCTATTGCGGAGAAGAGCGCAACCCGAGCTAATCACGGACGGCGTCAAGTGTTGTTCGAGCCCGGTGACTTGGTGTGGCTACATCTGCGCAAGGAACGGTTCCCGGAGCAGAGGAAGTCGAAGCTGTCTCCCAGAGGTGATGGCCCGTTCAAGGTGCTGAAGAGAGTAGGCGACAATGCCTATGTGTTGGAGCTGCCCGAAGACTATGGAGTGAGCCCGATATTCAATGTCGGGGACCTTACTCCTTATGCAGTCGCTGATGTTGATGACTCGAGGACGAGTCCTTTTCAAGAAGGGGAGAATGATGAGGAATCGACCCTACAATTAGTGCCAACCTTTGATGGACCGATCACTAGGTCAAGGGCGAAGGAACTGCGTCAAGAGCTGGAGACGTTTATGGCACATGCACTATCACATGACGAAGAGGACAAGTCCAAAGTCAAGGCGTTGACTTTAATGGTCAATGTTATCTATGTTTAATAGTCTTATTAATTTCTGCATTGGATATTTTTAGGATTATTATTTAATTGTGTTAAGCTTTCTATTTTCGGATATTTCGGAAATAATTGTAGCCTTTTGGGAAGCATAGGGCCGGCCACACCTTAGGGTATTAAAAGGCTCCCTTGTCTTCTTCCTTAGGCAGATTTCTCATATTTGTTAAACACAAAACAGAGCTTTGTTTGCTTTGAACTTTGCTCCCCGTGAGAGTCTCAATCGATTGTTACTTCTTGCTTAGTTGTTTTCGTCTTTGTCAAGTCCCTCTGGAGTTGGTGATTTCGTACATCATAAGCACCCTCTCCGTGCTCCAAGTTCGTTAGCGATTCTTGGTTGTGTGGCGTTGTAGAGATCGGGTTGGTAGATCGTTCGATAAGGTTCCTTGCTTCCAACGCAAGAGGGTTTTTCTCGTCGTTTCTATTGGTTCTTTCTTATCATCCATTCATTTGCTTCACTTCCGCCATATTCTAATTGTTCTTGTTTTTCATTGTTTTGAGATTCGTTGCCTAGATCCATCCCCGACGCGGCTAATCCCCGTATCAGTAGAATGTTATATATCGTTCTAGGAGTTGTTGGGCTCTCTCTTGTTAATTCGGCGTCCTTTATACTATGGTGGAAATGCTATTGATTGGAGTAAAGCAGAAGGTGAAAGAGATAACAAACTTTAGAGTTTATTGTCTATATTCTTTTCTTAGAATCCATGGGAGGTCTATGTGCCTTCACAATAGTTGAAATTTCAGGTCTATGTGCCTTCACAATAGTTGAAATTTCAGAGGTTGATATATATGTATCACTTACATATTCCAGTCTGCCCTGGTTCAAATGCTTTTATCTGAAGAAATTTGTTGTTTGGTTGAGAAGATATAAAGTCCTGGATATAGAGGCTTTACTCAGCTGGTGTATATTTTCTTTTATCATCTTCCATGACAAAATGGAGAGGCGCATCAGGAGTTTTATGCGATAAGAAAGTGCCACTCAAACTAAAGGGCAAGTTCTACAAGGTGGTAGTTAGGCCGGCGTTATTGTACGGTGCAGAATGTTGGCCGACGATAAAATATCAAGAACAAAAGCTGATGGTGGCAGAGATGAGGATACTATGCTGGATGTGCGGACATACCCGGATGGACAGGATTCAAAATGATTCAATTAGAGAGAGGATTGGAGTGGCAGACGTTAGAGACAAGTTGCGCGAATCTAGACTCCGATGGTTTGGGCATGTGCAGAGGAGACATCCTGATGCACCAGTGCGTAGATATGAAGGGTTATTATTCAGCGAGTTTCGTCGAGGTAGAGGTCGACCAAAAAAGATATGGAAAGAGGTAGTTCAGCATGATCTGACTCTCCTGACACTGACAGAGGACATGGCTCAGAATAGAAAGATTTGGAGGGAAAAGAATATGGTAGAGGACTGATTTGGACAGGAAGTGTTTCTTTGCTTTGGTTTGTTTTTGGTTATTTTCTGCTAATTTTTCTGCCTGTGTGTCAGTCTCTTTTGGGTCTATCAGGAAACATCCTCTCGAATTACTTCGGGGTATGGATGCGTACATCTGGACCCCCAGACCCTGCCGTTGGTGGGACTTTACTAGGTCGATTGTTGTTGTTGTTGTAGAATCTATGGGAGGTGGGGGCTAAATTAGTTAGAAAAAATGACTAAACACAAAGTGAACGACAATCATAAAAAAGGCCTGCCAAATATGACTTGCTGAACCATCTTTGAAACATACAGCTGGCCAACATTCTGCACAGGAAAAGCATTAGTTTCAGGATTGGTTTTTGATAAGGTCATGTTATTTCTGAGTTAGTCTTATAATGCAAAGTAGATTTTGAAGGTAAACTAAGATTGCCCCTTATTCACTTTTTCTCTAATCCAATATGATAAAGTGGATCGCTGAGTTGGAGGGCAGTAAATATGAGACAACGGTGTATGTAGTTAACTTGAAGCAATGCTGTCTATATACAGAGACTAGGAGGTAAGTTTCTGCTTAATCCCCCCTCCCTTTTGCAGTTCTTTGGATTCGTGATTAAGTAGGTGGTCTTTATGGTTTATAACTCTGCTTAAATCTGGTGCATTTGATTAATAAAATCTATGAAAGATGAAAATATTTTCAAAAGATGGGAGTTGGGGTCGTATATCTATCAAAGTTTAAATTGTATTTTAATTTTGTTATACATATCTTTTTGCATTTCAATTTCTAAATGCTTTTGTTTACTAGTGTTTGACTTTTAACATGATAATACCATTGCAGTCAGCTTGCTGGGCAATGTGCAAATCTTGGCTTGATGTCTAAGTTGATATGAAACTGACACAGATGTAGCCTGGAAAAACTGATCAAGTCAAGAATTATAGAGATACTTCAAATGGGAGTCCAATGATAGGAGATGGTTCTTCACTGCGAGACTGAGCTTTCATGTCTTGATGAGGTCTTCTTGTCCATGGATGACTACGGCGAAATAAGATTGCCCAGTTAGATGTACATCCATCCAACTCCACTACCTACCTAGCTAAGCTTTGATTCTTGCCGAAATTGATCATGATTTTAATGGACAATTTGTATGCTTTATGTCTTTTTATTTTTGCTTGAATTAGTGTACGTGAAACATATATCATGTGTGTAGCTAGCAACCATATAGTTTAGTGGTCTCATAGTTTTGGTACATTTTCAAGTGTTTGTAGGATTTCAAAATCAAACACGTACGATGATCAATTATTTAATGTAATGTTTTGTTTTTTCCGTAAGTCTGTAATATAGTACTAGGGTAACATGAGTACTTGGGAAAAAATGAAAAAATCGAGTTGTTCCAATAAGTATTAGTACGGAGTATAATATTATTAGCCTTTGGTACGTCATATTGCTTGGATACTAACCGCTTTATTTAACAATGTATAAATAACACGGACATACAAATACGGGTTATATTTCAAGACAAATAACCCGGACCTACCTAATCGGTGTATTTTTGGTTAGGTCAAATAACCCAGATATATACTTAACCGGTGTATTTGACAATTTAAATAACTCGGATATATAGGTTTTTTATATAACCCGGATGTGCTAATATTCGAGTTATTTGGGTTTTTTATATAACCCGAATGTGCTAATATCCTGGTTATTTGATGTCCAAATAACCCGAACCTTTAAAGAATGTGGGAAATTTTTGGTAGACAAATAACTCGGGCGTGCCAATTTTAGGTCCGGGTTATTTGACCTCGAGCAAATGCGGCGTAGCTCTTTAACCCGGACCTGATCCAGGTTATATACCCTTAAACGCCCGGGTTATTTGCCCTGTTTTGTAGTAGTGATTGGTGGCCTTACATGCAAAAAGACTCACACTGTTATGTTAAGAAGTCTGAAAAATGCCAGAAGTTTGCCAAGTTGACGCATAAGGCAACAGTTGACTTGCATCCTCTCACAAGCCCATGGCCATTCGCCTAGTGGGGTCTCGATATCGTTGGCCCTTTCCCTAGAGCACCGGGGAACAAGCGTTATTTGGTCACCGCCACAGATTACTTCACCAAGTGGGTGGAGGCCAAGCCGCTGTCCAACATAAGGCACAACGACATCAAGAAGTTTATTTGGGAATTCATTATTACTCGTTTTTGGGATTTCTTATTCTTTGATTTATGACAATGGCACTCAGTTCAACAATGTTGCGTTCAAGGCTTTTTGTGCAGGGTATGGAATTAAGAATTTCTACTCATCCGTAGCTTACCCGCATGCAAATGGACAAGCAGAGGCAACTAACAATGCGATTCTTGACGGGATCAAGAAAAGGCTGGATCAAGCAAAGGGGTAATGGGCGTAAGAGCTTCCGACGGTGCTTTGGGCACATCGTACTATACCCAGGAGATCCACCGGTGAGTCACCTTTTGCTTTGGCTTTCGGCACGGAGGCGGTCATTCTCCTGGAGATGGGGTTACCCACAATCCACACTGCAGCCTTTGAGCAAGGAGGAAACGACCAAGCCCTCGAGGCCAACCTTGATCTGCTCGACGAGAGGCACGAAGCTTCGGCCATCCGAACGGCTTCATACCATCAAGAAATAGCACGGTCCCATGGCAAGCACTGAATCCGCATAGTTTTGAAGTTGGCGACTACGTTCTCCGGAAGATCCTCACCAACACTAAGGACCCAACGGAAGGCAAGCTAGGGCCAAACTGGGAGGGGCCATATTGAGTGATAGCAAGCCCAGACAACGACTCCTACAAGCTGGAGGATCTTAGTGGTAAAGTGTCCCACGCACATGGAACACCTCCAATTTGAAGAAGTTCTACATGTGAGATGGTGTTAGGCGAGGGGTACTCTTTTCCCTTTTCGTACGATTTTTTCCCATGAGGTTTTCCTGCGGAGAGGTTTTAACGAGGCCTCTGGGTTTTCCCCCTAGCAAAATTTATTTCGTATTTGAAAATAGTTTATGTTGACTATTGTTGAAACGTGTCATTTGGCAATTGTAATGCATTTTGATTTTGCTTGAAAAATTTGTTAGAGCTCCTAAGTACAAGAAGAGAGTGTAGGTCGCGGTGAGTCAGTAAGTGCTGAAGTCCCACGACCTCCACGGCCAACCATGAAGTCAAGCCAATAAGCGTCGCTCAAATAGCTCGAGCCGGTGAGTGCCGCTCAACTAGGCCGGACGGTGGGCCATAGCGAGTCAGTGAGTGTTGCCCTCTTGTGACCACCCCAGATTGCAACTAGCCTGAACCAGCGAGTGTCGCTCAATAGGCTGTGACGTGGGCCATGGCGAGTCTGTAAGTGCCGCATCACCACGACCCCTTCGTATTAGCAACCCGATGTTCAATTGAACACTAATCGAATAGCGCGGATGATCAAACAGCGACCATACGGCCATGTGTTTCACCGCACGGGTCATGCAGTGCTCTCGTCTTTTTAGCCAATAAGTGCAAACGACAACTGCATGGACGTGCGTTTTACCACACGGGCCATGCGGTGATCTCGTCTTTTCAGCCAAAAATTGAAGCGGCAACCGCACAGCCGTGCATTTTACCGCACGTGTCGTGTGGTGCTCTCAGCTTTTCAGCCAAAAAATTGATGTGGCGATCGCACGACCGTGTGTTTTACCGCACGGGCCGTGCGGTGCTCTCGGCCTTTCAGCCAAAAAATTGAAGCGGCAACCGCGCGGCCGTGCGTTTTACCGCATCGATCGTGCGGTACTCTCGATTTTTCCAAAAAATGCGATCATCGGTCGCACAGCCGTGCATTTTACCGCACATGCCCTGTGGTGCTCTCAGCTTTTCAGCCAATAACTGCAAGCGAAGAACACACGACCGTGCATCGCTCTTGACTTTTCAGCTAAAAATAAAGTATGTTTGATCCAAATTTCGGTTCATCGGACACAAAATAGCTCCAAAGACCCGATGGGCAAAATGATGAGGAAAATTATATATTTCCGCAATTATCTTAATTATCTATTTTCCCAATTGAAGAAGGTAATTAACTATGGATGAAAAATAGATGATAATTAATTGTGCAACCTTTATTGATTAAGAGACAATAGATAGGCCTATTAAATGAAAGACCCATGAGAATGTTTACAAGGCAAGCCCATGTAATTAATACCATAAAACCTAGCTTCTTTCTTCTTCCTTCCTACGTTCTTTTTCTTTTGGGCAGCCACCATTAGAATTTGGAGAGCTTTTGTCTGACTTGACGTCGGAGGGGCGTTAGGGGAGATCCAGCCCCCCGTTTTGTTGTTCTTGATTGCAGATTCATTAATCAAGGACATCTGAAGCGTTCTTCGCGAGAATCAACCGCCTTTTCATCGAATCTCTTTGTAGTTCAGATTCCTACTACTACACTTTAGATCCTATATTAGGGAGGCAATATAGGATTCTTATTTCTTTTTTTTTTGAATTACATCTAGAGGAGACCATACTAAATCATCCATAAAAAATGATTTCTAGTATTTCTTGTAATAAGATATATTGGCTATCCATCATGATATGTGGATTAAATTTACTCTCAAGTCCTCTATTATGCAAACGGGTAGAATGTTCACACCCTTTTTTTTATATGGCGCACCCGTTTTTGGTTGCGCCCAAAAAATTGATTTTTTTATAAAAAAAAAAGTAATTAATCTTGGGCGCAACCAGGTTGCACCCAAGAGGCGAAATCGGGTTTTGTTGAACCGGTTTACATTGAACCTAGGGTTGAGCATATTCCGGTCCGGCCCGAAAATTTGGACCGGACCGGTCCTAACCGGTCCGGTCTCCGGTCCAGGGAATTCCGAAATTCCGGGTCCGGTCTGGGTCTGGTCCGGTCCGACCCGGTGTTTTTAAAAAATCTTAAAATTTTAGGTTTTTTTACATTTGAGGTTTAGGGTTTAAGGTAAATTATATTTAAGAGTAAATTATATTTAGATTTGAGGGTTTTTTTCATGTTTAAATATAAGTAAATTATATTTAAATTTAATAAAACCCATTTAAATTTAATAAAACCCTAAATCGGTCCCAATTCGGTCCAAATAGAACCAGACCAGATATTTTCGGTCCGGGTTCCGGTCCACCATTTTTGGTGTTCCGGATGGTGAATGCAGCCTGTGGTGTGAACATTTTGAACAAGACGCCGGCTGCAGCATTCGAGATTTTCTTTGAGCTATCTGAGGGCTCAAGACAGTTCAGTAAGAGGGCGAGTGCCCAATCAGTCAAAGCTGCAGACTCTCAGCCATCATCCTCACTACTTTCTGAGATGGCTGAGATGAAGGAGATGATGAGGAGATACATGATGAAGGGTGGCTAGCAGCAAGTCAAGTCTTGTGGGATATGCTATGACACGATGCATCAGTATCGTAGTGATGCATGTCCCACGCTGCAGGAACCCACTGCTGAGGTGAATGCTATAGGAGGTTTTGGTTCTCCTAGACCAAGATATGACCCGTACTCCAACACATACAATCCAGGGTGGAGGGATCACCCCAATTTGAGATACGGAAATTAGCAAAACCCTCCTCAAGGCCAGGACAATCAAGAGTTTCACCAGAGGCCACCACAGTTCCTACCGCGCCCATAACAATATCAGCAGCTTGGGGGTCAACAACAACAATTTAGAGCTTCATATGACCAAAGACCTCAAGGCCAAAGCTCAAGTTCATCTATGTCCAGTGATGACATGATCAAATCTCTCACCCAGAGCGTATCAACATTGGCCAACACTATGGCCTAACAAAATCAAGATATGGGGTCACAAATTCAAACGGTGGTCCAGCAACATAAGACCCTCGCTCAAAGTGTCACAACGTTGGCCAACACTATGGTCCAACAAAATCAAGAGATGCGGTCAAGTACTCAGAACTTGGA
Source organism: Rheum nobile (assembly GCA_027886185.1). Lineage (NCBI taxonomy): Eukaryota > Viridiplantae > Streptophyta > Magnoliopsida > Caryophyllales > Polygonaceae > Rheum > Rheum nobile. The sequence goes on along the minus strand of WOAB01000158.1, from coordinate 783,413 downwards.
GAAGCAAGTGAGCAGACTGGAAGCCCGGGACTCGGGAAAACTACCATCTCAAACGGTAGTAAACCCGAGGGAGAACATATGTGCCATGACGCTAAGGAGCGAAACACAAGTGGAGGAAACTCGAGGCCAACAGAAAGAAATCCGCGACCGCGGAGAGGAAGGCCGCGCCTGCGGAATTGTTCCTGAATACAATGAGAAAATCGGCGAATTTCCGCAACCGCGGATAGATTTCCGCGATCGCGGAAAAGTTCCTGGGGAAGAGGATATGCTCGAAGAAAATCCGCGACCGCGGACCAAAATCCTTGATCGCGGAAAACTCCCTGGAAACTTAGTTTGTGTTGAATTCCTTAGGTTTTGATGGTAACAAACATTCAACTAATCTGGGTAATAAGTGTTTCAGGAACAAAGACAGTTATCTCAGGGAACCATTGCAGCAAAGGATCACAGAGGGAACAAAGCTCTGTTCATGTGCTTTGTTACCTCTCAAGGAACAACAGTGACGAACAAGATCAAAGCTGTGAATGGAAGGAAGAAATCCAGCGTGCTGAATTATGGAAACAAATCAAGAAGCACACGCGGTAAAGGATGAAAGACTTCGGCTGCATGGATTAAAGCCGATCGAGAAGATATGGAGAGAGAGAAGCCCGATTGTTTTATCTTAGGAAATCTTTCCTAAGATAAGATAATTGGAGAGAGGGGATTATATCTTATCCGGTTATATTAATTTAAGGAATCTTTTCTTTAATTAATATAGACGGTTGGGATATTATTTCTTCAATCAAATCATATCTTCTTGTTACCTTATTTGGAGAAATCTTATCTTGTTACGATTAGGGTTTAGACGAGTTGTGTTTATAGGAGTGTGGGATTCATTTCTATGAACGAACTCGGGGCATCAAACGAAAAGAAAAGAAAAAGAGAGTGAAGTGTTTGTGAGTCTTTGAGGGTTGAGTTCGATTCATCGTTGTAGAAGAGGTTTCAAATCTAGGTGGGAAGTCTAGAGGTTGAAGTCCAGGATACAAGTGTAATCGAACAAGAAATCAATAAGACAAGTAGACGCTTCAAAATCCTCTCAAGCGGAAGCTTGAAGGTAGTGGTTTTTCCTTGAGAAGCTAGTTTTGCCAATCAGGGTTTCCACTATATATCGTGAGTTCGTTCGTTATCTTTCCTGCTATATTGTTCCGCTGTGCCTTCTGTGGGAACAAAGCCTTTGTTCCCTCATACGTAACTCTAACGATCCAACAGTTTGCCCAGATGAAGATCCGCGACCACGGACCCCAAACCGTGATTGCGGTTTTGTCTCTGACGTCCATGATGATTATATTCGTCCAGATCTTCTTCTGCTCAGTTTGTTGAATCCACCCGCGCCCTTTCCTGAGGCCCTGAAGGACACTAGAAGGCTGGAGAATGACAAAGAACTCTTCGAGACCTTCAGTAACTGCGAGGTAAATGATCCTTTGATAAAGCTAGTTAAGAGCATTCCTCGCTATGCCAAATTTTTGAAGGAGCTGTGCAAAATAAAAAGAAAGAAAGCGGTGAAAGAAAAGAAGAAGGTCCAGGTCAATGAGAATGTCTCCGCTATGCTGCAAAAGCGGTTACCAAAGAAGTGCAGTGACCTAGGCATGTTCACTATTCCTTGCAAGATACGTGGCACCACGTTCGACAAAGCCATGCTGGATTTGGGTGCATCTATCAATGTGTTGCCTCTCTCGCTGTACGAGTCTTTAGAGTTTGGGCCATTACAGAAGACGTGGATCGTGATCTAACTAGCGGACAATTCATATGTGTATCCCAAGGGAGTGGTGCAGGATGTGCTAGTAGCGGTTGACAAGTTGATTTTCCCTGCGGATTTCTTTGTCATGGATATGGGGCAAGACAAACACGTAGCCCCTGTGATGCTGGGAAGGCCGTTCATGAACACGGCGAAAACAAAGATTGATGTGAGTATGGGTTCACTCACAATTGAGTTTGACGGGGTGAGGGTCGGATTCAACTTAGATGACGCAAAGAGACACCCTCCTGATGGTAACCTCAAGTGTTCAGTTGATGTGAGCAACCCAAGTTGAGTTGGAGAGCACCATGTCGAGCCGCGACAATAACCAAGGCGCTGCTCGGGAGGCAACCCGAGGTACAAAATTCTTTTCTTGTCTTTTCCTTTCTAGCTTTTATTTTTGTTGTTTCGTTTTTGTTTTAGACTAACTTGCAGGTAGGAGACCCGAAGCCAAAATTTGAAGACGGTGTTCTCGCACCAGATTTCCACGGGCGCGGAAAATTTTCCGCGATCGCGGATCTGCCCCTGTAAGTCTCCTTTACTTGAAAAAAAAATAAAAAAATTTAAAAAAAAATAATAATAATAAATTATTAAAAAAAATAAAAAATAATAATATTAATAATAAAAAAAACAATTATTGAAGGCCCAGCTGTCCGAGTTCTACTTTGCGAGAAATGGTGCGCATCATGCTGCCAAGGAGGAAACATTAGCTCCATATTTTTATTTGGCACCGATGGTGGCCCGACATTCGATAGTTGACGAAGAGGAACACCAGAGCCCACACCACGATTACATTCGGGCTCCAATTCTGTGTTCGTTGAAGGTCTGTGCAACCCCGTTTTTTTATGTGCCACTACCCTTTCCAGTGGATTTATTTGGTTGCACGTGGAGTTTGATTGAGGAGGACCGCCGCAACACCAGCGACATGTGCTTTCATTGATTTACCGCCAGCACCAATTTCCACATCCAGGCCACCTCAGCGACGGTTATGAGTACTTTTCTGCTTTTCCCTATGCTTCATTTTTTTTTTGTCTTTCATTACATTGAGGACAATGCAATGTTTAAGCATGGGGGAGTGATCTATACTTGCTAGTCGTCTGAAAAAAAGAAAAAAAATAATGAAAAGAAAAAAGTCAAAAATTGAAAAAAGACAAAAAATAAATCCTAGGATAAGTCGAAAACCCGAAAGAGCGGCTTAGGTAATAAGCAGGTGGCTTGGACCAGCATTAGGCTGGGGTAATAAGAGGTCAAGAGTGATGTGAGTTTTTGTGAGCCCATCTATTGAAAAATGAAATGAGTGGCTTGGTGAAAACCCGAAAGGGCGCCTTTGCAAAATGAGTGAAAAGAAGAAGAGTGATTTTTAGGATTCCTCATTTTTCCTGGCGTGATGACATAAGAAGAGGTGATATAAGGAGGTTTAGGGTAGGTCACTTTGGGAGTTATAAGAACATAGATGGAGGCTAGGATTAGATATTTTTATTCACTCTATGGTGTTCGGGTTAAGCTTGGGGGAAATACTCTGCTTTCCTTAAAGCTTGTATGTTGTGTTGATTGTGTCGGTACTTGGAGAATCATGATTAGGTGTAGTTCTTAGTGGAGATAGTTTTGTTGTGCTTCTTGAGACCTTGGGTATTTCATTGGAGGAGTAGGTTTCTTTTAGCTTACTCGAGGACGAGCAAGGTTTAAGCATGGGGGAATTTTATCAGCGCTACTTTATAGGGTTTAACTAGGAGTTGTTACCGGCGTTTTGGGTACCATTTGGATGTGTTTAGAGCGTAAGTTAGGAAAATGGAGTTGAGGAGTAGGAAGTGTGATTTTGTGGTTTTGACGAGCTTAAATGAAGACTTAAGAAGATGGAGGAGAAAGCCACAAGAGAAGACCGAAGAAGGAGCTGAAGAGAAGCTATAGAAGGTTTTCCGCGGTCGCGGAAATCACCGTTGCGGTCGCGGAAATCACCGCCGCGGTCGCGGAACAACACAGAGCGAAGAGAGAACAAGAAGACGCGAGAGCTTTACAGTAACTTTTCCGCGGTCGCGGAAACCGTTGTCAGACGCGCACGACAAGTTTTGTCCGAAGATCCGTATTGTATTATTTTATTTTATTTCCTTTTCTTTTATTCCATTTTATTTCCTTTTGTAAAGATAGTATTTCCTATCTTTAGTTTAAGGTTTTGCTAGGGTTTTATAAGCTAGTTTCCTAGCAGCCTCTTTTCATTATCGAGATTATTCAGTTTACGTTCAGTTTTTCCCTTTGAGTTTTTACGTTTTCAAGACTATGAAAAACTAAGCAACTTTTGCTTAGTCCGACGATTGAAGTCTTCGTTTGTATTTGGTTGTGAGATTATAACTCTATTTCCTTTCCTTTGATTATATCTCTTCTCTTTGTGCTTATTCCTATTGATTCTTACTGATTTGACTGGCCTGATCATCTAGTTGATATTAGTAATTGTCTATTTCTAGGGTTTGGTTATTTCTGGTTGAAATTCCTTATCTTGTGTAGCAAACATGATATTCTAGGACTGGTTGGACTAGTTTATTGTGAAGAGAATTGATTATGTGTTAAATGCTATGGGTTGTGGTGTTGCATGTATCCTGGTTAATTCCTATGCTTACTGCTGCCTGTAGATTAAATCTTGATGGTTTCTTGATTGTTTATTGGTTAGGGTTATCAAGACTGGTTGGACTGATAACTATTTCAGAATAGGGACATGAATATTCATAGGAAGGAAAAGAGATAATCTAGGATCAATCAATCAAATGAATGGTGGATATTTGTCTGGCTAAGTATTTTCTCACCAATTGATTCCAACATTTACTTTGATTTACTTTGTTACTTACAAACAAAACAAAAAAAAACCCTTTGTTACCTTTGGCATACACTTGTGCACTTAGAAAGATTACTACCTCCCTGTGGGATTCGACCCTTGCTTGCCTACTATACTTAGTTAGGTTTTTGAGGATTTACTTTGATTAGGCATAACGACTTTAGCCTCGATACTTTCCATTGGATCCAAACAACGGGCGGGGGTGGAATCGGACATTGATCATTAACCAGCCAAACCTATACAAATAAAATAGGGGTTACTTATAATACATTATAAAAAAATATAGGTTAATGATGAAATAATTTGGAAATGCTTATCGGTACAAAATGGTCATGGTTGCCTACAAGGGCTATCGCATGCAACGTAGTGGGAGGTTGTGCGCCTAGGGGAGCCCACATTGGGAGGCATGTATAAGGTCCAACATATGATAGCACAACAAGACCAACCTGGTATCATGTGGAAAACGCCAATTGACAAACCTAATCAGCTTCGATATGGGCGTAAATTGATAAGCTGGGGTATACAACGCTCAGCGTTGTTGTAGTTCCTTGGAAAGCTCCCATCGGAGGTATCGATAAGCTTCTTCGTGATGCCCTAATAGTACAGCCAGTGAACGGTACCCATAATGACCATCGCCCATTACATTCTGTACTCCTCCAATGTAGGCGAGCATGAACGAATCAATATTATCTCGACCCCAGTTGAAGCCGAGGTAAATCAAGTCCATGTCACCTTGAGGTGCTCTAGTGGTGCTTTCCTTTCCAGGTGAAACTCTGCTGCGCCGTTTACCGCTCGGAGGACGTCCTTTAGATCCCACGGAGGAATTTTTCCGATCCTCAACCTTCTTCTTCTTTTCCTCATCCTTTTTTCTTTCGCCACGTGCTCAAACCAACTAGGGTCCCTCTTGGTATTGTTCTTCTTCTTTTTAGGTCTCCCCTTCTTGGTCGAAGCGACCGGAGACTCTTCTGTGGTACACGATCTCGGCTCATGTAAAGCTTTGTACCGGCGTGCAAAGTCGGTCTTCAGCTCTAGGTGCAATTATTCGTTGCTCCAATCTCCAAACATGGCACCTAAGAGGACATCTTCTTCTGAGATAAAGACGTCCTCATTCGGTGGGAGCTCAGCATGCCCAACCCCTTCCCACTTGATTTACTTCCAATAAATGTGGATTTCACTTGGCCTCAACAGGAAACCGGCCTTTACATATTCCTTGATTGTGTGTGGGCAAGGCAGGCCTAGGGTGGCTCTCCAAAACACATCACAACATTCTTCCTCGAGAATTTTTCCTTGTTGGGCCCTAAATCTGAAGTGTATAACATTCTTAAGCACTTTTCCGAGACCTTATAAAGAATGCGCCTGGAAAAAGTCTACACCCAAATCGGCCCGTTTACGATCTTTGTGGGCGCCTTAAAAGCACTCTGCTCCATATCACCCCTGATTTCCCGAATCTGATCAGCAAACATATTGTCGATTTGCTGTACGAGGGTCTCCAAGCCTCCAACAGACGATTCAATCCCGTCCTTCAGCATAGAGTGCTGACTCTCAACCCTGAAAATAAAACTCAAGTTACGCTTAGTTGCATTTATGAATTTACCTTTTAGATGATCACTTATGAATTTACTTGTTTGATGATCTTTTGCCGAAATGGAGAACCGTGTTGCACCATGAACAAACTAGCATCTCCTTGTAGTCAGCAAGACATACCCTCTTCACGTAATCCATCAGCCAGGGTAGCTTATTCCACTTTTCTGTCAAGTATTGAAGTCGCTCCTTGTACACATCCTCAGTGGGCGACCTCAACAACCAACGAATATTAGCACTAAAATGGTCAACCTTGGGGAGACATTTCATTGCATAAGCTTCCATGTTGCGGTTCACATGGACCCTACACAACAGATGCTTCGAGTTGGGAAAGACTACATCGACAACTTTCACAAGACCGAGCTCTCGATCTGACATGATCGCCTTGGGTTCCTGTCCCCCGAGAATTATCTTAAGGCGGTCCAAGGCCCATGTGTAGTGCTCCGTCATCTCATCATACATGAATACGATCGCAATACAAAACATACGGTTGGTGCAAGTGAATCCAACAAACTCCAACAAAGGCATACCGTACCTATAAATGTAAAAATTATAACATTTATATGCAATTACATATTTTAGATGTAGTAATAGCGATAATTAAACTTTCATACTTGTTCGTCTTGTAGGTCGTATCCATGATGACGATGCTGGGGAACAAACTCAATAAATGTCTAGCTCCGGGGTGACAAATAAAAATGTCACTCAAAACCTCCTCTCCTTCTTCATTGCAACGTGTCTCATAGCTTGTATAATAATGTCTCGCGTCTAGAAAATCCAGCATGTATTGCGGCACCGTCAAATCCCCTTGCATTTCAACCTCTACCGAGCCTTGTAACTGTAGAGTTGGTTCCTTGATGTCAAGCAATTGGGATCCTCGTGTAGAAATATACTCATAATAGCCTTCGGCTTTATTTCAGAGGCTGACAAAACATTCACGCGCTCTCGTTGTTCCTGCGAAAGCCGGCCGGCAAATGCATGACCGAGAAAACTACTAGAAAGCTCATGGTCGTGCGATCCACAAACGACGGATAATCTCCAACGGTAAGATTTGAGCCAATCTCCTTTCACAACCACCCCATGCAACTGAAACGGACACTCGCTCTTCTTTGTCCTCGCATTCTATGTCCGTTTAGGGGTTGCATCGGGAACCTCACCCACCTTCTTCTTCGCCGCTCTATATGGCCCGGACTTCTCACACGACAATATGACCTTTCGGTTAGGCCATGATTTACTTATTACGATCACCATATGCAACTCCAAACCTACCACTTTAGCCCACCTGATCATACTATCTCTATCACTCCATTCTTCATCCGTAGTAAAATGAGCAGAATAGTCCACTGGCGAATATTCACTATAACTAGAGTCGTCCTATTTATTTTCAAAAATATATAAATTAGAGGTTTTTCTAACAAATCCATGTTCTTACCACGAACATATAATTTACTTAATCAATCATAATTAAAACATGTAAAATCCAAAATATTTCGCAAATAAACTTTCAGAAATTTATTTCACAACTATATAATAGAATACAAAAAATACTAAAATAATGCCGCTAACCTAAAACATGTATTCATCGTATGAACATTTTAATCAAAGTTCTAAACGACAACAAACTACTTTAATTTAGTCAATTTGTAATAAACTTCGGAAAAAATGTATACATACCCGTAAATCATCGTGATGAATAAAATCAAGACTTGGTGCATCATCTGATGAGAATCAAGGTCCCAAATGGACCCTTCTTCCCTAGAGAGAGTGGAATGTGCCTAAGCTAGGGCTTTTTCTCCTTCCTTGAGCTTGAATGGTCTCCAATGGCCTTTGGAAAGAGCTCTCGGTCGTGGGGGAGTTGAGCCATCAACGGAGACACCGAGGGGAGATGGGGGCTGTGGGGATGCCAAGGGAACCTCTCATGGAGGTTCCTTGGCCAAGCTTGCTTGGTTCGAATGAATGCTTGTGAGTGAGAGAGATCCACACGAGTTGAGTAGAGAAAGGAGGGTTGGAACGTTGAAGATTTGAGTTGAGAGAAGATAGTGGTTGCCTAGAGGGAGTTAAGACTCTACCTTAGGCTATGCCACTCTTTAATTCTTCAACTAATGAGCAAAGATGACAAGGAGGAGTTTAAATACTCAAGGGTTTTCCAAGTAGGTTGGCTTCACATGCAAGTGAAAGTCCACACCCAAGGAAAGGCCCAAAAACATAAATGAAGACATAACAAAAGGGAAAAGGGTGGACTAGGCACCATTGGCACATGGGTCCACACGTCCCACCAAGTAAAGGAAATCCATGTCTTAACTAACAAAGGGAAAAGGGGATAAAAGCCATAGGCTTGGATAGGGACGCGCGCTTGAATGCCTTGGAATCGAAGCATGGTCGATGCTTGAGTGTCGTGGCATTAACGCATCGGTGTCTTGGTGGTCAATCACCAGGACTCATCACTCTCCCCTTCTTAGCTTCGAAGCGTCCTCGCTTCGACGGTGTGGGAAGTCCGGGAGATGGTAGAAGTGTGGTGGCGCGTCTCCCCTTCTTAAAGGTGAAGGTGGAGTGAGGGAGACCGCCACCAACACAAAGAAGCACAAGCAAATGAGATCCGTCGGGCGACTCCTTGGGCACAACAAGATGGAAGGCCTCATGGGCGAGCATGACAGTCAGGGTAATGTCCCTACAACAAAGCAACTCAACAAGAAAATGTGAGATCATCCTACGGCGCCAGGTGGGACTATGGCCGCTCCTAGGCACGGGTCCAAGGGAGGAATGAGACATCAAGTGAGCAACACTAGTGGTGCCGAGTGTGTGAGGGATTCCATTAAGTGGCCACCAAGAGAAAGCTAGGGTGAGAGGCTCAATTGGGACAAGGAGTGGAATGTGGCAAGATATAATAAAAATGGAATCCCTCCCCTTCTTAAAAGGTTGCCTAGCGGTCATGAGGGCCAAATCAAAGATTTACCAAGATGTGGGCATGCTAGAATCTTTGAGAAAGGCCGTAGAGGGTGTCGGCAAGGCAACTACATAAAATTGGGGTGCGAAGGGAGTACGGTGGTAGGGCCAAGGTAGCCAAGGAGGAGGTCCCGAATTGTCTTGGTATAGGATAATCCTTGGGGGCCCATGGTCATGATAAGAAAGTGCATCCAAGGAGTGCCTATGAAGGGCTCTAGGCATAATCCTCAAAGGGCCATGAGCAACATGATAAGTCTCATCCAATGGGTGCCTAGGAAGGGCTCTAGGCAAAACTAGTGTGTGCCCTAAGAGAGAGTAGTCCTTATCCTCAAAAGAATGATTAGATACCACGGGATAGTGAAGGATTCTAAGGACAACTCGAAAGCAAGGGGCATTCAACAATAACATATATGAATCCAAAAGCGAATCATTGTAATACGGCACCCATGAACTATCAAGAAAAATGGTGATAGGAGCAACACAAGGTCCAAATTCTATGTGAAAGGCAAGGATGCGTGCACAAGTAATCCCACTACACCTTGTAGGTCTAAGTAGGTGCCTCATGATACAACAAGTTAGACAATGAGCATACTTAGACATGGATAGAATGACATGCAATAAGTGAGATCTCTTGGACAAGAATTCGGACATGGAACTAAAATGCAAACAAGGGGACATACTCCTAGATGCAAAGTAGCTTGTCAACATGCAAACTGCTCTATCCAAGGATGTAACATGAAGCTCATGCAATGTGCCACTCAATAACATACAAAAGGATAGAGAGAAGGGGCCCTCAACTTTGGTGGGAGGCACCGAGGGTAACAATGGCACCGACCAAGGTGGTGACAAGGCGCAGCCCGCCGTCGGTGGGGGCAGCCATGGTGCGCCGACCGCCATGGTGGTGGATCGATGGTGAGCCTCCAATTGGTGACAAGGGGGTGCTCGCGGAAATAGGCGGCGGCCAACCAAGTTGTGGCCGAGTCAATGGCGCGGCCATCCGAGCGGGCAAGGGCACTGAGTGATGTGACCCTGCCTCCCATGACGGCCCAAGACGAGGAAGAAGCCATGAGCCTACGCTCATAGGGCCCAGTGACAAGGTCTAGGTCCAAGGCCATCGCCGTCGCGTCACTTATCGCACGCGCCGTCTCCAGCCAAGGAAGCCCAGAGACCAATCCAAGGCTCGTCGTCCTCGCCACCATCGAAAGTGAAAGAACGCGTTCTTCTGAAGACTTTGACACTTCGTCGTCTCACGTGATGATCTCTTCAAAGCCTTCACCACGTTACTAAGTTTCACGCGTTCTTTTTAAGACATTATATATATTTGATATTTCCAGCTTGCTTTAGATAGTTTCGTTATTTACAGCATTTTAGATAGTTTCCTTATTTACAACGTTTTAGATAGTTTCCTTTCAGTCATTCTATCTTTTAGGATTTGTGCCTTTTGCATGCTTGCATGGGCTAGCCCTTAGGCTCTTTTCGACCCAAGCCCATTAGGCCTTGGTTGAGATACCTTGGCTATTTAAAGCCTCCTTTGTTATTGTTATTTCCTCACGTTCAAGTTTAAGTTCAAGGTTTTAAGTCGAGTGTTAATTCCTCCTTCCCTTGATCGGACGTCACCCATATCCCTCTCATCCCCATTCCCTCCGCCGCCGACGCTACGGCAATCGCTTGATCTTCTCAAGCAAGTCTATCTTCGCATCTCCTTCATCCGCAGTCGACGCTATGACACCCAAAGGCTTGTCCTTTCAAGCCTTATATCCTTCACCAAATCACTTCCGCCACTGCTATCCATCTTTCCATCAACCCGCTTCTACCGCATTCACCACCGCACCACCACCGTGCTCATCATCACATTCTTCCGTTCGCGATCATCACCACTGTGACGTTCAGACGTGACTTCCCAACCAAGACTAGATCCCAAAGGCTTGTCATCGAAGGAAAGGACACATCAACTGGTATCAGAGCCCAGCAGTCTTGTAAGTCACGAACTCAAGCTTCACTCTTGTTCACGATTTTTTTTTTCTTGCCCCCACCGTTTGCTTTACTAAAAGATTACGAAAAATCAGAAGTCAAGGTAAAAATCGAGCATTTTCATGGTGAATACAACCCCTCTGTGTCTCTTGAATGGGTGCAGGCTACAGAGTACACCATACGCTATAATCGTGTGCCACCTGAGGACCATGTCGACGCCGCGACGCTTAACTTCCGAGGAGCCGCCCGCGTGTGGTGGCATAGGTTTGAAGATGATTGCGTTCGATGCCACAGAGCACGAGTCATAGAATGGCATCAATTAGTCTATGTAATCACCAGGAAATACGTGGCTACAGACTATAGGAATCAAATGCGATTGGACATTGCCATGGCTCGCCAAGGATCGATGACTCCACTCCAATTCTTTTCCAAGCTTGAAGACATGTATTACAAGGCCAACATCTCTGTTGCACCATCTACCTTGAGGACGAAATTCTTGAGTGGTTTGAACACCAACATCCGTGATCAACTCAAGAATTTGCCCATCAAGGACATGAACACACTCACCCACACGGCGATGCAAATCCATGCACAACTATCTCGCCGAAAGTCTTACACCTATTCCACTGGCCAACAACGATATTCTTCTAACACTAGTGGCTTACCTTATACTAATGTTCGCCCTGGTGCATCTACCACAACACCGTCTAGCCAAGCCCCCAAGGCAAAGCCCACGACACCAAACACATCGCCGCGTCCGACCATGCAAAGACAGGCCCCAGTGCCCAACGATTGCGCACGTGATATTGAGTGTTACAAATGTGATGGACAAGGCTACTACAAGAAGGACTGTCCCAATGCTCGCAAGGTGTTGTTCTCCACAGCCTCCGCTGGCTACGAATCTTGTGAAGACGAGGAGGCCACACTTGACGCGATCACTGAAGGAAACGAGGATGAGGATGAAGACGCATATGATTGTGAACCCATGTCTCTGCACGCGGGCACACCATTGAGCTTGGTGACACGTCGTCTCCTCACCGTCAAGGAAGCCAACTTAAGCGATCAATGAGAGAACTTGTTCCACACAAGGTCTCTAGTCCAAACAGCTTCCTTGAGTGTTATTATTGATGGAGGATCTTGTGCAAATATTGTGAATGAGAAGGTTGTCAACCACTTCAAATTGCCTACGACGCCTCATCCACAACCTTATGCCCTCCAATGGATTTCTTCTAGTCCAGGTAACAGTATCTCGCCAATGTTTAATTTCTTTTTCTATAGGGCAATACTGTGATTCTATTCTTTGTGATATCATTGCAATGGACGCCACCCATATTTTGCTTAGGCACCCATGGCAATTTGACAGGCGCGTGCTCCATGATGGATATTTGAACACTTATGTGTTTAATTACCACGGGAAGCGCGTCACTTTGCATCCAATGTCTCCCCATGAGATCTTGTAGGACCAGGTAGAACGCGATCGCCAAAAAGCCATCGAGGCCGCGTCCACTAGGTCACAAGAAAGTCCAGAAGCAATATAGAGGCAAAACTCCTCCAAATCTGGCAACACTTTGTCTTCTCCAGGCACTGGCAAGAAGAAACACAACGCCACAACTGGGACACCGTGTGCCCCACAAAATTCGGGAAGTGCCTCTCCACAGTTCGCCGCGCCGTTGCCACCACCGCGTCCTTTGCAAGGAACTTGTGAGAAATGCGTTCTTTTGGCCAGGCCCAGTGACCTCACTACATGTGTCACTGGCAAGGCTCCCTGTTTTCTACTTGTGCCAACCCCGTGCATACATGAGTCGTCGACGAACGCGCCATTGCCACCGGCGATCGAGAAGATGCTTGCTGTATTCCGCGACGTATTCCCAGACGAGTTGCCACAAGGATTACCTCCTCTAAGAGGCAGAGCACCAAATTGACCTTGTGCTAGGTGCTTCTTTGCCCAACCATGCTGCGTATAGAGCTGGTCCAGAAGAGACCAAAGAGCTACAGCGCCAGGTCCAAGAATTGTTGGATCGCGGGTACGTAAGGGAATCTCTTTCCCCTTGTGCTGTGCCTGTGATCCTTGTGCCCAAGAAGGACGGCACATGGAGAATGTGTGTTGATTGTCGTGCAATAAACCAGATCACAGTCAAGTATAGGCACCCTATTCCCCGCCTTGATGATATGCTTGATGAACTTCATGGCGTGACACTCTTCTCCAAAATTGATTTGAATGGTGGTTATCACCAGATCAAAATGAAAGAAGGTGATGAGTGGAAAACAACGTTCAAGACGAAGTATGGGCTCTATGAGTGGCTTGTCATGCCCTTTGGGCTCACGAACGCGCCCAGCACCGTCATGCGCGTGATGAACCATGTTTTGAGATCTTTCCTTGGCAAGTTTGTTGTCGTTTATTTCGATGACATCCTTGTGTATTACCGGAGCCTAGAAGACCATGTCGATCACCTTCGCCAAGTGCTCGAATGCCTTCGACAAGAGAGCCTGTTTGCCAATCTGGCAAAGTGCTCATTTTGCTCCGAGTCCACCAACTTTTTGGGCTACATTGTGAGTAGCGATGGTTTACGCATTGATAATGAGAAGATCGCGGCCATCAAGGACTGGCCCACGCCTATAACACCGACACTAGTGCGAAGCTTTCTAGGCCTCATAGGATTTTATAGGCGTTTTGTACGCGATTTCTCCTCAATTGCCGCGCCACTCCATGAGCTCACCAAGAAAGGAAGCACAGTTTTGTGGCAGGAGTCCCATGAATGCGCCTTCTCGTCCTTGAAGAATGCGTTATGCCAAGCACCTTTTCTCCAGCTCCCAGATTTCACCAAACACTTCAAAGTAGATTGTGATGCCTCTGACATTGGCATTGGCATTGGTGGTGTGCTACACCAAGAGAAGAGGCCGATTGCCTACTTTAGTGAGAAGCTCACAGGAGCCACACTCAATTATCCCACCTACAACAAAGAGCTTTATGCCTTAGTACGCGTGCTGAAGACATGGCAGCATTACGTTTGGCCGCGTGAGTTTGTCATCCACAACGACCATGCCACGTTGAGCTACTTGAAGATCCAGGCTCACCTCAATCGCCTCCATGCTCGCTGGGTGGAGTTTCTGGAGACATTTCCTTATGTCGTTGTTCACAAGAAAGGAAAATATAACATTGTTGCTGACGCGTTATCTCGCAGGTATGTTCTCTTGACTCATGTGCAAACTAAAATTTTGGGTGTTGCTTTAATTAAGGATTTATATGCTAGTGACCCTTTCTTTGCCCCTATTCTTGAGCATTGCCTGAGATCGCGTGAGTTTGAGACCTTTTACCTTTCTGAGGGTTATTTGTACAAGGCTAGTCGTCTATGCATTCCTACATCCTCCATTAGGCTCCTATTGATTGAGGAAGCACACGCAAGTCGTGGAGATTTTGGGATTAGGAAAACCTTAGACGCGCTTAGAGAACACTTCTTTTGGCCTAAGATGACCCACCAAGTGACTAGGTTTTGTAGAAGTTGTGTGACTTGCCAAAGAGCCAAATCTAGGTCTATTCCTCACGGCCTCTACACTCCTTTGCCCATTCCGAGTGCCCCTTGGGAGGATTTATCTATGGATTTCATCACGGGTTTGCCCCTCTCTAGACGAGGTAAGGACTCCATCTTTGTGGTCGTAGATAGATTTTCTAAGATGGCACATTTTATAGCTTGTAAGACCACCCATAGTGCTAGTGAGATTTCTGATCTATTCTTTGAGCATGTGGTGCGTCTTCATGGAGTCCTGCGTACCATAGTTAGTGATCGGGATTCTAAGTTCGTTGGTCATTTTTGGAGAACTCTTTGGGGAAAGCTAGGGACCAAACTCCTATTCTTGACTAGCTACCACCCCCAAACCGATGGCCAAACGGAGGTCACAAATAGAACTCTAGGAGCCCTCCTTCGCACGGTGCTAAAAGCCAACCCTAAGCATTGGGAGGACTTATTATCAATTGTCGAGTTTTGGTACAATAGATGCAGGCACATAGCGACCAAGTTGACACCATTCGAAGTGATGTATGGCATCAACCCCTTGACACCCCTGAATTTGTCGCCGTATCCTCTCTGAGACCCAGTGTATGTCTCAGCCTCCAATCACGCTGAGCAAGTCCAGGAGCTTCATCAACGAACCCGGGAATAGCTGGAGAGGAGGGCCGCACAGTATGCCTCACAGAAGAATTCAGGCCGCCGCCGCGTCGTCTTTGCCCCCGGAGACCTTGTCTGGGTACATCTGCGAAAGGAGAGGTTCCCATCGCGGCGAAAGCATAAATTGGCACTGCGTGGAGATGGTCCCTTACACGTGGTCAAAGCCATAGGGGACAATGCATATCATCTCGAGCTCCCACCAGATTTTGGAGTTCACGCGTCCTTCAACGTCGCGGACTTAACACCATATGTTGAGCCATAGTTTGATGATGGTGAAGTGGGGATGCTTCACAACCAAGTGGGGGAAGGTGATGTGACCCTGCCTCCCATGACGGCCCAAGACGAGGAAGAAGCCATGAGCCTACGCTCATAGGGCCCAGTGACAAGGTCTAGGTCCAAGGCCATTGTCGCCGCCGTCGCGTCACTTATCGCATGCGCCGTCGCCAGCCAAGGAAGCCCAACGACCAATCCAAGGCTCGTTGTCCTCGCCACCATCAGAAGTGAAAGAACGCGTTCTTCTGAAGACTTTGACACTTCGTCTTCTCACGCGATGATCTCTTCAAAGCCTTCACCGTGTTACTAAGTTCCATGCGTTCTTTTTAAGACATTATCTATATTTGGTATTTCCAGCTTGCTTTAGATAGTTTCCTTATTTACAGCGTTTTAGATAGTTTCCTTATTTACAGCGTTTTAGATAGTTTCCTTTCAGTCATTCTATCTTTTAGGGTTTGTGCCTTTTGCATGCTTGCATGGGCTAGCCCTTAGGCTCTTTTCGACCCAAGCCCATTAGGGCTTGGTTGAGATACCTTGGCTATTAAAAGCCTCATTTGTTATTGTTATTTCCTCACGTTCAAGTTTAAGTTCAAGGTTTTAAGTCGAGTGTTAATTCCTCCTTCCCTTGATCGGACGTCACCCATATCCCTCTCATCCCCATTCCCTCCGCCGCCGACGCTACGGCAATTGCTTGATCTTCTCAAGCAAGTCTATCTTTGCATCTCCTTCATCCGCAGTCAACGCTACGACACCCAAAGGATTGTCCTTTCAAGCCTTATATCCTTCACCAAATCGCTTCCGCCACCGCTATCCATCTTTCCATCAACCCTCTTCCACCGCGTTCACCACCGCACCACCACCATGCTCATCATCGCATTCTTCCGTTCGCGATCATCACCACTGTGACGTTCAGACGTGACTTCCCAACCAAGACTAGATCCCAAAGGCTTGTCATCGGAGGCAAGGACACATCACTGAGGTCGACGCTTGTGCGGGCGTCGGTGACGACGGGGGCACAAGTTCCGGTGGCAGCGGAGGCGCGGGCTTAGGTGCCGACGGCGGCGCGGCTCTCGGCGCCGGCTGAGGCGCGAGCACGGGGGCGGATGTGGCCACCTCCGTCGTGCGCCCAGTCTCCGTCGCTAGCTGCGCCTTGGTGTCCATGACCCTATCCAAATGGTGACACACGGCCTCGGCGATGGACTCATCACCGCGGCCTGCGGTGAGGGTGAAGGCCGAAAAAGGTTGCTCCAAGGGAGTTGTGGGTACCTTGGGCACTTGGAGTAAGGCAGCCAATTGGAGCTCAAGGGCGGCCATCCGGGCGGCCCCGGCCTCCAGAATCCGACGGCTTTTGGCTTAAGCGGCGCGGAAGGCCTCGACTTTAGCTGTGGTGGCTTCCTCCTCTCGGCGGTGCCTAGTCACCTCGGCATGGGCAGTGCGTGAGGCGTAGGCGGCATCCTCCCTGGCGCGACTCTCTGCGGCAAGCCACGCGGTAGATAACTTGTAACACCCCCAAATATATAACCTTGAAGGCATTACCGCTAGTGACCTCAGACGTTCTGTCCGATGTCACCCAAGGCTTTACCAGTTGATATAAATCATCAAACAACAATTATGATACAAAATATCATAACTTTCATTTAAACCAAGGTTTTAGGATTACATCCATGAACCAAATACATCACAAATACAGCGGAAGTCTTACTACAAAACATGTTTAACACAGCGGAAGTCTTTTAAATAATTAACAAAGGGTCTCGATCGCAATGATCACCCACCAAGGATCCTCAACCTGGATAAAACTCTTCAAAACATCACCTGCCTTCATAGTCGCTTCTAGCCTTACGGAACTATAATACCTGATGTGCCGAATCGAACGGATGACACCAGCCAACCATGCAGAGAACAATTGCGGTTGGTTAGTCTTACTGAAAGACTATGCAAGGGTACAAAGCAGAGTGGTTCGAGTAGTCGTATTAGGTTAGACTCATCGTCTCTCGAATAAAAGTCGATCACGATAGTCAACCACCATACTTCTACTGAATTATATGAAAAGGCATGATTAAGAGAAGATTCTGGAGACCGAGTCTCACAGCAATCAGTCCCAAAAGAAGGCTCCAATGAATTGAGTCTTATCGGAAATATGACAAATGTTGGGAACATTAATAATTACACACAAGCGTTCAAAACGACTTCATGTATCCGTTCACGAGCAACCTCACCGCTCAAAGCGAATCCAGATTGAAAAGAGAACGTTACTCTGATCAAAGTCAAGATGAGATTTCCTAGTTGCACTACTCGCCTAAGGGTATATTTAATTATGTGCGACAACGGCACTTATCTCATTTAATTCCAAAACGCGCATCACGTTATAAGCTTTTATAATATCTCCTCACAAGAGATATCGGATCTCCTCATAAGAGATATCGGATCTCCTCACAAGAGATATCAGATCTCCTCACAAGAGATATAGAGGGAATAAATCCCAAGAGATTTGGCACTAGCGAAGTGCACCAATCCTGAGTAAGGGCATGGTCATGACCAGAGAGAGTACTGGGGAAAAATCCACCAAGAACCAGTTATAAAGAAACAGCTAAACCCTCACAAGGTACATAGCGTTCCTACGAATACTCATTCTAACTAAACAGTTACGAATGCAGTAATAATTCACATCAACGTTAAGAATACTTGTGCTAACTAAACAGTTAACGCACAGTAATAATCACATCAAATCCATTAAGGCCAATAACAGATATAATAGCGTTGTTCTAGTAGATATACAACCTATTATAATATCTTTTAAAATGACAAACAGTTATCAAAACTGTTCCCAACGAAAACAGTAAATCATCCCAAACTAATTGATAATTAATTGAAATATGGAATGATGAGCAAGAGCGAACCGCCACTTGCCTGGAGTAGATTCGGCGATGAATCTAGATGAGACGACTACTGATTATATCCTTTCCGAGGATATGGCCTATGCTTCAGATAGCTCTAGCAGATTACGAGTCCACTCGCGATCCAGCAATTACCGTTCTAACGCTCGATTGATTCCGGGTTAAATCTGGACTGGATGCCTAATTGGGCTTTCGGCCCAACAAGGAATTAATTAGCAAAGGAGGCCCACTTCCTTTGCTTCTTCTTCCCCGAATAACAACAATAGCACAGCGGAGCAACAACAAGGCAACACGCACAACGGCAGCAACGACCACGCCGGGAAAGGGGTTCCTCGCCGGGGTCCTCACCGATTCGTCGCCGGGGAGAGCAGCAGCACCACGGCGGTGGCTCGGACAACAGCATAATAGCAGCTCGGACAGCACAACAACGCCTAGGAGCTCGTCGGCGTCATCGACAGCAGCGGCGAACGCAGCGGCAGACGCAGGAGATCTCGGTCCCTCGCTCAGCAGCTCCACGATCTTGCTCCAGCGGCGGTGGCATAGCGGCAGCAGCGCTCGCCGGAGGAGAACGAAGGGCTCGCCGGCGGGAAGAACAACCGAGAGGGAGATCGGGAGAGAGAGAGAGAGAGAGAGAGAGAGAGAGAGAGAGAGAGAGAGAGAGAGAGAGAGAGAGAGAGAGAGAGAGAGAGAGAGAGAGAGAGAGAGAGAGAGAGAGTGAGAGAGAGGAGAGAGAGGCTCCCTTTTATAGCCAAGATATTTTTAGATATTTTAGAGATATTTGTACAAATATCTTGTATAAATATCTCCTATAAATATCTTATACAAATATCTTGTATAAATATCTCGTATAAATATCTCGTATAAATATCTTGCACAAATATCTTGTACAAATATCTTGCACAAATATCTTGTACAAATATCTTGTGCAAAGTTGTACAAGGAAAGTTTGGTATAGGTTTTAAACCCTGGAAATTATATATTTGTATCCAAATAAATATTCTAAGTCCCGAAAATACATCGAATGTATTTTATACCACTCAAGGAATTATTTCGGAGATCATGGATGTTACGGAAAATCCGAACTCCACTGAAAGCGAAATAATTATTAAACGAAGGATGGGAAAAATTACCCAAATATCCTTACTAAAATTGAGGGGTATTACATTACTACCTCCTTAAGAAAAGTTTCGACCCCGAAACTTGGCTAAACCAATGAGGAGACTGCCTCACTATCAATCTTACTATCTGAACTTAATAACCTTAACCACTTTATCATCGAAATTACTCCTAGAGAGATCAATCGGTTTCCTTAATCACAACATCAACTTACAACTTTATCTCCATACAACATACCATGTAATAATTCTGATTAACTCCATATGATCAGGTCTACCTTAGCATAATGGTCTCCCAAAATCATCATAACGACATTAATGTACCTTTAAATAGGAGAACACACATTTCCATTTCCTTATATGAGCAATCCCGAGCTCACACATTAACTTCTTATAACCAAACGTTACACCTTAATAACCTCGAATCTTACGAACTTAATTTCCTTAAAGATAGTTGTACCATAAGCCTTATAGATGACATACTCACAAGATGTCAATCCTTGACAATTCCCAAGAGTCCTAACTCTTCATCCTCTGAAAATTCCACTTATCGAGTCCAACGACTCGTACTGTCTTAAATGACTTATTTCTAACTTAAAATCCTTATATTCACACACAATCTACTATCCATCCAGGACTTAATTGCATCATTTCCTTATATTACCTCAAACGAATCTCAAATAGATCTCCCCAAAGGACACCTATGATTTTGTACACTTGGCTTTTCCAAATGCTTTAACCATTGGTCCTACATGGGTCATACTTACTTATGAACCCGACCATCATAACTCCGGATTTCACAGTCTTACTCAAGATCGCAATAGGAAAAACGAGTTCTTATTGAACTATTCCCTTAATCAATTTATTCCCTTCACAACACTTTGTCCTTATTAATGCTTACAGCATGATTCCTCAACTAGGCATTCTGGACTTGCACTAGTCCACCTCTATATATTTCTAATGGAACAAAAATTCCAAGCACACAAGTGAGATATAACTCTTAATCTCTTAGAACATTAACTCCACATATTTATTCCTACACCTTAAGAAATCCCAGCAGGACTCAGCTTACGAGACAACGCTCTCGCAACAATTAATGTCACCACTGTGACGTTACTCCTGAAATGGAGAAAGATCTTAGGGATGTATTTAGAATTTAAGCAATAGAGTCGACCCTGGGGTTAACCATGTAGGGAACGAACATCTATGCTACAAACGATACTCCTCCCCTATGAGTCCGACAGCCTTTATCCACACATGATATATACTGTTTCCGCCACTCACGGGGTTTCTTATGAACGATTAATTTGCAACAGCAACGATTTCAGAAATTTTCCAACGCAAGGAAACATTTCTTTATCATTCGAACAGTACATTACCGACTCAGGGAGTACGATCTTCACCTCCTCGGGTGGAATACTAGGTTCACCGACCTCAAAACACAACGAGGGAACCGGGAACTCAAGCCTATCTAGAGATGGCGGAGCCATCACGACTTCTTCCGAGTCCTTCTGAAGAAAAAGGAATGCACCCATATCCTCCGGGTGACGAGAAGAGAGTTAGTCTTTCTAAATATGGAAGTTTGCTTCACATATCAGACTAAAGAAGAAGGCACAACTATGAACGATGTCATTTCAAATTCTTTTCATTTTTGAAAACTCAGAGCCCTCGAAAACATTTCTCAATTTAAAACGAGTAAATAATTTATAAAATCCCAACCCGTTTAAAAAAATTCGGCTCTGATACCAAATTTGTAACACCCCCAAATATATAACCTTGAAGGCATTACCGCCAGTGACCTCAGATATTCTGTCCGATGTCACCCAAGGCTTTACCAGTTGATATAAATCATCAAACAACAATTATGATACAAAATATCATAACTTTCAGAAATACAGCGGAAGTCTTACTACAAAACATGTTTAACACATCGGAAGTCTTTTAAATAATTAACAAAGGGTCTCGATCACAATGATCACCCGCCAAGGATCCTCAACCTGGATAAAACTCTTCAAAACATCACCTGCCTTCATAGTCGCTTCTAGCCTTATGGAACTGCAATACCTGATGTGCCGAATCGAATGGATGACACCAGCCAACCATACAGAGAACAATTGCGGTTGGTTAGTCTTACTGAAAGACTATGCAAGGGTACAAAGCAGAGTGGTTCGAGTAGTTGTATTAGGTTAGACTCATCGTCTCTCGAATAAAAGTCGATCACGATAGTCAACCATCATACTTCTACTGAATTATATGAAAAGGCATGATTAAGAGAAGATTATGGAGACCGAGTCTCACAGCAATCAGTCCCAAAAGAAGGCTCCAATGAATTGAGTCTTATCGGAAATATGACAAATGTTGGGAAACATTAATAATTACACACAAGCGTTCAAAACGACTTGATGTATCCGTTCACGACCAACCTCACCGCTCAAAGCGAATCCAGATTGAAAAGAGAACGTTACTCTGATCAAATTCAAGATGAGATTTCCTAGCTGCACTACTTCCTAGCTGCACTACTCGCCTGAGGGTATATTTAATTGTGTGCGACAACGGCACTTATCTCATTTAATTCCAAAATGCGCATCACGTTATAAGCTATTATAATATCTCCTCACAAGAGATATCAGATCTCCTCACAAGAGATATCGGATCTCCTCACAAGAGATATCGGATCTCCTCACAAGAGATATCAGATCTCCTCATAAGAGATATATAGGGAATAAATCCCAAGAGATTTGGCACTAGCGAAGTGCACCAACCCTGAGTAAGGGCATGGTCATGACCAGAGAGAGTACTGGGGAAAAATCCACCAAGCACCAGTTATAAAGAAACAACTAAACCCTCACAAGGTACATAGCGTTCCTACGAATACTCGTTCTAACTAAACAGTTACGAACGCAGTAATAATTCACATCAATGTTAAGAATACTTGTGCTAACTAAACAGTTAACGCACAATAATAATCACATCAAAGCCATTAAGGCCAATAACAGATATAATAGCGTTGTTCTAGCATATATACAACCTATTATAATATCTTTTAAAATCACAAACAATTATCAAAACTGTTCCCAACGAAAACAGTAAATCATCCCAAACTAATTAACAATTAAACAATTGATAATTAATTGAAATATGGAATGATGAGCAAGAGCGAACCGCCACTTGCCTGGAGTAGATTCGGCGATGAATCTAGATGAGACGACTACTGATTATATCATTTCTGAGGATATGGCCTATGTTTCAGATAGCTCTAGCAGATTACGAGTCCACTCGCGATCCAGCAAATACCGTTCTAACGCTCGATTGATTACGGGTTAAATCTGGACTGGATGCCTAATTGGGCTTTCGGCCCAACAAGGAATTAATTAGCAAAGGAGGCCCACTTCCTTTGCTTCTTCTTCCCCGAATAACAACAACAGTACAACGGATCAACAACAAGGCAACACGCACAGCGGCAGCAACGACCACGTCGGGAAGGGGGTTCCTCGCCGGGGTCCTCACCGCTTCGTCGCCGGGGAGAGCAGCAGCACCACGACGGTGGCTTGGACAGCAGCATAACAGCAGCTCGGACAGCACAACAACGCCCAGGAGCTCGTCGGCGTCATCAACAGCAGCGACGAACACAGCGGCAGACGCAAGAGATCTCGGTCCCTCGCTCAGCAGCTCCACGATCTTGCTCCAGCGGCGGTGGCATAGCGGCAGCAGCGCTCGCCGGAGGAGAACGAAGGGCTCGCCGGCGGGAAGAACAACCGAGAGGGAGATCGGGAGAGAGAGAGAGAGAGAGAGAGAGAGAGAGAGAGAGAGAGAGAGAGAGAGAGAGAGAAACGAGAGAGGAGAGAGAGGCTCCCTTTTATAGCCAAGATATTTGTAGATATTTTAGAGATATTTGTACAAATATCTTGTATAAATATCTTGTATAAATATCTCGTATAAATATCTTGTACAAATATCTCGTATAAATATCTCGTATAAATATCTCGTACAAATATTTTGCACAAATATCTTGCACAAATTTCTTGTACAAATTTCTTGCACAAATATCTTGCACAAATATCTTGCACAAATATCTTGTACAAATATCTTGTGCAAAGTTGTACAGGGAAAGTTTGGTATAGGTTTTAAACCCTGGAAATTATATATTTGTATCCAAACAAATATTCTAAGTCCCGAAAATACATCGAATGTATTTTATACCACTCAAGGAATTATTTCGGAGATCATGGATGTTACGGGAAAAATTACCCAAATATCCTTACTAAAATTGAGGGGTATTACATAACTCGTGTGAATGTGTGGGCGGCAGCCACCAAGGGGCAAGGCGGTCGAGCGGGCGCTGGCGCGGGCCTTGGGTGCGAGCATAACCTCGGTGGCTCACATCCGCCCAAGCCTCCTCTTCAAAGGTCTCTTCTAATCCTGCATAGGCTCCTTCCTCTTCGTACTCTCCAAAAGACTCCACGTCGAACTCGGTGAAACGAGAAGCATATTGGTGGTGACCCGCATAGCCGACTGCGGGCCTAGAGGCGGCGCATGAATAAGATCCTCCGTACAAGGTAGTGGTGGAATGAGCTTGGTTTCGTGGGCGCCGGCCCGGTTGCGGCCGAGGAAGATAAGACCAATATGGCTCGTCCATGTCGACTCACCTAGCACAAGCAAGGGGCAATCCCAGTAAAGAGTCCAACGCAAACAAAGCAATGCATACTTAACACAAAATGAATACCTTATGCCTATGACAATCTAATCCAAACAATGCAAGCAAGAAGGCAAACAAATCAATGATCTAGGCAACCAAGGTAATCACAAGTATCACAAAGTAGGCTCAAGCAAAGGAGATGGATGGTCAAGGGCATGTAACTTAGAATTACGGGGTTGGCTAAGGCACGCCCAAAACAAGTCCAATGGGATGACTTAGGCTAAAAAGGAAAGGCAAAACATGACACTAGGAATGACAAGCCTAGGCAAGTGATCAAGTTAGCCATCTTGTGGGCCCACGAAAAGGGAATTGTAATGGCAAACAACAAAGAGGAATATGGAGAGGTGGGCTTAGTGGCCTATGTTTCCAAGTGAGGATGAGAGATCCCACCAATGGGTTGTGGCCCAACCAAGAGAGGGAGACAAGGAACAAGGAACAAAGTGGGCCCTCTCGGTTTTGTATTATTTTTTAAATTTTTTTTATCTTGGGCCCTTTGCCTTTTTTTTGGCCTCTCGAATTTGTCTTGGGCTTTTTCGAAAACTTGGAGAGAGAGAAAGGGCCGAATGCTTGGTGTTTGGGAGAGGATTGGTGTGGCCACAACAAGGCCCCTTTGAGTAGTTATGGGGCTGGCAACAAGGGTATATTTTTGAAGAGCAATGTCCCGTTTTAGGGGTGGGACAAAGAAGAGAAGAGGAGAAAAGGAGGTTGTTGACTTGCCAAGTATAGTCCCCTCTTTTTGAAGCCCATAAAAAGTAAGCTTCCAAGCTCACTAACCCACACAAATCAGCCAAGAATCATCCTTGGAATTTTCTCAAATAGGCTAAGACATCCAAACAAGCCAAGTAAGAAAGCACTTTGAATCTTTACCCAAATTACTAAGGTCACATGCAAGACTTAAGGATTCAAACAAAGGAGCAAGCAAGGACAAGGCTAGGGCCGGCCATGGCAGGGCATGTGGTGGCTGTAGGGTGGTGTTGGAGGCAGCAAGGTGGTAGACGCGGTGGTCCGGTCGCCGGAAGTGGTGGTCCGGTCGCCGGAAAGTGATTTTTTTGCGTTTTTGGGGCTGTTTTTGGGAGGGTTTGTGTGGGATGAACAAAACACAGAAAAAAAACCACTAAACTATCATAATATCAAGCAAAAGAAGCATGGAACAAAGAAAAAAACTGAACATGAGCAACTCATACAAGACATGAAGAACAAGAAAAAATTTCAAGCTAACAAGAGAGAGTCTAGGCCTAGAACATGCTCAACATGAAAACAACAAGGAATTTCGTGTAAGCTATGAAACTAAGCATGAAAAAAACTAAACTTGAAGAAGGAGAAAGGGAACCAATTCATGAGAATCAAGGTCCCAAATGGACCCTTCTTCCCTAGAGAGAGTGGACCGTGCCTAAGCTAGGGCTCCTTCTCCTTCCTTGAGCTTGAATGGTCTCCAATGGCCTTTGGAAAGAGCTCTCGGCCGTGGGGGAGTTGGACCACCAACGGAGACACCGAGGGGAGATGAGGGCTGTGTGGATGCCAAGGGAACCTCTCGTGGAGGTTCCTTGGCCAAGCTTGCTTGGTTCGAATGAATGCTTGTGCGTGAGAGAGATCCACACGAGTTGAGTAGAGAAAGGAGGGTTGGAATGTTGAAGATTTGAGTTGAGAGAAGATAGTGGCTGCCTAGAGGGAGTTAAGACTCTACCTTAGGCTATGCCACTCTTTAATTCTTCAACTAATGAGTAAAGATGATAAGGAGGAGTTTAAATACTCAAGGGTTTTCCAAGTGGGCTGGCTTCACATGCAAGTGAAAGTCCACTCCTAAGGAAATGCCCAAAAAACATAAATGAAGACATAACAAAAGGGAAAAGGGTGGACTAGGCACCATTGGCACATGGGTCCACACGTCCCACAAAGTAAAGGAAATACATGTCTTAACTAACAAAGGGAAAAGGGGATAAAAGCCATAGGTTTGGATAGGGACGCGCGCTTGAATGCCTTGGAATCGAAGCATGGTCGATGCTTGAGTGTCGTGGCATTAACGCATCGGCGCCTTGGTGGTCAATCACCGGGACTCATCATCATCTAACTGCTCAAATGGATCGGGTGCATCATCTACCCTTGACAAAGACATTATCTCAATAATTTGTGATTTCAATTCGGAGGTAAACTAAAATGGACCAATGCCAAAATGGACGAAATAGTTGCAAACATATAGCAACAAACAACAAAAAGTTACCGTTGTAAAACGGTAACTTTTTGGGCGTAACGGGGTAGTGCCCAAAATTTTTTAAACTTTTTTAATATTCATTTTTGGGCGTAACGGGGTAGTGCCCAAAATTTGAACTAAAAAATCATTTCTTTAAATTAATTTCAAAAAATCATTCTTAAAAAAAAATCGATCGCTGTTGATGAAAAAATAATTTTCATAATTATTATCATACAAACCGGATCTTGGGCGCAACTTGGTTGCGCCCAAGATTAATTTTTTTTTTAAAAAAATAATCCAGTTTTTGGGTGCAACCTGATTGCGCCCAAAAACAGGTGTGCCATATAAAAAAACAGGTGCGAAGATGAATCCCCTTATGCAAAGCGTTGTTGATGGTCTCTTATTGTAGATCTCTTGTTGCAATTAAATTTGTTGTTCGAGTTTTGAAACAATGGAATACACAAGCCTTATCCATTTGAGCAAGGAAGCATTTGGGCTTTGTTTGGATTACTCTCATGTCCTCTATCTGACATTATAATGTCCGACAATACGTAATTCGAATAAACCCTTGATATCATATATATTCTTCTGGATTATCCAAAGGAAATTGTCATATACCATTAATTCTAATAATGAGTTGAAAACTATCATCACCAATAACAAGTTCTATGTTTAAAATGGTAAAAAGTTCCACAGATGTAAAGAACGCTTTACAAAAGAGAGTTTTCAGACAGCTTCCAAGCAATACAATCAAACTAGAGTCAAAGACAAACTAAGATCAGCAAGATCAAAATGATCCAAACAAGTGATCTGGCCATTTGGATTCCTATAAAAAATTGTGATCCGAAATTATTTTAACATAAAATTCACTTAAGAGATGTCAGGTGCATATAATTCAACACTATTTTTTAAAGCCATTAAAATCTCAATTACAAATTTTTTTTCTTATGAAAATATTCTTGTATAATTTTGTAATAGATCGCCATAGGGGTGGGGGTGGGTCGTGGGGGGAGGGTACAAGTATATATGGGTGGGGTAATTAGAGTAATTAATTGAGGAATGATGACTATTATACTTAGGTTAACAAATTTAAATTTGAGGTGCATATCTATGTTCAGACGTGTATGATTACGTTCAGTTTATTAAAATGCATAGAGTATTTATAATGTGAACTTTTAGTATACTAAAAATAAGAGTGAGGTTCCGGTGCGGAGCACTCTTCCCGTGCGGACGTGCGGACATGCACTATAGGACCTTATTTGTGCACTTTAGAGCCTTATTTGTGCACTTTTGCAAAAAATTTAAAAAATGCTTGGAAAACAATTTGTAAAAGAATTTTTTTTTTTTTGAAAAAGTGCACAAATAAGACATTAAAGTGCACAAATAAGGCCCTAAAGTGCATGCTCCGCACGTCCGCACGGGAAGAGTGCTCCGCATATGATCCAAACTCCTAAAAATAAATATCAAATGTACTAAATATGAATTTCTAGTATACTAATTGTGAATTTCAAAAATAGTTTATAGTTATTATGTATGCAAACTTTTGTTTAGTATTTAAAATGCATGTTAATTAAATGTAAACCTTTAGTATGTTCTAAATATGAGTTTCTAGTGTACTAATTGTGATCCTAAATTTATTTTCCTGAAATTGACCGGATGTGTTTTCTCGTTCTCTGTGTAACATAGGTTAACTATTGCGTGTGAATATTCATATATAGAACTCTACTGTTCATATATACTACTTTGAACAAGTTTATGATTAAAATTATTTCCCCATGGTCTAGGAACCATAGAAACGCTAATGGCTCATATGTTACATGACTATATATATATATTCATCTAAGGTTCATACTTATTCTTCTGAAAATTTCATCTTAATTTCCATACTCTTGGAACTATAGAAACGCTAGGAGTTCATACGTGACATGTAAGTATTAATATATAGTCATATAAGGTTCATACTTATGTGTCAATGTTCATATATAGTCATCGAATGTTCATATATAATAACGCTAAGGTTGATATTAAGTCCATTGTGTTTCATATCATTTTTTGCTTTCATCGTGACTTTCTCATATTCTTCATGTCAAAAGAGTAGAGAAATGTCAATAATAAACTGAGTTATCCACCCTAAAGGGCATTTCATCCATGTCTAACTCACAATATCTCTCTCGGGTATTTCATCGAACGCTTTGTGGCCTTTTCTCAACTCATCCTAAACTTCTCAATCTAGGAATGAATAATCTCGAACAACTAATTGGTTCACTTAGTTGAAAACTCTTAACAACCAAAGCAATTTCTCAACATAGGGAAAAGGCGGAGATGAACTTAGGAACGATGAAGGGGGACAACGTGGAGATCAAATTTTGAAGACCTGGGTGTGGATATATTTGCATGGTTGGCTGAGGTTAGTGCACTTCTAGACTAAGGTTCATGTGTTTTGTGTTAAAGTGAATATTTAGTCACCTTATGGTTCAGAAATAGTACTCTAAAAACTCATAGTTTAATACTCTGTTGCATTTTCTGTGCACTATAGTGTGACTAGGTATGCATGTCTTTCATGTACAAGTGCATATTTAGTACTTTAAGGTTCAAATAAGTCCTCTAAAATAGAGCATATATAGAATCATGTTAGTATTATAGTTATGGAGGCTAGCTATTACAATGGAAAAATAATAACACCTATTTTATACATATTTTAAGAGTCTAGTTGTATAGTAAATTAGATCATTTTCATGCATGTTTTATGTTTTAATAATTTATTTTGTTATATTTTGCATTCAAAGTCTACACTCATATTTTTATTATTTCAGCCATTTTAAATCCAATTTAAATGTAATATAAGACTATTTCTAATGACACCAAACAAGTGGGTGAAGAATGAAATAAAAGGGTGCAAATATCAGCAGCACGTCAAAACAAGACTAGGCCAAAATACTCCATCAAATTACAAGCCCAGTGAAAGTGGGCACGTGAATTCCCAAAAGCAAGCGGGCATGATGTACAATTGGAGCAGCGGCCGGCCCAATACAAGTGCTGGACTGCAACAACTACTTTGAGGAGAGATTTGTTACGTTAGGGGATGGTGGAAAGCCTTGTTGGATTTTGACGTAGCTTTAGTTTTAGAGAAATAGCAACCAATACCCCTTTATTTACCCATTTACATATCTACCCTACCCTCTTTATTTTTTGTAAATATATCCCGTTCAATTTTCCTTTTGGAAAACAAAATATGACATGACAATGGTTTTGTTGTGTAAAAAAGGAAAAAATAATTTTGGCCAAATTTGAAACTGAAAATGAAAAGGGGTATAGAAAACTGAAATAGTTTTTCAATTTTCACTTCATCGTCTCCATCCTCCTGTAAACGAGAGGTTCCTGAAGAACCCAAAATCGAAGCCGAAAGGTTTCTCCTGAAGCTCCATCGTCTCCATCGTAAACTTGAAAGGTTTCGCCTGCTGTAAAACTCCATAATCAGGTACATCGTTAGCGGGAGTCGCGCTTCTGATCCTTCCTCCTCCGACGACACCAAATTGTAGGTGTTCCACCAACGAAGCCATTCAACGCCGTTGGCTTGCGCTTCTGATTCTTCCTCCGACGACGGTGCCAAATTGTAGGTGTTCCACCGACGACGCCATTCGGCTCGCGCTTTCGATTCATCTTCCTCTTCTGTCTATCTCGTTCGAGCCTTCAACACCGACGAGGTATGTCCTTCGTTTTAGGGTTGAAGCCATTCAATGCCATTTTAGGGTAGGTTCACTGATGTTCATTGGGTTTTAGGGTTGAGTCACTGTTGTTCGTTTTAGGGTTTAGTCAGAGTTGTTCTTTTAACCTAAAATGAACTGAACTTGAATGCAGCGATTTATATAAACCTGTGAAAACTGAGTAAAAAAAGACCCTTGTGGTAGAAATGGGGATGGTAACTTAAATTGATTGATATAAACCTATGAGAACCCTGTATGTAGACTGATTGTACTATTTCGTAAGTTATATTGTCGCAGTAAACAATAAGAATGTCAGATAAGTTTTTATTTTTGTCACAATTGCACGAATTACCATTGGTTGAAAACTTCATGTCAGTGTTGTTCATATTTTTGTCACATGGTATAGTTATATTGTTGAAATGAACAATTACAATGTCAGTTTGTGAAACATTAATGTTGTGTGTTAAAAGTTAATGTTTATATTTGTTTCACTTTACAGCTCTCTTCCTCTCGCAACTTACTTCTCTTCTCTTCTGATCTCTACATCTCAGTATGTTTGTTTCAAAATTTAAGCATTTGTTATGAAAACGAGAACCATTTTGTGCATAGAAAAAACTAAAATGTTGATATTCTTTGTTGTTTGTCTATGTCCAACAAGCCAACTGAAGTGCTGTTATCGATTAAAGAATACACGGAGGAATTTGAAATGGCTAAAAAGGTAAAATTTGGTTTTGTTCATTCTGACTAGTTTTTCATATTTGACATCATGTCATGTAGTTTTTAAGTATATGTTCTGTTTGTATTTATTGACCTTATATAATTTGTATTGTTTAGGGTCATTTATTGAGATTTGAAGGGGGAAAAAATTGAAGGCAGAGTCAACCAAAACTGTCGACGTGAAATGTTGAAAATTATTGAGAAATGCCTCTCCCCTGTGGACTGGCATAGGATAATAGATGGTCTATTTGGACCTACTGTGAAGATGGTTCATCGACAAACCTTTTCATGCTAGCTTGTGCATTACGTTTTATTCCGTCAAGTAGAAACGAGCAAGTTGTGGGAGACGTGGTATGACCTGCAAGGACATCTGCTGCGTTTTTCAATGAAGGAGTTCGCACTTGTGACGGGGTTAAACTGTGGTAAAATTAATGATAATGATCTGAAGCCGGATAAGAATGTCGTTAAAGAGGTATTTGATGTACATAATTTGTCCTTGGCTGAGCTGGAGATCCTATTTATGCGTACACGGGATGAGAGCCCTTTGAAATATAAGATGGCATTATTGGTTATATTAGAGGGCGTCATTCTTGGGGTTGAGAAAAAGGTTCGCATAAGCACGGGTCATGTCAAATTATTGAATGATATCGACCGATTCATGAAATTCCCGCGGGACAGGGTTAGCTACATTGAAACTCACTAGGGATTGAGTTCGATGGTGAAGAATAGATTGGAGATGGTACAAACAAGTAGAGACTCAAGTGCAAGGTTGAGTTACAAACTCAAGGGGTTGCCAATGGCCTTTCATGTAACGTATTTTTATGTAATGTATATAGTTTTGAAGGTTGTATTGTAATTACAATATATTGATGGTTTCTTACAAGAAAAAAGAATTATACTGACAAGAAAAATTGCACTTCAGGTATGGCTATTTGAAGCTGTAAAACCAATTACTTCAGCATTTGCACATTTGGTGGATAAGGAGGCCTATCCACGCGGTCTACGATGGTCATCCGATTCACAACCTGATGCGACGACTATGGAGTCTTTCTTGGGGAAGGCCACTTCCCGTTTTATTCCAAATATGGTGTTAATAGAGGAAGAAGCTGAAG
Source organism: Rheum nobile (assembly GCA_027886185.1). Lineage (NCBI taxonomy): Eukaryota > Viridiplantae > Streptophyta > Magnoliopsida > Caryophyllales > Polygonaceae > Rheum > Rheum nobile. The sequence continues at coordinate 751,458 of WOAB01000158.1, read as the reverse complement.
TGAAGGTCTTAAAAGGATGCAAATTTGTTGGAGAAGTGAAGGACACTTACTTTGACAAGGCAGTTGAGAAATTCGAGCTAAGTAATAAGAGGTCTTTCAATGGTAGAAGAAAAGGAAAGAGTGTTTCGTCCCCTGCCTCGGCTGTGAAGTCCTCAGGCATGGATGCAAGATAGGTGATGTGCGCTATGAAAGAGCTTCATGAGCGTATGAGTAATTTGGAAAACCAAGTGAAAGCAAGATTTAGTGCTAAAAAAAACCTTGGGCATAATGGAACAGATGATGAAGAAGAGGACATTAAACAACTCAGATATCCACAACAACTCAGATGCAACAAATGATGAATAAGAGGACATTGAACATGAGGAAGGGAGGTAAGTTAAATGTCAACAATAGTTATTATGTTTTGGGAACTTAGATTTTTATTTCCTGCAAGCTGAAGCAGTATTTTTGTCGGAATGTAGAATAGGAATGTCATATTAGAAAGTTAAAATGTCACTATTTTTCAACTTAATATTGATACACTTTGTTATATTTCTTGTAAGTTCAATCTCTCTTTTTGTCAAACACTGTAATAGGAATGTCATAGTAACAAAATAGAAAGTCAGTGTTTTTAAGTTGGATGGATGCATAAAGCTCTCTTTTTGTCGAATTGTATTTTAGGAATGTCATTTTACAACGTAATATATTTAGATTGATGCACCTAGTTATAATTCTTGTAAGTTAAAGCTAATTTTTTATTTATTGAAGCAGAATGTTGTACATGGTTGTGATGAGGATGTAGAGATGGATGGAATGAGGGGGGGAGGGGTCTGCTTCAAATCCCATACAGGATGACGATGATGGTGACATCCAAGTCAACAATGGTAATTTAGGATATATGGTTGTTTATCAAAAGCAAAAGGATGATGATGATGATGGTGCAGGGGAAAATGCTAAGCTACCAGCTGAATGTGGTGTAGAAAAGCAGAAGGATGATGAAGTTGATGGTGCAGGCGACAATGGCAAGCTACCAGCTGAAGGTAGTGTTGAAAAGGAAAAGGATGATGATGGTGTAGACGACAATGCCAAGCAACCGGGTGAAGGTAGTGTAGAAAAGTAGAAGGATGATGATGTTGAGGGTGCATGTGACAATGGCAAGCTACCAGCTGAAGGTAGTGTTGAAAATGAAAATGATGATGATGGTGCAGGCAACATTGCCAGTGTAGACAAGCAGAAGGATGATGATGATGATATAGGCGACAATGCCAAGCTACTAGCTGAAGGTAGTGTAGTAAACCAGAAGGATGATGATGTTGAGGGTCCAGTTCAGGATGAGGGGAAATATGGAGAAACGATGACAGAAGAAGCAAATGTGGAAGGAGAAGTAAAGGCTTGTGAAAATGAAGAAAAAGATAAGAAAGAACAAAAAGTATTCGCAAGAAAGACTCGTTCAAAAAAGAAGAAGGATGATGAAGATGGTTCAGTTCAGAATGAGGGAGAAACTACAAAAGGGACGACAAAAGAAGTTCAGATATGCATCAATAATTAAAGATGATGACATACTTTAATAAATCTTCCAACATCTTATTTATGAAAAAAACTTATTTGCAGACGCTAGATGTAGCGACAAAAGAAGCTGAGGTGGAAGGAGACGCTACCAAAGAAATAATTGGAGTCTCAACAAGAAAAACCCGCTCAAGAAAAATAATACAACTGCTAAACAGAGGGACCATCCTGTCAGGAAGAGAGGAATGTCAAGACTGTAATAACCCCTAAAAGTCCCAAACGGTCGTTTTGTAAGAAAGATGTGATGGACAATTTCTGTAATCTCTGTAATAATCTATTGAACGTAATCTTATACGTTTAGTAAAGTTTTGGGGTCATAAAGTATTTGGGAGCGCTAAAAATAAGAGGTTTTAGCATGTCCTCGTACGAGACCCGCAACCAAGGGCCAAAAGACGCGATCGCAGCAGTTTCGCGACCGCGGATTGAATCAGCGGGCGCGGATTCGCCCAGAAGCAAACCACGATCGCGGCTCTGTTTCCGCGACCGCGGAAACCCTGTTCGCCTTCGTCTTCATTCTTTCCCGCGTCTCGTCGTTTCGTTTGCCGGCGTTTCGCCGATGGGGGAGGCCGATCGCTTGGAGTGCTTGGCGTTGAGCTCCTATTCCCCTATAAAAGGAGGTCGTGGGAAGCTCAAATCTTCATCCACAGCTCCAAGCATCAGATCCCCATCTCCCTCTCTCGTTTTTGTGTATCGCCAGAGTTCTAGAGTTCGTCGGAGTGTCGTCGGAGTTGTTGGTGGTCGCCGGAAGTGCCTTGGGAAGCCTTGGAAGTGGTGGTGTTCGCGGTGGTGAAGTAGTCGTCGACGTCATCATCGTTGGTAAGCTCGGAACGCCTCCAAATCCGTTGTCGGAAGGGAGAACCGCGACCGCGAGTATGAACTCCGCGACCGCGGCTCTGCCCAGGTTTCCGCGACCGCGGATATGCTAACCGCGACTGCGGCTTGCCCTAGGTAGCACGATCATGACTTTGGCAACCACGGCCGCGTCTCAGTCTTTTATTCCCTTTCGTTCGTATCGTTTATTCGTTTCGTATTATCGTTTCGTTCGTATCGAATCTAATTTAGGGTTCCGTCGTTTGTTTCATCGTCGTCGTAGGAATCCGTACTCAGATTCCAGTCTCCAGATCTCAGAACCCGACATCTTTGCTTCATCTAGATTAAGGCAAGTGGCGGTTCACTCTTGCTTATCATTTCATATTTCCTTTAGTTATCAATTACTTGATTGTTAATTAAATTGGAATGAAGTGTTGTTTTCTTTTAGGAACAGATTTATTAAAACAATGTGTTAAAATATGATTCTATAATAGGTTGTATATATTGCTAGAAACAACGCTATTATACATGATATTACCGTGATGGTATTGGTGTGGATTTATGTATGAACTTACATGTGTAGTTAGAACGAGTATTCGTAAGAACGCTATGTACCTTGCGAGGTCTAGTCGTTTCTTTATAACTGGTATTAGGAGGATTTTGCCCTAGTACATTTTGGTCATGACTGTACCCTTATTCAGGGTAGGTGCACACAGTTGGTGCTAACAATCGGGATTAATTCCCAAGATATCTATCGTGTCGAGATGATATATATTAAAAGCTTTAACGTGAATGTACGTTTTGTAACTAAATAAGATGAGTGCGGTTATGCACATAACTAATGAACCTTCAGGCGAGAAGTACAACTTGGAACTTGCCCGGACTTCAGTTAAAGTAGGTCTTCTTTTCAATCTGGATTCGCATTGTACGGTGAGATTGGTCGTGGACCCAAATGATCAAGTCGTTTTTAAAAGCTTGTGTGAAAACTAAAACATTCCCAAACACTTGTCATACGTTTCCCATAAGACTCAATTCCTTTGGAGTCTTCTCTTGTTCATTCCTCTTCTTATTTTTCGATAGAAGTATTGAGGTTCACTGTCGTCATCGGCTATTATTCGAGAAGCGATGTGAGTAACCTAATACTAATACTTAGAACCTTTTTTGTACCCTTGCATAGTCTTTCATTAGACTAACCAACCGGTTATTTTCCTTTGCATGGTTGGCTGGTGTCATTCGTCTCATACGGCATATCAGGTAAACTTCCCTTTCCGTGAAGGCCATAATTCGATGATGAGGGCAGATGATGATTTAAGTGTTTTTCCAAGGGTGAAGATCCTAGGCGTGAGATCGCTCAGATCAAAACTCCTTCATGGCGTTTATTAATTTTTAAGACTTCCGCTGTATTAAACAATTCTGTATTTGGTTTGTCAAACAGTTGTAAGATCATGACGTTGGTCTGAATATCATTTGGGTAATTTATGGTATTTAATAAAGTTTGTATTATTATATAGTTGTTATAAAATGATTTAAGCCTTGGGTAACCCTAGACGTGTAATCTGAGGTCACTGGCGGTAATACTTTTAAGGGAGAATTTTGGGGTGTTACAAAGACAAAGCTGATAATCCCAAACGATGCAAGGTTTCAACGTCCAAAGGTATTTCAGACACGTTTAGATTGTGCCGTTGGTTAGACTCGAAGGAAAGGTAAGGAAGTTGTCCCTCTTGTCTTGATGATATGAACGCGTGTTTGAGATGTTAAATAAAACATCTTATGTTGTAGTGAGGAATTTGAGTCTCCAACTGGAGAACATCTATAGAAGGATTTTTTGAGACATTGTTACAACCAATGGGGTGGTTGAGATCTTCGGTAAGCCTCTTTCATTTTTTATATAAATTTTCGTGCAGCAAGTCTTCAATTTCTAGTATGACATCTATTATATTTTTTGCTTGTAGCACTTGGACGAATGTATATATTATCTTGGTTGTCGTGTGCGTGACAAACCAGTGGCAATATTGGACACCTATTTTCAGCGAAACTTGGACAAGGAAATGAAGAGATGGTTGTCATATAAAGAAAATTATGTTGCTGATCCATCTAAGATGAGATACCTACGTGGGGAAGTGCCTGCACTTTATGGGAAGGATTGGAAGGACGTGGATCGTATATACCTCCCCTTCAATTTCAAAGAAAAACATTGGGTTGCTCTGGAGATACAACTAAGTAAATGGTATGTCACTGTATACAATCCCGACGTCAATTTGTTCAAATTGTCAAACGTCCATAGGTTCCTTGCAGAGTTGACATTTATTTTGCCTGTCATGATAGCACAGTATGAGCCCTTGGCAACAATTTATGATGATAGGGGGGGAAATCCCCTAAATGTGACTCGTGTTCCTACATTGGAGAGAAACAAGAGAGGGTAAGTTGTTTACATTAATTATTCAATATTTGGTGTGAAAGTGGTTATAATATCAGGAAACAAACTATATTTTTTACTTGTGCAGGGGCGATTGCGGCGTCTTCACGATCAAGTACATAGAAATGCTAAGTTCTAGACGTCAAAACATCGTGAACGTGGGTGACAATTTTGTGGATCACTATAGAAAAAGGATAGTCGTTAGTATTTTCGATATGAAGTGGTTTGACTAGTGAAAGATATCTTATTCACTTTCATGTAATGTTTGGGGTAGTTAGGATAGTGTGGTATGATTTCGATTGTGTAGCTTTTGCTAGAATTGACTTGTCTTGGTGACAATAAGTGGTGTTCAAATTATTTTGGAAATCTAGTAAAATTGCTTGGTGCATTCCTTCTTGGCTAGATGTAGCTATAAATTTTCGTTGTAGATGCATACTTCTTGTCGGTTGTGTTCATAATCCTGTTAGTGAAGTTTATAGTTTGCATACTTCATGTCAAATGTATTTATAATTCCTGTAAGTGAAGTTTATATTTTGCATACTTCAGATTTTTGTCACATTGTATAATTCTATTCTCAGAATTATCCTTTTCTTTTATGCTTTTGTTTTGGGTTATATTTTTTTTTATAATATTTTTTGTGTTTACCTTTCTGTTTACCTTTTTAATAATATTTATTTTTGAATAAAAGGTAAGACTAAGCCCTATTATCCCCCAAAGCCGTTCTTCCATTTATCCCCAAATTCCATCCAAAAAGCTTATTCCCGAAGCTTCTTTCTCATTAACGCGACTATGCAACTTCCATCATTGTCATCAGACATTTTCTTCTTCCCCAGAACGCGACTCCGCTTTTACTTACTTCCTCCATATTTCCCTATTAACGCGACTCCACTTTTTCTTACTCCCTACAACTCCACTTTTTCTTACTTACTCCCTTAACGTGACTCCGCAACTCCAGTTTTTCTTACTCCTCCCTCTCCGAACTGATCTTCAACCTCTTAACCGCATAACAAAAAAAACCCTAGAAAATTGCAGTGCTTAGAGGCGGTAAAGAATCCAGTCCAATGAATAGCGGAGAGAAAAGGAAGAGAAAAGAAGACGACAGCCAGGGTCGAAAGAAGAAGAAACAGAGAGACAAAGTGCAGGTCAAAGGCAAAACAATTCTGACAGTCCCATAGCCAAAAATTTTGGGAAATGCGGGTCGAGGAGCTCAAAAGCAAAAACAGTAAAGGCGAAAAAACCCATAATCTTTAAAGGAGATGTAAGTTTTCTACATTTTGTCCTTTTAGGCTTCACAAATGGTTCAATTTGTATATTTTGTGTTTGTTTATAGTATTTTCAATTGTCCTATCAGGCTTCTGAAATTGTTCAATTTGTATATTTTTAGTTTGTTTAGGCTTTTTTTGTTTCATTTATCCTGTCAGGCTTCACAAATGGTTCAATTTGTATATTTTCTGTTTGTTTAGGGTATTTTTCATTTCTTTTGCAGATTAGGTACAATTATTACAGAGGGGAAACATTCTACGAATAAATTAACATTAACTGTAGGGTGAACTTTGTTCATGAGATTGAAAACAAGTTGACATATGCGAATTGGCAATGGGTTTTGGATGGACCGTTTGGAAAAGTAATGAAAATGTTGCAGTATGTATCTCTTTCTTCACAGACATTGCATGCAACTCTATTCAAGCAACTTGAAATAAAAAATAAGTGGGAGTCTTGGTATGAGGTGGCAGGGAAAGAGTTGAGGTTTTCGATCAAAGAGTTCACTTTCATCACTGAACTGAATTGTGGGGAAATTCCAGTTGTGGATACTAAAGCTGACGGGCTAGTAATGGAGCGATTTTGTGGTTGTCCTGGTGGTCCTAAGACGATAGTAAAAGATGTTTACAACAGATTCAAAGAACATCGTGAGTTGGACAACTACAAACTGAAGTTGGCACTGTTGTTGATAGTTGGGGGTCTATTGCTAGGAGGGGATACGAAGAGGCTGGTGAAGCCGCTGCATGTTAGGCTATTGGAGAATATGGATAAGGTTTGGAATTATCCATGGGGAAGGTTTGCTTATGAAGAGCTTCACAAGTATTGACCACAGCACTGGCCAAAAGGATGCAAATAGTAAAGAAGACAAAACTACTCTCCAACCTACCAAGAATTCCATATTCCATTAAAGGCAAGCCAGTTTTGGTTTAGGTAGTTATTTTATTAATTTTTAATGGTTCAAATATGAATTACTGAGTTTTATGGTGTCTGGATGGAGTGGTACTCATAGTGAAACAATAGTGTGTTTTATTTGCAGCATAGTAGTATACTTTATGCTATAGTGTGACCGAATGTTTGAATACAAGGTGACAGGATCATCGTGAATATAAAGGATGTTATTTGTTGTTTGATTGAAACAACATACTAGTTTTCCATCATAGTTTTATGTGCATTCTAGATAGGTTTATGTGCATTCCAGTCAGATTTTTGGTTACATGGTGACCTGATTTAAATTATAGGATGACAGGATATAATGATTTAATGTATCATAATTTGCTAATACTCAAACCGTTTGTTATTGTAGATATGGGTATGGGAAGCTGTGCCAACATTTGGTCTCCAATTTGCATCAAAGTTGAGAGAATATGCAATGCCTCGAGGTCTTCGTTGGTTTTCAGATGAAGCCCTTGAACATGGAGTGTTGGAGTTGTCTTTGGCTGATCCTACAAATGTGGTTAAGCCCATTCTTATTCCCAATGAGGATGAGGTGGATAAGTTGTCCAACTGCTACTATGCTGATGAAAATGATGACCCGCATTTTGACAAGATTGTGAAGGAAGCAATGGAGGGTTTGAAAGAAGGGAAATGGGAAGAGGAAGCAAGGAAAAGATGGAGTGAGCCCGAGTAATGCATATGTGCATTCATTAGAGGTGATAAGTGAGATGTTCAGAATGATAAAGAGGATAGAAAAAGGAGTGCTTGAGAGGATGTGAAGGCTAGAAAAGAGGGTATCAAAGCAGGATGAGGTGCCTAAGAGTAATAGTAAGGGGAAACCAAAGAGGTATTTGGATGAGGATGATGATGATTTTGAATCCTATGATGAGTCTGATGAGGAAGATGGGGAAGTTTATAAGGATGACTAGGAAATAGAGGATGATGAGGTAGAGGATAAGGAGGTTGAGAGTGAGGATGATGATGATGATGATGATGATGATGACGACGATGATGATGATGATGATGATGAAGTTGGTGATGGTGATGAGGGTAATGAGAATGAAGAACTTCGCCAGGGTTGTGATAAAGAGGAGGAGGAGGAGAAGGTAGAGGCTGAGGTTAAGAGTCATGATGATGAGCAGGAATCTGATGATGGTAATGATGAAGTTGGTGATGGTGATGAGGGTAATGAGAATGAAAAACTTAGCCAGGGTGGTGACAAAGAGGATGAAGGGAAGGTAGAGGCTGAGGTTGAGGAAAAAAAGGTAGAGGATGAGGAGGAGGAGAAGAAAGATGATGACAAGGCAGATGAGGTTGAGGGGCATAGGAAGGTAGAGGCTGAGGTTCAGGAGGAAAAGGTAGAGGATGAGGTGGAGAATGTAAAGGGTGAAGACAAAGAGGTATGAAATATGCTCCTCTAAAATTACTACTTTGACAGTCTTATTTGTACCATGGTGATAGGATTTTTAGTCATGTATGTCATGTAGTTTGACATGGTTATTATGATTGCAGGATTTTGATAATTCTATTGAGGGTAACAATGATGTTGAGGGTCCGAATGTTATAATGGGCATTGTTCAAGACCTAAATGAAAAGGTTGGGGATGGCGAAAAGGACCAGGAGCATGATTTTACTAATGATCTTGAAGGAGCACCGGAGGTTACCCAGCAGGAGGTTACCTAGAACGAACCTCTTGAAGTGCTAGCCGTTGTGGTTGATGTATCCAACAAGGGAAAACCCAAAAAGAAAAATAAGCAGACTCCCCCACCGAACAGGTTCCTTCCTAGCCGTATCACGAAGACATCCGTCAAAAAGCCAACACCTTACACATATGAGAAAAAGGGGGGAAATGTGAAGAAGATAACCAAGAATTCACAGGTGAAGGAGATGTCTGCTTTGCTACAATGGATGAATGATGAAAGGTTAGTATCTCACAAATTTAATAATTTTGAAGTATCTCATGGATTTAATTACGCCTTCGTAATGTTTCAACTATAAGCCAAGAGTTGGACTAAGTGGTGAATCGATGGACAAGGACTGGTTTTGCCTATTACTGGAACCAAAAGCTTGACTGAATGATGGTGTAAGTTATTTAAATATGATGTCAAATTAGTTCACTATTGGGATTTATTGCAATGTCTAACAGGATGATTTATATTTTTTTAAAGCAAATGGATGAGGTTTATTATTATATCTGTAAGGCGCTTCTGGAGTCTGAATTTAAACACAAGGCCACAGTATTGGATGTTTTCTAGGCTGATGATTATAAGGATGCATTGAAATACTATGTAAAAAATCATCAAACTATTCCACCTATACTTGAACGTGCACTTGAATACATTAGGGGAAATAGGCTTGTAGTGTATGGGTCCTGTTGGGATGATGTGGACTTCATTTATGTCCCCTACAACTTCCTTAATGAACATTGGGTGGCTCTAGAGATCGTTCTACAGTAATGGCAGACAAATGTATATGATTGTAATATGGATTTGAACAGTAACTTGGACGTAGAAAACATGGTGTTTAGGGTGACCAAGTTCCTCACTTCATCAGACAGTACCAGCCACTTGCCAAGAAATTTGAACATCGGGGTACTGAAGAGTTTACATTTTCAAGAATTCAAGGAGGGAAGCAGAACAAGCGCGGGTAAGTCGAAATATCATTTCCCTTACCAATTTTAGTATATACTTCATCTAACTAACTTTATTGCATTTTGTGTTCGTATTCATGACTGTGGGATATACATTCTGAAACACATAGAGTTTCTCAATGCTGGTTGAAAAAATATTGACATTGTGGCAGACAAATTTATCAACGGCTTCAGGAGCGATATGACTCACAACGTGTTTGACGGGGTGTGGAGGTCGAACTTAAGGAAGCCCGAGGTTTAAATTGGATGTTTGGATAAAACATTAGGTTCTTTTTGTGTTTTGGATGACATTTGTTTAGATTATGTACAATGTTATGACAACTTGAACAAAGATGTGGTAGTTGAATGGCAGTTATGTGCGTGTAGGTTAAATGGAAGTTACATGGCAGTTAAATGGCAATTGTTAGTTGGCAATTGAATGGCAGTTCTGTAAAATAGTATAGATACATTGACTGACTTTATAATATACATATAATAAAGTAGCATGACAAGATGAATGTAAGAGGGATGTGGGATACATAAATTACTATGATAGGACATTAACACTACTAACTCCTATTTAGGAGAGAAAAGAAAACCGTCATAAATCTATTCATAACTGCCAACCAACGCCTCTTTATATACCCGTAACTCCCAACCAACTCCAATTTACGAAGATAAGTACATACCAAACAGGATATATAAATTACCATGACATGATATTAACACTACAAACTCCATTTTAGGAGAGCACCCTAAACCATCAAAAATCTATACGTAACTTCCAACCAACGCCTATATATACCCCCTCTTTGCCACATTTCCTCATCGACAACTTGTCCCAACATCTTCCTAATCTACACAAGTCCACATTCCCTCCTCTTTCTTCGTTCCCATGGATGAACAGCTGGCAGAACATAGGGTGTTTACCATGATCCATACCGGCGGGAGAATCGTCCCTATGAGGGGACAAATGGCCATAAATTCCACCCACTTCTACCAGGGTGGCATTACCCAAAACTGGTCGTCGTTGGCTGAAAGGGTAAAAGACATTTGGTGGCTCATTAGCCAACTTTATAATTTTAACAATTGTGAACGGGATGCTTGTTACTTCTTTGAAGTAGTACCCCCGCTCGACAGCCCTCGTACCTTGAGGGCCTTGCATAAGTGTGGAGATTCCGCCGCCCTTGTCGCCCTTGGTAAAACAGTGGTTTTCATTAATATATATGTCTTGACCGGAGATGTCGCCGACGTGCTTCAGCCACGCGACGTCCGAGCCTCATCCATCTCCTCCGCAGGAGATGTGTTTATGTAATATTTAGTATTTTATTAAGTACTTTAGTGTAGTGACTATGTAATGTCACGTAGTTGTTAGTACTTTATGAAGTATTTTGGAATGCATTTTAGTGTAGTGACTATATAATGTCACGTAAATCTAGTGCTTTATGAAGCATGTTATGTATTTTCATTTTATATAATATAGTACTTTATGATAATGTCGCGTAATTTCAAACCATATTAAAGACAACAAGCCAAGTCAGTGAGTATGACATGATTGGTTATGTTTTTCCTATGTGGTTTTCAGATGCCACTCATGTTGGTAGGTAGGTTGTTTAAAACTATATTGAATCTGTCATGATATATATGGAAGAATAACAAGTGCGTAAAGGGGTACAAAATGGAGATAAACTTGTGTCATATCAATTTAACCTAAAGTAGTCCATATTGAACGAGTCAAGATATATATGGAAACACGACAGAATTGTATTACATTAACTACTTTCGACTAATTATCATTTCTACCAATTCGAACCACACAAATTACATTAACTACTTTTAAACCATACCGACCATGACTTGCTTATGCGTTCGAAGAAAAGAAAGTTCACAAGAAAAAAGTCATAAACAAATTACATTAACGAGGTTCAAAAGTAATATGAGTTGTAAGAGATCCTTCAAGAGTTTGGATCTCTTACTACACATATTAACAAAAGAGATATTTCAAGAGTTTGCATCTCTTACTACACATCTTAACAGGATGCGTTCAGCATCAAACGAGAAGAAGCATCAACATCAAAAGTATTTGTGGTTCAAAAAAACAATTAACCTGATCATGGGGCGGCTGCGGGGTTAGGACAATTGCATGCGTTATGACTGAGGGTGCTACAACTTCCACACCTTCTCCTTAGACCCCTATATTCTCCACGTGACGGGATTCTTTTCTTCCTTGGTCTTCCTGATTTCCTCCTAACTTTCGGGGGCAAGCATGCTTTATTCAAGACAATGTCAGGAACTTCCCAACACTCAAAGGCATAGACCGGATACGATGTTTCCTTGTATACTTCCTTCCACTTTTCAGCCGTAAATAAAGGATGCACCAACTGTATAGAATCGACACCACAATCCTTGGCAGCCGCTATGGCATGCGCACAAGGAATTTGGTCAATTTGGAATGCGTTGCAGTAGCATGTTCGAGCATGGAGGTTTAACAAGAATGTAGTTCCATTGGCATGCACTTGAAACTCATATTGATTCAACCTAGTCACAACCATTGCCAACAATCTCAAATAATGAACTTGTAGCTCACGACACAATGTCGGGATCAGCACTTCTGAACAAGATTCTTCCTTTTTTCTCCGTTCACAAAACCACTGAATCATGACATTCACTATACCATCAAGAAAGCCAATCAGCGGCATTCAATGCGGCCCCATTAATCGACTATTAACGGATTCCGCATTGTTAGACGTCATAAGATTCAATCTATTCGCGGGCATATGCAACCTTGTCCACGCTTCAAATCCAACACCCCTTAGGTAGGTACCCACTTCCGGGGACTGGGCGCAAAGTCTTGCAAACTCACGATTGAACTCATGTTTGGTGTAGGCTTGATTTGCCTTTTGTTATAGAATCCATAAGTCAATCCTTTTAAATTTGGCCTTCACATTTTGAAATAGGTGAAGTGTGCAACAACCATGCTTCGCGAAGATGTAGTGCTCTCATAAACCTTTGTAAATGCTTCCATGAAGGTCAGACACAAAGACGAGGTCATGCTCGTCGGCTACAACAAAACGTAGGTATCGGAAAAAATATGACCATGGGGTGTCATTCTCGCTGTCAACTATAGCAAATGCCATTGGATATATATGTCTGTTTTCGTCTTGTGCCACTGTTACTAGAAGTGTTTCTTTGTACTTTGATCATGAATAGGTACCATCCATAGTTATGACCTACAATAAATTTCACTCAGCTTTACAAAATGAGAGTCTACACATGACAATACAATACTTAAATGCTACAATAGACTACATATATTTGACAAAAACTAAATTGACAGTGACAAAACTTATACTTACCTTTCTTAAAAACTGCATTCCATTGCGCCAAGCATCCAAGCTGAAAAAACAATACTTGAATTGACGATTAGAATCTACTTCAACATGTGTGTCTGTCCTTGTATTCATCCTTTCCAGCATGTACATGTATCCATGAAGCCGCTTGTAGCTTTGCTCAGCTATGCCTCTTATCCTGTCTATGGCGGTTAAACGTGCTCGATTTGCCTTGTCGTAACTAACTTCCACTCCCATTTTCTTCATTAAGTCTTGAATTTATGTAGCACGAGGTCTATTACATGTACCGGTTGTGTTAAAGTTGTAACAGATTAAGGTTAGTTAATATACATACTGATAAATATATGCGTACTGACAAGATTGTTTACTTACCTTGACATTATGTGGTCAATAATTACGCTTGAACTTACATGTGTGTGGTGGTTATGCCAAAGCTTCATGCCACATGTATGTTGTCCACAATACTTCCTTACTTCAAACAATCCTGTTTTGCCAAGAGCGGCCCCACAACAAAAAAAGGTGCAACTAGGATCAATGCACCTTACCACATATAACTTCGTCTCCGACTTCTGGACATGCATCTGGAAGCGCTTCTGTAATGCCATCAAGGATAAACGATCCTTAAGATCCTTCTTGCAATTGAAATGCTCTCCAACTTTTATTTCCAGATCATTGCATCTCACCCCATCACCCTCCATTGGCTCTTCCAAATCATCCAATTGCCTTTTACTAAACTTTTTGCTACGATGGTACTTGGCTTCAATCTATTCGAGAAATTCCTCATCAATGTTTATAAATAAGTTATCCACTTCATTAGTGTCATCCAACAATGGTCCTTCAAAGTCATCTTCCCTACAATCTTCCTCAAAATCATCCTCAAAGTCATCCCAAACATCATGCACAATATCTTGCCCAACGTCTTCCCCATAATCATTGTCAATCTCAATACATTCATGTATTCTTTTCCTTCATGTTGAAGACCTTGTTTGTCCCCCATCAGTTTCCGAATTTGCCTCAGATTGGCTCACCAAGTCAACTATTTGTACTTCCCCATTGTTGTCAGGACAAATTTTTGGTTTCATTTCATACATGTCACAATCAACTGTATTCGGGACAACTTCAGTGGTACAATTGTCGCTTACCATGTTTCTCTTGTCCGATTTGGTACCATTTGTACTTGGATGACCACCCATCATAACCTTGGCCTCTGCCTCTTGACTTTGTGATAACGGTGGCGGAGTCATACACACTATGATGTCGGCCTCACATTTAAATACTCTGTGTTTGCAAATTCTTTGTTTCCTTTCTTTTTCAAACTCACATATAACTCGATAGGCCAAATAGCATCTTCTGATTGCAAGTTCACAAATTTGAAAGCATCAAGGTCCTTGTCATCTTTGACATCGAATGGTTGTAACTTTGGTTTCCACGGTGACAGATATTTGAGCTCCATTTCATCTATCCCGTCAATGCATTTTATCTTCTCATCCAACCTTTTCCTCAGATTTGAGTAATTGATATCTTCAGACACAACAAGTGCTTTTGACGTTGTGATCCCATCGAAAAACCACCTGTTATATGAAGAAAAAGCAAACACTAGACAATTACTTTATGACAAACGTTGACAGTATAGTGTCTAACACTGACAGTATTATGACGGACATGACTAACAACGACATTAGTTATAAAAGTTAGGGTTTTAGCCCATCCTGAATTGAAGATAGAAAGGGTTTTCTAGCCAAACGGGACAAAATTGTGTAGGAAAAACAAATATTTTAGAATCAAGGAACAAATGTGAAAGTCAGATTTGAGTAATGCTAAAAAAGATGCTGAAAGGTTGTTCTTTCTTGTTTAGGAAACCACAGAAGAATGTCTTGTAAAGAAGACTAAATGTGAAAGTCAAAACTCACCCATTATTTAATTCTTCTATTCCAAAGACATTTTTTTTAGCAAAGGTTAAATTTTATTGATAGTGTTAGGAAAAAGGCCTAACATCCTAGTTACACGCTTGCTTACTAAGCAAGTAGACAACAAACAAACAACTAACAAACAAACTACAATAAGAAACTTAGAAACACAAACACCAATCCAAAAACAGAACAAAACAAACTAGAAACGAAATACAATACAAGGTAAGCTAGAAGAAAGGAAAAAAAACATGGAAATCAGACATGTAATCTCCTCCTCATTGTCATGCCACGCCTACCTCTCAACTTGAGCTTGTGGATGATCCTAAATTTACAAGCATGAATAATGGCTGAATCACAACCATCAATGTCCACAACTCCCTCTTGGAAAATGATCTTGTTTCTGAGCTGCCAGGTATAGTAGATTGTACAGATTATGGACATCAGTTTGCACTTGAAAATGTTGTTATCTCTTCTTTGACAAGCAACAAACCAATTCCACCAATCTATCAAATTCTCTTTAGTGACACCAATACCCTGCCAACACAGGACTTTGCCAAGAATTTGCCGAGAAACATTACAATCAAACCAAAGGTGCTCCTCTGACTCTTCACTTGATCCACACAATACACACTTATTATCTCTGATAATACCCCAGGCATAAAGTCTCTAAGCAGTAGGTAGTCTCTTAAGAGTTGCAAGCCAGCATGTAAAAGACCAATTTTTTGACTGAGTCCCTGTCCATAACAAGCCACACCAAGGAATATCAGGCCTAGGAGACTTGAAGAAACCATAGATCTTAGAGCAGTCCAGATTACCATTTGTTTTGATGAGTTGCAGCTGATCAATATTCTGTGTCAAAGGAAGAAGCTGGTTTTTAAGGAGAAGAAGTGTCTTCCAAAGCCAAGAATCAGAAGGCTTGGGAGACATATCCCACACAGACCTCCCCTTCAGAACATAGTGATTGGCCCATATAGTCCAGATGTTGCTCTTGTTCAGAGTAAAATCAAACAAGAGTTTACTAAGGAGAGTTTTATTCCATGATAGCAGCTCCTTGAAATTAAGCCCCCCTTTATCAAAGCCACAACAAACATTCTTCCAAGCCACAAGGCTTCTTTTCCCACTAATCTCTCCTGGCCATAAGAAAGATCTACAAATGCTTTCAATCTGCTTAATCACTTTGATAGGAAGAAGTAAAGACTGCATCCAAAAAGTAAGCACACCCTTAATGACTGATCTAATAACCTGAGCTTTGCCAGCATAGGACATCTTCTTGGCCATCTTGGATTGAATGGTGCTCTTAAGTCTATTAAACAAAGGGATGTAATCACAAACTCTAAGCTTCTTAGAGTGAAGAGGAGTACCAAGGTACCTGATAGGAAAAGTGCCAATAGCATATCCAAGGATACTGGTGCACTCATTCTTGTCAGTTTCACTAAGGCCACCAAAAGTAACTGTGGTTTTAGCTTGGTTAGCTTTGAGCCCAGACTCATCCCCAAAACAGACAAGGCAATTCTTGATAAGAAGAAGAGTAGACTTGGAAGGTTTACAGAAAATCAAAAGATCATCAGCAAAAGCAAGGGAAATAATCTGAGTCTTTTTGCATTTAGGATGGAAATGGAAACCTTTAGTAGTACTAAGCAACTTAAGTCTTCTATCAAGCATCTCCACAACAATAACAAAGAGGAAGGGAGAGAGGGGATCACCTTGCCTCAGGCCTCTTTTCCCAGGGAAAAAACCCTTAGATTCTCCATTGATAATGACTGAATAATAAGGAGTAGTGACAAGTTCCATGATCCACAAAACCAGTTGTCTTGGGAAGTTCAGAAAAATCATAGCATCTTGTAAGAAAGTCCAGCTAACACAATCATAGGCCTTTTGGATATCAAGATTTATTATGCATCTAGGAGAGACATCAACTCTGTCATACCCCCTAACCAACTCTTGAGCAACAACAACATTATGGCTAATAGATCTGCCCGGAATGAAGGCACTTTGTGAGGGAGCAATGACTTTATCAAGGAGAGGTCTCACTTTATCAACAAGGATCTTAGAGTTGATTTTTAATAAAGTGTTACAACAAGCAATGGGCCTGTACTCCTTTACATATAAAGGATCGTCTACTTTGGGAACAAGGCAAATGAAAGTTGTATTGAGTTGTTTAAGGAGTTTCCCTCTTCTAAAAAATTCACAAACAGCCTCACACACTTCATTACCAATCAAGCTCCATCCATGCTTAAAAAATCAACTACCAAATCCATCTGGACCAGGGGATTTGGTATTCCCAATATAAAAAACAGCATGTTGGATTTCTGCATAAGAAGGGATGCAACATATGTCTTCACTATTATCAACACATAGTATAGGTCCTTTAAGAGAGGAAAAAGAACCTAGACAATCATTAACAGAAGTACCAAAGAGATTTTTGTAGAAGTCGATCACTTCATTCACAATATCATCTTGCTGATCAATGCTGTTACCATTTCTATTCCAAAGACATTGAATATGCAACGAAAGCCTTTTTTGAAGATTTGTGGATTTAAGGTTTTGTGGTGTTACGTGGTTTTGTACAAGTTTACAGTTGGGGTTATTTTAGGTAAAGACTAACAAGTCGTTAAAGGGGTAGAAAATGGAGGGAAACTTGTTCACTTTTGGAGGGAAAACAAAGGTCAAATCATGGAATGTACTATATTAATAGAGGTCATATCAAGTAATTATTTTTGAAATAATATTAAAAAAGGAAACATGGCCAAAAAATGAAAACCCTAGATAAATGCATGATCGATCTTTCCCCTTCTGATTCTTTGCCCAACAACCAAAACCCTCTCCTTCTTGTTCATTTCGCTGAGCCGAGGTCCTTCACTATGCCGAACACAAGGTAATTACACTAAATAAATAGTTATATACTATGTACATAGCTAATGTTTCTGTTGCCACGCGTATGGTCCTTTTCATGGTTTATGTTGCCAATTGCTTGCTATTTAGTATGTAAAATTTTGTGAGTTTTTTGTGTGCTTTTCGTAGTGGGTCAATCTGGTAATTAGAGGGTCACATAAGCAAGCATATAACAGGTTGTTTTTTGCTGGAATTTGGCTTTGTTTCTGTAGTTCAACTGAAGTCCAATGTTAGACAGCGACACCTCAAGTTATCAAAGCGGGGACCGCAGAAAATATGAATTTCCACTTATATCTCCTACACGTTCTGAAATAGAAGAGAAGTTGCAAGAAGAGTTAGAGATGTTGCTAACGAATAGCCCACATTCCCAAATGTTGGATGAAATAATCACATGCCTACGTATTGAGAAACATAAATTTGGACAAAGAATTATGGAACTCAATACAAATGAGATGCACTTTGAGGCTACAATTAGGGAACTCCATGCAAGGGTGGCAGAACTTGAAGGTGAAAACAATACACTACACTCCCAGAAAAAATTGAGCAAACTTGTATTAAATCATATTTGTGCGTTTGGTGTTGCTGTCATTGTAGGGATTAGTGCTTTTAACATTTGGTATCGAGCATGTAGGTCATAACTATGAAGTATGTACTTGATAACTTTGGTTTTTTATGTAAGAGGATGAATTAAATTTCGAATAGTATTTCTTGTAAGTGGTAAGTATCATGGTGTAGCATGGTTGATTCTACATGTCAGAGTGCCAAGACTTTGATGTCACTCTTCATGTAAGTTTTGCAAATTCAAAAACAACGCTAACACTAGACACACAGACAATAGTTATCAGTACACTGGATATCATTACATTGCTAGAAAAAAGGATAGTTGCCAGTACTCAAAAACAGATCGACCAACACTCGCATCACATCGAAATTTTATGGATCCTGCTCCTTCACGCGAAAAGCACAACCTTCATAGGTGCTATTTGCAACACAATGGCATAACATTTTGCGCCAGTGCCAGTACTGTCAATGTCCAACAAAACGGTTACGCAATATTTTAATGCATCTGATAAACAACAAAGTTTTGTTACCGAGAAATACCTTTCCAATAATATAAGGGTTTCCAACAATAATAAGCAATGATCTAGCACGAGTCATGGCAAAATTGAACCTCTTCGGGTTGCTCAAAAATCCCAAACAGAAAGTCCTATCATATTCGTCGTGTTTCTTGGTTGATGTGACGATTGATAGGATGATCACTTCCCTTTCTTTGCCCCGAAACTGCTCAACCCCACCTATCTTAATATCAGTCATATGTTGAGACCTGAGAACCTTCCCTATCTTTACTACTTGTTGTGGAAAATGGGTAATAATCCCGATGTCGTGCTCAGAGACATTCCTTTTTTTGAGCTTATATACGAGCTCAACCACCTTGCTAGCTTCAATCCTATTAAACCATGAAGGGCTTCCATTTCCCCTCTCATCCAAGCCTTGGATGCCACAGAACATTATAGGGAAGTTCCTGTTGGGAAGCAGATCAGCCCAAGGTAAGGAAGATGTGTCACTTTCTTCTCAATATGGAATCAATGCTCCTCTATAAAACAGTCTTGGAGGAACATAAAGAATTTCAGGGTGGCTCCGGTAAGTCTTCACTAACATGGTGACATAATTGCGATCCCCTTATCTGTAAACTTCAAAGTCCAACAACCTCTCCATAAAATACCTTCCCAACCCATATGCCTCATCTTGCTTTGAATGAATATCAGGGCCAAGTTGCTTAGGATCACCAGAAAGAATAATAATTGTGTTGTTTTCGTAGAGGGTTGATATGGGGATCATTGTCTCTGGCTCTAAAGCTTGGCTTGCATAATCTAAGATGATGTAGGAGAAGTGGCCACGGTTAACCCCTTTAGCATAAAGGTAAGATACACTCATGCATGTCATTATTATTATCCTGCAGCTACATAGTGCATCTCGAGAAGGGCAAGTGAAGAAACCTTCACTGTAAGTACAAAACCTCAACAATGCAGCGTTCATTTTTTCTAAGGGACGACGTGTGGCATTCAACCTAAAAATATCTTCCTCGCTAAGTTTCATCCCCTCGCAAAGGATTTTCTCTAATATGTGATCTGCCGCGCAATTTGAAGAAGCACATACAAGTATTTAAGAATTCCGTCTAGTTTTATATAGTTGGAGGATCACCTCCACCAGTGTTTTTGTCTTTTCTATTCCCGGGGATCCATAAATCACATAAGGAGCTCCTCCTCTGTACCCTAAAATTAAGCGAACAACATTTTTCTGCTCCTCGTTAAGAAGACGTGAGATAGGCACAAGATTGTTTGTTGTAATCCTTCGCTTTCCATGATACTCATGGGGAAAGAGGAACTTTTCATGTAATGCCTCTGCAGATAGAATGGCTTGACGGAGCCTACTGAATTTACCCCATTGTACACAAAATAGATTTCATACAGATTGCTATCTCTGTGCCTTTGGTAAAATCCTTCATGAAATTGCAATAATACTTTATCAGCCTCAACACAGTGGATCCAACCCTATTAAAAAAACATTGGCAAGTTCAACATGAGAAAACAACATTGGCAATGATAATTCGTGCAATTGTGACAAAAAATATGAACTTCTATGACAAAAATGTTAACAATATTGACATGAAGTAAAAAAATTACCTTCACCCGGTTTACCACACATACCTGATCAAGAGAATATTCCCCATAAACATTTACCACATCTCCACGGACAAGTAAGGGCCTTCTTTCAGCAAGTCCTGGCACTTTAAGTGCTAAAAAGTCAAAATCCTTTTGTCTCAAAGTAACAGACTTCATATTATAAGCTTTCACGTAGTCCTGTAAACAAATATAAAAAGAGAATCATTCAACAAGTTGGTACTATGAGAGAACCATTCTATCTAGCTATAACCTCAATCCCCCCACCCCAATACAGAGAAAATATAACAATTTTCATAATGAGAAGTTCCTCTATCCCTAACAACACATTGAAATACCTACATTGAAATAAGAGATGATTTGAATCTTCTGTTTGTGCATTACATCTAATACAGCCTTGTGGGATTGCAACTAGTCTTGCTTTTGTTGGTAAGCCATTTTTCATGCATTTCCAAATTAAGTTTTTTACCTTTGGGTAAGTGTCCATTTTCCAAATCAATGAAGTATCATGTGTTGTGTATCTTTTCTTTTTATTGAGCATATCCATAGCCGATTAGTCGAGAACCATCCGTTTTTGCTTGCCTCCAGTACATTCTATCATGTATATTTGTTAATCGTATCGATGTAGACATAACCTGTTGTACTAAGTGACTTGGAAGACATTGTTATATCATTGCTTTGTTCCAATTGCGATTTGGAAGCAAAAAATCTTCTACAAATGCATTCTTATTTGGTATGTATTGTATGTTAATCATGTCGCAAAGAGGAGTGGTAGAAAGTCATTTATCAGTCTAAAATCTAATGGTTTCACCATTCCCCACCTCCCAAATGAGTCTTGATTTAAATTCTTCAATGAGTTCACACATTTTGGACCATTGCCATGAGCATTTTCCATTGTGTTCATCTTTCAAATATTTTTCAGTGATTATTTTAATCCAGTAATTATCCGGTTCTGCTAAAATTTTCCAAAGTAATTTAAATTGTAATGCTTTATTCATGTCCTTTGATTTTCTCAATCCAAGGCCTCCTTGAGTAGTTGGTTTGCATATTTTATCCCATCATATTAGAGGTTTAAATGAAGGTGCTTTATTCCAGAAAAAAACTCCTATTTATTTTATCAAGCTCATTGACGGGCTAAAAGTGCGCAATGCAAGTATCGTTGATTAGCCTTATCAAAGTAAAAAGTCGTAACAGACCTACTAAATAGATGTATAGTAAGCAAGCAAGGGTCGAACCCACAGGGAAGATCTGATGCAGTATGAAATCGTGAATGACAAGTAACAAGCAAGGGGGGGGGGGGGGTTAGTTATCAAGAAAGAACAAAGCAAGCAAAGCAAACAAGTTTGGTTGAGTAGAGAAAATATAATGGGGAAAGTAGTCCTACTAGAGCGAGATCCACAATACAGAGATATAATTTGATCACAGAAATCTATTAAATCCAAGTTCTTTTACTATCCTTATAGTTGTTCCCACCCTGATCTTAAGCACTATCGATTTTCAAAGTTGTCGATAGACTTATTACTATGCCAATGATAAAGCACCACCGATTCTCACAGTTGTCGGTATACTTTACCACCAACAAAGCAATAGCAATACACACAAGGATATAGGATACATGCAAATAGCAAGACACCTTACTACTTAACATGCAACTGATTCTCACTCACGATTGTACGCTCGGTACCCCTATACGCACAATCGTGTATGCCACTAGATGTGCACTCGGAAACCCTATATGCAATCCTAGCAATTGATAAAAAGTATTCAACCTAGTTGATCAGGCTAAGAAGAACAACAAGAAATCAATAATCAATATAACCAAGAGAATCAAACCAATATTTATAAGGATAAGAACAAGGAAGAGAAATCTCACAAACACATCAACTGTATTGCTTCAATTGTCTAGTAGAACAAAGGGAAGTTAGTTCTCCATTCAAACGAGAACGAAAACTAAGGGAAAAATACCGTCTGATGTAAAGCGAAGTTGTCTGCCTCTTAACCTAGAAAGAGGGCTTAAATAGTCTTAAGAAAACTAGGTTAAACTAATGTAAACAATAAAGGAAATAGAATAATAAAATAACAAAGTCTGAACAAAATAAAAGGAAATAAATGTCTCTGGGCGTGCGGCATTTAACACGGCCACCGCGGGGCGGTGAGATCCACCGCGGGGCATCAGGCTCCCACCGCGGGGCTTCAAGCTTCTCTGGGAGTCACCACCGGGTCACGGTGAGGATCGCCGCGGGGCGGTGAACTCGCTCACTCTCTCCTTCAGCTTCTCTTCCTCTCTTATGCTGCTCTTCAATACTACCAACTATTGGTAGTCTTCTCCAAGTATGCTCCAGCAGATCCATCTCCATCCTCATCATCTCCATCTAAGCTGCAAATCCTGGGATATCTTCACTTCTTTCCACAATGTCGGGACTGCAGACTTAGCCTCAAAACTACTCATAAACTCCTCCAAATCATTCTAATAATTGTTAGTAAAGGTGTATGAAATAACACCTATCACTCGTATGTGTTTGTGTCGGAAGCATAAAGCTTTGCATCATAAAATTAGGTCTTGATGCAAAATTTGCTTTAATAAGAGTTGTTCTACCTGCTTGAGATAGTGAATTCGCTTTCCATTTTGTTAGTTGTTGTTGTGTACTTATTAACAGATCAGCACAATTATTAGAGTTCACCCTTCTATTAATGATAGGGCAACTCGAGTATTTATCTAAGGATGTCATATTTGTAATTGTGAGAATTCCTTATATTGCTAGTTTTTTAGTATTAGTGACTTTCTTCGTTACCTAGAATGCAGATTTATGGTAATTGACTTTCTGTCCTGAAACTTTGCAGTAGTCATCCAAAATATATTTCCTTACAATCTTCTTATTCTGATTTCGAGAAAATCATGATGTCGTCAACAAAGGCCAGAAATGGGATTCGTGTCCCTAGTCTTGTCACTTGAAACCCTATTGGTTTTCTTGGTCTATCTGTTGCTTTTTTGTAGTTTTATGGCTAGTATTTCAGATCCCAGAATAAAGAAGAAGGGGGACAGTGGATCACCCTGTCGAAATCTTCTGGTTGGTTTAAAAATTTCCGTTGGTCCATTATTAACCAGTACCGAGAATGATACTATCGTTATGCATTCATTTATCCAGTTTATAAATTTAGAATGAAATCCAAAATTTTCCATTATTTTACTATAAAGTTCCATTCATTTCTGTCATATGCTTTTTCCATATCCAGATTTAGTGCTATGAATCCTTCCGTTCCAAGTTTGGATTTAAAAGAGTGAAAAATTTCACGAGCTATTAAGATATTATCCTGAATAGCTCTATTGGCTACAAAAGCACCTTGCAGAGGGTGAATTATTTTTTCCATAGTCTTCTTAAGTCTACTAGTTAGAATGAAGAATGAAGAACTTAGCCAAGGTGGTGACAAAGAGGATGAAGAACTTAGCCAGGGTGGTGACAAAGAGGATGAAGAGAAGGTAGAGGCTGAGGTTGAGGAGAAAAAGGTAGAGGATGAGGAGGAGGAGAAGAAAGATGATGACAAGGCAGATGAGGTTGAGGGGCATGGAAAGGTAGAGGCTGAGGTTCAGGAGGAAAAGGTAGAGGATGAGGCTGAGGTGGAGAATGTAGAGGGTGAAGACAAAGAGGTATGAAATATGCTCCTCTAAAATTACTACTTTGACAGTCTTATTTGTACCATGGTGACAGGATTTTTAGTCATGTATGTCATGTAGTTTGACATGGTTATTATGATTGCAGGATTTTGATAATTCTATTGAGGGTAACAATGATGTTGAGGGTCCGAATGTTATAATGGGCATTGTTCAAGACCTAAATGAAAAGGTTGGCGATGGCGAAAAGGACTAGGAGCATGATTTTACTAATGATCTTGAAGGAGCACCGGAGGTTACCCAGCAGGAGGTTACCTAGAACGAACCTCTTGAAGTGCTAGCCGTTGTGGTTGATGTATCCAACAAGGGAAAACCCAAAAAGAAAAGAAAGCAGACTCCCCCACCGAACAGGTTCCTTCCTAGCCGTATCACGAAGACATCCGTCAAAAAGCCAACACCTTACACAGATGAGAAAAAAAGGGAAAATGTGAAGAAGATAACCAAGAATTCACAGGTGAAGGAGATGTCTTCTTTGCTGCAATGGATGGATGATGAAAGGTTAGTATCTCACGAATTTAATAATTTTGAAGTATCTCATGGATTTAATTACGCCTTCGTAATGTTTCAGCTATAAGCCAAGAGTTGGACTAAGTGGTGAATCGATGGACAAGGACTGGTTTTGCCTATTACTGGAACCAAAAGCTTGGCTGAATGATGGTGTAAGTTATTTAAATATGATGTCAAATTAGTTTACTATTGGGATTTGTTGCAATGTCTGAGAGGATGATTTATATTTTTTTAAAGCAAATGGATGAGGTTAATTATTATATCTGTAAGGCACTTCTGGAGTTTAAAGTTAAACACAAGGCCACAGTATTGGACGTTTTCTAGGCTGATGATTATAAGGATGCATTGAAATACTATGTAAAAAATCATCAAACTATTCCACCTGCACTTGAATACTTTAGGGGAAATAGGCTTGTAGTGTATGGGTCATGTTGGGATGATGTGGACTTCATTTATGTCCCCTACAACTTCCTTAATGAACATTGGGTGGCTCTAGAGATCGATCTGCAGCAATGGCAGACAAATGTATATGATTGTAATATGGATTTGAACAGTAACTTGGACGTAGAAAACATGGTGTTTGGGTGACCAAGTTCCTCACTTCATCAGATAGTACCCGCCACTTGCCAAGAAATTTGAACATCGGGGTACTGAAGAGTTTACATTTTCAAGAATTCAAGGAGGAAAGCATAACAAGCGCGGGTAAGTCGAAATATCATTTTCCTTACCAATTTTAGTATATACTTCATCTAACTAACTTTATTGCATTTTGTGTTCGTATTCATGATTGTGGGATATACGCTCTAAAACACATAGAGTTTCTCAATGATGGTTGGAAAAATATTGACATTATGGCAGACAAATTTATCGACGACTTCAGGAGCGATATGACTCACAACGTGTTTGACGGGGTGTGGAGGTCGAACTTAAGGAAGCCCGAGGTTTAAATTGGATGTTTGGATAAAACATTAGGTTATTTTTGTGTTTTGGATGACATTTATTTAGATTACGTACAATGTTATGACAACTTGAACAAAGATGTGGTAGTTGAATGGCAGTTATGTGCGTGTAGGTTAAATGGAAGTTACATGGCAGTTAAATGACAATTGTTAGTTGGCAGTTGAATGGCAGTTGTGTAAAATAGTATAGATACATTGACTGACTTTATAATATACATATAATAAAGTAGCATGACAAGATGAATGTAAGAGGGATGTGGGATACATAAATTACTATGACAATACATTAACACTACTAACTCCTATTAAGGAGAGAAAAGAAAACCGTCATAAATCTATTTGTAACTGCCAACCAACGCCTCTTTATATACCCGTAACTGCCAACCAACTCCAATTTATGAAGATAAGTACATACCAAACAGGATATACAAATTACCATGACATGATATTAACACTACAAACTCCATTTTAGGAGAGCAGAACATAGGGTGTTTACCACGGTCCATACCGGCGGGAGAATCGTCCCTACGAGGGGACAAATGGCCAGAAATTCCACCCACTTCTACCAGGGTGGCATTACCCAAAACTGGTCGTCGTTGGCTGAAAGGGTAAAAGACATTTGGTGGCTCATTGGCCAACTTTATAATTTTAACAATTGTGAACGAGATGCTTGCTACTTCTTTGAAGTAGTACCCCCGCTCGACAGCCCTCGTACCTTGAGGGCCTTGCAGAAGTGTGGAGATTCCGCCGCCCTTGCCACCCTTGGTAAAACAATGGTTTTCATTAATATATATGTCGTGACCGGAGATGTCGCCGACGTGCTTCAGCCACACGACATCCCAGCCTCATCCATCTCCTCCGCAGGAGATGTGTTTATGTAATATTTCGTATTTTATTAAGTACTTTAGTGTATTGACTATGTAATGTCACGTAGTTGTTAGTACTTTATGAAGTATTTTGGAATGCATTTTAGTGTAGTGACTATATAATGTCACGTAAATCTAGTGCTTTATGAAGCATGTTATGTATTTTCATTTTATATAATATAGTACTTTATGATAATGTCGCGTAATTTCAAACCATATTAAAGACAACAGGCCAAGTCAGTGAGTATGACATGATTGGTTATGTTTTTCCTATGTGGTTTTCAGATGCCACTCATGTTGGTAGGTAGGTTGTTTAAAACTATATTGAATCTGTCATGATATATATGGAAGAATAACAAGTGGGTAAAGGGGTACAAAATGGAGAGAAACTTGTGTCATATCAATTTAACCTAGAGTAGTCCATATTGAACGAGTCAAGATATATATGCAAACATGACAGGATTGTATTACATTAACTACTTTCGACTAATTATCATTTCTACCAATTCGAACCACACAAATTAGATTAACTACTTTTAAACCATACCGATCATGACTTGCTTATGTGTTCGAAGAAAAGAAAGTTCACAAGAAAAAAGTCATAAACAAATTACATTAACGAGGTTTAAAAGTAATATGAGTTGTAAGAGATCCTTCAAGAGTTTGGATCTCTTAGTACACATATTAACAAAAGAGATATTTCAAGAGTTTGCATCTCTTACTACACATCTTAACAGGATGCGTTCAGCATCAAACGAGAAGAAGCATCAACATCAAAAGTATTCGTGGTTCAAAAAACCATTAAAACAATTAACCTAATCATGGGGCGGCTGCGGGGTTAGGACAATTTCATGCGTTATGGCTGAGGGTGCTACAACTTCCACACCTTCTCCTCGGACCCATGTATTCTCCACGTGACGGGATTCTTTTCTTCCTTGGTCTTCCTGATTTCCTCCTAACTTTCGGGGGCAAGCATGCTTTATTCAAGACAATGTCAGGAACTTCCCAACACTCAAAGGCATAGACCGGATACGATGTTTCCTTGTATACTTCCTTCCACTTTTCAGCCGTAAATAAAGGATGCACCAACTGTATAGAATCGATACCATAATCCTTGTGCGCACAAGGAATTTGGTCAATTTGGAATGAGTTGCAGTAGCATGTTCGACCATGGAGGTTTAACAAGAATGTAGTTCCATTGGCATGCACTTGAAACTCATATTGATTCAACCTAGTCACAACCATTGCCAACAATCTCAAATAATGAACTTGTAGCTCACGACACAATGTCGGGGTCAGCACTTCTGAACAAGATTCTTCCTTTTTTCTCCGTTCACAAAACCACTGAATCATGACATTCACTATACCATCAAGCAAGCCAATCAGCGGCATTCGATGCGGCCCCATTAATCGACTATTAACGGATTCCGCATTGTTAGACGTCATAAGATTCAATCTATTCGCGGGCATATGCAACCTTGTCCACGCTTCAAATCCAACACCCCTTAGGTAGGTACCCACTTCCGGGGACTGGGCGCAAAGTCTTGCAAACTCACGATTGAACTC
Source organism: Rheum nobile (assembly GCA_027886185.1). NCBI lineage: Eukaryota > Viridiplantae > Streptophyta > Magnoliopsida > Caryophyllales > Polygonaceae > Rheum > Rheum nobile. The sequence continues at coordinate 723,464 of WOAB01000158.1, read as the reverse complement.
ATGTTTGGTGTAGGCTTGATTTGCCTTTTGCTATAGAATCCATAAGTCATTCCTTTTAAATCTGGCCTTCACATTTTGAAATAGGTGAAGTGTGCAACAACCATGCTTCACGAAGATGTAGTGCTCTCATAAACCATTGTAAATGCTTCCATGACGGTCAGACACAAAGACGAGGTCATGCTCGTCGGCTACAACAGAACGTAGGTATCGGAAAAAATATGACTGATAAGCACTACTTTGTAGGGCTTAAGTAAGAGTCATTAGAGGGTTTATTGATGTCATTCGGGTAGATGGATAACAGGAATTTGTCGTGTAATTACTGCTATGCAAAATATCTAAACAAACCCTAAACCGTAGTCCTAGGTAAGTAAAGGTCGAGTCCACAGGGAGACAGATTCTATATTTATATGCAATTTATATGTCAATCCAAAGTAACCAAAGGGGGGGTTTTGTTTGTTTAAGTAAATCTAAGCATACAAAAGGTAAACAGACTAAAAGTTGTGAAATCAGTGATGGAAAAAAAGCACTTAGTCAAACAACATCCACTATTCGTATGACAAGTTGATCCTAGATACTCATTCAAAATCTCATGCAATGGAAATTCCAATTCCTTTTCAGATATAACTAATAGCACAACCAGATACTATTAGCACTAATTAATTAAACAACCCTGAAACTATCAAGATTCAGTTTAATAGCAGCGTTACGGATAGGAATATAGTTGGATACAATTCTAGCATAAAACAGCTAGATATTATCCTAGAATTTAAATCAGTTCTCTTCTGCATAAGACTAGCACAACCAGATACTAGTACGATGCAGTTGCTACTCTAAAATAGATATGCTCAACCAGTAACAATCTAAATCTTGCAATAGATCAATAACAACAAACCCTAGTTGATCAGACTAGAAATTATCAATATCAATCATAAGCAATCAAGCAAGAGAATAGATAAAATCCATGCAATAGATTAAGAACGAGAATCTCACAACTGAATCAAAACGAAAGCTTTAGTGTCTGACTAAGCAAGAGTGGCTTAGTTCTTCATAGCAAAGTATGTAGAATGAAAAGTGAAATTAGGGTTCGAGAGATGTGTCAAACAAGCCTTTTCTCTCCCCTTAAATACTAAAAGGAAATAAGTCTAAATTAACCTAAAACGAAAATACTAAAACCGTAATAAAATAATCCAAAATAGAACAGATCTGGAAACGGGCTCGGTGGGCTTCTGACAGTGGCGGCGGGCGCCGTAGAGAGGGCGGCGGGCGCCGTAATCGCGGCGGTCGCCGGCTTTAAACGGTGGTCGCCGTTCTTAAGTCGTAGCCATGATCGTTGGGAATCCCTTGCCGGCGGTCGCCGCGATGTGAACGGCGGCCGCCGTGAAGCCACTCCTTCTGTGTCTTCGTCTCTTCAGCTCCGAATGCTCCCAAGGCCTCCAAAAGTGTGTCTTCAGCACCTCCTCGCCAATACTCCACAACTTCTCTAAAGTATCCTAAGACACCACTAAATCAATGCTAAAACCCCGTCTATACACACAACATAATCGTGTGTATCAAACTCCCCCACACTTGAATCTCTACTCGTCTCGAGTGGATAGAAAACTATCACCCATCATCAATAAAAGTTCCTAGATCATCAACTTGAAAAGAAGCTCACAACTAAGAGTAAAAGCATCTACACGAAAGCTCGACATCCCCTAACCAACCAAAAGAAAACTATCATCCATCAGCATACACCAACCAACACAAACAAACACAATGCACCCAACAACAACAACCTACTCCTCAGCATCATAATCATCACATCCACAACACACCAAGCTTAAGGGGCAAGCAGAGTACTTCCCCCAAGCTTAACCCGGACATCCAAAAGTGTGAGTAACCTCTAATCCTAGCCTCCATCTATTGCTCTTTATGTCTCCCAGAGTGACCTATCCGACAATCCTTCTTTGACTCCTCTTCTTATGACGCCTCGCCAAGAATAATGAGAAATCTTAAAATCACTCTTCTTCTTTTTTGCTCATTTTGCCAAGGCGCCCTTTCGGGTTTTCACCAAGCCACTCATTTCATTTTCCAATAGATGTACTCACATAAGCTCACGTCACTCTTGACCACATATTACCCCAGCCTAATGTTGGTCCAAGCCACCTACTTTTTACCTAGGCCGCCTTTTCAGGTTTTCGACCTATCCCAGGATTTCAATTGTAGCCTTTTTTTTATATTTTTGGCTTTTTCTCTTTTTTATTCATTTTTCTCCTCAACGACGTAACAAGTATAGAACTCTCACCCATGCTTAAACATTGCATTGTCCTCAATGTAATGAAAGACAAAAAGAATAGAAGCACAGGGAAAAGCAAAAAATAACTCACAAACGTCGCCAAGCTGCTTGGACACTTTCTTTGTTGCTGGCGATCTTCTCAATAAACGTTTCCTACAGGTTAGTTCGACACAGAAAGCAAAAACTAAAAGGAAATACAAAAGAAATTGACTAAGGGAAAGGAAATAAACTACCTAACATCGGGTTGGCTCCCGAGCAGTGCCTTAGTTAATGTCGTTGGCTCGACATACTACTCGAACAACCTCAATGCATATCATCAGGTTCCTTAGGAACCTTCTCATTCATTACCTCTTTCCTGAACCATTCATGGAAAGGTTTGAACCTTAGACCATTCTTCTTCTTCAGCGGCTCCTCCACCTTGACCTTCTTAGTCGCGTTTCCCCCATACTTAGATCGAACAGGGGGGTGTTTAGCCTCAACTTCAGGGACCTGTACCAAAGAGGGAACGAGCTTCTCGCTCGGAGTTAGCGGTAAAGGCGATTTGCCTGGTAGCTCCAGAGGAAGCTTATAGTAAGCGTCCAACTCATTGACAACTTCCTGCAAGTCAGTAGATGCAGTAAAATCCAAACTGGGATCAACAATAATAGAATGCATGTCATCTAGATGGTCCTCATCAAAAACATCTTGCACCACAGACTCAAGTACATCAATTGCACACAGAGAGTGATCATCCGAAGGATATTTCATGGCTTCATAGATATTGTAGTTCATAGTTTGGCCATCAAATTCCATGGTTAACGCACCAGTACTCACATTAATCTTAGTGTTGGCAGTTTTCAGGAAAGGTCTCCCCAACAGAATAGGGGCTTCATGCTTATCATGTTCCATATTAAGCACAAAGAAGTCAGCAGGAAAAGTAAGATCACCAACCATAACCAAAACATCCTCCATTATCCCTATAGGACGCACACTAGATCGATCAGCTAACTGAATGGAAATATTGGTCGCTTGCATGGGTCCTAATCGTAAGGATTCACAGAGAGATGAAGGTAGAACATTTATGAAAGCACCCAAATCTAACATGGCTTTATTGAACTTGGTACCTCCAATAGTAATAGGGATGGTGAACATACCTGGGTCGTCACACTTCTTGGGTAAGCGCTTCTGAAACACAGCAGAAACATGTTCTCTTACCTTTACCTTCTTCTTGCTGTTTTGATCTTGATTTCTCTTTGTTGTGCACATCTGCTTCAAGAACTTAGCATAACGAGGGACAAACTTGATCAAATTAAGGAGAGGAATGTTGACCTCAACGTTTCTGAACATCTCAAACATGTCTTTGTCCTGCGCAAGTGGCTTGGTACGCTTCAAAGCAGATGGGAATGGCGGAACAGGCTTCCAATCAGGAAAAATCGGAGTTTCGGACTCCTTCTTAGCCTCATCAGCAGCTAAAGGGAGGCGGCGGTCGCTGTAAGAAGGGCGGCGGTCGCCACTGACATTGTCAGAAAAGTCGAGAAGTGGATCACCGTCACGGCAGTCGCTGGTGTCATTGCGGCGGTCGCCGTTTTCTGGGCGGCAGTCACCGGCCGTAAGGTGGCTGGCGATCGCCGCTGCTGCGCTGATCCAAATCTGGATTTTCTTCCTTGTTGACTTTAGAATTATCCTCTTCGAGCTTTTTCCCACTCCTCAGAGTGACAGCTCTGACATTTCGAATGTTCGGGTTCGCTTCCGTTTGAGATGGAAGTTTACCAGAAACCTTTGCGTCAAGCTTACTCACTACTTGAGAAATCTGACCAACCTGCCTTTCCAAGTTCTGAATGCTAGCTTGTGTAGTTTCTTGGAATTGCACGTGGCTCTTAGTCAACTTAGCAACATTCTCATTGAGATTTACGTTGCTCTGCATCAGCATCTTCACCAAATCATCCATAGAGGAGGATGAATTAGAGCACTGCCCTTGAGGGCTTGGCACAAATGGCTGCCTAGGTTGTTGAGGATTACCCTATTGTTGGTTTTGTTCTGGGTCTCTCCATCTGAAGTTGGGATGATCCCTCCAACCAGGATTGTATGTACTGGAGTAAGGATCATGTCTGGGCCTCTACTAGTATCCTCCTACTGCATTCACTTCCTCTTGTAGAGTAGGACATGAATCAGTAGGATGCAAGTCGTCATGACAAATCTCACATGCCTTAGCCTGCTGAGGCGTACCTTTCAGTTTCAGACGCCTCACCTCCTCTCTCAGCACATCAAAATCAGCTTGATCAATTTTTGATTGAGAACTAGCGACTACCAAGCGTTGGGAGCCTCTCCTACTGTATTGTCTAGAGTCATCAGCTAGGGTGGCAAAAATCTCTTGAGCCTCTTCAGAATATTCCCACCACATGCAGAATTTACCATCCGACGATCATCTTCACGGAGTCCTCCATGCAGATAAAGAATCAGATCATGATTAGCATAACCATGGTAAGGGCAACTCTTCACCAGTTTCTTGAAGCGTTCATAATATTCATAGAGATACTCATTATACAGTTGCTCTACATTGCAGATCTTCTTCTTGAGTTGATTGGACTTGATTGCTGGAAAGTATTTATCAAGAAACACCTTCTTCAAATTCACCCAAGTAGTGACGCTTCCTGGGGGTTGAGAATGATACCAGTCTTTAGCTGATTCCTTCAGAGAAAAGGAAAAGACTCTCAACCTCATCTGATCTTCAGTAATGTCAGATGGCCGCATGCTGGTGCAGACCTCAAGGAATTCATCCAGATGCTGAATAGGATCCTCAAGTGGGGTTCCACTGAATTTCGGGAGTAAATGGGCTACTCCTGTCTTAAGCTCAAATTTAACTCCATCACCAAGGGCAGGGAATTGCACAACACGAGTTGGTTGCTCCAAGTTAGGAGCTGTCAAGGACTCAAGAGTAACACGAGCTGACATTCTTTCAGCTTCCTGAAGTAGTATATTCGCAGCCCTGCGAGCTTGAAGAAAAGTTCTCTCGATCTCTGGATCAAAAGCTAGAGGTAGATTATTAGTAACACGGGTGTGAACCATAAGATAGGTTCACACCAAGATTGGCACACAAATCACACACAAAAAATAGAATATTGCCTCCCCGACAACGACGCCAATTGGATAACAGGAATTTGTCGTGTAATTACTGCTATGCAAAATATCCAAACAAACCCTAAACTGTAGTCCTAGGTAAGTAAAGGTCGAGTCCACAGGGAGACATATTCTATATTTATATGCAATTTATATGTCAATCCAAAGTAACCAAAGGGGAGTTTTGTTTGTTTAAGTAAATCTAAGCATGCAAAAGGTAAACAGACTAAAAGTTGTGAAATCAGTGATGGAAAAAAAGCACTTAGTCAAACAACATCCATTATTCGTATGACAAGTTGATCCTAGATACTCATTCAAAATCTCATGCAATGGAAATTCCAATTCCTTTTAAGATATAACTAATAGCACAACCAGATACTATTAGCACTAACTAATTAAACAACCCTGAAACTATCAAGATTCAGTTTAACAGCAGCGTTACGGATAGGAATATAGTTGGATACAATTCTAGCATAAAACAACCAGATATTATCCTAGAATGTAAATCAGTTCTCTTCTGCATAAGACTAGCACAACCAGATACTAGTACGATGCAATTGCTACTCTGAAATAGATATGCTCAACCAGTAACAATCTAAATCTAGCAATAGATCAATAACAACAAACCCTAGTTGATCAGACTAGAAATTATCAATATCAATCATAAGCAATCAAGCAAGAAAATAGATAAAATCCATGCAATAGATTAAGAACGAGAATCTCACAACTGAATCAAAACGAAAGCTTCAGCGTCTGACTAAGCAAGAGTGGCTTAGTTCTTCATAGCAAAGTACGTAGAATGAAAAGTGAAATTAAGGTTCGAGAGATGTGTCAAACAAGCCTTTTCTCTCCCCTTATATACTAAAAGGAAATCAGTCTAAATTAACCTAAAATGAAAATACTAAAACCGTAATAAAATAATCCAAAATAGAAAAGATCTGGAAACGGGCTCGGTGGGCTTCTGACAGTGGCGGCGGGCGCCCTAGAGAGGACGGCGGGCGCCATAATCGCGGCGGTCGCCGGCTTTAAACGACGGTCGCCGTTCTTAAGTCGTAACCATGATCGCTGGGAATCCTTTGGCGGCAGTCGCCGCGATGTGAACGGCGGCCGCCGTGAAGCCACTCCTTCAGTGTCTTCGTCTCTTCAGCTCCGAATGCTCCCAAGGCCTCCAAAAGTCTGTCTTCAGCACCTCCTGCCAATACTCCACAACTTCTTTAAAGTATCCTAAAACACCACTAAATCAATGCTAAAACCCCGTCTATACACAAAACATAATCGTGTGTATCAGTAGATTTAGACACATTCATGTGCATGGCATTTGGGGGAAAAGTTTGGTGTTTTTGGAGGTGTTTGAGCTGTTTTGGAGATCATAGGAGACACTAAGGAAGAAGCCACCAGTAAAAGACGCAAAGGAAGTGAAGAGAAGAGTAGAAGAACAGTATGCTGAATTAAATTGGTTCGTTCTCTCTACTCAGATGTCGAAATGGAGTGATTCCAACTCGAGGAGTTAGATCTTGAAGTCTACTACAAGTCCTCAAAATATGAGCGCAATCCGAGTTGGGAATCAAAAGTTATGGCATTTTGCCTGAAGTGTCGCAGATGCTGAAGGCCAATGAAGACTGCCGCACCCCGCGGCATGAAGGCCACCGCACCCAGCGGTGGCAACGCGCTGACGAGATTTATTTCCGAGTTTTTATTTCGTTCTATTTTATTTCCGAGACTTAGTTTCCTTGTTTGTTATTTTATTTTCTTTATTTCTGAATTATTACTTTAGTATTTAAGTTAGGTTTAAGACTCTTTTAGAGCATCATCTAGTCTTTACCCTAGTTGCCACTTTTCATATTTCTCCTCTCACAAACCCTAATGGAGAACTAAACCTCCATTGTTGCACTTGACAGTTTGAAGCCAGTAATTGATTGGTTGTGAGTTTTCTACTCTTGTTTGTTTTCCTATCTAGTTGGATTAATTCTCTTGCGCTTGATTGTCTATTGGTTTATGTTGATTTATCTAGAGTAGCTACCTAGGTCTATTGATATCTTCCTGATTGCTAGTACTTGTGATTCCGGGTTCGGGTTGCATATCTAGTGGCAAGCACGATTTACATAAGCGGGTTGCGAGTGTTCATCATGAGAGAGAGTTAATTGCATGCTTATAGTAACGGGTTGTTTCTATTGCATGTATCTTGTTGAATCCTTGTTTGATTGCTATTGCTTTATTGAGTCTTGAAGGTTTTCGGATTTGATTTAGTAATAAGTAATATTAGAGCTGGTAGAACTAATAGTTATCTAAGATCAGGATAAGAACAACTATAGGAAAGTTAAGAACATGAGATTGATAGAATTCCGTGATCGACCATTCTCTTGTTGTGTGGATCTTTGTTAAGTGTGGCGCTTTTCCTCATCATATTCACAACCTTTACTTGCAAACTTGTTTACTTGCTTACTTGTTACTTTGTTTCGAGATTTCTACAAACCCCCCCCCCCCCCCCCCCTTAGTTCCTAGTTGGTGACGTGAATTACAAGAATAGATAACCTGACTCTCTGTGGGATCGACCCTGACTTGCTTGCTATACTCTTTAGTAGATACTTTAGGATTTCTTTGATAGGTATCACGACTTTAGCCATGTCAATGACCATGAGGTGTCATTCTCGCTGTCAACTACAGCAAATGCCATTGGATATATATGTCTGTTTTCATCTTGTGCCACTGTTACTAGAAGTGTGCCTTTGTACTTTGATCATGAATAGGTACCATCCATAGTTATGACCTGCAATAAATTTCACTCAGCTTTACAAAATGAGAGTCTACACATGACAATACAATACTTAAATGCTACAATAGACTACATATAGTCTGACAAAAACTAAATTGACCGTGATAAAACTTATATTTACCTTTCTTAAAAACTGCATTCCATTGCGCCAAGCATCCAAGCTGAAAAAACAATACTTGAATTGACGATTAGAATCTACTTCAACATGTGTGTCTGTCCTTGTATTCATCCTTTCCAGCATGTACATGTATCCATGAAGCCGCTTGTAGCTTTGCTCAGCTATGCCTCTTATCCTGTCTATGACGGTTAAACGTGCTCGATTTGCCTTGTCGTAACTAACTTCCACTCCCATTTTCTTCATTAAGTCTTGAATTTGTGCAGCACGAGGTCTATTACATATACCGGTTGTGTTAAAGTTGTAACAAGTTAAGGTTAGTTAATATACATACTGATAAATATATATGATCGTACTGACAAGATTGTTTACTTACCTTGACATTATGTGGTCAATAATTACGCTTAAACTTGCATGTGTGTGGTGGTTATGCCAAAGCTTCATGGCACATGTGTGTTGTCTACAATACTTCCTTACTTCAAACAATCCTGTTTTGCCAAGAGCGGCCCCATAACAAAAAAAGGTGCAACTAGGATCAATGCACCTTACCACATATAACTTCGTATCAGACTTCTGAACATGCATCTGGAAGCGCTTCTTGATCAGCTCTACTTTATAGTTCTTATCTAGGAGTTGTTACCGGTATTTAGGGTGCCATGTGTATGGGTTTAGTGCACAACTATGGAGAATGGAGTTGAGGAGTAGAAGTATAGATATGGTGGTTTGGAGGAGATTAAATGAAGATATATTGAAGGGAGAAGGAAGCCACCCAAGAAGACGATGTATAGACCCAGTCGGGTCTACAGAAGCCGTAGAGAAAAGCCAGAAAAGGGCCTGCACGGTTTGCTAACCGTGTAGGATGTTCGAGAGCACAACGTGAAGAATTGCCATTTTCCGCGGTCGCGGAAATTGTTCCGCACCCGCGGAAAATCCTTCCAGCGAACAGGTCGAGAGCATCGATGATATTTCTGCGACCGCGGAACGACACGGAGCGGAAGCCGCAGAGGATTTTCCGAAGTTATTTTTTTTATTATTATTTCTGACTTTATTTTATTTTATTATTTTGACACTTTAATTTATTTCCTCTTAGACTATTTTCGTTATCTTTTCCCTTTCGTTTTAGGGTTAGGTTATTTAACCTAGTTTCCCATTCATCATTCTTTATCGTTGTTTCCATTGAGTATTGTTTTTCCTTTGAACTATGAAGAACTAAGCACTTTTGCTTAGTCCGACGATTGAAGCCTTCGTTTGATATACGGTTGTGAGATTCTATTTCTATTTCTTTTCCTTTGAATGTATTGATTCTCTTGTGCTTCATCCCATTGATTATTACGGATTTCGCTTGTTGGACGCAACTAGTTGTTATTGATAATTATCTATTGCTAGGGTTTGGTAATTACTGTTTGAGTTACCTTATTCATGAGTAGCAACTGCGATATTCTAAGAACTGTTTGGGACTAGTTTATTGTAGGGAGAATTAATTGCATGCAATAGTATGACTGTTTGCTACTCTTGCATGTATCTGTCGAAATTCATGTGCTCATTGCTGCTATTGAATTGACGCGTGAGGTTTTCATAGTTAATTAATAGTTAGTATTTTCAGGGTCTGTTTGTCCTATTTATAACTTATGAAAAGGAATAGGAACATTCATAGGAAGGAATTAGAGAGAATCTAGGATCAACTAATCTCATGAATGGTGGATATTTGTCTGGCTAAGTACTTTTCCCAAATTGAATACAAATCTTTGCTTTGTTTTACTTTACTTTGTTATTTACTTTGAAACAAATCAACCAAAACCCCCCTTGTTACCTTTGACATACGATTGTGCACTTAGAAAGATTACTTCCTCTCTGTGGGATTCGACCCTTGCTTGCCTTTGCTACTTGTTTAGGTTTGTTTAGGATTTATTTTGACCAGGTAACACGACTAAAACTTGTCTATCAAATTGGCGCCGTTTCCAGAGAGGCAAGTTTTAGTTTTTCTATGTGTTCGTTTGTTTGTCAACTATTGTGTGGATCTATCTTACGATCCACACATGTGCTACTAATCCGTCCACTCTAGTCTTTTGATTCAACAGAGAAGTGCGTGAGACTTTCTAAGATGGCTAACCAACAATGTACCTTGAGACAGTTGACCGCACCCAACTGGGCGCAACAAGAGTTTGTTGTGCAGTTCCCTGCTTTGGATGATGGAGTGAACTTTGAATTGAAATCTGGTTTGATTCATTTTCTCCCACAATTCCATGGTCTAAATGGAGATGATCCTAATAAGCATCTCGCTGAATTTCATTATGTGTGCGTAAGCATGAAACCTGTTGGAGTCACTGAGGAGCAGATCAAGCTGAGGGATTTTCCGTTCTCTTTGAAGGATGAGGCCAAGGATTGGTTCTATTATTTGACTCCTGGCAGTATTGATACGTGGGAAAAGATGAAGAAGGCCTTCCTAGAAAAATACTTTCCAGCTACGAAGTTGAACAGCCTGAAGAAGAGCATCAGTAATATTGAACAGCAGGCCGGTGAAACTTTGTACGAGTATTATGAGAACTTCAGAAGATTGATATCTAGATGTCCATATCATGGTTATTCTGACCAAGATCTTATTCTCTATCTCTATGGTGGGCTTCTGGATGATGACCGCAGACTGGTGAACGCAGCCTGTGGTGGTAGTATTCTGAACAAGACGCCAGCTGCAGCATTTGAGTTATTCTTTGAGCTATCTGAAGGCTCACGACAATCCAATAGAAGATCGATTCCCAGTGCAGTAAGGCCAATCAAAGCTTGCAGAGCCTGTCATGATCCGCGGCATCCCACTGATGACTGCCCAACACTTGGAGACCCCGAAGCTGAAGTGAACGCTATAAGAGGTTTTGGTCCGCAGAGACCGAGATATGAGCCGTATTCAAACGCCTACAACTCAGGGTGGAGAGACCACTCCCAATTTGTGATACGGAAATCAGCCATATCCCTCCCAAGGCCACTATAACCAGGAGTTCAATCCAAGCCCACAACAGTTTCACCCGTATGGAAATCAGCAACAGTACGGGCATCCTTACGCGCATAATCCACCAGTTCTGAATCCGAGTCCCTCCACATCATTAGAGGACATGATTCGATCTCTCACTCAAAGCACGGTCTAAATTCAGCAAGAGATGAAGTCTAGCTTCCAGAACATAGAGAGTCAGTTTGGACAAGTCGCTAAAAGGGTGAGTCAATTGGAGGCCAGGGAGTCCGGACAACTACCACGTCCTACGGTAGAGAACCCACAAGAGACTGTCTGTGTAATGACACTAAGGAGTGGTATACATTTGGGAAGCACACCCTTGACAGAGGAAGGTGGACATGTGAAAGAAAATATAGCAGGAAAAGGAGCTACAGTAGCAAAAGATGCCAAGGAAGACATTCCGCGACCAAACCAGGAGAGCCGCGACCGCAGAAAAAGCACAGACGAAGAGGAGCAGATCGAGAGATTTTCGCGACCGCGGCAGGAGATCCGCGACTGCGGAAAAAGAGCTGAAGTGGACGACTTGTTCGACAATATTCCGCGACCGCGGCCACCAATCTGCGACCGCGGAAATGCCCCAGAAGCGTCCCTTCGTTCCGCCGACCCTTTGATGACTACGTGCGGCCCTATTTCCCACCGCTCGGATCAGTAAAGCCTCTCGCACCCTTCCCCGAGGCTCTGAAGGATACCAGAAAGGTGGAGAACGACAAGGATCTATTTGACACCTTCAGTTACTGCGAGGCAAACATTCCTTTGCTCAAATTGGCAAACAGCATCCCTCACTACAATGAATTCTTAAAGGCGTTGTGCAAGATCAAGAAAAAGAAAAAGGGGAAGCATAAGAAGGAAGATGGGATTTAGAGGGTAAATTTCTCTACGCTGGATACGGGGCAGGATAAGCATGCAACCCCTGAGATGTTGGGTAGGCCATTTCTGAAGATGGCAAGTGCAACCATGGATGTTAACAGTGGTCCACCCATCATGAAGTGCAAGGGAATGGGGGTAAAGCTCAACATAGAGCATACAAAGAGGCATCCCCCTGATATTGAGCCCAGGAGTTCAGTTGTTGTGACCAACCCCAGTTGAGTAGAAGAGTAGTATGTCGAGTCACGACAATAAATAAGGTGCTACTCGGGAGGCAACCCGAGGTATGTATTTCTTTCCAGCTTTTCCTTTCCTTGTTCGTTTTAGTTATTAGTGTGTTATTTTGTTTTTGTTTTTGCGTTTAGAATAACCTGCAGGGAGGAGGCCCGCACCATAAAGAAGACGGGTCCCGCACTAATGTAAGTCCTCCTATTTCCCTGCACTTGAAAAAAAAAACGGAAAAACCTTAAACGGATTAAAAAAAAAAAGTTCTACCGAAGGCCAGCTGTCCGAGTTCCCCATGGAGAGATGGTGTGCATCATGTTGCCAAGGAGGAGACACTTACCCCACACTTTATTTGGCAACGATGATGACCCTACAATTGACAGCTGAGGAGAAGGAACACTAGAGGCCCCACCACGATTATATCTGGGCTCCACCATGTGTTCGTTGAAGGTCGTACAACCCCGATTACCTTGCTATACCACTATTCACCAGAGTGGTTCCTTTTGGTTGCACGGTAGGAATTGATTTTGAAGACGACGCCGACACACCAGAGACTTGTGCTTATATGATTATACCGCCTGCAACAATTTCAGAGTCCAAGCCAACTCGGCGACGGTTGTGAGTTCATTCTTTTCCTTCCATGTGCTTTATTCTTTTTGTCTTTCATTACATTGAGGACAATGCAATGTTTAAGCATGGGGAAGGATTCTATACTTGCTACGTCGTTGAGGAGAAAAATGAATAATAGAAAAAGCCAAAAATTGAAAAAAGGCAAAAATTAGAAACCCTGGGATAAGTCGAAAACCCGAAAGGGCGGCTTAGGTAATAAGCAGGTGGCTTGGACTAGCATTAGGCTGGGGTAATATGAAGTCAAGAGTGATGTGAGTTATATGTGAGCACATCTATTGAAAAATGAAATGAGTGGCTTGGTGAAAACCCGAAAGGGTGCCTTGGCAAAATGAGTGAAAAGAGAAGAGTGATTTTTAGGAATCCTCATTTTACCTAGCGTGGTGACATAAGAAGAGGAGATATAAGGAGGATTCGGGTAGGTCACTCTAGAGCGATAAGAAGATAGATGGAGGCTAGGATTAGATTGTTACTCACTCTATGGTGTTTGGGATAAGCTTGAGGGAAGTACTCTGCTTTCCTTTTAGCTTGGTTGGTGTTATGATATGGGTTGTGTTGTATTGAGCTTATTGTATTGGTGCCTTGGAGTTTCATGGTTAGGTGCAATTCTTAGAGGATATGATTTTTCTATGCTTCCTGAGACCTTGGGGATTTGATTGGAGGATAGGTTTATTTTAGCTTACTCGAGGACGAGCAAGGTTTAAGCATGGGGGAGTTTGATCAGCTCTACTTTGTAGTACTTATCTAGGAGTTGTTATCGGTGTTTAGGGTGCCATGTGTATGGGTTTAGTGCACAACTATGGAGAATGGAGTTTAGGAGTAGAAGTGTAGATATGGTGGTTTGGAGGAGATTAAATGAAGATATATTGAAGGGAGAAGGAAGCCACCCAAGAAGATGACATATAGACCCAGTCGGGTCTACAGAAGCCGCGGAGAAAAGCCAGAAAAGGGCCTGCACGGTTTGCTAACCGTGCAGGATGTTCGAGAGCACAACGTGAAGAATTGCCATTTTCCGCGGTCGCGGAAATTGTTCCGCGCCCGCGGAAAATCCTTCCAGCGAACAGGTCGAGAGCATCGATGATATTTCCGCGACCGCGGATTCTGATCCGCGACCGCGGAACGACACGGAGCGGAAGCCGTAGAGGATTTTCTGAAGTTTTTTTTTATTATTATTATTTCCGACTTTATTTTGTTTTATTATTTCGACACTTTATATTTATTTCCTTTTAGACTATTTTCGTTATCTTTTCCCTTTTGTTTTAGGGTTAGGTTATTTAACCTAGTTTCCCATTCATCATTCATTATCGTTGTTTCCATTGAGTATTGTTTTTCCTTTGAACTATGAAGAACTAAGCACTTTTGCTTAGTTCGACGATTGAAGCCTTCGTTTGATATACGGTTGTGAGATTCTATTTCTATTTCTTTTCCTTTGAATGTATTGATTCTCTTGTGCTTCATCCCATTGATTATTATTGATTTCGCTTGTTGGACGCAACTATTTGTTATTGATAATTATCTATTGCTAGGGTTTGGTAATTACTGTTTGAGTTACCTTATTCATGAGTAGCAACTGCGATATTCTAAGAACTGTTTGGGACAAGTTTATTGTAGGGAGAATTAATTGCATGCAATAGTATGACTGTTTGCTACTCTTGCATGTATCTGTCAAAATTCCTGTGATCATTGCTGCTATTGAATTGACGTGTGAGGTTTTCATAGTTAATTAATAGTTAGTATTCTCAAGGTCTATTTTTCCTGTTTATAACTTATGAAAAGGAATAGGAACATTCATAGGAAGGAATTAGAGAGAATCTAGGATCAACTAATCTCATGAATGGTGGATATTTGTCTGGCTAAGTACTTTTCCCAAATTGAATACAAATCTTTGCTTTGTTTTACTTTACTTTGTTATTTACTTTGAAACAAATCAACCAAAAACCCCCTTGTTACCTTTGACATACGATTGTGCACTTAGAAATATTACTTCCTCTCTGTGGGATTCGACCCTTGCTTGCCTTTGCTACTTGTTTAGGTTTGTTTATGATTTATTTTGACCAGGTAACATGACTAAAACATGTCTATCACTTCTGTAATGCCATCAAGGATAAACGATCCTTAAGATCCTTCTTGCAATTGAAATGCTCTCCAACTTTTATTTCCAGATCATTGCATCTCACCCCATCACCCTCTATTGGCTCTTCCAAATCATCTAATTGCCTTTTACTAGACTTTTTGCTACGATGGTACTCAGCTTCAATCTATTGGAGAACTTCCTCATCAATGTTTATAAATAAGTTATCCACTTCATTAGTGTCATCAAGCAATGGCCCATCAAAGTCATCTTCCCTACAATCTTCCTCAAAATCATCCTCAAAATCACCCTCAAAGTCATCCCAAACATCATGCACAACATCTTGCCCAACGTCTTTCCCATAATCATTGTCAATCTCAATACATTCATGTATTCTTTTCCTTCATGTTTAAGACCTTGTTTCTCTCCCATCAGTTTCCGAATTTGCCTCAGATTGGCTCACCAAGTCAACTATTTGTACTTCCCCATTGTTGTCAGGACAAATTTTCGGTTTCATTTCATACATGTCACAATCAACTGTATTCGGGACAACTTCAGTGGTACAATTGTCGCTTACCACGTTTCTCTTGTCCGATTTGGTACCATTTGTACTTGGATGACCACCCATCATAACCTCGGCCTCTGCCTCTTGACTTTGTGATAACGGTGGCGGAGTCAGACACACTATGATGTCGGCCTCACATTTAAATACTCTGTGTTTGCAAATTCTTTGTTTCCTTTCTTTTTCAAACTCACATATAACTCAATAGGCCAAATAGTATCTTCTGATTGCAAGTTCACAAATTTGAAAGCATCAAGGTCCTTGTCATCTTTGACATCGAATGGTTGTAACTTTGGTTTCTACAGTGATAGATATTTGAGCTCCATTTCATCTATCCCGTCAATACATTTTATCTTCTCATCCAACCTTTTCCTCAGATTTGAGTAATTGATATCTTCAGACACAACAAGTGCTTTTGTCGTTGTGATCCCATCGAAAACCCACCTGTTATATGAAGAAAAAGCAAACACAAGTACAATTACTTTATGACAAACGTTGACAGTATAGTGTCTAACACTGACAGTATTATGTTGGACATGACTAACAACGACATTAGTTATAAAAGTTAGGGTTTTAGCCCATCCTGATCTGAAGATAGAAAGGGTTTTCTAGCCAAACGGGACAAAATTGTGTAGGAAAAACAAATATTTTAGAATCAAGGAACAAATATGAAAGTCAGATTTGAGTAATGCTAAAAAAGATGTTGAAAGGTTGTTCTTTCTTGTTTAGGAAACCACAGAAGAATGTCTTGTAAAGAGGACTAAATGTGAAAGTCAAAATTCACCCATTATTTAATTCTTCTATTCCAAAGACATTGAATATGCAACGAAAGCCTTTTTTAAAGATTTGTGGATTTAAGGTTTTGTGGTGTTATGTGGTTTTGTACAAGTTTACAGTTGGGGTTATTTTAGGTAAAGACTAACAAGTGGGTAAAGGGGTAGAAAATGGAGGGAAACTTGTTCACTTTAGGAGGGAAAACAGAGGTCAAATCATGAAATGTACTATATTAATAGCATCTCTTCAGTCGAAGCACCAGAGCTTTGGCCTTGAGGCCTCTGTTGATACGGGGCTCTCTGCTGGTATTGTTGTTGTGCCGGCTGGTGACCACCTTGAGGGTCACTCCATCTAAAACCAGGGTGGTCTCGCCCTCTCGGATTATAATTGGGCTGTCCCCCAAACTGTGGTCTAGGGGGTCCATAACCTCCTATAGCATTAACTTCAGTAACACCCTCCTCCTACAGCTGAGGACAAGTGTCGGTGGGGTGGTATTGATCAGAGCAAAGCCCACATGCTTTAACTTGTTGAGGGGTGCTCTGGTTCGCCATCCTCTTTACCATCTCTTTCAGCTCGGCTAACTCGGTCAACATTGGGCTTGGTCCTGCAGGGGTCACAGCATTGACCGCCTTCCTTTGGTATGTCTTTCCAAAACTCCTGGTACTCTCACTCATCTCCTGGAATCTCTCCATGGCTGCATCCGGTGTCAGATTCAGAATGCTTCCACCGCAAGCAGCGTCAACCATCCTTCTCTCTTGGTCCAGCAGACCATTGTGTAAATAGAGGACAAGGTCCTGCTTGGCGTATCCATGGAACGGGCAGCTGGAGCAAAGTCTCTTGTACCGCTCAAGATAGTCATATAGCGTCTCATCACCAGCCTGCTCAATATTGGCAATTGCCTTTTTCAAGGCATTCGCCTTCTTCGTTGGAAAGTACTTGTCCAGGAATGCCTTGTGCAGTTTATTCCAGGTATCTATGGTTCCTGGTGGCAAGTGATAGTACCAGGCGCTAGCAGAGTCTAACAGGGAGAAACCAAAAGCTCTCATCTTGATTTGGTCTTCCGTCACGTTCCTGGGCTTCATAGTCATGCAGACATTATGGAACTTGCCCAGGTGAGAGATCGGGTCCTCTCCACTCAAACCATGGAACTTAGGGAGATAGGCAACAACTCCAGACTTTAGCTCAAAATTCACCCCTTCGCCAAGCGCAGGAATGACGACAGCCAGGGGTTGTGCTCCAATATTCGGCTCAGTAAGCTCTCTCAGAGTTCCAGCCATTGCAAAATCAGGGATGTCAACTGGCTCAATCGGCTCAACGATCTCAACCTCCACTTCTTCTTCTTCTTGATCGCGTAGGTTCACATGGAACGATCTGTCGATTTCTGGATCAAAAGCAGCTAGAGGGGAGTCAGTAGAACGAGTGTCGACCATAAGATAGGTCTCCACCAAAAATCAATCACAAAAAACACACAACAAAAACAGAAAACTTCCCCGGCAACGGTGCCAAATTTGACGGGGCTAAAAGTGCGCAATGCAAGTATCGTTGATTAGCCTTATCAAAGTAAAAAGTCCTAACAGACCTACTAAACAGATGTATAGTAAGCAAGCAAGGGTCGAACCCACAGGGAAGATCTGATGCAGTATGCAATTGTGAATGATAAGTAACAAGAAAGGGGGGGTTTAGTTATCACGAGAGAGCAAAGCAAGCAAAGTAAACAAGTTTGGTTGAGTTGAGAAAATATAATGGGGAAAGTAGTCCTACTAGAGCGAGATCCACAATACAGAGATATAATTTGATCACAGAAATCTATTTAATCCAAGTTCTTTTACTATCCTTATAGTTGTTCCCACCCTGATCTTAAGTACTATCGATTCTCATAGTTGTCGATAGACTTATCACTATGCCAATGGTAAAATACCACCGATTCTCACAGTTGTCGGTATACTTTACCACCAACAAAGCAATAGCAATACACACAAGGATATAGGATACATGCAAATAGAAAGACGTATTAATACTCGCATGCAACTGATTCTCACTCACAATTATACGCTCGGAACCCCTATACGCACAATTGTGTTTGCTACTAGATATGCACTCGGAACCCCTATATGCAATCCTAGCAATTGATAAAAAGTATTCAACCTAGTTGATCAGGCTAAGAAGAACAACAAGAAATCAATATTCAATATAACCAAGAGAATCAAACCAACACTTATAAGGATAAGAACAAGGAATATAAATCTCACAAACACATCAACTGTATGCTTCAATCGTCTAGTAGAACAAAGGAAAGTTAGTTCTCCATTCAGAACGAGAATGAAAACTAAGGAAAATAACATCTGATGTAAAGCAGTTGTAACGAGTCTCCCTCTTAACCTAGAAAGAGGACTTAAATAGTCTTAAGAAAACTAGGTTAAACTAATGCAAACAATAAAGGAAACAGAATAATAAAAATAACAAAATCTGAATGAAATAAAAGGAAATAAATGTCTTCAGACGCGCGGCATTTAACACGGCCGTCGCGGGGCGGTGAGATCCACCGCGGGGCGTCAGGCTCTCCACCGCGGGGCGGTGGCTTCCTCTGGCGTGGGGCTTCATTCTTCTCTGAGAGTCACCGCCGGGCCGCGGTGACTCCGGTGCGGGGCGGTGAGCTAGCTCACTCTCTTCTTCTGCTGCTCTTCATTACTACCAAGTGTTGGTAGTCGTCTCCATGTATGCTTCAGCAGCTCCATCTCCATCCTCATGTCTCCATCTGAGCTGTAAATCCTGGGATATCTTCACTTCTCTCCATAACTTCTGGATCACAGACTTAGCTTAAAAACCACTCATAAACTCCTCCAAATCATGCTAATAATTGCTAGTAAAGGTGTATGAAATAACACCTATCATGTGTGCTTTTCGTAGTGGGTCAATCTGGTAATTAGAGGGTCATATAAGCAAGCATGTAATCGGTTGTTTTTTGCTGGAATTTGGCTTTGTTTCTGTAGTTCAACTGAAGTCCAATGTTAGACAGCGACACCTCAAGTTATCAAAGCAGGGACCCCATAAAATATGAATTTCCACTTACATCTCCTACACGTTCTGAAATAGAAGAGAAGTTGCAAGAAGAGTTAGAGATATTGCTAACGAATAGCCCACATTCCCAAATGTTGGATGAAATAATCACATGCCTACGTACTGAGAAACATAAATTTGGACAAAGAATTATGGAACTCAATACAAATGAGATGCACTTTGAGGCTACAATTAGGGAACTCTATACAAGGGTGGCAGAACTTGAAGGTGAAAACAATACACTACACTCCCAGAAAAAATTGAGTAAACTTGTATTAAATCATATTTGTGCGTTTGGTGTTGGTGTCATTGTAGGGATTAGTGCTTTTAACATTTGGTATCAAGCATGTAGGTCATAACTATGAAGTATGTACCTGATAACTTTGGTTTTTTATGTAAGAGGATGAATTAAATTTCGAATAGTATTTCTTGTAAGTGGTAAGTATCATGGTGTAGCATGGTTGATTCTACATGTCAGAGTGCCAAGACTTTGATGTCACTCTTCATGTAAGTTTTGCAAATTCAAAAACAATGCCAACACTATACACACAGACAATAGTTGTCAGTACACTGGATATCATTACATTGCTAGAAAAAAGGATAGTTGCCAGTACTCAAAAACAGATCGACCAACACTAGCATCACATCGAAATTTTATGGATCCTGCTCCTTCACGCGAAAAGCACAACCTTCATAGGCGCTATTTGCAACACAATGGCATAACATTTTGCGCCAGTGCCAGTACTATTAATGTCCAACAAAACGGTTACGCAACATTTTAATGCATCTGATAAACAACAAAGTTTTGTTACCGAGAAATACCTTTCCAATAATATAAGGGTTTCCAACAATAATAAGCAATCATCTGGCACGAGTCATGGCAAAATTGAACCTCTTCGGGTTGCTCAAAAATCCCAAACAGAAAGTCATATCATATTCGTCGTGTTTCTTGGTTGATCTGACGATTTATAGGATGATCACTTCCCTTTCTTTGCCCCGAAACTACTCAACCCCACCTATCTTAATATCAGTCATATGTTAAGACCTGAGATCCTTCCCTATCTTTACTACTTGTTGTGGAAAAGGTGTAATAATCATGATGTCGTGCTCAGAGACATTCCTTTTTTTGAGCTTATATACGAGCTCAACCACCTTGCTAGCTTCAATCCTATTAAACCATGAAGGGCTGCCATTTCCCCTCTCATCCAAGCCTTGGATGCCACAGAACATTACAGGGAAGTTCCTGTTGGGAAGCAGATCAGCCCAAGGTAAGGAAGATATGTCACTTTCCTCTCAATATGGAATCAATGCTCCTCTATAAAACAGTCTTGGAGGAACATAAAGAATTTCAGGGTGGCTTCGGTAAGTCTTCACTAACATTGTGACATAATTGCGATCCCCTTATCTGTAAACTTCAAAGTCCAACAACCTCTCCATAAAATACCTTCCCAACCCATATGCCTCATCTTGCTTTGAATGAATATCAGGGCCAAGTTGCTTAGGATCACCAGAAAGAATAATAAATGTGTTGTTTTCGTAGAGGGTTGATATGGGGATCATTGTCTCTGGCTCTAAAGCTTGGCTTGCATAATCTAAGATGATGTAGGAGAAGTGGCCACGGTTAACCCCTTTAGCATAAAGGTAAGATACACTCGTGCATGTCATTATTATTATCCTGCAGCTACATAGTGCATCTCGAGAAGGGCAAGTGAAGAAACCTTCACTGTAAGTACAAAACCTCAACAATGCAGCGTTCATTTTTTCTAAGGGATGACGTGTGGCATTCAACCTAAAAATATCTTCCTCGCTAAGTTTCATCCCCTCGCAAAGGATTTTCTCTAATATGTGATCTGCCGCGCAATTTGAAGAAGCACATACTAGTATTTGAGAATTCCGTCTAGTTTTATATAGTTGGAGGATCACCTCCACCAGTGTTTTTGTCTTTCCTATTCTCGGGGATCCATAAATCACATAAGGAGCTCCTCCTCTGTACCCTAAAATTAAGCGAATAACATTTTTCTGCTCCTCGTTAAGAAGATGTGAGATAGGCACAAGATTGTTTGTTGTAATCCTTCGCTTTCCATGATACTCATGGGGAAAGAGGAACTTTTCATGTAATGCCTCTGCAAATAGAATGGCTTGACGGAGCCTACTGAATTTACCTCGTTGTACACAAAACAGATTTCATACAGATTGCTATCTTTGTGCCTTTGGTAAAATCATTCATGAAATTGCAATAATACTTTATCAGCCTCAACACGGTGGATCCAACCCTATTAAAACAACATTGGCAAGTTCAACATGAGAAAACAACATTGGCAATGATAATTCGTGCAATTGTGACAAAAAATATGAACTTCTATGACAAAAATGTTAACACTATTGACATGAAGTAAAAAAATTACCTTCACCCGATTTACCACACATACCTGATCAAGAGAATATTCCCCATAAACATTTACCACATCTCCACAGACAAGTAAGGGCCTTCTTGCAGCAAGTCCTGGCACTTTAAGTGCTAAAAAGTCAAAATCCTTGTCTCAAAGTAACAGACTTTATATTATAAGCTTTCACGTAGTCCTGTAACAAATATAAAAAGAGAATCATTCAACAAGTTGGTACTATGAGAGAACCATTCTATCTAGCTATAACCTCAATCCCCCCACCCCAATACAGAGAAAATATAACAATTACCATAATGAGAAGTTCCTCCATCCCTAACAACACATTGAAATACGACACATAATTTTCCTTTGTTAAGCCTTGTAAGACAACTTCAGGGATTTCCTCAAACTCAATCGCTTTCCTTATTTCTGGTGGTATGTTATATGGTTTCTCAGATGCCAAAGCTTTAAAGACTTCATCTTCAACCAAGAGGAATACAACACGTTCAATTCTATCATTCGCAAAGTTGATATGCACAACAGATGTAAAAACGACAATCTCCTTGGGCACACAAGACAACCATATAGTCAGGCTACCATGTGGCATCAACGTTCAATCCTCCATAGAAAAAGAATCCACAAAATCTTCCTCGGGTATGTCATCTGGCTGGCCAGATGGAGGTTTCATCATTGACAAAACGAAGAGAATAGTTTTAACGAAGAGATTTAACGAAGAGAATTTTTGTCTTTGTTTTAGCTTTAGATGGAGGTTTCATCATTAGCATCAACGTTTGTCTTTGTTTTAGCTTTAGTGGGAGGAAGCAGTCGTACACAAGAATAGTTTTAACGAAGAGAATTTTTGTCTTTTGCACAATTTGAAGAATTGTATTATTGTTCTAGCCTTTGTCAATTTGAATTATTTCGATATTGAGATTAAGTTTCTTGTCTCCCATTTTTATTGAATAATTCATATATGTTGTTGGCTAGTTTCAATCTATTGAATATGTCTTCAATTATGCTTGGCTAAATTCCTAGTACTAAGGTTGGGGTGATCCCGACGATGTGTATGTAATTAGAATTATTTCTTTGCCTGCATTGAAATATTATTTGATTCATGCCTAGTATGCTTTATGCCCATATTAGCCTATGCGAAATGGATCCTATTAGGTTTTGAGGCTGAAAGGTGATAACATTAATAGGTAGTCAAATAGGGTTTGAGACCAAGAGATAATAACTTCTATTGGAATCCTAGGAATTGAACCTGAGTATTATTTATGCAACAACAACTTAATTACTCCTGATGATTAATAGGCTATCATAGATATTCTAAGTTTGAGTTGGATTAGCGGAGCGCGACAGCGAATGTTATTTCAGTTTATCCCTATACTATAAGTGCGTTAAAGGGTTTGGATGTGATTAGCTCTACGCGACAGTGATTGTTAGTTTAGTCCAGACACATTTACTATCGTCTGAAAGGAGTTAGTAGTTTACCTTAGATAGCTTACCTTCAAATAATTTGGACTCGATTCAGGTGAAGTGTGATTTTATTTACTGTTACATTGTTGTGGTGATCCTTAACCTTAGACACATTTATCCCATTGATTTTATCCTTTTCATTTGTTAGTATTTGTTAGCTTAGTTATAGTTTTCCTCAATTCCTTATTTTCTTGGCCTAACTTACTAGTAGAGTTTCAATTGATATTACAGTGGTCTCTATAGGATCGACACTTGACTACTTGATGACATCCAATTTGTTACACGTTTAGGACATGCATTTATGTTTAATCTAGGTTGTTTTATGCATTTTGTGTCGCATTTATAGATAGTTTCATTGTTTTCTTTGTTATGGAGGTCTACACAAGAAAATGTGTGTTTTCAGGTACTTGGGTGGATTTTTGGAGCTGCCTATGGATGTTGTTGGAACCTCGGATGTCATTTGGAGGCTAATGGGATGAACCATGAAGAATTTGGACCAGATTCGAGCTAAAATGAGAGTTATGCAAAATACAAGGGAGGTCGTGCATTTGGATTGAATTTCCTTCGAGAGGCTGTGCGGTGAAACGCACGGCCATGCAGGCGGTGCTTTCTCGCAATTTGCCTATGCGTTTTGCCTGTGCGTTTTTCGCACGGCTGTGCGTTTTGGCCTACGGAGGATTCTACCTATGTATTTTTCACACATGTTGTGTGGTTTCACACCTGTAGCATTTTGGCCGTGCGTTTTTTGCATAGTCAAAACATGGGCCGTGCGTTTTACCCGGATGACTTTATTTTTAGAATATGTATGAGTACTTCGTTTTAGATTTTTAGATGGATATTTTGCCACTTTTTCTAACTCTCTAGACCTAGTTGTTTGCTTCCTTTGAAAGATTGCAACTTTACAGATTGTGCTACTGGATTCAAGACTAAGTTTCTCTTTCTTTTTGATCTTGTTTATGATTTTCTTTTTTATTATGTTTTCTTTGGTTGATCTTGCAATTATATCTAGTTAATTTCCATATTTCTAGGGTAGGGGTGATCCCAACTATGCGTAGGTAGACTTGTTTGATATTTGCCTGAATGGAAATCTGAAACTTTGTTGATTCGTTCCTAGAAGCTTTACGCCCATATTAGCTTATGCGAATTGGATGCTATTAGGATTTGCAACCGAGAGGTAAAAACGTTAATAGGTAGTCAGATAGGGTTTTAGACCGAGAGATAATAACTTCTATTTGAATCCTAGGAATTGAACCTGAGATTTTATTATTGCGAGAGCATCTTGATTTCTCCTGTGGATTAATAACTATCATAGAAACTCTAAGATTAGGTTGGATTTATCAAGTCACGAGGGTGAATGTTGATTCAGTTTGACCTTAGATTCTAAGTGCCCAAGGGGTCTAGATCTTGATTAGCAAGTTGCGATAGTGGATGTTAATTGAATCTAGGCACATTTGCTATCATCCGAGAGGAATTAGTAAATACCTAAGATAGTTACCTTCAACAAAGACAGACTAAATTCAGACATTTATCTAGTTGAGTCTACTGAAGCATAGTTGCGGGGATCCCTTGTCTTGGATGCTTTCCCTCAATTGATTACAATCATCACTTGTATTTGTTTCTTAGTTTTATTTATTAGTTCAACGAAAATTTCCATCTTTCGGCTTAGCTTACCAATCAAAGTTACAATCGATACTACATAGTCCTCGTGGGAACGATACTTAAAAAGCTACAATTGATCTCATACGCTTGTGGGTAGGTTTTTGTCCTATCAAGTTTTTGGCGCCGTTGTCGGGGACTATTGCTAGTATTAGTTGTTTTCCTACAACTGGTTCGACTAAGTCTTCGTTTTATTTTTTATCTTGTTTTTGTTGTTTTGTTTTTAGACTTGTTTTCTTCATATGCGAAGAGTCCTGAGTGCTTGTAATCTCACCGACTACGATCCCGAACCTGAGCATACTTTTCGTGCTAGAAGAAGACAACAACTCGAAGCCAGAGAACAAGCAATGAGTGACAACAAAGTGGGAAATGATCATCCTTTGGAAGTTCAAGAGCCACGCATGACGCTTGGTGATTATGTGATGCCAAATCACATTGATCCTATTTCTGGTGTGGTCTGACCTCCGGTTCAAGCTCGTAACTTTGAGTTGAAACCTTCCCTTATCAACATGGTGCAGCAGAATCAGTTTGGACATTTACCTTCTGAGAACCCACACCAACATCTGGCTACCTTTATTGAGCTAATGGGTGAAGATCCATGAGGTATCCCAAGATGCGCTTTTCCTGCGACCCTTTTCATTCTCTCTGCGAGATAGGGCCAAAGCTTGGTTCAAGGCCCTACCTGTTGGCTCAATAACAACTTGGGATGAGTTAACAAATGCATTCATCAACAAATACTTTCCACCAAAGAAGACTACTGAGATGAGGAATAAGATTCTTGCATTCAAGATGAAGGATGAAGAGTCTCTTTATGAGGGGTAGGAAAGATTCAAGGAATTACTGATGTTGTGCCCACACCATGGGCAACAAAAATGGACCCTACTGCATGTTTTCTACAACGTTGTTGACAATTCTACCAGGCTAATCATTGATGCTTCAGTGGGTGAAAGAATCATGAGTATGGAAGTTGATGATGCTTGGGACTTGATTGAGAGTATTGCTCAACACTCTCACTATTACAGTGATCCCCGGTCTACTTCAAGTTCTAAGAAGCATGTAGGAATGTATGAGGTTAGTTCTGAGACACACCAATAGGCTCAAATAGATGCTATGGAACAAAAGATCAAGATGATGAATCTATTAGTGCAAAAGTCTTAGGCGCAAGGTGCAGGGCAATCCGCACAGGGTGTTTCTAGTATAGCTTGTCATTTTTGTGGAGAAAGTGACCACATAATATCATCTTGTCACCTATTTGCTTCTCAGAATGAGACCCAGGGAGAGGTGAACTACATGAACAACTTCAACAAAGGTCCCAGGAATGATCCGTATTCCAATACCTATAATCATGGGTGGAGGAATCATCCAAACTTCTCCTACAAGAATGACGATGCTCAGCAAAGACCACCACTTGGGTTCCAACCGAGAGTCTCTCAATCGCAAAATCAAGCTCTCGTACAATCATCTGAGAACTCTGCACTTGAGTCTGTGTTGAGGGAAATGGATAAAATTCAGGGGACCATAGCTTCTCAGTTGGAAGCCTTATCTAAGAAGGTTGACAGCTTCGAGAGCTTGCCTAAGAGGATGGACCAATTGGTGAGTCAGTTGGCCCAAATTGCTATGAATGTTCCTAGGCCGGTTGGTCAACTTTCTGGTCAACCTGAAGTCAACCCCAAGGAGCATTGCAGGGTTGTCTCTCTGAGTGAAGAAAAACAGTTGGAGGAGCACAGTCCAAGAGAAAAATAAGCGACAAAGGAGCATATGGAGAAGCCACAAGAAGAAGAACCCAAGTATGTTGCTCCCCCGCCATACAAGCCACCTCTGCCTTTTCCTCATAGAAGGATTCAAATACAGCTAGAGCACCAATTTGTGAAGTTTAAGGAGATGATGAAGAAACTGTATGTTGGCATACCTTTCACAGATGTCCTCACTCAAATGCATGTGTATGCTAAGTTTCTGAAAGAGATTCTGATCAAGAAGAGAGGGTTGGAGGACTATGAGACTGTGGCCTTGACAATGGATTATGCTGAGAAGATGCCAAAGAAACTACAAGATCCGGGTGAATTATTTATCCCTGAATTTTTTGGCAATATAACTTATAATTGTCTTTGTGATCTCGGGTCTAGTGTCAATGTGATGCCTCTGTCAATCTACAAAGACCTAAAATTGGGTGAGCTTGTTCCATCCAAGATGCGTCTCCTTATGGTTGATAGGTCTATTACTCATCTTGTGGGCATAATATAAAATGTTCCTGTGAAAGTGGGAAAGTTCTTCATACCAGGAGATTTTGTGATACTTGATATGGAGGTTAGTGATAAGACCCCGTCATCCTTGGGAGACCATTTTTAGCCACTATTGAGGCTAATATTGATGTCAAGATTGGGAATCTTTCATTCACAATAGGGGAAGAGAAGATTGAGTATAAATATTTCAAGGATTACTTCCTTGAGATATACAAAGACACTCCACCAACTCCTATCACAAGTACATGTTGTAAAATTGAGGTTGATCCCGGGCAAGATGGGATCATATCTGACATTGCTCATCTGTTGGATATATCTTTGAGAGATCCAGACCTAGATGATGGTGAGACTGCTAAGGCAAAGAAAAGGCAAACTCCAAAGAAAATGAAGAAGGCCAAAACAAAGGTTGTGTTCAAGAGTGGAAATATGGTGGTGTTATCCCATGAAAAATCCAACATGTTTCCAGGTTCTAAGGGGATAAGATGGTCTGGACCATATAGGGTGACTCGAGTTCTGAGAGGTGGGACAGTTGAGCTATGGCATAAGAACTCTGGAAAGTTCAAGGTGCAGAGTCATCGATTGAAGCATGTTGTCATACCTGATCCGATTAAGCAGGGCACCACCAACCCTCCTGATCCGAGTACTTAAAGCTGATGGAAGGTCAGGCTAAGGACCTTAAACAAGAGCTTTATGGGAGGCAACCCAAGATATGTATTTGTTCCTTCTTCCTAAAAAAATAAAATTTGCTCATTTTAAGAGCACCGCACGACCGTGCGTTGTTTGTAGTTGTTCAGATTTTTTTTTAAATTTTGCTCAATTCGAGAGCACCGCACGACTGTGCACTCAAGTGCACAGGCGTGCATTTTTTATCTATAAAAATAATAATCAAACGTCGAGAGCAACGCACGGCATGTGCGGTAAAACGCACAGCCGTGCGTTTTTCCTGGAAAAAAAAACTTTTTCCTTTTTTGTCTTTCTCTCCTTCCCTTTCTTTTCCCCTACCCTAATCTCTCAGCCTCTCTTTTGTCTCTCTCTCACCAACCCCTCTCCCTCACCTCTCATCTCATCTCCATCGCACCACCCACACCACAATCCAGAACGCCGGCGTTCTCCACAACCACTGCCCACCACGCCCCATTTCCACCTCCTCAGTCGATTTTCTCGATGAGTTTCTTCTTCCTCTCGTTACTTTCGTACATTAGGGACAATGTAGATTTTAGCTTGGGGGAGTTGATACTCATTAGTAGATTGACATGTTTCCATTTACATTTGCATTAGTGTTAGTTTTCCATGTATTTTGTTATGTTTGAATGCATTGCATTGTTGGATGTTGGATTTGACTCCCTTTGCTTCTTTCCCTCTGATTGTTTTCCTTGTGACGCATGCTTTATGAGTCCTATCAACATGTTTTGGTTGTTAATATTGTAATTGCATATTGTGCATGATTATGAGTGCTTGAATGTTTGACATTTGGTTGGAGCATGTGACCTTTGATTGAGATATGTTAGGACCAATACTCTAGACAAGCATCCTAGTGATTTTGAGCCTTTTTATGGACTATAATTTCATGAGTCCTCTTATTTCTCTTGTGTGTGAATATCTACTTGCTTGCTAACTCTAGAACTTGCATTATAATCTTTTTCAAGGCTACGCTTATGATTTATGTACTTGATATTAATATGATTGAGGCATTGTTTCATATTAGCCTTCCACCCTATATATGTTTTCCTCTACTTGAAGCTCATTTGTGCCTTAATTGTCTTTTCTTTGGAAGCTCCATAAAAGCATACTGAGCCTATTTATTCATCATACCCATCCGGGGATTAGGATAGTCGATTTGTTTTGCTATAGTGAATTTAAGCCAAGCTTGGGGGAGGTTGCATGTGTTAGTGTTTGGATGTGATATTTGTATTAGGTCTTCCTTCTTTTCCTTCTTCTACAAAAAAAAATTATAAAAAAAAAAAGAAAAAAGAAAAAAAATAGACAAGGAAGAAGCAAATAAAAAAATGGAAGGAGACAATTTAGCATAAAAGGGTTTTGTTGTATGGGTTTGAAGAGCGAAATTGGAAGTGAAGGATTGTTCTAAGCTTGGTGTCGTCTTGGAAATTCTTTTCCCCGGATTTAGCACCACAAGGCCTAAATATATCCCTACCTTGATCCTATACCTTGGCCCCATTACAACCCTGTAAAGACCTCATGATTTTTGTTGTGTACATGATCCCTAGTAGTGGAGATTAAGAACACTGATGCAAGCCTATGGTAGTTTAGCATTCAAAGTGGAAAATTGAGCAAAACACGAACCTAGACACATGAGTGGAGTGACTTATTTCTTTATCCTGGTGAGGTTTGGCGTGGAGGAACTATCTACGTTTTTGTCATTGG
The DNA here is from genome assembly GCA_027886185.1 of Rheum nobile. Lineage (NCBI taxonomy): Eukaryota > Viridiplantae > Streptophyta > Magnoliopsida > Caryophyllales > Polygonaceae > Rheum > Rheum nobile. Next base: position 693,886 of record WOAB01000158.1, on the reverse strand, counting down.
TTGCAAAGCATGTTATGATAGCACTTGTCTTATGTTTGAATTCTCGTGATCATTGCTCATTTGTCTCTTGGATAGAAACAACCTTAACATATTTTGTGAATTCATTGATTATGTACTTATTTTAGGACAAGCAAGGGTTAAGCTTAGGGAAATTTGATGACATCCAATTTGTTACACGTTTAGGACATGCATTTGTGTTTAATCTAGGTTGTTTTATGCATTCTGTGTAGCATTTATAGCTAGTTGCATTGTTTTCTTTGTTTTGGAGGTCTACACAAGAAAATGTGTGTTTTCAGGTACTTGGGTGGATTTTTGGAGCTATATATGGATGTTGCTGGAACCTTGGATGTCATCTAGAGGCTAACGGGACGAACCGTGAGGAATTTGGACCAGATTCGAGCTAAAATGAGAGTTACGCAAAATACGAGGGAGGTTGTGCGTTTGGATTGAATTTCCTTCGAGAGGTCTTGCGTTCCACCGCACGGCCGTGCAGGCGGTGATTTCTCGCAATTTGCCTGTGCGTTTTTCGCACGGCTGTGCATTTTCGCCTACGGAGGATTATGCTTATGCGTTTTGCCTGTGCGTTTTTCGCACAGGCTGTGCGGTTTCACTCCTGTAGCAATTTGGCCGTGCACTTGGTCGTGCGTTTTTCGCACAGTCAAGACACGGGCCATGCATTTTACCCGGATGACTTTATTGTTAGAATATGTATAAATACTTCATTTTAGGTTTTTGGATGGATATGTTGCAACTTTTTCTAACTCTCTAGATCTAGTTGTTTGCCTCCCTTTGAAAGATTGCAACTTTGGAGATTGAGTACATGTCTAGTACTTCCCCTGGTAGTTATTTTATCGGTACATGTTTACTCTTCTTAGCGAAATTATAATTCATAACTTCTTTCTTGTACATTTCATATGTGAGAGTGAGTACATGTCTATTATTTTGGCTTCCATCCTTGATTAATTCCTCTAAACCAAGACAAATGAGGCCAAATTTAGTATATATACATGATGAGTGTAAAATGAATATATATAAAATAGAACAATACAAATCATCCTTAACCAAAATAACAACACATCTACCTAATTAAATCGATTTAGTACAAAAAAGGAACTAAAAATACAAACCTAATGGAATTTATACTACCAATAGTTGAAGGGTTTACATCGTCCATAAAATAGTTTGCTTTATTCGTTACTAACAATTAGTCGTCCTAAATCGATTGTCTTTGTCCTCCTTCTAGTGAAAGCTACTCGTGCATGATGTAAACAATCAATACCTCAATAGTGTTATTAGATTATCCAATTCTCTGACATCTTTCCATAAAATTAACCTATCTCAATCAAAAGACAATTATATTAATAAATTTAAACCAATATATGTAAGTATTTAGTGCAGGTGTAGACTACAAAAGAGATCCAAATACATAAAATCAAGGATAGTTTACCGTGAGGTGGATATATACTTGCATCATCAACATCATTCACATCTTAAACTTAATAATTATGCTTACTTTAGCAACCATGTCTTTTTAAGGTGTTGTCCACTATCTCTCAAGCTTTACTATATGGCTTTCTAAAGATAATGTAGAAGAATGAGATGATGGATGCACAGAGCAAATGAACGGAATACCACCGTTTTTGCCCTTTTATAAATGAAAATGTTACTTGGAAAGTGAAGTCATTTTGACATATAACCGTTTAGACATCTTGACTATAATTTGTTTCTAACCATTCATTGTGTACTAAATACGGGAGTTACGTGTAGTAATTGGATAATATTGATATAGGAATAAATGAGAGCAAAATATATTGATCAGCGCTACTTTGTAGGGTTTAACTAGGAGTTGTTACCGGTGTTCTGGGTACCATTTAGATGAGTTTAGAGCGTTATTGTGAAATATGGAATTGAGGAGTAGAAGTGCGGATATGGTGGTTTGGAGAAGCTTAAAAGAAGACATCAAGAAGATGAGAAGAGAACCACTTGAGAAGACCGAAGAGAGGACGAAGTTCAGAAGAGAAGAGGAGCCACAGAGCCAAAATCGCGATCGCGGGGCTGAAGCCGCAGTCGCGGGAATCAACGAAAGGCGAGAAGTGAAGAACGCGACAAAATCGCGATCGTGGACAAGCAAGGCATTTGGTCGCGGAAAAGTCGAGAGAGCGAGAGGAGAAAAGTGAATTTTCCGCGATCGCGGAAATTCTTCCGCGGTCGCGGAAATATGCATCAGGCGCGCCGCGAGGGTTTCGTCCGAAGTTTTACTTTTATGTTATTTTCAATTTATTTTATTTTCTTTATTTCGTTTACATTATTTTATTTCCTTTTAAGACTTTGTTTGTTATCTTCTTACATTAGGTTTTGGGTTAGGTTATTTAACCTAATTTTCCTAGGATCTTTCATTCATTTAGATTTTTCTAATTTTCAGCATTGTTTTCCCTTTGAGTTATGAAGAACTAAGCAACCTTTGCTTAGTCCGACGATTGAAGCCTTCATTTGATATACGGTTGTGAGGTTATAACTCTATTTCTTTTTCTTTGAATGTATTGATTCTCTTGTGCTTCATCCCATTGATTCTTATTGATTTCGCTTGTTGGACGCAACTAGTTGATATTAGTAATTGTCTATTGCTAGGATTTGGTAATTACTGTTTGAGTTACCTTATTCATGAGTAGCAACTACAATATTCTAAGAACTGTTTGGACTGGTTTATTGTAGAGAGAACTGATTGCATGCAATAGTATGATTGTTTGATACTCTTGCATGTATTTATTGAAATTCATGTGTTCATTGATGTTGTTGAATTGAATCATGGAGGTTTTCCTAGTTAGTTAATAGTTAGTATTCTCAGGGTCTGTTTGTCATGTTTATAACTTAAGAAAAGGAATAAGAACATTCATAGGAAGGAATTAGAAATAATCTAGGATCAACCAATCAATTGAATGGTGGATATTTGTCTGGCTAAGTACTTTTTCCCAATTGATTACAACCTTTGTTTCACTTTACTTTGTTTAATTGCAAATCAACCAACCAATTCCCCCCTTTGTTACTTTGACACACTAATTTGCATTAAGAAAGATAACTCTTCCCTGTGGGATTCGACCCTTGCTTCCCTATTCTACTAGTTTAGGTTTTTAAGGATTTACTTTGATTGGGCATCATGACTTTAGCCCCTATCATATATCTATGTAGTAATTATCACTAATTGAGATTTAGGTTAAAAAATAAGTCGTAACCTAAAGAGTAGTCCGTACGTAGAGGCAAGATTTAACTGAAAAAAGTGTGTGTGGGGAGAGAATAATTACTTACAAATAGTGCTCATTTTTATATATACACATAATTATGATATGGTATATTAAAATAAACAAAGAAAAATTAATTACCAAAATTACAAAGTAGCCTATAATTATACTTATGTATTTTATATTGTTTTATAAACCCTATAGTAAAAATCGATCGGATAAGCTAATATATTATACACATAATATATACTAAGGGTTACAAACTAACACTACATGCAAACTATACCTTTGGACCCATTTAAGCCTTTGATTTTGTCTTTAAAAGTTAGCATTCAATGACCTAGAATGCTAACTTTTAAATATATATAGACTAGAAGGCATACCCGTGCTACGCACGGGTCATAAGTTATATATATATATATTAATTTTATTGGTTTTTTCTGTTTTTAAATGAGAAAATAAATTAAAAAATAATAATCATTTTCAGCTTTAACAACACAAACATTCACATAAATTTGAACATTTTAGTATGGTAGGTACACAAATAACAACTCACTTTTGTTCACCAAGCTAAGCTGGAGAATTTGTTATTTTATGGACAAAGAAACACTTAGATGTTATTGTAGAGAATAAATAACAATTTAGAATATGTTGCCTTCTTATTTTTTCAATCACCATGTTTAAAACGGTTTTAAGTAGATCAAACATCTTATCTGTAACTCTTAGATGGATTTGAAATATCGTATGAAACTAAAAAATTTATTTACTCGTGATAGCATTGTCTCGCTTTGATTGTACATAGTTAATAAGCTTTAGTAGGTCATGATCCATTGTATTTGATTTTGTATGTCTTCATATTGTCCACACCATTTACAAAATAATTTTATTTAGATATGAACATGCATTTGAAAGGGTTATCTGCTTTGACCTTGAGATAGTACGAGTAAATATACATAAGGGGTTTACAACCTTGATTTGGTTATACTCAATAAAAGACCAAAAGATAAAGTTTTGGATTTTAAGGCATATGATAAATTTGACATAAGATGTAATCTATCAACCAAGAATAATAAATGTTATAACTAGTAAAAGTTAGTTACCTTGATCACATATGATTTAGGAAAGTGCCAAAGTACGTGATGGCCCTTCGGATCTATGAAGCCTCTGTGCAAGAATTGCTCGAAATGTTGGCGAAATGGTCCGATCTCCAAAGGTGAAGAACAAGGCAACTTCGGCTCTTTTTAGGGTTTTTAGGGTTGATCGGTGGAACGATTGAATGGGGGTGGAATTGTGATGGATAAGTACTTTCTTATGTGTGGATTTGACGCACCAAACACAAGGAAGCAACCTAGAGGGATCGGAGATACTACACACTTCAATCTCTCAAGGGAATTCACTCGATCTTACGCACAAGTGAAGAACAAAAGGAAAGAACTTTGAAACTATAATTCTCTTGATTTCAATCTGATAAAAAACGTGCAAAAACAAATGCCAAGGAGTTTGCCTAAGTAACCTAACAACCGGTTACTAAAACAATTAAAAGAAAATCACTAAAAAGAAAGCACTAAGCTAGCACATGCCCACTAATCAAAACACAAGTAATGGGCAGTTTAGGGAATTTAAATTAAGTCTAAAAATGTTTAATCACCAAAGAAAATAATCGGAAATAATTCGGAAAGTGCAAATGGCTTCAATTCTTCATGTGGGCTATTAACCCGGGTGTGGTGTGGCCAGCACCGAGATTTGCGGAGAGGCTGCAATGCATGGACCCGGGCTGGGCGCGGTTTGGCTTGGCACTCCCTGAGCCAGAGGACCTCCCTTGAGCTGGTGGTGAGGTGGGTCAGCTCGGGCTCGAGTGATTGAGCCAGATGTGGGCTCGTGCCTATACCCCTCCTCACGCGCGGCCGTGAAACTAGGGTTTGACCTAGGGCTCGGCAAAAGTTGACTTGGCTCGGCACCAAGGGCTCCAATGGTCTGAGGTGACTCTGGAGGAGCTGTGGGAGTCTTGGTGGCCGAGACAATTGGACATCTGCCGAGAGGAACCTCCATGTGGCTTGGCGGGCCATTAGGGTTTGCCGGCGCACTTTTAGGGTTTGGCCGGGTGGCCTTCGCCTTGGTCTTGGTCTTGGACATTGGCTCCTCTTGCATGGTATGCACCCCACTGGCCATGAGCATATTCATATCACCCTCCCTCCCTTGAAAGGGATTCTACCTCGAATCCAGCTCGTCGAAGTCCCTTTCTCCTTCCAAGTAATAGCTTTCCTTGGGCGGTACACCTCCTTGACCTACAATAGGACTACAAGACAAACTTTGCAACACCACATCCTTCACATTAATAGGGTTAGCCTCATAAAACGTAGTGAAAGAGGAAGGGCATGCAACAAATGAAGGCATTAAAGGCGTGGCCAAGAGCATATGATGCGAAGCACCACCTTTGTTTCCAATTGCCATTTTCTTACCTTGGCTTTGCTCTATGTGTTGGCCGGCCTTTCTTTGCTCCCTAGCCACATGGTCAGCCATGATTTCATGGGGCATCATAGGATGTAGAGTGATTCTCTTACCATTCAAGATAAAAGAATACTCATTGGTCACGCCTTGATGGATGACACCCCTATCAAATTGCCATGGTCGACCTAGGAGGAGGTGGCATGCGGTCATGGGTAAAACATCACACACAACCTCATCCACATATCTCTTATAGCAAACTGAATGGCGGCTTGGTCCTTGACCTTAAGGGGCTTGTCGGAATTCAACCAACAAAGTGTGTAGGGTTGCGGGTGAGAAGTGGTCAATAGATTGAATCTACTCACCACTTCTTGATCAATCAAGTTGCAACAAGAGCCACCATCAATGATGATACTACACACCTTTCCCTTAATGATACACCTAGTGTGAAAGAGAGTCTCACGTTGACTAGGTGCACTAGGACCTTCCGAAATGGTTAGTGCTCTTTTGACCAAAAAGCACTCACCCTCGACGGCCACAACATGCAATTCTTCCAAACCATCCTCATTCTTAACAAGTTCTTCCTCCCATTCATCTTCGGACTCAATGTCCCCTATAGTGTTGAGAAGAACTTGCCTTCTTGAGGGGCAATCCTTGGCAAAGTGGCCATGGCCGAGACACTTAAAACACTTAAGATCCCTAGCCCGTGTCTCCCCCTCCTTTCGTTGGGTTTGATCCGAATTAGGGGCCTCCCTTCTAGGGTGACTTGAGTTGTCACCTCTAGTGGGTTCTAAGCGTCTTGGAATAGGTTGCGGTCCCTTGGAGCCACTCGATGTATTTTGCCAAGGCCGTGAACTTTGAGCTTGGGGACGCTTTGAATGAAGTGCCTTATATATACGATTCGTATAATGAAGCACTTCTTCCATAGGGGTCCCTCTAGAAAAATGTTGCTTGCTCACTATGGCTCAGAGCTCGGGGCTAAGGTTGTTAATCAACTTAGAAATAAGATACCCCTCGAGAACCCTAAGTCTAGACCTAAAGACCAAAGTCTTTATCTCCATATAGAATTCATCCGGGGTCTTATTCCCTTGCTCTAACAACTCCAACCTCTCATGCACCCTATCCGAAAAGTCTTCCAGGACAAATCTATCTCGGAGAGCTTGCTTTAGTGCTTGCCAAGTAGTGATTTGGGGGGTTCCGAGGTACTCTCGTTCCTCCTTGTCCCCAAGCCACCATTGGTAAGCAAAACCTTCAAACTTAATGGTCGCTATAGCTACTCGTTGAACTTCCGAGTAGTTATAGTACCTAAAAATTTGATCGGTCTTTTGCTCCCAATCAAGATAAATTTCCGGATCACATTGAAGACCAAAAGATTATACCTCTAACTTGATACCATGAGGCTGTTGTTGATCATATGCAAACTCCTCACATTGGCCACCATAGTCCTCATCATAGTCTTCATAAGCTCTTCGGGGTGCGTAGGGCATCCTCCCACCTTGGTATTGACCTCGGCCCATGCCTCCTCTTCCGGCCATCCTCCTTCCCGGGTCTTGATACCCATTGTATGCATTCGGCACTCCTCTTGGCTCCTCTCTATAGATGGCGTTTGGCGCTCCTCTCGGTTCTCCTCTATGAGTAGTACTTGGTCCTGCCATGTTAGTGCACAAAGGAACCATACTAGTAGTAAAAGGGGCAATGTAAGGAGAAGAGGTATTAGAGACCAAACTGAACTCTTCCCTTGAGGCAGCCACATTCGGTGGAGGGTGATGAAACCCTTCACGGAGAGACACGTTCGCCAACTCTTGAGCTAGAAGCGGTACGGTCACTTGGACCTCTTGAATGCCGCTTGATGGCCCGACCATTGGGAGGAATTGGGCTCCACTTCCTTGAGGCGCGCCTTGATGTAGGCTCGGAGATGGACTGTAGGACAACCTCCACTTCTCCTCTATGGTCTTCATGAAGGTTGTTTGCTCATCTCATAAGGCTTGTATTTCTTGGCGGGTCCGCTCCTCAGCTTGGCGCGCACGCTCTTCGGTCTCGTCCTTGGACGATTGGATAGCCAAGAGTATGGCTTCCAAGGTCACCTCCGTAGCCTCCGTAGGGTCATCCACAGCCACATTCTTATCCTTGGATCTCACCATGACTTCCTACACACAAGCAATACCACACAACATCCCACAAGATAGAAGAACAACAAAATGCTACCTAAGCTAGCAAGCAAGCCACAAATTTGCTTTTAAATCAAGGAAAATTCGCAACCTTTACTAGCCCAAAATATAGGTCAAGGTAGGCTGTCTAATATGCTCAATATGACCAAAGACAAGATAAAATTGCACCACAACTTTTAGGCTAGTCCTTGTGCTAAAGTCCACAACTTTCACAACACAAATGCAAGTACTTAGCCTTTGAAAGTTCCTTTACAAAGTTGATGACAATTCTGGCCGATTCTTCACAAAATAACAACTTCACAATGTATCCAAAAGAAAGAAAATTTCACACAAGATATCAAACTTGAACAACCACTTTTACAAGCCAAGTCTTTTTCTTTTGTTGTAGGCTTGACTTTTCCGGTTTTTTCTTCTTTGATCTTTCGTCTCCTTTTTTTTTTGACACTAGAACAACTTGATAAACTGAAAATTACAGAATTGAAATCGGAATCAACACTTAGGAACTTTCAAGGCTTTTCCTACGCAAGTTGAAGTGAATTTTTGCTTCGGTTAGACAAGAAAGAACCCTAGGTTCATTATATGCAAAATACGAATGGAAAAGACTCAAATTAACCTAAACTAAATGAACTAATAAGGGCTCGGCTGGTTCATGCAAATTGGAAGCCAAAATTTGAAATTCAAATGCATGCAACAACCGAAACAAGAAAACCCTAAAATCTAGGAAGGAAATCCTAACCTCTCTCTCTAAAGATGCACGGCTAAAAAATCCTAAAACAATCTGAAAATCTCGACCCCTTTCTCTTCTATGCAGACTCAAGACTCAAATGCAAACACACAACGAGAAAATGCAAGACATCCTACGAACACTACGCATGAAATGATGCAAAGACACGAAAATGGAGAGCAAGTAAGGTACCGATTTTTCTATAGATTTAAAGGCAAATTTGAGAGCAATACTTACGTAGCTCTGATACCAAATGATGGCCCTTCAGATCTATGAAGCCTCTGTGCAAGAATTGCTCGAAATGTTGGCGAAATGGTCCGATCTCCAAAGGTGAAGAACAAGGCAACTTCGGCTCTTTTTAGGGTTTTTGGGGGTGATCAGTGGAACGATTGAATGGGGGTAGAATTGTGATGGATAAGTACTTTCTTATGTGTGGATTTGACGCACCAAACACAAGGAAGCAACCTAGAGGGATCAGAGATACTACACACTTCAATCTCTCAAGGGAATTCACTCGATCTTACGCACAAGTGAGGAACAAAAGGAAAGAACTTTGAAACTGTAATTCTCTTGATTTCAATCTGATAAAAAACGTGCAAAAACAAATGCCAAGGAGTTTGCCTAAGTAACCTAACAACCGGTTACTAAAACAATTAAAAGAAAATCACTAAAAAGAAAGCACTAAGCTAACACGTGCCCACTAATCAAAACACAAGAAATGGGTAGTTTAGGGAATTTAAATTAAGTCTAAAAATGTTTAATCACCAAAGAAAATAATCGGAAATAATTCGGAAAGTGCAAATGGCTTCAATTCTTCATGTGGGCTATTAACCCGGGTGTGGTGTGACCGACACCGAGATTTGCGGAGAGGCTGCAATGCATGGACCCGGGCTGGGCGCGGTTTGGCTTGGCATTCCCTGAGCCAAAGGACCTCCCTTGAGCTGGTGGTGAGGTGGGTCAGCTCGGGCTCGAGTGATTGAGCCAGATGTGGGCTCGTGCCTATACCCCTCCTCACCCGCGGCCGTGAAACTAGGGTTTGACCTAGGGCTCGGCAAAAGTTGACTTGGCTCGGCACCAAGGGCTCCAATGGTCTGAGGTGACTCTGGAGGAGTTGTGGGAGTCTTGGTGGCCGAGAGAATTGGACATGTGCCGAGAGGAACCTTCATGTGGCTTGGCGGGTCATTAGGGTTTGTCGGCGCACTTTTAGGGTTTGGCCGGGTGCCTTCGCCTTGGTCTTGGTCTTGGACATTGGCTCCTCTTGCATGGTATGCACCCCACTGGCCATGAGCATATTCATATCAGTACGCCTAAAGTCTTATCTGAAATAGGATCTTGGAATCATTTTATTCAAAGAAAAAAATTTAAATGGATAAAATGACATTAGCTTATTTATGTTTAAAGCATGTTTTAAAAATTTTAAGCTATTGCATGACAAGCATGATTTACATTTTGCATGTTATTTTTGGTGTAGATATCATGTCTAAAAACGATAACCCAACCATCATCAACTTACGTTCGGTTCTTGAGAAGAATAAGTTGAACAAAAACAACTTCCTCAATTGAGAAAGAAATCTGAGAATTGTTCTCATGTCTGAAGGAAGAGAGAATGTCCTTGACACCCCTATTCCAACATTGACTGCTATGTCTACTACAGAGGAGATAGTAGAGGAAAAAAACCGATCAAAGATAAGTCAGTGATTGTTACTTGTCTTATGTTGGCTTCCATGGAATCGAGCCTTCAAAAGAGGTTTGAGAGGATGGACGCCTACACCATCATTCACAACCTGGAAGTTATGTTTCAAGAGCAAGCGAGAATGGAGAGGTATGTGACTTATAAGGCAATTCTTGATTGCAAGCTTGAGAAAGGCAAGCCAGTTAGTGTTCACGTGTTCAATATGGACATTTTGAGAACATGGAAAGGCTTGACCACCCCTATAGTCAAGAGTTGGCTACAAACATCATACTTCACTCTTTGCATGCTGGATTTGCTCAATTCAAGCTGAACTTCAATATGAATGGAGTTGGAAAAACACTTGAAGAGCTACATGGGATGCTCAAAACAGCTGAGCAAAATCTCTCTGTTGACACCAAGAAAGATATCTTGATGGTCAACAAGGGAAGAGGGTTCAAGAAATGGGCATCTGGACTGTAGAAGAAGAACTTGCAAGGGAAGGGCAAGCAAGTTGGACAACCCAAGCAGACTTCTGAAAAGGCTAAAGTAGCGGTTGACCATGACTGTTTCTACTGCCATGCCAAGGGTAATTGGAAGAGGAACTACCCGAAATACCTGGAAGATAAAGAGAATGGAATTGTGAGTTCCAATTCAAGTACGAAAGTTATAGAAGTCCTAACAACTAAAGCTTCAACTTGGGTATTGGACTCAGGTTGTGGTTCTCACATTATTTTGAATGTGCATGGACTAAGAAAAAGTAGAAGCTTATCTAAGGGAGAGGTAGACTTACGCATTGTAAATGAAGCAAGGGTTGCTCACTTGCGATTGGAGATTATAGTTTACCTTTACCGAGTTTGGATCATATGCGGAGCACTCTTCCCGTGCGGACGTGCGGAGCATGCACTTTTGGGTCTTATTTGTGCACTTTTTCAAAAAAAAAAAAATTCTTTTTCAAATTTTTTTACAAGCATTTTTCAATTTTTTTGCAAAAGTGCACAAATAAGGCCCAAAAGTGCACAAATAAGGCCCTATAGTGCATGTCCGCACGTCCGCACGGAAAGAGTGCTCCGCACCGGAACCGCACTCTACCTTTACCTTCTGGTTTAGTATTAGAACTTCATAATTGTTATTTTGTCCCATCTATTACTTGAAACCTGATTGCGACTTGTGTTTTGGATTTAGAAGGCTATGATTTTACTCTTAAAGGTCAGCGTTTTTCTATTTTCAAAGATAACATCTTTTATGTCGATGCCATACTTAGTAATGGACTTTATATTGTGGATCAAGGATCTAGCATCTATAACATAAACACCCAAAAAAAATAAAAAATCAAATGACTGTAGCACCACCTATCTATGGCACTGTCGATTAGTTCACATTAGCCTAAATTGCATGAAGAAACTCCAAAAGGATGGACTTCTAACCTCATTTGATTGTGAATCATTTGAAACATGTGAATCTTGCCTAATGGGAAAGATGACAAGGTCACCTTAACTGGAGTGAGTGAAAGGGCAACTGAGCTTTTGGCCCTAATACATACAGATGTATATGGACCAATGAGTACAGAACCTAGAGGTGGTTACAGATACTTTATAACCTTTATTGATGATTTAAGTAGATATGGATACATATACTTAATGAAGCTGAATCTTTTGAAAAGTTCAAAGAGTTTCAGAATGAAGTTGAAAACCAACTTGGCAAGAAAATTAAAGCACTATGATCTAATCGTGGTGGTGAATATTTGAATCAAGAATTTGATCATCATTTAAGAAGTTATGGGATCGTCTCACAATTAACTCCACCTAGAACACCACAAGTGAATGATGTGCCCGAAAGGAGGAATAAGACCTTGTTGGACATGGTTCGATCTATGATGAGTTTTTTCCGATCTTCCAATATCTTTACGGGGATATGCTCTCACAACTGTAGTGTTCACACTAAACAGGACACTGTCCAAAGCTATATATAAGACACCATATGAGTTATGGACTGGAAGAGTTCCAAGTTTGTCTTTTCTAAACATCTGGGGATGTGAAGCTTATGTAAAACATTTACTAGCAGATAATCTTGCATCCAAATCAGATAAGTGCTTCTTTGTAGGGTATCCTAAGAAAACTAAAGGATACTACTTCTACAATCCCAGTGAGCACAAAGTGTTTGTTGCTAGAGGTAGTGTCTTTATGGAAAAACAATTTGTTTCCACAAAGTCAAGTGGGAGAAATGTTGATCTCGAAGAAGTTCAGGAAGAGCAACAAACTGAGAAACAAGAGGACATGTAGTACTCTATGTCAGAGACGACGGTATTTGGGGACCTAATTCCGCAAGAAGAGGGAACTCATACACCAGAGGTAGTGGAGTCGCAAGACCCTATTCCTATCATTGCGCCATAATCTGATTCCAATGAGGTTCCACAAAATGTTGTGGTAGAACCTCCTGTTGTTCAGCCCACACGTAGATCAAATAGGCCCAAAGCACAACAAAAGAGATATATTGATTTTATAATGACTGCGAGTTTGGACATCCTGCTTTTAGAAAGCGATGAGCCTACTACATACAAGCAAGCTATAGTGAGTTCAGACTCAGAGAAATGGCGTATAGCCATGAAGTTTGAAATGGATTCCATGTCTGAGAATCAAGTATGTGACTTGATAGATTTGTCAAATGGGGTAGTACCCATAGGGTGCAAATGGGGTAGTACCGATAGGGTGCAAATGGGTTTACAAACTCAAAACAGACGAGGATGGAAACGTAACAGTTTTCAAAGCGAGACTGGTTGTAAAAGGCTTTGAACAGATTCATAGTATTGACTATGGTGAAACCTTCTCACCAGTTTCATGATCAGATCCATTCGGATATTCCTAGCAATTGCAGCTCATTATGATTATGAGATCTGACAAATGGATTTTAAGATCGCTTTTCTAAATGGGTATTTAGAAGAGGATGTGTACATAACACAACCTGAGGGTTTTGAGGATCCACAGAATCCTAGGAAAGTATGCAAGCTTAAGAAGTCCATTTATGGACTTAAGCAAGCATCAACGAAGTTGGAACATTCGATTTGATGAAGTGGTCAAACAGTTTGACTTCATAAGATGTGAAGAAGAACCTTGTGTTTACAAGAAGTGTAGTGGAAGCAAAGTGGTCTTCATGGTCTTGTATGTGGATTGTATAGACATGGGCATATCCGGACTCGGGCCGGATATGGTCCGGGCCTAAATTAATTTTTTGTCCGTTTATCCGGACCCGGGCCGGGCTCAGCCCGGGATCCGGGCTTGGACAGTTGTTCAAGCCCGTCCGCATTCCCGGACCCGGGTAGCCCGCCGAGACCCGGATTCTCCTAATTCCTGTGAAAGAGTATCAAATTCTGAAATTCTACAAACATTTAATTAAAGGATTTAAAGGTAACAACACACTCAAACATCCTGTTTACTGTAACAACACATTCAAAAACAGTATTTCAATATCAAATTCTACAAACATTTAATAAAATAACAACACACTCAAAGTCTCAAACACTCAAAGTCTCAAACACACTGAGATAGACGCATCTACTTCCTTTCCAATATTGCCTGGTTCACTGGCCATGCTATTGCAATCTGTAAAACAAAACAAAACAAAACAAAACAAAACAAAACAAAACAAAACAAAACAACAAGCTCAGGTTTAAAAATCAACAAGTCAGCAATTAGAATCGACACACAAAAGTGACAGAACAATCGGCCAACAAACTAAACTAAACTGCATAAATTTCAGATCTTGCCATTTAAAATCGAATGAAGGTTTATTATAGGTCAGGCTGAAAATCACCCATTCGAATCCGAAAGCATATTTTTCTTAACACATCTTGGTTTACGATAGATAAAAATCTATCTCAGATTTAGGAAACAAGAGAAATGAGGGACGATCGGAGAAGGAGGGCGACTTACCGACGAGGAGGATGGACGAGAGAAAAGGGGAGGAGGTCGGAGTTGTTTCAAACGGTCTGATCCAGCCTCTCAGTTGAAGGATCGGCGTGAGCGTTGGAGAAGGAGGAGTGGCGTGAGCGACGATGAGGCGGGGTGAAGGAGCGGCGTGAGCGACGACGAGGCGGGGTGGAGGAGAAGTGGAGATCTGGAGAGAAGAGAAGTGGAGATCTGAGAGGCTGGAGAAGGAGGAGTGGAGGCGGGTTGGGTAAACAGGTAAAAAAGATAAAGAGAGAGAGGGAGGCTGGAGAAAGCCGAGGGTATAAAACCCTAAATAAAATTTATAATTGTTTTTTTAAGATAAATAATAATTTTATTAATTTAATATTATATATAATTATTTATATATTGTATCCGGGCCGGGCGAATCGGCCCTACAGGGCTTAATTCCTTGTCCATACCCAGCCCTCCCGGTACCCGGGCCGGGTATTTTTGGCCCTTTAGGGCCTATGAGCTTGTCCATATCCGCCCATTTATGCGGGCGGATGGGACGGGCCGGGCGGGCCAGCCCGAGTTTGCCCAGGTCTAGGATTGTACTACTCATTGGAAATGACATTCCTGTGCTAGAGTCCGTTAAGGACTGACTTAAGAAGTATTTCTCAAATGAAGGACTTAGGAGAGACCGAGTACATATTAGGCATCAAGATCTATGAGATAGGTCTAAGAGACTTATTGGACTAAGTCAAGGAGCTTATGTGGATAAGGTTCTTGATAGGTTCAATATGAAGAATTCCAAGAAGGGATTCTTGCCTATGCAACATGGCTTACATCTCAACAAGAAGCAGTGTCCAGTGATACTTGCTGAGCTAGAGAGATTGAATGAGTAGGATTCCTTATACATCTGCAGTAGGATCCATCATGTATGTCATGATTTGTACTCACCCGGATGTTGCATTCGCTTTGAGCGTGTATGGCAGATACCATTCGAGTCTAGGTGAAGCACACTGGAATACAACTAAGAACATCCTAAAGTACTTAAGAAGCACTAAAGATGATCTCTTGGTGTACGGAGGAGATGATGAGTTAGTCGTAAAGGAGATGTGAAGTTTTGCAAAATACATACAGTTGACAACATTGTAGATCCGTTAACTAAACCTATATCTAAGCTAAGAGACTCAAGCACATTGGAGAAGGGATTTGAGATTGTATTGTTTTGAGATTATGAATGTTGATTTCATGATTGTTGAAACATTGCATCATGTTTGTTTTTGAAATAAAGTTTCATTATTATTTAATTATGGTTTAGAATTAAATAAAATGTCTTAATAATTCATAATCATCAAATAGGATCATCATAAAAGTTATGGTGGATGAAACCCTATTAAGTGAGTTGATATTATGAATTATGAGTTGTTTGTAGTCTAAGTCATTAAATTGGACATAAATGACTCTATACAGGCTATTATGTAAGTTGATTGATAGCACCAAGTTTCACGGGCTATAGGGACATGTAGATGTCTTATCATTGACATGGACATGTATGGTGGATATGTGTTGGACAGACCTACCTTACGATTCTTCAAATGAGTTGTAGAATTTTAAGTTGAACTATGATTAGTAGATTCCTCAGACATGAGTGCGATATACCTCTTGTTTGGTGATTGGTAGTCTTTGACATTGTCAAACACTGTTACGTAAAAGGCCGATATAAAGGCAGTGATTGAGATTGCTGAAAATTGAGTGGGAGCTATAGTCACACAAGATTGGAGAAGTCCTCCTATGTATATATCTGTATATATGTGGTTAGGAATGGCGTCTTGGCCACTTGAAGAGTAAGAACTGAAAATGCATGGCCGTGCTCAAATGGATTAATAGTAATCATTTGTTTTGACAATTCAAGCTCGAGGTTCAAGAAACAATTTGAATATTGATATGGATTACATAAGATGTTATCATATCATCAAATTAGACACTAAGTGACAAAGGAATTGATATTGCACACTTGTTTAAGGACAAGTGGGAGATTGAATGAATATGTGTTCTTTAATCAAGATGACAATTACTAATAATAGAATAAGATTATAATGGAGATTAATAATCCAGATATTTTAGGTAGTCTTAGTACTTTGCTAGAAGCAAACTATGACTTATGAGATAAATTAGATTTGTCCCATTGCTATTACATTCGGGTCCTATAAGGTCACACACAATAGAGTAATTGGGCTAGATTAAAGCAATCCAAGGCCCATTGTGTGATTGGGAATTTCGGTCAGTGTATAGTGTTGGAAGAATGGATTATTCATCAAGTAATAATAAAGAGTTATCTATTTACTTGATGACATAAAGAAAGTTATCTTTTGAAAAGATGAGATATTGTATCAATCATAAATATCTCTTTCTAGTTAAAATGAGATTTATCTTATGAGATATATGATAAGATAATATATAATTGTTATATATATATTTTCCTATTATTATAAGATAATAAAATAAGGATAGGATAATATATATATATATATAGATTTATGCTCTAGTAAAACAACTCCTTAGAGTGAAACGAGTGTACAAATATAGAGCGTTGGATTTGATTAAGATGGATGGCTGGGATTTAATCTAGAGAGGTTAAAAAAAAATAGACTCACCCACACCCGATCTCGTCCATTTACGATTCTCCCGGGATTTGATTTCCATATCCAGACGCTTCAACTTCTATTTTCCCTTCTTTGCTCTATCGTGCTCTGCTACCCATTTTCTCCCTCGCTATCGCCGCCTTCATCGTCTCATCCTCTCGCTCGATCGTCCTCATCTTCCATCGCAGGAGTATCGTGTCATCCCACAGGTAGAAGCGCCGTCGTAGCGCCGTCGTCGGACCATTTTCGGTTTTGCGAAAGGTAACCATAAAATCTATTCCCCTCTAATCTTCCCCTCTTATTTTCTTTCTCATCTTCGATTGGGCTAAAAGAATCGCCGTCGTCTCGCCGTCGTTCAATTCCTAACCTGTTTTTCATTTTCGGTTCTATAACCGCAAATTTATAGTCTTGAATTTCATTCACTTCCAGTTTAACTCGACGACGACGTTTATTTTCGTCTCCATCAATGGTGTTGTACTCTTCGATTTCGTTCATTTTCGTGTTAGTATTCGATCTATGTCGAATAGAACAATTTAGAGTTGAGTATTCCTTTGCATCGAGGGCATTAGAAGGTTTATATGGTTCATATTTGTTCAAATTGCAAGTCTAGTTCGTTTAGGGTTTAGGTTTTACTTTGTTTTTGAGATTCAATTAGTTCAAATTGCACATTTATTGATTTTGAGTGGTTGATGACTTGATATGGGTTGCTGTTTAGGGTTGGATTGGCTTTTTTTGTTCGTTTGGGGTTGAAGAGAAATGGTCAAACATTACATTTATGTTGTTAATATTCAATAGACCATCGAAAGCATATACTGTGTTTTTGATATTCAATTTTGTAGATGACATATGCATTGTTATGCAGAACATGTGCAATGTATATATTGGTTTGAGCTAGGTTAATTGTTTGGGTTCTTGATATTCAATTTGTTTCAATTGTTGTTGGAGTTGGAGGTTGGTTTATAATGTTGTTCATCGTCTTATCTAGGATCTCGTTCATGGTCAGAGGATTGTTGGCTAGGGAAAAAATGTCTCCGAACACAAAAGGTGGTAAGCGAAGAAGGCTCGTCAAAGGTAATGTATTTGTTTTGTGTTTATTTGTATAGCTTCGAAGTAAGGTAGTAAAATGATAGGCCTTGTTTAATGTTTATTACTGATATGATTACCAACCAGTTTAGACTAGTTTTTTCATTTTGTTTAAATTGATATGCATTATATTCTTAGAGTGACCATTTGTGTATGCGTTTTTCATTTTTGTTGTTTAGATATGCATACTAGCTATTATGGTATTCATGGTCTAAGCAGTTATCTATTGTGCATGTGTCTTTCATTTATGTGATTGAGAGATGCATACTTCATTTCACTGATATGCATACCCAACTGGTACATTATATTTAGATTAGTTGTTCATTTTTTAAAAATTGATATGCATTATATTCTTAGGGATATGCACTACATTCAGATAGATATGCAATGTATTTCCAACTATGACATTTGCATGTTTGTATAAGCTTTAGTCATTCATTCTTATACTTTATATACAATTAAGCTTATTATGTTTTGTATAGGACTACCCTCAAGCAAGTCCGCTGAAACTTCCCCAAAATATGCTCAGGTCACACTTGCCGAACAACAAACCGAAACAGTGGTGGATAGTGGACCAGAAGAAGCCCATGTTTCTTCCCCAACCCGAAGGAGTCCGCAGGCAAAGAGGCAGTTGAAGATGGTTGTTTGTAGTGACAAGGGTAAGTCCACCAGAGAACCAACTGAGGATTTGCTTAAGAGAAAATCGAGAGGTATGATATTATTAATTGTTCAGTGCATACATTTCCAATGGTGATATGAATCATAAAGTCAGCTTGTATTCGTCAATGTGCTAATTACCTCTTAATTCATTGTAGAACCACCCATCTTAGATGAAGATGAAACACTGGCCACATTCAAAAGGCCAAATCAAAGCATTTGAAGGAAAAAGGTGCATCCTCTAAATCAGTTGCTCACGATGATTCTGGTACATTATATTTACATGTGAATATTGGGTTTTGGATTTGTTAATGTTATTTTCCATTAATATACACTGACTAATACATATTTTTATCACGTAGCAGGTTTGAAATAAAAAAAAACGGTTGATAAGGGCAAGGCTAAGATGATTGTGGAAGAATTAGAAGAAGTGGTATGTCAGAAGAAGAAAGTCAAGAAAAATGATGGTTTTAAAGGTATCAAACATCGTGGACGCCTTGAATATTTCGTTGAGGCCATTGGGAAAATGAACCAAATGCAGAAGGAAACTGTAGAGGAGTATGGCTTTGGGAGACTGTTAAGAATGGAAGCGTTCCCGTTACCAAGGTACATGTTTTTTGTATTAAGATGTTCATTAGATACGTAAAATCTGTATATATGATATTCAGATATGCCTTATTGATATGCAAATTGGCACAAATGATGATTTAATTGGCCGTGCATATGATATGTTTTTTTATGAGTGAAATATGCATCAACCATACATCTATATGCATATTATATGTTAACATATGCAAGACATCTTGAATAGATATGCATATAATATATTGAGATATTCAGTGGTCGATTTGCTATGTGATAATCATTTGTGTGGTTGTGTTTTGCATGCAAGGATGAATAGTTATGCATATAAAATTAGGAGATATTCATGATATATACAGGTGACCATTTGTGTATGTTTTTTCATTTGAGATATCCAATTATCGATTTGTTATGTGATATTCAATTTTGTGGTTGTGTTATGCATACATCCTGAATAGATTTGCATATAAAATTTTGAGATATTCATGATATATACAAGTGACCATTTATGTATGTGTTTTTCATTTGTGTTGTTTGGATATGCATATTAGCTCTTATGATATTCATGATCTAAGCAGTGATCTATTGTGCATGTGTCTTTCATTTGTCTGATTGAGATATGCAAATTATACTTTTAGAAATTCATGATGCATGGTTGTGATGTGCATGTTTCAATCCTGATTATGGATACACATGAATTTGGAGCTGTTTTGTTTTGCGTTGTAGCTGAAATTTTTTTTTGTCTTTCTTTAGTTTCATGTGTAGGTGGTTGGTCCAGAGCTATAATGCAATGAAAGGGAAGATTTTGCTTCCAGATGGGTCTGCTATAGATGTCATAGATATTGATGTGGAGATCTGCATGGGCATTCCACGTGGCCCAGTTCAAATAATCAAGTTCGAACCAATGGTTAAGATGGATGTGGTAGAGAAGTGGAGGAAAAATTTCGATAAGAAGCTGCATAGCATCAGATACAATCATGTGGGGCAACATATGTTGTCGATTGAGGAATGAGGCGAAGACTTCATACGGAACTTTATTGTTCTGTTCCACTATTGTATAGTTGAGCCGACACAAAGTGGTGCTGCAAATCAGTCCCTCATAACGTGGCTTAGAGCAACTAAATTTTTTGAGCACGATGAACTGGTGTGGCTTCGTTATCGATTGTCTTATTGAGGCTAAGAAGAGGTGGGATACGAATCCGGACGGCTACTTTACTAGGCCACTCTATTTCTTGACGGTATCTGGGTCCTTAAATATACAATTTGGGGAACAATTTTTGAATTTTGATATATTGGGGCATGCATTTTCAATGATTTGTGTTTGATATTCACAATTCATACACTGATATTCATCATATTTCTGTTTTATTCAGGTTCTATACTTGGACCGCGTGGTCTTGTATGGTAAACGTACCGTTCCAAGGAGATTCCCTGCATTTGTCGGATGGAATGAAGATCTTGTAGCTGAGAGAGAAGAGACTGAGATGAGTTGGGGGGTGTTCGGGGATGGTAATTTGGAACCTCAGTTGTCTATAAAAAAAGGCAAGGTGTTGCATGTGCGGTACAGGAATCAAGTACCAAAAAGGTATATATAGATTTTGCATAACGTAATAGTTATTGACTTTAGTAATGAAAAAAATACGTAGGTTATCATTCATAGCATGCTGCTGAATAAGGATTATATACTGTTGTATGACTGACAATTTCGTGTACGATATTCAATGTGTGAGGTTGATATTCATATTATATGCGTAGTTATGCAGATTATATATTCAGGTATGCATAAACTATTAGCTTGTGTATTTGTTATGTGACACTCAGTTATATGACTATGATATGCACACTTACTGTATCGATATGCATACTATATGTTCACATATGCATAATGTTTTAAGTTGTCGATATATAATGTAATATTCATTTGTTTGGTTGTGATATGCACACTTCATGTATAAATATGTGTACTATATACTCACTGTAAATTTTGCACACTTTATGGTTATACTTTATAGTGTTTATGAAGCCATTGTTAACAATATTGCAATGCAAAATTTACATTTTGATATGCAATTTTTACAGGAGTACAACAAAGGTATGCTGAAGGATCTGAAGATTATTGCAAATGCTATTATTAGGATAGCCGACAAGACCAAAAACATGCCTGTCGAGTGCAAGGACGATGATGTGTCAATCGCCCTCACTGAGTCGGCCAGGGCTTTACTGGGTTCTAGATCAGATTCTCTGCATGAGGCTCCGTTTGATGTATGCACTCAAGTAGAGAATGTGCTTTCGCAAGCTGAAGACCCATTCTGGACTAGTCCTGAGCTGACGAAAGTGGTGGAAGAGATCGAGGCAGCATTGTCTAGGCGGAACGACATCATGAAGTGCGAGAATGATAAATTCGGGTTTGATGACGACATTCCTTTTTTTCAGGCAGATACGGGCCATACTGATATGCCTCAGGTTTATGCAGATTTATTTATCACACAAAGCAAATTTATTTAGTTTAAATAATATTTGCATAATATTATTAATGAAATTTCCATAGGGCAATGCTGGAACGAGCGAGGTTGACCCACTAGTCGAGCAGCATCAAAGTGAAATTCCAGCTGTTGTTGACGATCCATCCAAAATGACCGAAGCCACCACAGTAGAGAATGTTGACCCACCAACCCAGCTCCATGAGGTAACAAAGTTTTAGTACAATAGCTATGAAATAATACATTAGGCTATCTCGTTATAAGTAGTTGGTAACCATTCATTTAATATGCAATCTTATGGTGTGAGATACTTTCTTTACACGAAGTCATTATCCAGTACAAGCGATTTAGGTATGCATTTCAGTGGGTATGTTATGTAATTATTGATAGAAAATTTATTATGGTATGATATCCATGTCTCACTTATTGTTATGCAGCTTATTTCTTGTTGATATGCATTTTACTGGGTATGTTATGCATTTTTCACACATTCATATGCAAGATATACAGTTATTTAACAGATGTTAATTTGTACAGGTGCAACCGAATCCAAGTGATGTGGTTATGGGGGTGGTGAATGATATTGCTGTTGAGCATCACCAGACTGAAGCTGCTGCCCCAGCTCAACCTACAGTTGATGCGTCCGATGTTAAGGAGCTTCGGCCTAAGAAGTCAACATGTGGTCATCCAAGAAAGCATCCCGCTATTCCTCAAACTGATTCGGTAAGCCTGAGGAGGAGTAATAGGGTTAGAAGCAAATGATGATGGTCACACTTAAATGTTGACTTTGTGAAGTTGTATTATGGGTGTACATCTAATATAAAGACTAGATCTAGTTGGGGTGATTGTATAGACATATTCTCGTAGCTTGTAACTGCTTAATATATGTAATGTTTAACAGGATCAGATGGGGTGGATGTGTGTTCAAAATACTCGTGTAACGACTTAATTATGTAACGTTCATCAGACCTTGTTTGATATTCACATGTTCTGTGTCTGTATGCAAAGTACGTGTTCTGATATGCGTTGTTTTATTACATTGCATTTATGTTTAATTTGATATTACTTGAAATTCAGGCCCAAATGGACAACAATGAGGAAGGAGATGATTTTGTAACACCGATGAGATCTGTCCAACAAAATGCAAAGAGGAACATTAAGCTACCGGCTACAAAAAAGAGCCCATGGTTGAATAGGATTATAAACGCAAGTAAAACGATCAGTAAACAACAACAGGATTTATATTCGTATGTTGTAAATCACGCTCCGGATGGGTTAGTGTTTACTACTGAAGTGCGTTGCATTCAATGATTATGCTTCTTTTTTGATTTGTCTAATGTCTTTCTCGTAAACAGGGAACCCTTTTTTGAATATAATGGATATACACTTGATGTGAGCGAATTCCAGTCACTCAAAGAATCCACCTATGTTTCAATTAATATTGTCGACCTGTGGTGTGTATATTTAAATGACTTAGAAGAGGCTCGAAACCATACAACTGCATCGCGGTTGTTCGTTCATCCATTAACTTTGGTAGGTATTCAGTTTTTACATTGTGATATGCACATGTCATTCGATGATATTCACTGAATCCGTATTCATTTTTACATAAGTAGGTTGGCCCCATTTCCATCCCAAACAAAGTTGAATACGACTCCAAGTTCTCCATTTTCAAAGTTGGGCTGGATGAATTGGTAGCGAGCCTCGACCATACATCTATGGTGGATGTAGATTTGGTAATAACTCATCAAACTATATTTATTTCATAGTAGCGCTCTTATAAACTATATATTGATATTTGTCAAATAACATTTTGATGCAATGACAGGTTTTCTTCCCCATTTTGAAACATGAGCATTTTTACCTGATTTGTTTCAACTTCATGAATTCGAAGATAGAGATTATTGATAATTCAAAAGGTGGCGATGAGGACCAGACAACAAAATATGGTGAAACAATGATCGTACTGGTAATATACATAGGTTATTATGCATAGTACCATATTGAATAAGGACTATATACTTTTATGTTATATATATATGACATTTATATTAGTGAGTGAGAATTGCTGTATGATATTCACACGTGTGATTATGATATTCATACTGACTAAATAGATATGCAGATTATATATTCAGGCATGCATGATGTTTTATGTGATATTCAGTTGTTTGACTCTGATATGCACACGTCCTGTGTAGATATGCAAACTATATCTTTATGTATGCATGATGTAATAGTTTATCATGTTGTTATGTGATATTAATTTGTTTGGTTTTGATATGCACACTTATGGTATATACTTACAGACTAGATGTTCAGATATGCATGATGTTTTAAACTGTCGATATATAATGTGATATTCATATATAGTCATGCATACTATACAGCACAGGATGTACACTTCATTTGTTTATCATATTTGTCCACAGTCCAGGATGTTCTTCCAGTATATGGATTCTTTGAATCTCGGCACAAGATGTAGTGGTTTTACCAGAGGTCGTATGTTCATTTTGAAGATGATGTGGCGTGATAACACAAACAAGGTTGATTGCGGGATATATGTAATGCGCCATATGGAGACATATTTTGGTCAGGCATTGAACAATTGGCAAACTGGATTTAAGCCAAACTCCAAGAAGTGCATTGTTCCATTGCGCCATATGTATCTCCATGCCCTTATAACGTATAAGAAGAATATTATGAAAGACTTCATCATCGAAGACGCTACAGCACGTATGCGGGTGTAGAAACCATGACATCATGATGGCAATCAAATGGCAGCGGAGAAGACATCATTGGGTCGTTTTATTCCACTACTTAGACGTTATTCTACTTATTAGACTTGTTATTCCACTATCTAGCAGTGTTGTTTTCAGTTCAACTCATTGATATTTTCGATAGAATATTTTGTTGGTTTGCAATTTCGTTGTTTTAGCATGCACGACTCATGAATTATTTAACGTTATATTTTGGAATAAAGATTTTGTTTTGATATGCACGAATATTTCGTAGGTATGCATTTCTTATGTTATGGTATTCACGATATATGAATTGTTTAACGGTATAGTTGATGCATTTTGTTTAAAGTAGTAGACTATTCGAATGTATGAAATACGCAAACAAGCAGAAACGCTAAAAAACATACACATCAATGAATTCATAAAACATGATGCCAAAATCCGAAATTCATGGATACGAGTAGCTAATGAATATTGCAATACAGATTCTGAATACCAAAAGAATAATGCTGCATATCAATAGACTACATAATTTCTTTGCAATTTCTGCTATCATGTCTGGCATACTTGTTGCACCTTTTACATTTCCTCATGCCTTTTTGTGTATTTTCGTCTACAACCTTTTTTTTCCGAGCTTCGGCTATAGACTTCTCCTTTCCATCTTTGTACCTCTTCCCGGTGCCTTTGTTCTTCGCTTGTGCCGGAGGTTGAACATAGATCTCATCCGGCGCACTAATTCCCGCAAAGCTCTCTACCATTGATTCTCTTACTGCTTCTTCCCTGGTTTCAGAGTTATCGTCTGCTTTGTATTCCGACTTCTTGTTCTTCAATGTTAACAGCAAATCATGTATCTTCTCACCGTCTTCCTCCACAAGTCCAACACAAGAATATATCACTGACCATAATTCGTTCATCATAGCTTGTTTCTTTTCTATTCGTACACTCTGATCCCAGACGTCATTAGGAATACTACTCTTCGTCCTCGTTGCAGCACCTTTTCTCCATCTAGTTAGGATCAGTCGTTCATGAACCTTATCATAACCATAAGACTTCAAAGCGGTGAATATATGACAACATGGTAAACCAACTTTGTTGAACATCATACAGCTGCATGTAGTGATGTCGTGACGTAGTGGATGATCTACTTGAAATAAATCTCCATTGCCATCCTTTACTGTATATGTCAATTGGTCCTCACTTGCGCATGAATACCATTTTGTAAAACTATGAATATCAATCATAGTTAAATGCATATCTCATCACAAAAAACGAATATCAGTTTATGTACTAGTTTATATCAGTGCAACATTCACAAGCAAATAAATTGAATAACATGTTTGCTCTTCATAAACACAGTTATGCAAAAGCTCCATGTCGATATTCACAATTTCATTCATTGATATGCAAGATATGCAATTTTTGTTTACTCTATAAAATGCATATCCAGGAACATATAATAGAAAATCAATACGCAATATTTGAATATCAGACCACATTATAATATCGTACCTGGTGTCTCATTAGTGATAGAACAATCGAAACACACTGCGGTAATCTCTTCTTGAACCTGAGAAAAGATTTTCAGAGTATACACCTCTGAAGCATGCTTCTCAATCAACAATGGCGTTTTCAATACATGGGTCCGTGTGTCTGATTCGATAGCATTCCTCATCTGGTTATAACGTTGGGTTTCCATTGCACTATCAAAGTGCATCAACAGCTCAACAAGGCTAAAGTTCCTGTTTGAATAATTTCCAAAAAAACTATTCTGAGACTCCGATATTGATGTTGTGCGAACCAGACCACCAAGCACAATATCCTTAAAATACACTGGTATCCAATAGTGTCGTAGTTCAAACATATCACCGAACCAAGGTTTCTTATCAAGCTCATACTCAACCATGAATTCTTTCCATCCATCCTCAAACTCTGAGATTGTATGGGTATCATCCCAAACCAACTTGCCCAATTTCTTTCTGAAATCCTTCGAGTTAATTTTTTTTGCACCAACCTTTTTCGACACCTTCTCCATGATGTGCCACATATATAAACGATGTCTGGTTTGGGGCAATACATTCTCAATAGCAATCTTCATTGTAGGATCCTGGTCTGTCACAAGGATCTGTGGTGCATGGCCCATTGCTTTCTGAAAGTGTACAAAAAGCCATTCGTATGATTCCACATCCTCCTTCATGACCAATCCTGTACCGAACGTAAGACTTTTCTTGTGATTATCAATCCTAGTGAAGGGTGCGAATACCATGTAGTACATGTATGCATATACGTTAAAATATATTGCATATCCAATCACAATAAATGTTAAAGTCTCAAACGAAAGAGTACATGTTTGTTCTATAGGTTGAGTCAAAAGAAACCACATCTCTAAAAACAGCATAATTCCGACGTGAGATCAGATCTGCCCAGAATAACCTCGTTAACTGTTGTTCATTGTTCACATCATACTCAAAGTAGAAGGCATCGCATTGCTCTTTCTTCTTTGCAAATCTATTAATCACCATTTGCGCATCAGCAGCTGTGATATGCGACATCAGATCTCGTTTGAAATTCCGAAAGTCCCTTGACATCGACCTCATGTTCCTATATCCACCAACCATCTCTTTTAAGAGATTAAAAGACCTTACTGGCCCCAAGTTCGCCTTTGCACAGCTCATCATGAATTTTTGATGTCCAATGTCCATCCTCCTACTACTTTTGAGGAAATGTCGTGCTGTATTCGGTATCATATCGTGGTTGTGTTTCTCTATAAAGTTATCAACAACGTAGGTTACGCCGTTATTACTCTTCAGAGAGATTTTTGCACCACACCCAATCCTGTTAGATGTCGTCTTACGTTTGCCCGTACTATTAGCTACATTCTTGAATCCAGCCCTATTGCACACAAAGTACTTGATCTTAACAACATCTGAGTGGCTGAACTTGTGCGAGGTGCTTGATCTAACATCAAAACCAGCTGTGGATGCATATTCACGATAGAATGCCTCTCATGCATCCAGAGAATTGAAGCTTTGCCCAAGCACCGGTTTTATGGAAACGGGACACAGTGGAACCCAGTGCTTTATGTTTCTGTCGTCTGGGTCAATAACACACTCTGTACCATACACGAAATCAGCCTCTTCTCCGTCTGACAAACCATCATCAGATATATCAACATCATTATCTGATGAAGAGAACCGCATATCTACACAACAAAAATGCATATCTTGTCAGTAGTATTGCATATTAGGATATGTGCTATATAGGCGGCGATGCAAACCCTAAATCATTAAACAGTTACAGATATGCAAATAGTACAGGTCATTATGCAAACGTTTAACTCTTCATATGTATGCATAACTGGTCAGTATTATTGCATATATGGAAACCCTAAAGCAATCAACATTTTCAGGTATGCAAATCATTTAGTAGAATATGCATATTTTAAGAGTTGTTATGTAAACGGTTATCTTTTTGTACTTTATGACTATGGTTTTAACATTGGAATATCATTGAACATATACTGCATAATCCTTCAAAGCTTATGAATATCATTAAATATATGAACTACTATAATCACGATGATCATGTACATCAGTTATTCAAAAACACTTGAATAATATTCCGATTACGTAATCTGATGCATAAATATTGATATGCATAAACGTATACAGAATATGCGCGTGATCTAATAACAGTGTCATTATCTGATGAAGAGAACCGCATATCCACACAACACAAATGCATATCTGGTCAGTATTATTGCATATTAGGATATGTGCTATGTAGGCGGTGATGCAAACCCTAAATCATTAAACATTTACAGATATGCAAATTTTAAAGGTCATTATGCAAACGTTTAACTCTTCATATGTATGCATAGCTGGTCAGTATTATTGCATATCATGATATATACCATATAGGCGGCGATGGAAACCCTAAAGCAATAAACTTTTCGTACATTATGACTATGGTTATAACATTGGAATATCATTGAACAGATACTGCATAATTCTTCAAAGCTTATGAATATCAGTACATATATGAACTACTATAATCACGATGATCATGTATATGAGTTATTCAAAAACACTTGAATGATATTCCTATTATGTAATCTGATATTCACAGATTTTACAGATATGCACATTATATGTAGAAGTATTCGTATTTCCTTATCAATATCCAGAATTTCGATTTTCAATTCTTTGCATAGACTGATATGCATAAACATTGATATGCATAAACGTATACAGAATATGCGCGTGATCTAATAACAGTGTCATCAGAAAATGCTTTCGGATTGAATGCATAACAAAGTTAAATCAAATGTCGGTATTCAAAATAGTATCAAGAACTCAATGTCAAACCCTAAAATTCGAATCAATTACAAATCATTCATAAAATTCACAACGAACAGTTTGAATATCATAGAACATCGGACTATTACGAACTAACCTTCTTCCATGTTCAAATCCGGTATTTGAGAACCACAAATTCCGACTGTGTGGTTGTTGAAGACGTAGGCGTAGAAGAATCGGCTATGGAGGGCAAGAGGAAGCAGACGTAGAAGACGCAACTACCAGGAACGTTATTTCTTTCTCTCTCCTATTTTAGATTTTTTCTTTTTTCTCATCCGTTTTTTATGGTAATTGGGTTTAGTGGGGCTTGTATTATGAGATCACACCTACCATAAAATCCCTACAACCACTCCATCCAACCATCCATTTGCTTCAATCCGACGCTCCATAATTATGCACTCGTTTCACCATAAGAGTCGTTTTACCTGAGCGCCCCTCTCTCTCTCTATATATATAAGATATATACATATATATGCTCTGCATAGGAAAAGGGTTTTCACGTGAAAGCTGCCAGTGATCCACAAAATCATATTACTACTAACGGCCGTACATCAACCATGGTGCTTTGTTTGCTTGTTCCTCGTTGTTCGTTCTAGTAAACGAAGGCAAAGCGATCTAGTACCGTGCTCGTGTGGACCAAGTAGAGTCATACTTGAGGCTCTATTCTCCAGGGTGATCACATAAACAAGTTTTATATCAGAAGATATGTTACTCTTTTACATGTGGTTCGTATCAAGTTTATGCATGAAATCATAAGTTAGATGTTCGAAAATTATTTTATGAAATTTCGCTTAAAGCATCTAAATTCCTACAATTAAGAGCAAAAATCTCTCATTACAATTAACGTAGAGTTTACGGTATATGAGGTTCTTTGTCGGGGTGGTCTTATCACCCAATCTCCAATTACTTGAGCTCAAATTTCCACTGCCATCTTCTGTGGGAAAAAGTCACATTTAACTTAATTAAAATACAAATCATCATACTTTTAAAACAAACAAACTACACTCAATCTCAACCATCATAGATTATAAGTTCAAAACTGTAACTAAATTAAAATGTACCATTTTCACCAACAATCTTCTTTTACTTAGCTGCTATTAATGCAAAATTAAAAAACCATAGAAAAATAAACCAAGTATCAAAACAATATCTAAGAGAAACATTTGAAGTGAAGAAGTGTAATAACAAACGTACGGTTATAATTCAATAATAATTAAGAACCCTGCAAGCAAAAATATAATAAAATTATTTTGAAAAAATAAGATTAAGAGAGGGAGGAAGTAAAACCTGCAGAATGAGAAGCAGATCGAGCTCTATTGGTGTCCTCGATCTTGAAAACATTTTCCATGTGAATAAAACAGGAAAATCACCCCATTTCTAGTACACAAGGAAATTCATGAACTTTTGAAAAAACAATGAA
Organism: Rheum nobile; assembly: GCA_027886185.1. Lineage (NCBI taxonomy): Eukaryota > Viridiplantae > Streptophyta > Magnoliopsida > Caryophyllales > Polygonaceae > Rheum > Rheum nobile. Next base: position 663,791 of record WOAB01000158.1, on the reverse strand, counting down.
ATCAGGGGAAAACCTAAGTCATCTTATACCACAAATAACACTAATAATAGTGGGATAAAAAATCACGGACGATCAAACTTAAAAAACAATACGTGTAGAAAATAGAAAAGAGAAAGAGTAATAGCACTCCATACCCTACTTTACTAATGCACTTGCATTTTTATCTTACTCCTTTTGTTTTTTGCAAGACTATCCCAATCACAAAATTTTTCTTTTGTTTTTGCAAAAATACCCCCAAATAAAAAGGTAAATTAAAATTTAATTTTTTTGTTTGTTTTGGAAAATAAAATATGACATGATACTGATTTCATGAAAAAATAAAATAAAACATAATTTAGTTTCAATTTCAAAATGAAATGTGAAATTTGCTACAGAAACAAAACAACGTCGCCGATCGAGGTCTCTCTCCCAGCTCGAGGTGTCTCCATCTTCTCCGGCGGAATCCAGGGTTGTTTTGTCCGACAAATTTCACCATTTCCGGCGAGAAGGTTTCTCTTCCAGGTATGATATTGATTCAAACTCCATAATCTCCAGCTTTGTTTTTTGCTTGAAACCCTTCTTCGCCGTTCGAGGTAGCTTAAACCCTTGTTTCGTCGCGAAATTGCAGGTTTTCCACAGACGGAGCCCTTCATCGCAGCTTGAGCTCCGCTCAGTAAGGCCCAAAATTGCTGAAGACGCGCGACAAAGTGCAGGTCTTCGACCGACGTCCCGATTCGGTAGCGATTCCGATTCATCTTCCTCTTCTGTCTATCTCCTTCGAGCCTTGTAGGTATGTCAACTTTTTTAGAGTTCCAGCCATTTAACGCCGTTTTAGGGTTGCTCCGTTGTTGTTCATTTGGTTTTTAGGGTTGATTCACTGTTGTTCGTTTGAGCTGAAATGAAGTGAGGTTGAATACAGCGAATTATATCAACCTGTGAAATCCGTGTTTGTAAAATGAGAATGTCAGATTAGGTTTGTTTTTGTCACAATTGCAGGAATTACCATTGTTTGAACATTTCTTGTCAGCGTTGATGAAATATTTGTCACATCGTATAGTTTTATTGTTGAAATGATCAATTAGATTGTCAGTTTTGGGAAACATTGTTGTGTTTTGAAATTTAAATGTTTTTATTTGCCTGACATTATAGCTCTCTTACTCTTGCAACTTTCTTGTCTTCTTGTGTGATCTCTACATCTGAGTATGTTGAGTTAGGTGCTTAGAAAAAGCTTAAATATTGATATTTTTTGTTGTTTGTCTATCTCCCCCAGTGCAGCTGAAGTGGTGTAGTTTTCCATATTGAAACGGAGGAAATTGAAATGGGTAAAAAGGTAAATTTTGGTTAGCTCATTGTGTGTAGTTTTCCATAGTTCACATAATGTCATGTAGTTTTTAAGTATATGTTCCTTTTGTATTTATTGACCTTGTATAATTTGTATTTTTTAGGGTCATTTATTGAGATTTGATGGGAAAAAATTCATCGGCAGAGTCAACCAAAACTGTCGGCGTGAATTGCTGAAACTTATTGAGAAATGCCTTTCCCTTGTGGACTAGCAGAGGATAATAGATGGTCCATTTGGACCTACTGTGAAGATGGTTCGTCGACAAACCTTTCCATGCCAGCTTGTACATTACGTTTTATTCCGTCAAGTAGAAACGAGGAAGTTGTGGGAGACGTGGTATGACCTGCAAGGACAGCTGCTGCATTTTTCAATGAAGGAATTTGCACTTGTGACGGGGTTATGCTGTCGCAGAATGAATGATAATGAGCTGAACCCGGATAAAAATGCCATAAAAGAGTTATTTGATGTTCAGAATTGGACGTTGGGTGAGCTAGAGTCATTATTTATGCGTACACAGCTTGATAGCCCTTTGGAATATAAGATGGCATTATTGATTATATTAGAGGGCGTCATTCTTGGGGTTGAGAAAAAGGTTCGCATAAGCACGGGTCATGTCAAATTATTGATTGATATCGATCGATTCACGAAATTTCCATGGGGCAGGGTTAGCTACATTGAAACTCACAAGGGATTGAGTTCAACGGTGAAGAATAGATTGGAAACGGTGAAACAAGCAGAGACTCAAGTGCAAGGTTGGGTTACAAACTCAAGGGGTTGCCAATGGCCTTTCAGGTAACATGACAAGATGTAATGTATATTGTTTTGAAGTTGGTATTGTAGTTACAATATATTGATGGTTTAAGTATCATACTGACAAGAAAAACTGCGGTTCAAGTTTGGTTATTTGAAGCTGTTAAACCAATTGCTTCAGCGTTTGCACATTTGGTGGATAAAGAGGCCTACCCACGCGGTCTACGATGGTCATTAGATTCACAACCTGATGCGACGGCTGTGGAGTCTTTCTTAGGGAAGGCCACATCCCGTTTTATTCCAAATGTGGTGTTGATAGAGGAAGAAGCTGAGGTGGAGGTCTTAAAAGAATGCAAATTTGATGGGGAAGTGAAGGACACTTACTTTGACAAGGCAATTGAGAAATTCGAGGTAAGTAATAAGAGGTCTATCAATGGTAGAAGAAAAGGAAAGAGTGATTCGGACCCTGCCCCTGCTGTGAAGTCCTCGGGCCTGGATGCAAGACAGATGATGTGCGCTATGAAAGAGCTTCATGAGCGTATGATTAATTTGGAAAACCAAGTGGACGCAGGATTTAGTGCTATAAATAAAACCTTGGGCATAATGGAACAAATGATCAAGAAGAGGGTATTCAACAACTCAGGTTCAACAAATGATGACGAAGACGACATTGAACAAGAGGAAGGGGAGGTAAGATAACTGTCAACAATCGTTATTAAGTTTTGTTTGGGAACTTAGATTTTTATTTCGTGGAAGCTCAAGCATTTTTTTCTTGTCGGAATGTAGAATAGTAATGTCATTTTAAAAAGTTAAAATGTCATTGTTTTAAACTTGAGATTGACAGTTACTTATATTTATTGTAAGTTAAAGCCTTTTTTGACAAACATTATAACAGGAATGTCATAGTTAGTTAATAGAAAATCAATATTTATAAGTTGGATGGATGCATAAAGCTCTGTTTTTGACAAACATTATAGAATGATGCACTTACTTATTATTCTTGTGAGTTAAATCTAATTTATAATTTATTGAAACAGAATGTTATACATGGTCATGATGAGGATGTCGAAATGGATAGAATGGGGGGGGGTCTGATTCAAATCCCCTACAGGATGACGATGATGAAGGTTTCATTAAAGTCGACAATGGCAATTTAGGATATATGGTTATTTATCGAGAGCAAAAGGATGATGAAGATGGTGCAGTTCAGAGAGATGATGTTGAGGGTGCAGTAGAAGATGAGGGAAAAAATGGAGAAACGATGACAAAAGAAGAAGACGATAAGAAAGAAGGAAAGCAAGTTGTAAGGAAGACTCGTTCAAAAAAGAAGGATCATAAAGATGGTGCAGTTCAGAGAGATGATGTTGAGGGTGCAATACAGGATGAGGGGAAATATGGAGAAACGATGACAAAAGAAGAAAAAGATAAGAAGGAAGGAAAAGTATTTGCAAGAAGACTCGCTCAGAAAAGAAGATGGGTGATGAAGATGGCGCAGTTCAGAATGAGGGGGAAAATAAAAAAGGGAGGACAAAAGGAGTTGATGTATGCATCAATAAATCTTCCTGACAGGATGGTCCCTCAGATCACCAATATCTTATTTATGAAAAAACTTATTTGCAGACGCTAAAAGAAGCTGAGGTGGAAGGAGAGTCTACCAAAGAATCAATTGGAGTCTCAACAAGAAAAAACAACTCAAAAAAATAATTAATACAACTGGTGAACTGAAGGACCATCCTGTCAGGAAGAGAGGACTGTCCAGAGAAGCCGATAATCCCAAACGATGCAAGGTTTCAACGTCCAAAGGAATTCCAAACATGAATAAATTGTACCGTTGGTTAGACTCGAAGGAAAGGTTAGGAAGTTGTCCCTCCTGTCTTGATGATATGAACGCGTGTTTGAGATGTTAATTAAACCATCTTATGATGCAGTGAGGAAATTGTTTCTCCAACTGGAGAACATCTACAAAGGAAGTTTTTTGAGAAATTGTTGAAACCAATGGGGTGGCTGAGTTCTCAGGTAAGCCCCTTTCATTATTTATATAAATTATTGCGGCATGCAACAAACTTCTGGTATGACATATTTTTTTGGTATGTAGAACTTGGATGAATGTATGTATTATCTAGGTTGTCGTGTGCGTCACAAACCAGTGGCAATATTGGACACCTGGTTTCAACGTAATTTGGACAAGGAAATGAATAGATGGTTTTCAGAAAAGCAAAGTTATGTTGGTGATCGATCTAAGATGAGATACCTACGTGGGGAACTGCCTGCACTTTATGGGAAGGATTGGAAGGACGTGGATCGTATATACCTCCCCTTCAATTTCAAGGAGAAACATTGGGTAGCTCTGGAGATACAACTAAGTAAATGGTGTGTCACTGTATACGATCTCGACGTCAATTTGTTCAAATTGTCGGAAGTCCATATATAGGCTCCTTGCAGGGTTGCAGGGTTGACATATATTCTTCCTGTCATGATAGCACAGTATGAGCCCTTGGCAATAATTTATGAAGATAGGGGGAAAATCCCCTAAATGTGACTCGTGTTCCTACATTGGAGAGAAACAAGAGAGGGTAAGTTGTTTACATAAATTGTTCATTTTTTGGTGTGAAATTGGTTATAATATCAGCAAACCAACTACATTTTTTACTTGTGTGCAGGGGCGATTGTGGCGTCTTCACGATCAAGTACATAGAAATGCTAAGTTTCAGACGTCAAAACATCGTGAACGTGGGTGACAAATTTGTGGATGAGTACAGAAAAAGGATAGCCGTTAGTATTTTCGATATGAACTAGTTTGACTAGTGGAGGATATCTTATTCACTTTCATGTAAGCTTCACTGTAGTTGGGATAGTGATAGTGTTGTATGATTCCTTGTTGGGTGGTTTTCGCTAGAATTGACTTGTCTTGTTGACAATAACTTGTGTTGAAATTGTTTTGGAAATCTAGCAAAATTGGTTGGTGCATTTCTTGTTTGCTACTTCGTTGTAGATGCATACTTCCTGTCAGTGTTGTTCATAATTCCTGTCGGTGAAGTTTCTTTATAATTTGCGTACATATGTTTTTTGTCACATTGTATAATCCTATTGTCGGAAATATCCTTTTGTTTTTGTTGTTTTAGGGTACAAAATTATTTTTTAATATTATTTGTTTGTGTTTACCATTCTGTTGACCTTTTTAATAATATTTAATTTAGAATAAAAAGGGTAAGACATAACCCTATTTACCTTTCTTCGAAGTTCGAATGCTCCCAAAAGGCCCTCCGTGTTTACCTTCCAAAATTCCCTCCAAAAGAAGATAATTTCTTCTTCCCCAGAAGGCGACTCTGCAAACATCCATCATTGTTATCAGACATTTTCTTCTTCCCCAGAAGGAGACTCTTCAACTCCTCCATCTTTCTCTATTAACGCTAGACTCGATTTTTGCTTACTCTTGAAGTCCATTTTTTCTTACCAAGTCCATCTCCACATTTTCTTACTTACTCCCTCCATGTTTCTCCATTAACGCGACTCTGCAACTCCATTTTTACTTACTCTCGCCCATCCCTGAACTTTTCCTTAACCTCTGAAGCGCGTTATAAAAGAACCCTAGAAAATGGCAGTGCTTAGAGACCGTAAAGAATCGAGCCCAAAGAAGAGTGGAGAGAAAAGAAAGAGAAAAGAAGACGACATGCAGGTTCGAAAGAAGAAGAAGCAGAGAGACGAAGTGCATGTGAAAGGGGAAAAAACTTCTAACAGTTCCATAGGAAAAAAAGCCGAGAAGGGCAGGTCGAGGCCAAAAGCGAAACCAGTAAAGGGGAATAAACCCTTAATCTTTAAAGGGGATGTAAGTTGTCTACATTTTTTGTTTAGGGCTTAGGGTATTTTTTCAATTGTCCTGTCACCCGTCTGAAATGGTTTACTTTGTATCGGGAGTGTTTTTTTAGGGTTTGTTGTTTGATTCATCTGTCGTCTGAGGCTTCTCAAATGGTTCGATTTCGTTTGTTTATGGTTATTTTCATTTGGCTTGCAGATTAGGTACAGTTATTTCAGAGGTGAACCTTTCTACGGAAGAATTAACATCAACTGTAGGGTGCACTTTGTTCGTGAGATTGAAAACAAGTTGACACATGCGGATTGGCAACGGGTTTTGGATGGCCTGTTTGGAAAAGTTTTGAAAATGTTGCAGCATGTATCATTTTCTTCACAGACATTGCATGCAGTTCTATTTAAGCAACTTGAAACAAAAAAGAAGTGGGAGTCTTGGTATGAGGTGGCAGGGAAAGAGTTGAGGTTTTCGATTAAGGAGTTCTCTCTCATAACTGGACTGAATTGTGGTAAACTTCCATTTGTGGATACTAAAGCTGACGGGCTAGTAATGGAGCGATTTTTTGGTAGTCCTGGTGGTCCTAAGACGACAATACAAGATGTTTACAACAGATTTAAAGAACATCGTGAGTTAGACAACTACAAACTCAAGTTGGCACTATTGTTGATAGTTGAGGGTCTGTTGCTGGGAGGGGATAAGAAGAGGCTAGTGAAGCCGCTGCATGTTAGGCTGCTGGAGAATATGGATAACTTTTGGGATTATCCATGGGGAAGGGTTGCTTATGAAGAGCTTCACAAGTCATTGACCACATCATTGGCCAAAAGGATGCAAACAGTAGAGAAGGCAAAGCTACTCTCCAACGCACCAAGAATTCCATATTCCATTCAAGGCATGCCAGTTGTGTTTCAGGTAGTTTTATTGCTTCAAATATTAATTACTTTATGCTATACTATGACCGGATATTTGAATACCTATGTCAGGATCATGGTGAATATGCAGGAAGTTGTTTGTTGTTTGATTGACACAATATAGTAGTTTTCCAACATACTTTTATTTGCATTCCAGATAGTTTTAGGGTGACCTGATCTAAATTTGTAATGGTTAAAATATGAATTACTGAATGTGTTTTATTTGCAGCATAGTAATATACTCTATGCTATACTATGACAGGATATTTGAGTACAGGTGACATGATCATGGTGAATATGCAGGAAGTTGTTTGTTGTTTGATTGACACAACGTAGTAGTTTTCCAACATACTTTTATTTGCATTCCAGATAGTTTTAGGGTGACCTGATCTAAATTATAGGGTGACAGGATAAAATGAAATAATGTATCTTAATTTGCTAATTTGCAAACCGCTTGTTATTGTAGATATGGGTATGTGAAGCTGTGCCAACATTTGGTCTCCAATTTGCATCAAAGTTGAGTGAATCTGCAATGCCTCGAGGCCTTCGTTGGTTTTCATATGAAGCCCCTAAACATGGAGTGTTAGAGTTGTCTTTGGCTAATCCTACACATGTGGTTAAGCCCATTCTTATTCCCGATGAGGATGAGGTGGATAAGCTGTCCGACTGCTACTATGTTGTTGAAAATGATGACTCGCATTTTGACAAGATTGTGAAGGAAGCAATGAAGGGTTTGAAAAAGAAGGGGAAGGGGAGGCAAGGAAAAGATGGAGCGAGGCCGAGTAATGCATCTGTGCAGTCATCAGAGGTGATAAGTCAAATGTTCATAATGATGAAGAGGATGGAAAAAGGAGTGCTTGACAGGATGAGAAAGCTGGAAAAGAGGGTATCAAAGAAGGAGGAGGTGCCTAAGCTCAAGAGTAATGGGAAATCAAAGAATTATTCGGATGAGGATGATTTTGAATCCTATGGTGAGTCTGATGAGGAAGAGGAGGAAGTTTATAAGGATGACCAGGAAACAGAGGATGAGGAGGTTGAGGGTGAGGAGTTTGAGAGTGATGAGGTTGAGAGTGAGGATAATGATGATGATGATGATGATGGTGATGATGGTGATGATGGTGATGATGGTGATGATGACGAATTTGGTGATGGTGATGAGGGTAATGACAATGAAGAACTTCGCCAGGGTGGTGACAAACCGAAGGAGGAAGTTTCTGATGAGGATAATGAAGTTGGTGATAATGAGAGTGATGGTGAGAAAGTTTCTGATGAGGATAATGAAGTTGTTGATAATGAGAGTGATGGTGGGGGTGGTGACAAAGAGGTTGAGGTTCAGGAGGCTGAGGTGGAGAAGGTAGAGGTTGAGGTTCAGGAGGCTGCGATGGAGAAGGTAGAGGTTGATGTACAGGAGGCTGAAGTTCAGGAGGCTGAGGTGGAGAAGGTAGAGGTTGAGGTTCAGGAGGCTGAGATAGAGAAGGTAGAGGCTGAAGGCAAAGAGGTATGAATATGCTCATATGAAAATTATCATATTATCATCACTACTATGACATTATTATTTGTACAAGGTGACAAGATTTGTAGTGTGATGGGAGTTTTTATATTTTACAAGAAAAGTCTGGCTTGGTGACAAGATTTGTTGTACTCATGTATGACATGGTTATTATGATTGCAGGATTTTGATAATTCCATTGAGGGTAACAATGATGTTGAGGGTGCGTATGGTTTTATGGCCATTGTCAAAGACATAAATGAAAATGTTGCTAACGATGGTGAAAAGGACCAGGAGCAGGATTTTACTAACGACATTGAAGGAACACCGGAGGCTACCCAGCAGGAGCTAACCCCATCAGAGGTTGAGGAAAGAGAGGAACCTCTTTCAGTGCTAGCCGCTGTGGTTGCTTCATCCAGCAAGGCGAAACCCAAAAATAAACGAAAGCAACATCTCCAACCAAAGAGGGTTCTTCCTAGTCGTATGGTGAAGCCATCCGCCAAAAAACTAACACCTTACACAGATGAGAAAAATGAGAAAATTGTGAAGAGATAACGAAGAATTCACAGGTGAAGGAGATGACTGCTTTGCTGAAATGGATGAATGATGAAAGATTAGTATCTCATGGATTTAATAATGTTCAACTATCTTTCATGGATTTAATTACGCCTTCTTTGTTTTTCAGCTCTGAGCCAAGAGTTGGACTGTGTGGTCAAGAGATGGACAAGGACTAGTTTGGCCTAATACTGGAACCAAAAGCTTGGCTGGAAGATGGTGTAAGCTATTTACTTATGATGTCAAATTAGTTTACTGTTGGGATTTGTTGCAATGCCTGACAGGATGAATTATATTTTTTTGAAGCAAATCGATGAAGTTTGTTGTTATATCCGTAAGGCTTTTTTGGAGTCCGAAGTTAAACGCAAGGCCACAATATTGGACGTTTTTTGGCCTGCTGATTATACGGATGCATATAGATACTATGTCCAAAATAACAGTACTGTTCCACCTGCATCTGAACGTGTACTTGAATACTTTAGGGGACATCGGCCTAAACCTTATAGGTCTAGTTGGGATGATTTGGACTTCATTTATGTCCCCCTCAACATCGATAATATGCATTGGGTGGCTGTAGAGATCGATCTGCAACAATGGCAGGAAAATGTATATGATTGTAATGTGGATTTGAACTCTAACTTGGGCGTAGAGACCTGTCTGCATGGGGTTTGTCGGTTTCTTCCTCACTTCATGCCACAGTACCCGCCGCTTGCCAAGAAATTTAAACATCGGGATACTCAAGAGATTAAATTTGAGAGAATTCAAGGACTGAAGCAGAACAAGCGTGGGTAAGTTTAAATATCACTCCCCTTACCAATTTTATTATATACTTCATCTAAGTAACTTTATTGCATTTTGTGTTCGTAGTCATGAATGTGGGATATACACTCTGAAACACATGGATTTGCTCAGTGCTGGTTGGAAAAATCTTGACGTTGTGGCAGACAAATTTATTGACGGCTTCAGGACCGACATGGCTCACAGCGTGTTTGACGGGGTGTGGAGGTCGAGCCTAGGAACTCCATCGTTTAAATTGGATATTTGGATGTTCTTTTTGGGGTTTGGATGACATTTGCTTAGATTACGTACAATTGGATGTTTTCTCAGACATTTGATTAGATTACATACAATGTTACGATAACTTGTTTAGATTACATACAATGGCAGTTAAATGACAGTTATGTGCGTGTAGGTTAAATGGCAGTTACATGGAAGTTAAATGGCACTTAAACGACATTCAAATGGCAGTTGTGTCAAATAATATAGGGACATTGACTGACTTCATAATGTACATATTAAGAAGTAGCATGACAAGATGAATCTAAGAGGGATGTGGGATACAATAAAAAACATCAAACAGGGTATCGGCTCTACTAACTCCTTTTTTGAGAAGAGACAATAAAAAACTCCAAACCGTCATGAAATTAGCAGTAACTGCCCACCAACTCCAAGTTACGCTGATTAGACAGGATATCAGTGACATGACAGGATATTAACACAAGTAATTAAATTAAGAAAATATTAGAGCACCGTCATAAATGTATCCGTAACTGCCACCAACCCAAAAACCTCTTTATATACCCCCTCATACGAAGTCATATTTCCTCATCCACAATCCAGGCAAACATCTTCCACCTTACCCTAAACACCAAATTCCTTACGCTTCTTTCGTTTCCATGGCTGATCAGCCTAACGATCACAGGGTGTTTGCAACTGTCCATACCGGAGGGAGAATCATCCCTTCAAGGGGAGCAAATGCCAGGATTTTGACCCATTACTACCAAGGCGGGACGACGCAAAACTGGAGTCCGTTGGCTGAAATGGTACATGATGTTTGGTGGCTGATCAACCAACTGTATCACTTTAACAATTATGAACATGACGCTTCATACTTCTTCGAAGTTGTGCCCCCTGATGGCGGCCCTCGTACCTTGAGGGCCTTACAGAACCGCGGAGACGCGGCCGTCCTTACCGCCCAAGGTAGAACCGTGGCCTTCATAAACATATATGTCATCATCGGAGATGTTGTTGAAGAACTTTCGCAGCGCGACGGCCCAAATTCATCTGTCTCCTCCGCATCAGTGTTTATGTAATATTTAGTATTTGATTAAGTAATGTAGTGTAGGAACTATGTAAGTTAGTGTAGTGTTTAGTAGGTTATGAAGTCTGTTATTGTATGAATGGCTAATGTCAAGTAGGAACATGATAATGTCATATAGTGTCAAGTAGGAACATGATAATATTTAGTATTTGATTAAGTTATGTAATTTTGTTTTATATAATATAGTATGTTATGGTAATGTCGCATGAAATAGTACTTTATGACATGAAAGACGACAGGCCAAAACAGTTAGTATGACAAGATATAAAAATGCCATATTTGGCCCAATTTCTGAGCGGTTCCTTGGAGCACACAATGCCATATTAGGGCCAATTTTGACCGGTTTAACAATTATATTAAGAACTTGTTATGAACCCGGTTTAACAGACTATTATATATACAATTTATGAGCGGTTCCTTGACTTCATTTCATCTATCTCAATTTGGGTAAGTTTTCTAGGGTTTGTCGGGATTGAACAACCGAAATCAAATTGACCCCATTTGGAGAGAGTTCAACCACAATCAACACCAGTTCACTCACGAAAAAGGAAGTCCAAGTATTATTATACATTTAGCATGGTTATTTTTAAATTGTTTCGAAAAGTTTACCTTGGATTCGAACAAATGGAGTTGCTAAAGTGATATTCTGAGTTCAATGAAAGTCTCTCTTTGGAACTGGGTATGATAATTGCTTTACCATATTGCATCAAAGTCCTCTTCTGTCTGGTGTTGTTAACAGGATGCCGAACAATGTGATTGATATCAGCTCTGAATCCCACTGTGAAGAAGACACCAATTATAGCAGTTGGAGTACTGGAGAGTACAACAGTGGCGACCACCCAATTATTCTTGAAGATGATGGAGATGTTGATGATGTTGCAGCTGAGCCACCATCAGCAATACGACAGGCCCAAGCTTTTGCATGTGACAAGATTAATAGTTTCGTTGTTTTAATGAAACAAACCAATGTCCAGGGTGACTATCGTCTGGTAGTATTACTTAACCTTATAATGTAAATGTGTGATAAGGCTTACTTCATAATATCAACTTGCAATGTACTTACTGCTATACAGGGTGTCCCGAGCAAACATGCTATCAAATTCTTGAGTGCTGCAAGAATCACTGAAGTCATCCTGAATTGTGGTATGGCTGCGTGGCCCGTGTCTGTCGCAAAAAGTGGCAATCGCTACAGATTTGGAACATGCTAGAGGAAATTTGTAATTGACAATGAATTGGAGATGAACGATGCATGTGTATTTAAAATAGTGAGGCGCCACAATGTTATATACAACGTTACCATATTCAGAGATTAGTTTTGAAATTGAAGAATGTAAATCTATGGTGATGCTTTTGTTGGGGGGTAAGTAATTGTGTTGAACATCGTATTAGTGGTAATGCATGTGAGTGTCGTGAAGATATAATGTCATGTAGTGACTATGTAATGTCACGTAAATGTAGTGATTTTAAGAAGCATGTTATGTATGGCCGAGGACGATTTATGTTTTTCCTGTGTGTTATTCAGATGCCACTTATTTGGTCCGTTGGTTATTTGAAAGCATATTGAATCTGTCATGATAAAAATGGAAGAATAACAAGTGGGGTCAAGGGGTAGGTACAGAATGAAGTGAAATTTCTATCATATGAATTTAACCAAAAGTAGTCAATATTGACAATGTCAGGACATAAATATAGTCATGACAGGATAATGTTACATTAACTAACCGCATATTAACAAAATACATATCATTTATACGAAAAGTAATATGAGTGGTAAGAGATCCTTCAAGAGTTTGGATCTCTTAATACACATATTAACAAAATACATAATTCAAGAGGTAACACGGGTTGCTCACATATTAACAAAATAGATAATTGAAGAGGTAGCACAATTAACGGCATCATGGGCCGGCTGAAGGGTTAGGACATTTTCGTGAGTTATGGCCGACAGTGCCACAACTTCCACACCTTCTCCTCGGGCCCTTGTATTCTCCCCGTGACGGGATTCTTTTCTTCCTTGGTCTTCCTGATTTCCTCCTAACATCCGGGGGCAAACATGCTCTATTCAAGACCGTGTCAGGAACTTCCCAACGCTCAAATGCAGGAACCGGATATATAGTTTCCTTGTACACTTCCTTCCACATTTCAGCAGTAAAGAGGGGATGAACAAGAGTGGCAGGATCCACACCACAATCCTTCGCAGCCGCTATTGCATTAGCAACAAAGAATTTGGTCAACTTGGAAGACGTTGCAGTAGCAGGTTCGAGCATGCATATTTACCAAGAGTGTAGTTCCATTGTCATGCACTTCAAACTCATATTGATTTAGCCTACTCACAACCATTGTCAACGATTTCAAATAATTATCTTCTAGCACACGACAAACTGTCGGGGTCAGAACATCAGAATGTCACTCTCCCTTTAATCTCCTGTCACAAAACCACTGACTCATGACATTCAGTATACCATCAAGCAACCCAATCAACGACATTCGACGCGGGCCCACTAAGCGACTATTAACGGATTCCGCATTGTTGGACGTCATAATGTTAAATCTATTTGCGGGCATATGCGACCTTGTCCACGCTTCAAATCCAACACCCCTGAGGTAGGTACCGACTTCCGAAGACTGGTTGCAAAGTCTTGCAAATTCACGATTGAAGTCATGTTTGGTGTACGCTTGATTTGCCTTTTGGTATAGAATCCACAAGTCATTTCTTTTAAACCTCGTCTTCACGTTACTCCATAGGTGAAGTGTGCAACAACCATGCTTTGCGAAGATATAGCGCTCTCTTAAACCTTTGTATATGCTTCCATGACGGTCAGACACAAATACTAGGTCATGATCGTCGGCAACAATGGAGCGTAGGTGTCGGAAGAAATACGACCATGAACTGTCATTCTCGCTGTCAACAACAGCAAAAGCCACTGGATATATTTGTCTGTTTCCATCTTGTGCCATTGCAACTAGAAGTGTGCCTCTGATGTGACCATGGGTCACCCCTCAAGGACATGCCAAAGTCGGTTCAATGAAGAGGAAGAAGCAACCGAGCTGCATGGATGTGACCATGAGTCACCTCAGTAAAAGTGCCGTATTTTCTGATTCCCAACTCCGATCACTCTCAAATTTTGAGTAGTGAAACTAGACTTCAGGATCTATCTCTGGGCGTTGAAATCATTCCATTCCGATCACGGAAGAGAGAGAACGAACCTTCTGAAGTTAGGCCAGAAACTGTCTCCGCGGAAGATGTTTGATTTGTGTTTTATTGTTATTTTCATTAATTAATTAGCTAGTTAGTTTCTAATTAGTGGCATACGTAGTGGCCTTAGTGGTTTAGCTACGTTAGTGGGTAGGTTAGTGGGTAGTTAATTAGTATTAATTTACAATTTACGTATTGTTATTTGGCACCTATTTAAAGGTTGCCTAGCATTGTATTTGGTAGACTTGAATTGGAGATTATTAAAAAAAACCGTGAGCGTTTTGTTCATTTCAAGCCTCTTGGACGATGGCTTCAAGGTGTGTGATATCCTTGAGTGTCTTAGTCTTGTTTCGGTGTGTCGTATCCGAAACCCCTTTGGTGTGTCATATCCGAAGGCGGTTGGGTATTCTTGGTGTGTCATATCCATGAGTGTTCAACCTCGTCTCAAGGTTCTTGGTGAGTCGTATCCGAGGGTCGAGAGATACTTATCCCAAACTCTTCATGAACCTCGTTCATGAGAGTTATATCCATTTTAGTTTTTGAGTCAAATCTCCATCAAGTTCTTGCTTAGAGTCACAATTAAACACAACAAATGTCCTATTTTGAGAGTTTTGCCATGAAGTTGCCAAATCAATGTCTTGACGCCCTTCGTCTTATACTATACGGATCTTGGCATGTGCTTACACACAACATTTGACTCACCAAGAACCTTGAGACGAGGTTGAACACTCATGTATATGACACACCAAGAATACCCAACCGCCTTCGGATATGACACACCAAAGGGGTTTCGGATACGACATACCAAAACAAGACTAAGACACTCAAGGATATCACACACCTTGAAGCCATCATCCAAGAGGCTTGAAATGAACAAAACGCACACGTTTTTTTTTAATAATCTCCAATTCAAGTCTACCAAATACAATGCTAGGCAACCTTTAAATAGGTGCCAAATAACAATACGTAAATTGTAAATTAATTCTAATTAACTACCCACTAACCTACCCACTAACGTAGCTAAACCACTAAGGCCACTACGTATGCCATTAATTAGAAACTAACTAGCTAATTAATTAATGAAAATAACAATCAAACACAAATCAAACATCTTCCGCGGAGACAGTTTCTGGCCTAACTTCAGAAGGTTCGTTCTCTCTCGTCCGTGATCGGAATGGAGTGATTTCAACGCCCAGAGATAGATCCTGAAGTCTAGTTTCACTACTCAAAATTTGAGAGTGATCGGAGTTGGGAATCAGAAAATATGGCACTTTTACTGAGGTGACTCATGGTCACATCCATGCAGCTCGGTTGCTTCTTCCTCTTCATTGAACCGACTTTGGCATGTCCTTGAGGGGTGACCCATGGTCACATCATCCTCTGTACTTTGATCCTAGATGGATACCATCCACAGTTATGACCTACAATAGTTTTCAATCAGCTTTATAAAGTGACATATGCTACAATGTACTGTATCAATTTGACAATAGCATCGTAGAACGTGACAAAACGGAAATATACCTTTCTTAAAAACTGCATTCCATTGCGCCAAGCACCCAAGCTGATGAAATAATACTTGAATCGACGATTAGAATCTACTTCAACATGTGTGACTGTCCCTGTATTCATCCTTTCGAGCATGTACATGTATCCATGAATCCTATTGTAGCTTTCTTCAGCTGTGCCTCTTATATTGTCAATGGCGGTTAAACGTGTTCTGTTTGCCTTGTCGTAACCAACTGCAACTCCTATGTTCTTCATGATGTCTTGAATTTCGGCAGCACGAGGTCCAAGACATGTACCGGTTGTGTTAAAGCTGTAACAGGATTGTATATGTAACATGCTAAGGTTAGTTCATATACATGCTCATAAATATATATGATCGTACTGACAGGATTGTTTACTTACCTTGACATAATATGGTCAGCAATTACGCTTGAACTTGCATGTCTGTGGTGGTTATGCTTTAGCTTCATGCCCCATGTATGTTGTCCACAATACTTCCTTACTTCAAACAATCCTGTGCTGCTAAGAGCGGTCCCACGACAAAAAAATGTGCACTAGGATCAATGCACCTTACCACATATAACTTCTTATCAGACTTCTGGACTTGCATCTGGAAGCGCCTCTGTAATGCCATCAAGGATAAACGATCCTTAAGATCCTTCTTGCAATTGAAATGCTCTCCAACTTTTATTTCCAAATTATTGCCGCTCACCCCATTATCCTCCATTGGCTCGTCTAAATCATCCAATTGCCTTTTACTAAACTGTTTGCTACGATAGTACTCGGCTTCAATCTCTTGTAGAACTTCCTCATCAATGTCTATAAATAAGTTGTCGACTTCATTAGTGTCATCCAACAATGTCCCTTCTTCAACATCTTCATCAACGTCATCCTCAAAGTCATCCTCAAAGTCATCCCAATCAAAATCTTGCCCAATGTCTTCCCCATAATCACTCTCAATGTCAATACATTCATATATTCTTTTCGTTCTTGTAGAAGACCTTGTTTCTCTCCCATCAGTTTCCGAGTCTGCCTCAGATTGGCTCACCAAGTCAACTATTTGTACTTCCCCATTGTTTACACGACAAATTTTTTGTTTCAGTTCATACATGTCACAATCAACTATATTCAGTAAAGCTTCAGTGGGAAAATTGTCGCTTACCATATTGTTCTTGTCAGATTTGGTACCATTTCTGCTTGGATGGCAACCTACCACAATCTCGGCCTCTGCCTCTTGAGTTTGTGTTAACGGTGGTGGAGTCAGACACATTGTGATGTCCTCGTCATCACTTGTACTTGGATGACCAACCATCACAACCTCGGCCTCTGGCTCTTTGTTTCCCTTCTTTTTCATACTCGCATATAACTCGATGGGCCAAATGTTATCTTGTGAGTGTGCGTTCAAAAATTTGAACGCATCAAGGTCCTCGTCATCTTTGACATCGATTGGTTGTGGCAGTGGTTTCCACGGTGATAGATATTTTATCTCCATTTCATCTATCTCGTCAATGCATGTAATCTTCTCAGCCAACTTTTTCCTCAGATTTGAGTAATTCATATCTGCATACAAAAGAAGTCCTGTTGTCGTTGTGATCCCATCAAAAACCCACTTGTTTCCCTTACATGTCCATTCACCACCTGTTTTCAGAGTCAAGTAGTATGCTCTTGAACCTGTTATACGAACAAAAAGCAAACACAAGTTCAATACTTTATGCCAAACGGGGACCCCCGTATGACCAATACCCTAACACCGACATTAAAGTGTAAGCAAGGCCATAATAAATGGTTTTCAGGCTGGCGATTATGATAATTCTATTGATGGTAGTTCCATTTGTAGGAAAAAAAATATTCTAGAATCAAGGATAAACGGGAGTTAAAGTTGGTGTAATGTTCAACAAGAAGCTGAAAGGTTGTTCTCTCGTTTAGGGAACCACAAAAGAATGTCTTGTAAAGAAGAATATGAACGTGAAAGTCAGAACTCACCCATTATTAAATTTATTCTATTCCAAAGACATTGAAGACGCTTGATAGGTGTTATTTCATACACCTTTTCTAGCACCTATTAGCATGATTTGGAGGAGTTTTGGAGTTGTTTTAGTGCTAAGTCTACGATCCAGATATTATGGAGATAAGTGAAGAAATCCAAGGATTGGCAGCTTAGTTGGAGCTCAGAGATGGAGATGGAGCTGCTGGAACATCTATGGAGAAGGCTACCAACACTTGGTAGTATTTGGAGAGCAGCTAGAGAAGAGAAGAAGATGAGAAGTTGAAGTCTGGAGTTCACCGCCTCGCGTTAGCAGTGACGCCCCGCGGTGATGACTCCTAGTGATGATGAAGCCCCGCGTGAGAGGAGGCCACCGCCCAGCGGTGGAGAGCAGAAGCCCCGCGGTGGATCTCTACCGCCCCGCGGTGGACGTGTTTATTGCATCGCGCCAGATTATATTTATTTCCTTCTATTTCTATTTCAGACTTTGTTATTTTATTTGTTTCCTTTTGGATTGGTTTTGTGATCTTGGGCTCTAGGTTAACTCTATTTAACCTAATGTTCCACAGCCTCCAAGCCAGTCTGCGAACACTTAGACATATCTTGTATCAAACTACTTTTGATCGTTATTTCATATTATAGTTTTTCATCCCCTTTGATGGAGAACTAACTTTCCCTTGTTCTGTTAGACGATTGAAGCAGTACTTTGATGTGTTTGTGAGATTTCTATTCCTTGTTCTTATCCTTATAATTGTTGGGTTGATTCTCTTGCTTATCACGTCTACGATTTCTAGTTGTTCTTCTTAGCCTGATCACCTAGGTTGAATGCTTGTTATTAATTGCTAGGATTGCATATAGGGGTTCCGAGTGCATATCTAGTGGCAAACACGTTTGTGCGTATAGGGGTTCCGAGCGTACACTTGTGTGTGAGAATCAATTGCACGTTAAGTAGGGGAGTGAGTACTTGTACGTCTTTCTACTTGCATGTATCCTAAATCCTTGTGTGCATCGCTATTGCTGTGTTGGTGCTAAAGTACGCTGACAACTGTGAGAATCAGTTGTACTTTATCATTGGTATAGTGATAAGTCTATTGACAACTGTGAGAATCAATAGTACTTACGATTAAGGTGGGAACAACTATAAGGATAAATAATTGAACTTGGATTGAATAGATTTCAGGGATCAAACTCTATCTTTGTACTGTGGATTTCGCTCTAATAGGACTACTTTCCCTCATATTATTCTCTCGATTTTGCTTAATCTGCATGCTTGTTTGCTTTGTTCTCTTGATTACAAAACCCCCAGTTGCTTGTTACTTGTCATTCACGATTGCATATTACATCATACCTTCTCTGTGGGATTCGACCCTTACTTGTCTGCTATACTTTGTTTAGTAGGTTTGTTAGGATAATTAATTTTGATAAGGCTAATCAACGACATTTGCTTGTGCATCTTTAGTCCCGTCAAAATTTGGCGCCGTTGCCGGGGAAGGTTTTTATTTGTTGTGTGTTTTCGTGTTTGATTTTTGGGTGGAGACCTATCTTATGGTCGATACCCGTGCTACTGACTCCCCACTCTTAGCTTTTGATCCAGAGATTGAAAGATCGTTTATTGGACGTCTGCGCGATCAAAGGGAAGAAGCCGAGATTGAGACTGTGTCGGCCGCTGAGACTGACATGACCGAAAACGTTGAGACTGAAACCGCTGAAGTTGCTACTACCCCAGCTGTTGCTATGGCTGGAAACGGAACGTTACGAGAGCTTACGACACCGAATATTGGGGCTGAACCCCTAGTTGTGATCATCCCTGCGCTGGATCAAGGGGTGAACTTCGAATTGAAGACTGGAATTGTTAACTACCTGCCTAAGTTCCACGGTCTGAGTGGAGAGGATCCGATTTCTCACCTGGGCAAGTTCCACAATGTCTGTATGACGATGAAGCCCAGGAACGTGACTGAAGAGCAATTCAAGATGAGAGCTTTTGGCTTTTCTTTACTCGACAATGCGAGCGACTGGTACTATCACTTGCCACCAGGAACCATAGATACATGGGCGAAATTGCACAAGGCGTTCCTGGATAAGTATTTTCCGACGAAGAATGCGAATGCTTTGAAGAAGGAAATTTCCAACATTGAGCGGGCTTGTGATAGACACTGTATGATTATTTGGAGAGGTTCAAGAGGCTCTGCTCTAGCTGTCCATTCCATGGATACGCCCAGCAGGATCTTGTACTTTATTTACACAACGGTCTATAGGACCAAGAGAGAAGAATGGTCGATGCTGCATGCGGTGGCAGTATTCTGAATCTGACACCGAAGGAAGCCATGGACCGAATCCAAGAGATGAGTGAAAGCACCCGGAACTTCGGAAAAACTTACCAAAGAAAGGCGGTCAATGCTGTGACCCCTGCAGGACCGAGTCCGGTATTATCTGAGTTAGCCGAGTTGAAGGAGATAGTCATGAAGATGGCGAATCAGAATGCTCCTCAACAAGCCCGATCGTGTGGCCTTTGTCCTAGCCAGGCCCACCACACAGATACCTATCCTCAGCTGTAAGAGGATGGTGTTGCTGAAGTTAATGCTGTAGGAGGCTATGGAGCCCCTAGACAATAGTATGGTGTCTAGCCCAACTACAACCAGAGAGGGTGTGACCATCCAGGATTTAGATGGAGTGACCCTCAAGGTGGTCAGCAGCCGGCACAACAGCAATATCAGCCGGCTCAGCAACAACAGTACCAACAATGAGTTCAGTACCAACAGAGGCCCCAAGGCCAAACTTCTGGAGCCTCTACTGAGGATATGCTGAAGACCTTGACTCAGCACTTTGCGATGCATGTGCAGGCTACTGAGTCGAGTATCAAGAATATAGAGAGGCAGATTGGCCAGTTAGCCGACGAGGTGGCTAAAATCAACCAGAGGACCTCAAACTCCCTGCCGTCCCAGACCACTGTGAATCCCAGAGAGAACGTGAGTGCTATCATGCTGAGAAGTGGTAAAGAAGTTATATCTCCTATTCCGAGAAAAAGGAACTCACCGCACCGCCCCGCGGCAATTCCCGCCGCGACCCGGTACCTATGCCCAATAATGTCAACGCGACCCTACCGCCCCGCGGTGACGGTTTACGCCCCGCGGTGATCTCGCCGCGAGCTGCTCCTCAGAAATCTGTGTCTACTGACGATGTCTATGTTGATACCTACGTTCGTCCAGTGTTTCCTCCCCTACGTTCAGAGAAGCCCCCAGCACATTTTCCAGAGGCGCTAAAGGCTAAAAGAGTTGTCGATGACAGAGACTTGTTCGACACGTTCCAGAACTGTGAGGTGAACATTCCCCTGCTGAAGCTTATCAAGGCTATCCTGCGATATGCCAAGTTCTTAAAGGAGCTCTGCACGGTGAAGAAAGCTCAAAGGCAGAAGACTCAGAAGAAGAGTCCAGTGGGCGAACAAGTGTCAGCTGTGGTTCAGAAGCGTCTACCTGCGAAGTGCAAGGATCCAGGTACGTTTACTATTCCTATTACTATAGGTAAGCATGTTTTTGAGAAGGCCCTACTTGATTTGGGTGCCTCAATTAATGTTTTACCCTATTCTTTACTTGAGAAATTGGAATTAGGACCCTTGCGTGAGTCTAGCATTGTGATACAACTTGCTGATGGATCGTGTGTACCCCCTAAGGGTGTTGTAGAAGATGTCCTTGTTAAGATAGGTCCTTTGATATTTCCTGCTGATTTCTTTGTTATGGATATGGATTATGATGAGCAAGCTGTCTCGGTTATGTTAGGGCGATCTTTTATGAAGACTTCCATGACTAAGATAGATGTTGATAGTGGTACCCTGACTATGGAGTTTGATGGAATAATTTTTCAGCATGATATTCATAAAGCAAATCCCATTAAGTCTCCTCCTCCTCTCTGCATTAATGACTTTGATGATTTTGTGCATGATAATGTTAAGATTGATGCAGTAGAGACCGTAGTTGAGTGTTCCACTAGGGATAGACCCATTGAGTTGCATGATTTTCATGATTTGCCTGTGGATAATGTCTTATTAGTTGATATAGGAGATTCCTCCACTTTGGGCACTTGCCCCCCTGCACTAACCACACAAGGCTGCAAGCCTTTATCTAGTGATGTGCAGCATGTTCAGGTTGAGCCATATCGGCCCCCGCATCGTTCTAAGTATGGGGGCGACACTCCGAAGAGAATATACATGGAGTGGGTGGCGAGGAAAGATCATGGTATAAGGTTCAAACCTTTCCATGAGAGGTCTCTCCAGGAAGAGACAAGTCGGAGGATTCCGAAAGAATCCTACCCAAAACGGTAGTTGATCTGCAATACGTCAAGCCGACGACGATAACCAAGGCACTGTCCGGGAGGCAACCCGTGTTTGTATTTCTTTGATCTCTTTTTCTTTTTATTAGATTATTTTCGTAGTTTATTTTGCTTTGTTTCGTTCGCATGTTACTCACATTTCAGGTACGAAAGTAAACCCGAGAAGAGATGAAGTGCCCAGTCTTTCTCACCGCCCCGCGGCACTTTCCTACCGCCTCGCGGTGGAGCTTACGCCCCGCGGTGACGGTCAGGTATCGATTCTCAATTATTATTTTTTAAAAAAAAAGCAAGAATAATGGGCCCCGAAAAAACCTTAAACGGGTGAGCAAAAGCTTATTTCTTAAGTGGTCACTAAGGTTTTGACGGATTGGGCTTCATTTTTGGGCCAAGATTTCTCATATGGGCCATGGTACATGATCGGCCCATCAACCCTTTCTTTTCACCTTACCCTACCTTGACCTAGCCCCACATAAAATTTCCACCGCACCCCCCTCAATTCTCCTTCTCCTATTTCCCATTCACTCTCCCTGAATCCCCTCTCGACCTTGAGCATTTCCTAGCCCCCATACCCCCCATTTGGAGTCTAGCCTCACAGCCCAGCCCAAACACAACCCCCACTGCACCGCTGTTGTCTCGCCTCGCTTTAGCTCCGCCTCGCGTTGCCACCGCTTCGCGTCTCTGTTGCTACCGCCCCGCGCCTACTTCACCACGACCCGGTGCCCTGTTGTCAGTTTCTCGCCGCGATGCTACCGCCCCGCGTCGAGTCTCTGCAGAACCTGTGTTTGCTTGATTGTGAGTTTTCTTTGTTGTCTTCTGATTTGAGCATTTCAATTCTTCACTTATGGCTCCCAAAGGCCAGAAAAAGGCGTCGACGAGTAGGGATGAGAGTGAGTTGTACGATATTGTGAAGGGGAGAAAGGTGGTGCCTTCAAAATTTTTCCACATGCCGACTCTGGAGCAGATGGGAATGCTCGCGTGTGTGACGATGTGCCTAACGCAGTGTGGGCTGGGAGGATTTCTGGGCAAGGCAGCCCCCGCGTATCCTGAGCTATGCTTCTAGTTCATTTCTTCGTTCTGGTGGTTCTACCGTGAGGAGGGTGATGATAGCTTCCTGCGCAAGATCGCGTTCTCCAACAATGGACGTGAGCATTCTCTGTCGAGGAGGGCGATCCATGAGGCATTGGGCATTACGAAGAAACCGACCCCTGGATGGTCAAATGGGCTTCAAGAGGACGAGATGTTTGCTTTCTGGCGGGCTGCTACTAGGAGGACTTTCAAGACGGGGCATGAGGTGAATTCGAAGTTGGTGAATCCGTGTCTGCGGTTGATCCACAAGGTGCTGATGAGAGATTTCTTTGGCCATGCTGACGATGGGAAGGTGCCCATGAAGGACTTCCAGTGGTTTTTGAGCATCCTGGGAACGGTTGAGCTTACTCCGTGTTGGGCCACTCTTTTCCTGAGTTCCCTGCGGGATTGCTCGGCCGGTTCCCTGCGTTTTATATGATGCCACCCACATGAGGGTGTGCTCTATGGTGAAGCCACTGGGGCAGGATGGTGGTGTGGCTTGGACGGCTTACGAGGGCCATATTTTGAGTGTTCCGCGAGAGTTCACTTACTCACCTTCATACGCGGGCTGGTGGATTGATAGCGATGGCCAGACGCCTGCTGCTGCTGCCGCTGCCGTTGTTTCTTCGGGTCCATATGGAGAGGGCCCTAGTGGTGGATATGCTGCTGCTGATCGCGAGGAGAGGGATGACCCCAGTGCTTCACAGTTTGAGGAGTCCTCATTTGTGTACGGACCTGTCGCACCATGGCAGGAGATGTACGCTAGATGGGATAACTTCTCTATGCGCCATGATCAGTGGACTTCCAGAGTAGAGACCGGTCTGCACACTTGGCAGACCCAGCTTCACAATGAGATAGATGAGCGTCTGGAAACTTTAGACACTCATCTGCAGGACTACTTTGGGATGTACCCACCACCACCTTCCGGCCCACAGTGAGTTTATTTCTCTCTTCCCCTATCATTTGACGTTCTCTTTTCACATTGAGGACAATGTTCGGTTTAAGTATGGGGGAGGGATATAGACTTGCTATTCTTGCTAGCTAGTGTACATAGCTTTATTTCTGCATTCGTTTTCTGCAGTGTTGATTCCATTTTTTTTTTAACTTTATAAAAAAAAAAGCCAAAAAGAAGTAAAAAGGCAATCCAAATCCTGGGATGGACTGAAAACCTGAAAGGGCGATTCAGGTAAAAAGCAGGTAGTCCGGCTGGTATTAGACCAGGGCAAAATTGGACTAGAGTGATGCGAGCTTATGTGAGAACGTCTATTGGAAAATGAAATGAGTGCTTGGTGAAAACCCGAAAGGGCGCCTTGGCAAAATGAGTGAAAAAGAAGAAGAGTGATTTTAGGATTTCTCTTATCTTTCGGCGAGGCGTCATAAGAAGGGTGACATAGAAGGATTGTCGAGTAGGCCACTCATGGAGCAATAAGGAGATAGACGGGAGTTAGGTTAGATTGTTCTTGCATCACTTGTTTTGGTTGTCTTGGGCGTATTGTTGATGTGTTGTAGTTGTTGGAGTCACATTTTCTTGTACTTCTTGAGTCCTTGGTATTGATTGAGAGGGTGAGCTTTTCTTTAGCTTACTCGGGACGAGTAAAGGTCTAAGTATGGGGGAATTTGATAGGTGTTATTTCATACACCTTTTCTAGCACCTATTAGCATGATTTGGAGGAGTTTTGGAGTTGTTTTAGTGCTAAGTCTGCGATCCAAATATTATGGAGAGAAGTGAAGAAATCCAAGGATTGGCAGCTTAGTTGGAGCTCAGAGATGGAGATGGAGCTGCTGGAACATCTATGGAGAAGGCTACCAACACTTGGTAGTATTTGGAGAGCAGCTGGAGAAGAGAAGAAGATGAGAAGTTGAAGTCTGGAGTTCACCGCCTCGCGTTAGCAGTGACGCCCCGCGGTGATGACTCCCAGTGATGATGAAGCCCCGCGTGAGAGGAGGCCACCGCCCAGCGGTGGAGAGCAGAAGCCCCGCGGTGGATCTCTACTGCCCCGCGGTGGACGTGTTTATTGCCTCGTGCCAGATTATATTTATTTCCTTCTATTTCTATTTCAGACTTTGTTATTTTATTTGTTTCCTTTTGGATTGGTTTTGTGATCTTGGGCTCTAGGTTAACTCTATTTAACCTAATGTTCCACAGCCTCCAAGCCAGTCTGCGAACACTTAGACATATCTTGTATCAAACTACTTTTGATCGTTATTTCATATTATAGTTTTTCATCCCCTTTGATGGAGAACTAACTTTCCCTTGTTCTGTTAGACGATTGAAGCAGTACTTTGATGTGTTTGTGAGATTTCTATTCCTTGTTCTTATCCTTATAATTGTTGGGTTGATTCTCTTGCTTATCACGTCTACGATTTCTAGTTGTTCTTCTTAGCCTGATCACTTAGGTTGAATGCTTGTTATCAATTGCTAGGATTGCATATAGGGGTTCCGAGTGCATATCTAGTGGCAAACATGTTTGTGCGTATAGGGGTTCCGAGCGTACACTTGTGTGTGAGAATCAATTGCACGTTAAGTAGGGGAGTGAGTACTTGTATGTCTTTCTACTTGCATGTATCCTAAATCCTTGTGTGCATCGCTATTGCTGTGTTGGTGCTAAAGTACGCTGACAACTGTGAGAATCAGTTGTACTTTATCATTGGTATAGTGATAAGTCTATTGACAACTGTGAGAATCAATAGTACTTACGATTAAGGTGGGAACAACTATAAGGATAAATAATTGAACTTGGATTGAATAGATTTCAGGGATCAAACTCTATCTTTGTACTGTGGATTTCGCTCTAACAGGACTACTTTCCCTCATATTATTCTCTCGATTTTGCTTAATCTGCATGCTTGTTTGCTTTGTTCTCTTGATTACAAAACCCCCAGTTGCTTGTTACTTGTCATTCACGATTGCATATTACATCATACATTCTCTGTGGGATTCGACCCTTACTTGTCTGCTATACTTTATTTAGTAGGTTTGTTAGGATAATTAATTTTGATAAGGCTAATCAACGACATTTGCTTGTGCATCTTTAGTCCCGTCAACGCTGCACAATCTTTTTTGAAGATTTGTGGATTTAAGGTCTTGTGGTGTTACGGTGGCTTTGTGCAGGTTTACAGGTTGGGTTCTGCTTGGATGACAACCTAACACGTGGGTAAAGGGGTAGAAATTGGAGGGAAACTTGTTAACTTTTAGAGGGAAAACAAAGGTTAAAAGATGGTGTGTACTACATTTTCAGAAGTCATATCAGGTAAATAGTTATGAAGCAATATTCAATAGTGAATGACATGCCCGTCAAATTGAACAAAAAAACCTAAATAAACCTAAGTGGGGACCCCCGACCATGTTCCTTCTCATTTTGACTCAACAATCCCTAAACCCTCTGTGTTCGTTTCGCATTGGGTAGCAAAGATCCTTCATTGTTGCGCCGAACATGAAGGTAACCCTCTTTGTTTATTGTGTGGTTTTCATACTAGATCAATAAGCAAGCACATATCACTGTGTTTTTGGCTGGAAATCTTTCTTTGTTTCTGCAGTACTCGAGTACAATGTCATCCAGGGATACCTCAAGTTATCAAAGCGGGGACCCCCAAAAATATGAACATCCACCTACATCTCCTACACCTTCTCAAATAGAGGAGAAGTTGCAAGAAGAGTTAGACATGTTGCTAACGAATAGCCCACGTTCCAACATATTGGGTGAAATAATCACACGCCTACGTACTGAGATACATGAACTTGGACAAAGAATTATGGAACTCAATACAAGTGAGATGCAATTCGATCATGCAATTTGGCGACTAAATGCAAGGGTGGCAGAACTTGAAGCTGAAAACAAGACACTACACTCCCAGGAAAACTTCAGGAACCATGTAATAATTCCTATTTCTGCGTTTAGTGCTGGTGTGATTCTAGGGATTATTTTTTCCAGCATTTGTAATCGAGCATGTAGGCATGGTTGAGGAAGAATTGACTATGAAGTATGTACCTCGTGACTTTGGTTTTTTATGTAAGAGGATGGATTTTATTTTCGAATAGTATTCGTAAGCATGGTTAATTCTACATGTCAGATTGCCAGAATATTAATGTCGATCTTCATTTAAGTTTTGCAAATTCAATCACAATGTCAGCACTACACACACAGACAATTATCTTACTAGAATAGTTGCCAACTGGATGCTATCATTACATTCCTAGAATATTGTAACGTGGGCTACCATTACATTTCTACAAAAAAGGATAGTTGTCAACTGGATGCTATCATTACATTACTAGAATCACAACTACCTACTATCAACCTCCTCTTTCACGCGGAATGCACAGCCTTCATAGGCGCTTTTTAAAACACAATCCTTTAGGATTTCTTGCCAGTGCCAATCCTGTCAATGACCAACAATGTAAGTTTTTTTATCGGGAATTACCTTTTCTATAATATAAGGGTTTCCAACAATAATAAGCAATGATCGGGCATGAGTCAGGGCAAAATTGAACCTCTTCGGGTTGCTCAGATATCCCATGCGGAAAGTCCTATCATATTCATCGTGTTTAGCGGTCGATCTGACGATTGACAGGATGATCACTTCCTTTTCTTTACCCAGAAACTGCTCAACCCCGCCAATCTCAGTATCCCTCATATGTAGAGACATGAGAGCCTTCCTTATCTTTAGTACTTGTTGTGGGAAAGGGGTAATAATCCCGATGTCTTGCTCAGACACATTCCTTCTTATCAGCTTCTATACGAGCTCAACCACCTTGCTAGCTTCAATCCTATTAAACCATGATGGGCTGCCATTTCCCCTCTCATCAAAGCCTTAGATGCCATAGAACATGAAAGGGAAGTTCCCATTGGGAAGCATATCAGCCCAAGGTAAGGAAGATGTGTTATTGTCTTCTCGATATGGAATCAATGCTCCACTATAAAATAGTTTTGAAGGAACACAAACAATTGCAGGGTGGCTCCGATAATTGTTCAACAACATTGTGACATAATTGCGATCCCTTGATCTATAAACTTCAAAGTCCAACAACCTCTCCAGAAAAGATCTTCCCAAACCATAAGCCTCAACTTGCTTTGAATGAGTATCTGGCCCAAGTTGTTTGGGATCACCACAAAGAACAATAATTGTGTTCTTTTCTAAGAGGGTTAATATGGGTATCATTGTCTCTGGCTCTGAAACTTGGCTTGCATCATCTAAGATGATGTGGGAGAAGTGGCCACGGTTAACCCCTTCAGCATGATAGAGGTAAGATGCACTCGTGTATATCGTTATTATTATCTTGTACATGTGGAGTGCATCTCGAGAAGGGCAAGTGAAGAAACCTGCACTGTAGGTGCAGAACCTCAACAATGCAGCGTTCATTTTTTGTAAGGGACGATGTGTGGCATTCAACCTATAAATATCTTCCTCCCTAAGTTTCATCCTCTCATAAAGGATTTTCTCTAATATGTGATCTGCCGCGCAATTTGAAGAAGCACATACCAGTATATGAGAATTACGTCTAGTTGTATAGAGTTGTAGGATCACCTCCACCAGTGTTTTTGTCTTTACTGTTCCCGGGGGTCCATAAATCACATAAGGAGCTCCTCCTCTGCAGCCTAAAATTAAGCGAACAACATTTTTTTGGTCCTCATCAAGAAGAAGTGAGATAGGCACAAAATTGTTTGTTGTAATCCTCCGCTTTGAATGATACTCATGGGGAAAGAGGAAGTTTTCGTGTAATGCCTCTGCAGATAGAATGGCTTCATGAAGCTTACGGAAATTTTCCCCGTTGAACACAAAACAGATTTCATACACATTGCTATCTATATGCCTTTGGTAAAATTCATCATTAAATTGCAATAATAATTCATCAGCCTCAACATGGTGGATCAAGCCCTGTTCAAAGAACATTGGCAAGTTCAACATGAGAACATAACATTGACAACGATAATTCGTGCAATTTCATAATTCATTCCGACAATAGTATATAACACTTTGACAAAAATAGTAAGATACCTAACATTATCCACATACCTGATGGAGAGAATATTCTCCATAAACATTCACCACATCTCCACGGACATCTGAGGGCCTTCTTTCACCTAGTCCTGGCACTTTAAGTGCTACAAGCCGATCATACCTTTGTCTCAAAGTAACAGACTTCATATTATAAGCTTTCACGTACTCATGTAAACAAATAGAAAAAAAAATCATTCAACAACTTGGTACTACGAGAGAACGATGCCATCTAGCTATCCCCTCAGTCCCCCAACCCCCATACAGAGAAAATATAACGCTTACCATAATCAGAAGTTCCTTCATCCCTAACAACTCATTGAAATACGACGCATAATTTTTCTCTATTAAGCCTTGTAAGACTACTTCAGGGATTTCCTCAAACTCTATCGCTTTCCTGATCTGTGGTGGTATGTTATATGGTCTCTCAGGTGCCAAAGCTTTGGATACCTCATCTTCATCCAAGAGGAAGACAAGTCGTTCAATAGTCACAACATCAGTTTGGATATGCACTATAGATGTGAAAACGCCAATCTCCTTGGGAACACAAGACATCCATATAGTCAGGCTACCATGTGGCATCAAATTTCGTTCCTCCATATGCAAAGAACGGACAAAATCTTCCTCGGGTGTGTCTTCTGGCTGGTCAGATGGAGGTTTCATTAGTGACAACACAAATGAATCTTCAGGAATTGAAGCATAAATCTTCACACCCAAAAGTAAAATATATTCATCAGTGGTGTTTTCTATTGTGAATGACGCCACGGCAACCTCGTTCACAGGAACCGATTGAGGCTTTCCTCCAGCAAATGGAAACGGCACAGACACCATGACAGGACCCTCCTCAGTAGGAGTGGAAGTTGTGACTGAAGGAACATCGATGAAACCAACCTCTCTCTTGTCTCCAATGGTGGAGTATTCATCAGCCATACCTATTTGCCACTCAATTAAAATCCAACAGAAGTTTGTGAGTCCACAAGCAAAGAACACAACCACATGAGCTGCTCTAAGGAGATGAAAGAGATAAAGAGTAGAAAGAGATGGGTGAGATGAAGTGAAACAAAGAGAGAGTAGGACTGGAAGCATGTACAGCTGGGATAGTCAAACAACACACACTCCAATGAGATGGGTTAGATGAAGTGCCATTAAGATCTCTGTAAAGTAAGATCTCTGTGAAGTAAAACAGTCTGAATACGGTCATATTTGTCAGTCATAGACTATTACGCTGTGAAAATAGTATAAACAATATGTCACAATAGCAATTTAAAATGTCACGGTTTTGAAATCACCAGCACTACGAGTGGCACCATGTACCTAAAAATACTCAAACATGGAGCATTTTCTAATTAAGATATCTGTAAAGTAGATTGGTGAGATGAAGTGCAATTAATATCTATGTAAAGTAAAATTGTCAAAGAAGCAGAGCATCGAGAAAGGGAGATCCAATTAAGACATCTTGTATTTAGATTAGTGAGATGAACTATCCAGCTTCTGAGTAAAACTATTCAGCCAGATGTCACACGTCCTACCCAAATTAGGCAATAGACAAGCATGTAATATGGTTTAGTGACTAAAAACTTTTAGTTGTAGTTATGACATTATTTTGTGAATATTTGGTATGACATATATCCAATTTAAACGCTGTAGTTATGACAGTTTTATTATTAAGTATGACAATTGTTGTACTAAGGCCGACAAGAACTTTCTATTATAGCAGGAAAAAAACCTTTTGAATATTTGTCTACTTCAGAAAATTACCAGTTCATCTGGTTAACAAAAGTCTTGTGAATCATTTCTTTACTTTAGAAAACTACCAGTTCATCTGGTCGCTTCGGTTTTACATTTGCTCCCTTCTGAATATTTGGTTTTACATAATTTAGCCCTAACCCTAACCTGGAAAACCGCTTGTGAATCAATCTGCTGAGTTCAACAATTCTTCGGGTTCATCTGCTGAGGTTCAACACTTCTGTTACACAATTAATCGCCCATCGCCATTCCTGTTTAACAGTTACACAGTTCGCCATGGAGATACATCGCCATTCTTGTTTAACAGGGTATTCGTGTTCAACAGTCAAGAGGACGTCTGCAGAATGGGAGGGAGAGGGAGGGGAGGGAGAATGGGTTTGGATCTTTCACTTCCAACTGTTCATTCACCGGCCGGCGGGATGGAGGAAAGCGGAATGGCCGGTAAATGGGAGGGAAGTGGGCGGGAGAAATGAAGAAAGGGGCGGGATAAAATTTGGGGTTTTGGAGGGAATTATTAAAAAATGATATTTTTCTATTTTATGGTTTTTTGTTTCCTTTTTCTTTTCTCCAATTTCATTGATTTAATTTACTTCTGAAATTAAAAGAAAAGATTTATTATTTTGCAATAATACACCAAATGGTGTATATATGCAAAAAAAAAACTTCTATGTTTGCAAATGACAAACCCATTTAGGGTATATATGCAAATCGGTGAAAGAGAAAATGATAAGAAATTATTGTAAAGGAAGTGGGGTAAAACATGTTTCCTAAAAAATTGAAAAAACACATGTCACTGAGAGACAACGCCAAATGTCAGATGTACAATGTGCCACTTGGCTCAATTCTTAACATAAACTTGCTTTCTCTTTTAATGTAACAATCCCAAATAGAGGTGTTACAATGTCGTGGATTCCGAAGGGTTCCACAAGGCGTTAGGAGATAAAATATCGAAACAGTATCAAATAGAAGGTAAATAAGATATATAAAACATAGATGTGGTAGTCATACATAAAACACCATTTCTAAATCCATCATAAACCAAGTTTTGGTCATATAAATACAACTTTAAATGAATAAAACTCTACAGTGGTTAAGACCCTACAACTGATAATTTAGATCTCGAGTATAAAAAACAGTTTAACAAGGACGGTATTTTTCACAACAGAAATTATATAATCAAACAACTCAAAAATGTAAAAAACAGAGTTGACCCAAAACACCCACATAGTTAGCCCTAGTACCGTGTCCTCCCTGCTTGACGTCCACACTGATCCTGAGTGAAAGAGTACCTGACCATGTATAAGACATAGCCAACCCCCACGATAATGGGGGTTAGTCTCCAACCAGACTAGCAAATTATATAAGCAGCTTAATACATGTAATAGTGCAAGCAAGGGATCACAGATACATATGCAAAGACATAGATGTACATGTTACAACAAGAATGTATTATATACACACATACAAACATGCAAGAAATATTATAGCTAGACATGATACATTGCTAAAGTATTCTCTACATATATGCGGATATGCAAGATTAATGATAATGAAATATGATAAGAAAGATACAAACAATCATGACATACAAGAGAGTGTTACTTCATATACACACAAATATGCAGGAAAATTTACAGCTAGAATAGTCGCAATACCAGATCTTCCAAGCATACACCTCATACTCATAGAGAATACAACAATAGATCACATGAACTTCACTCAATTTCTAATCAAACCACAAGTTCCAAACTTTTAAGAAACCATTCAAAATCTATATACTCGAGTATAATTTTCTTTTAAAGAAAACTCATTTGCAAATCCAAGTACGAAAACGTTTCGAAAACATGTCCAAGCTTGTCTTGGACACGAATGTACCTTCTGAACCCGTATAACAGGTATTATCACCTCTACCAACGGATCAGAAACGGCGTCAATAGCTAGGTGATCGGACCTCCCCTAAAAAGGTAGAGAACTCTCTCGAACCGCTCCACCCGGATGGAGCCCTCTGTCGAGGAGCGTATCAATAGAAAATAGTTTAAAACCATTTGGGATCGGAACCATCCTTACCCACATATATATCATACCATATTTTAATCAACATATCATTTTGTTTCAAATCAACCATACAACAATATTCATCCATATGATCATCATATCATCACCAACATCTTATGTTAACACAACCAACATCCATTTACTGACACGTCATACCATATCAAGACAATGTAGTATTCGATATGCATATGCACATGTTTAAGACACGACCAACTATCTAATCATTCATCCAACATTCGAAACTCAAATACTCAGGGACGATCTAAGACTCGATAAATATGCAAAATCCAAGGTTATATATATTCATACATAATTTCATATTAACTACTCATGCATAAACTAAGATATAAAACTCATGCATAGTCCATGACTCTAAACATAAACTACATCATGTAAGTCTAAAACATCCAACAAGATTCATACGTTGTGTCACTCTTTTATAACAAACTATTATAGGCACCAACAATCATCATTCATTTATCAACACATCATGACTATATAATAAATACGAGTAATTTAATGTAGATAAACTCATACTTGAAACACAATCAAACAATTCAATATTCATACGATATCAAGACCCCTAAACTTAGACTATA
Organism: Rheum nobile; assembly: GCA_027886185.1. Lineage (NCBI taxonomy): Eukaryota > Viridiplantae > Streptophyta > Magnoliopsida > Caryophyllales > Polygonaceae > Rheum > Rheum nobile. The sequence continues at coordinate 630,388 of WOAB01000158.1, read as the reverse complement.
ACACATAAATGCTCACAAATAACTTGCCTTAGTGACGTTCAACGTCAAGCAAACCGTTTGTCGTAGTTACAAAAATCCAGTCCAAGTGTTCCAAGTTCTACGGAAGCAATCAAACGTCCTAAGCCTTCACAAAACAAAAAAACCGCACATAACTCTTCACATATATGTCCAAATCGAAATCAGTAAAATTTCCCATGCTCGTGGAAGGAAGCCTCACCTTAAGAACTCAGCCACAACTTTCCAGAAATTACACAAATTGCCCAAAATTTTCAAAAGTGCACAAAAATGCCCAAATCTACAATCATCCAACTCCAACCTCCAAATTTGATCAACCTAATCATCCAAAGCATCAATTAACACCTAATTAAGAACCAATTGCACCTAAACTCCTTAATTGAACATAAACACCCAAATCTACCAAGCTAGGGTTTAAGAAAATGGGGAAAACTCACACAAGAGTAATTGGAAGGAGATGGTGGGGCAAAAGGCTTGTTGGGGATTCAAGGAGGCTTCATCGGCGACGACTTACTGTGGGGAGTGGCCAGAGCTTGATGACTGAGGCGGGAGTGAGCGAGCTGCGTGCGGCTGAGCGTGGAGCAACAACCATGGCGCGAGCTCGACAAGGGGACGAGCCGAGGGCGAGACGAGGCGGCTCGTGGTTGGTGGCTCGCGTCCTCTCCGGTGGTGGCTTAACAAATGATAAGGAGAAATGGGTGGGCAGTCATGGAAGAGGAAGAGCATGGAAGAAAAATGGGTTTTTGTTCTTACGGGGGAGATAAATTGAAAAAGGGTGTTATTAAACACACTCGTAACTTTTTGTTATTTATACCCACTGTATGTATGTGGAATGTGAAAGAATATATATTGAGCTACGGATGCGGAATGTGTATACATGTATTTATGCATTCAAAAACTATAGGCTTACGTACGCGGAATGCGGATACATATGCGTGCGCATGCACACTACGCATACATACGCATATGTATGCACATTCCGCATACGCACAAGTTCAAAATTAAACGTTAACGACATGATTCTCATTGAACGGCAGATTTTGGATATGATGCCTTGAATGAGATATTTAGAATATTTTTATCGTTGTTCTTTTTATATATACATACTAGCTCATCTTATCTCATTCATTATCATCAAAATTTGTCTAAATTTATGTTCTTCATCATACGCATTCATCATGAACCCTGCTGATAATAATTGTTTCGATTTTTTTTATTCAAATGAGGTAAAATTTCTATACTTATACTATTATAAAAACCCTATAATAAGATTAATTATTTCTACATATAATATACTTATACTATTATAATTGAGATTTTTATGTTTAAAATTGATCTGATATACATGTGTCGTTGTAGATCATTTTGAATATCTTTTATTTAATATTAGGTTGGGACAAAGTCGCTGGAAAAAATGCAACTATCTCAAAATAATCCGTTGTGCATTCCAACGACTTTCCTTTACATGAGTAAAATAATTGCAGCCTCGTTGTTTCTGCTGCTTTCATATTTCTAAGGAAAAAGAAAATTAAAAGTAAATGAGATATATGACTAAACATTAATTAGGATAACAAACCAAAGAAAGAAATATAAATAAATATATAAGTCTATGTTTACATATATCATGTATGTCAATAATTAGATTTGTCAATTGACTCGGATGGGTCATATTCGGATTCAGAGCCATCAATTTCGGGTACAACCAATTTGGGCCGATTAAGTTGTTAAAATTTATGGATTGGTCAAATTTGATCATAACAGATTTGTTATGGGTTTTGGTTAACCTGACAGGCCAAAAGTTCTACAACTATTATAATAATTTATGTAAAAAAAAAAGAAGAAGATAATATTATATATTTTTGATTAAAATAATACTATAATATTCATTATAAATGTGATAATGATGAAATATATTGTCAAGTTAACCTAGCAGGTTGGGCGCATCCAACACAAAGATTTTCGGGTTCGTCGAATTCGATCATCCATTGTTTTCTAGATCGAGCATCATATACAAAAAATCTTAGGATTATATTTTAAGAGGACTGGTGTAATTTTGACATATAAGCATATAATATCGGTGTAATGCTCAATAATAATGTATGTGGATTTAGCTGTATACTTGTATTTATTATATAGAAGATTTATTTTAACTTAAATAAGTTGTACAATAGAAATTATATTTGTCTATATACAGTATTTGCCTGTACAATACATCATATGTACGTACAATAGGAAAAGAATTACATATATATTATGTAGAAATGCATGCCATGGGCTATTTTTGTTTGTCGCTGCCTTATTCTCATACTTTTCCAAATTATGAAAGTTAACTTAGATTACTAATGCATGAGTTTTCCCTTTTAGGAGAATTATCAAATTGAAGTTGTTTCAAATGAAGCTTTTCTGAGTGAATGTTATTCGATGCGCTTTCAGTGCGATAACTGGTTCCCCGATAAAGATTATTTGGTTTATTGTGCTTGTAAGGTGGCTCGTATAAAAAATATGGTGCTAGTTATAATGAAATCATGGGCTAGCAGTGAAATTCAATATGGTAAGGTGATTCTAGTATGTGAGAGATATACAAATAACTGAATAAGAAGACATATAAATTTAATTTTAGTAATGAAAAATATTAATTGTATAACAAATTAAAAGAAAAAAGAGGTCAAAGAATATCACATATTTATTTCAAATATTTTTAATATTGTATATTCTCACTTTTGCATCATAAATCATATATTACTAATTAAATTTTCAATTGCATTCTACCAACTATATAAACTTAAGTGTTAAAGCTATAAGAACATTATGCTTTTAGGTATATAATTTTGAAAAACGTGCCTTTGATATGGTTGAAATGTAAATTTTAGTCTTGGGCTCTATATTTTAATTTACAAATAATTTTAACGTAATTTTTAATTTATAGTTTTATGCACATATATTATATATTTTATTAATTACAAATAAAAAGTAACATAACTAAAAAGGTAAAAATATATTATAAAACATTTCATTTATAAATAAGAAGAGATTAATAAGGTAAAAAGATATAAATAACTTGTTAGCATGTACTCATGAGCGCACACTAAAAAAACCGTTAAATATATAACAAACTATCAAATTAACTTTATTATATATAGAAGTAACTACGTTTACCATAAAGGTATATAATAAACATAGTAAACTTACCTCGTTCGAATAAAAAAATCTGAAACATTCATTACCAGGATCGTTAGCGTTAATTAACAGTAGGATAGTGCATGTGAAACGCGCATACATATACGTATATATGCACAGTGCGCGTGCGCACGCGTATGTATGCACAGTGTGCGTGCGCACGCGTATGTATGTGCAGTGCGCGTGCGCACGTGTATGTATGCGCATTCCGCATGCGCACGTGTATGTATGCGCACTCCACATATGTAAGCCTATGGTTTTATAATGCATAAACACACGTATACACATTCCGCATCCGTAGCTCATTATATATGCTTCCACATTCTACATACATGCATACAATGTGTATAAATAATAAAAATGTATGAGTGTGTTTAATAGGCCCGTTGAAAAAGTGGAGGAGAGAGAATGTGAGGTGAGAGTGAAAGTGATGGGGGGATAAGGTTTAGGAGAGAGAAAATAGGGAGAAAAAGAAAAGGGGTATTTATATTTTAAGGGGTGAAAATGAAAAATCTTAAAAATGGGTAGAAAATTAGAATTGTAGATGGATAAAAAAATGAAATTTAAAAAGGATTAAATTTTGAGATATAAATATATGTAGAAAAAATCTCTGGTATTACATTTAACTGATTAGGCAGATAATAAAAATTAAAAAGAAAATGGATGAGAAAGTGAGACACGTGTCTATTGTAGGTTTTGCCAAATGGCTTAAAATTTTACAAAGACTTGGACTCTCCCTTATATTGTACTAGTGTATCTTCCCGTACCTTGTACAGTTGTACTTGTCAATTTTTCTTTACTATAAATAGCATATTATCATACCTTATATGAATGTAACGTCAAGTAGTTTTGTAAGTAATTGGATTGTGATATTGATCGAAAAATATTATTTTTCTCATTAGAAGTAAAAATTATTATTGAAAAATAAGAGTTATTTGTCAAAAATCTTACAACATAGGTTTAATAAACCATTTTTATATTTTTCATCAAAAGTTATAAAATATTATAATGTTAGTTTATTTGTTTTTTAACCTCATAGATCTTATAATATATAGCACTTGTAGATGTTTAATTAATGAAGTGAATATCTTTACATCTAGATATATTAATAAACCTAAAGTTACCTTAAACGCATAAATTAGGATCACTTATCGAAAAGGGCATCAAAGTATTCTTGTCATTTTGCATTAATTAGCACACATATACTTTTAGATAAGGTAGTATGGTTGCACTTAGTGTTGAACTTAAATTCACTTGATAAGAAAATCACAATATTCATTTCCTTTTGACTTTGCTAAAGTTCAAATTTTTGTCCGCTTTTAAAGCAGATTCTTAAAGTTTTGTTAGACAGTTTTTGGTATATATAATAATAAGGAAAAAATGGTTAAAACTTGTAAAGAAGGTGGTATAAAAGAATATAAGAGAGTGGAAGATATATAGAAATTTTAAAAAATTAAATTAAATACACATGTCAAATAAAAAAGAAGCCAAATGTCACCTGCACAATTGGCCAAGTGGCTCATTTTTTTGTGAAGACTTGGCTTCTCAATTAATGTATTAGGGAGATTAGGTTAGATAGTATAGTTCCCAAATTTACTCCAAATATTTCACCAATTTATCGTATGTTGTTATCATGAAATTAATTTGTAGATACTTTAAATTACAAACCTAGTTTTAAAAAAAAACGTTTTTCTAAAGAAAAAAAATCAACAACACACTTTCATATCTAAATTTGCTAGTCGATTACAACATGAGCATTCAAACAATAAGAGCAAAGGACCAAATAAACACAAATTCTTAAAAATATTTATAATGATCTAGGGGAAAAATATTTATGTCATAGAGCGAAGACGTTTATAACAATAAAAATAGCATCAAATAGACCCGGATGAGACATTTATAGCCATGAGGGGAAAATCAGTGTGTAGATCGACAAAGAAGTTGCACTCAATTGGTCGAAGGAGACAATGATTGAGGTTGAATAGGAAATGACAGTATCGGGAGTGCGGAAGAGACGCCACAGAAAAGAATTTAGTGTTTGAACTGGGAATACAATTTTAGTTTTAGTGGCTTAATCGATTGGTCCATTTAGTGTGGTTTTACCTTGTATAGTGCATGAGTGTGACGTTAAAAAATGAGTGGAGAAGTGAGTGGTTAATAACATAGTGGAGAGTTAGACAATTAATAAGGGAGTGAGAGTTTGACGGTTAAGAAGAGAATTGTGAGTTGCGGTTAGTAAAGCAGTGAGAAGTTTGACAATTAAGAAGAGAATGGGGTGGTTAATAAGGGAGTGAAGAATTGACGGTTAATAGGGGAGTTGGTAGTTATGAAGGGAGTATGGGGTTGACAATTAAGAAAATGAGTAGGTAGTTGGACAATTAAGAAAATGATAGATTAGAGAGTAGATTTTTTCGCTTGTTTATTAACTGAACAACTTCTCAGTCTTATTTTAACCGCCAAACTCTCAACTCATACAATAACTGCACAACTCTCCACTCCTTCCTTAACCACCAAACTGTCCACTATTTTAATAAACAATTAAATTCCTTGTTATATTTTATAACACGAAAAATGTTGAAAAGATAAAAATAAGAATGCGTTAGTATGGAGACCCCGTGATACCCCTCAATTTTTGATGGAAAATTTATTTGTCCAAATGATTTAGAAATTTACGATTTCAAAAGTGAACAACATTCTTTTTCATTTCTTGCGTATATCATTGGAGATAGTACATTTGACCTTGGGTTGCACTATATACTTTTATCGAATCGAGCTAAACATTCTTATGGATATTGATAACCTTGTTTTTGGATGAAATGATCTCCTCTATTTATGAGGATTAGATGAACTAGTTTCGGTCACATGATTTATTTGAGAGTTATGGAATTAACTATAAAGAAATAATCTTATTAAGGAGTAATAGAGAACTAGATCCTCTTGAAAATTATTGATTAGTTTTTCAGTTAGTACAATACTTTGGGTTATACTTTATGTATGTCCTATTAGGTTACAAATTTTGGGAACTTGGTAAATTAAAGGTCTACAAATTAATAGATATTATTTATGGTTATTAGTATTTTTTTACCTATAATTGGTGGTTTGGGCTAAAGTTAATTAATTTTCTTAACCTAGCCCATTAGAATGTTATATATTTAAAACCCTTGTTATCATCTAATATAAGTCATCATCCTGACACCCCTGTGCCACATCCTCCCTTTCCTATAATTTTCTTAGCTTTTTTTATTACAACAAACTTGTAGGACCCATCTAACCAAATGGCAGTCCTAAATCATCCAAATGGACGATCTTTACAAACTTGGAACCGAAAAAATCATAGGTAGAGTTCAGGTTTAAGAACTCATATCTAGTCTTGTGTAAAGAAGATTGAGGTTGGTGGCGTGAGCTGGGAAGAAGAACTTGTTGGAATTTATGGAGGACACTCAGAGGAAGAGGGTGTCAAGCTAGGAAATCGGCCGCACGATTTGCTTCACGGAAACTATGGTGTACCTGAAAAGAAACGAAAGACGACAAAAGCACAATGATATCATATATAATGGTATTAATTTCCCAGGGAATTCCAGATGCCTCGGATGGAATTAATAACTACTAAATTATCGCCCTCAACAATTAGGTGAGAGATAGTTAGTTTGGCCGCTTGCTGAATCCCAGACAGAGCAGTAAGGGCTTTAGTTTGAAGGAATGATGTGGGTGGGATGGGTTGATTGTGAAAGGTAGTTATTATACCACAATCGTCGCAAATTAAATATCCTATGTGGCAACTACAATCCCGACGCTTTGATCCATCAAAGTTCAATTTATGCCAGTGGGTGGGTGGTTTCTTCCAAGTTCTATCGCAGTCGATTGTGTCTTAGAGTAGACAATGTAGGTGGTGAGCTTAGAGTTAACCAATCCTTGTAGTAGAAAAATGCCTTGGTAGCTGGCCATTGTGAGGGAGTAATGTTTTGAGGTTGGAAAATTTTGCTATTCCGATAGTTCCAAATAGACCACTAGAGGAAAAGAAGGGGAGCAGGTTGGGAGTTAGAATGTCGGATTAATTCAAAGTTATTGAGGAAATTATCAGAGAGAGGGATTGAGAAGGAGACATTCAATTTAGATTCAAATGTATGGATCATGGATGAGGTGTAGGGATAGGAAAAGAAAAGATGGTTTCGGTTCTCAGTGTGGAATGAACAGAGGGTGCAGGGTGACGGGACAATGGAGCAATAACGATTGAGGCGGCCAGAAGTTGGTAAGGCATCAACCAAGCACTTTCAAATAAAGTTTTGGATTTTAGGAGGTAGTTTTAACTTCCAAAGCCAGAGAAGAGAATCTGTTTGGGGAACAGTCATAAAAGACTGTGTGATTTTGCGGGATGATTTAACGGAGAAAGAACCGTCAGAATTTGGGGTCCAAACAAGACGGTCTACATTGTCTGACTAGGGAATATGAACTGACTGGATTTTAGTAACAATATGTGGGGGTAAAAGTGATTAAAGTTTAGGGAGGTCCGACTGTAGGTTATGAGTAATGAAAGCAGAGACTGTGATTAAAGGGGCGGTATTGTTGTTGTAGTAATGGAATAATGCGCAAATAGGGACCCATGAATCAAACAAGAATTTAGCTGTATGACCATTTCCGATTTCCCATCCAAGTCCGGTCTGAAATTCTGAGCGTAGATGGAGAAGCCGAGAAAATTGCCAAGATTGCTTAGGTGTTTTGTGGTATGTGAAGAGAACAAATGAACAAAGATATTTTTGGTGAATGATTTGACACCAAAGATTGTTTGGGCCAGTGTGTAATTTCCAGAGAAGTTTCATTTGCAAGGATTTATTTAGATCAACTGCCTTGTGGAGGCCGAGTCCGCCGACAACTTTTGGTTTGCAAATCGAATCCCAACTAAACAGAGGACGATAGGTAAGGTTAGTTTTATTCCATAAGAAATCCCTAAGGATTTTGTCAACGGTATTACAGATTCCGATTGAGAGCAGGAAGCTTTGCATTAAATAGTTAATGGTGGAGAGGAGATTGGATTGGATTAGAACCAATCTGTCTGCTTGGAATAAAGAATTAGCTTTCCATTTGGAGAGTTATTTTTTCATCCGTTGGAGGTAGGTATCAAAATTTTATTTCTTAACTCTACCTCGAACTATTGGAATACCAAGATATCTTTCTAGCGTGTAATTTTCTTAGTTGATTCATTCAATTGGTGTTCAATTGATTAAGCAACATGTATAACCACCGTTCGTGCGTACCAAAGCCAAATATTGTTGACTTTGTTGATCTCTAATTTGTGTAAGTTTAGATTTTCTTCTTTAATTAATAGTACTAATATTAAGATGTTTAAGATTGATTTATGGGTATGTTTGTAATAATTGGTGGGTTCAGATCAGGTAAGATTGTTGAGGATACATTACGGAGTTTGACATGAATTTGCAGCCTGTTACAGGTGTGATTCAGAGTAGGTTTTTGAACTAAAAAAATTATGAATTTTTATAGATGATAGGTGACATAATAGGGAGAATGTATGTAAAGTTTCATGATATTTGAATATGTATTGAAGGATATAAAAATCTATTACCTAGTCATGGTATTCATGAAAATTTGAGAAAACGTTGTACATTGAAAATTCATTATAAATTGAGTTTAGATCGGAATTGGGATTTTGATATGTCGATGAACTCGTCTCATATCTAGTTTCTGCATATCAAAATTCATGATTTCTTAGGAACATTAGGTTATGATTTTATATACAAAAAACGAGTTAGGGTTCGAATATGGAAAACAATGGACAGCAATGGAGTATATTAGTGATATCTCTTTGGTTTGAAGTCCGATTAAGGTGATTCTTGAAGCATTAAATTTATAACGTTCAAGTATATTGTTCTGCTAAATTTGAGGATTTTAGGACATCATTTGGTATGACTTTTATATTTTTCAAGTTGACTCTCAAATGCTGAAAATTGGGGTCTTTTAAATAAGTGTGTTTTCAGTGATTTTGGTTGATTAGTGTTTTTATTTTATTTGTGGTTTTGTACTTCTATGGCTTGTTTATGCCGGGTTGACTGATGATTGCTCTTCATTGAATATTGTTGTTTGGATTCGAGATAAGTCTCTCAAGACTTATTTAGTTTATTGCCTTGGCTTGGCCTGCATGACGATTGTATTTCTCGATTCTATCTGCAATTCCTTTGTTTTCTTGTTTTATGACTTAGCTGAAGTGTTGTGTTGTGTTGTGTGTGTGGTGTGGTGTGGTGTGGTGTTGTGTTGTGTTGTGTTGTGTTGTGTTGTGTTGTGTTGTGTTGTGTTGTGTTGTGTTGTGTTGTGTTGTGTTGTGTTGTGTTGTGTTGTGTTGTGTTGTGTTGTGTTGTGTTGTGTTGTGTTGTGTTGTGTTGTGTTGTGTTGTGTTGTGTTGTGTTGTGTTGTGTTGTGTTGTGTTGTGTTGTGTTGTGTTGTGTTGTGTTGTGTTGTGTTGTGTTGTGTTGTGTTGTGTTGTGTTGTGTTGTGTTGTGTGGTGTTGTGTGGTGTTGTGTGGTGTGGTGTGGTGTGGTGTGGTGTGGTGTGGTGTCGTGCCGTGTCGTGCCGTGCCGTGCCGTGTCGTACCGTGCCGTGCCGTGCCGTGCCGTGCCGTGCCGTGTCGTGCCGTGCCATGCCGTGTCGTGTCATGTCGTGTCGTGCCGTGCCGTGTCGTGTCGTGTCGTGCCGTGCCGTGTCCTGTCCTGTCGTGTCCTGTCGTGTCGTGTCCTGTCGTGTCGTGTCGTGTCGTGTCGTGTCGTGTCGTGTCGCGTCGCGTCGCGTCGTGTCGTGCCGTGTCGTGTAGTGTAGTATAGTGTAGTGTCGTGTTGTGTCGTGTTGTGTAGTGTTGTGTTGTGTTGTGTCGTGTCGTGTTGTGTCGTGTTGTGATGTGTTGTGTTGTGTCGTGTTGTGATGTGTTGTGTTGTGTCGTGATGTGTCGTGTTGTGTCGTGTTGTGTCGTGTCGTGTTGTGTCATGTCGTGTCGTGTCGTGTTGTGTCGTTTTGTGTAGTGTTGTGTCGTGTTATGTCGTGTTGTGTCGTGTCGTGTTGTGTCGTGTTGTGTCGTGTTGTGATGTGTTGTGTCGTGTTGTGTTGTGTTGTGTTGTGTTGTGTTGTGTTGTGTTGTGTTGTGTTGTGTTGTGTTGTGTTGTGTTGTGTTGTGTTGTGTTGTGTTGTGTTGTGTTGTGTTGTGTTGTGTTGTGTTGTGTTGTGTTGTGTTGTGTTGTGTTGTGTTGTGTTGTGTTGTGTTGTGTTGTGTTGTGTTGTGTTGTGTTGTGTTGTATTGTGTTGTGTTGTGTTGTGTTGTGTTGTGTTGTGTTGTGTTGTGTTGTGTTGTTACTAAGTCGTGATTCCGTTGTGTTCATTTGATTATCTTAGTAATTTACTTTGATGTGAGTTTAAGCTTTGGTCAAACTTTGATTGTAATTTGTCTATTTAGTTTCCAGATTTGTGATTTGATTGCGGAATCATTGTTGAGATCCCAATTACTAACCCAAGTTACTCTGGGGTTTTCTGTTGATTCCATTGGTTTTTCGGTTACAAGTTTTAAGCTCTTACAGTTTGATAGCGACATGGAGGAGTTGGAGGTGCTCAATGGCGGTGCTAGATTAGGCTACGAGGCTTCCTTTTATATTCCGTTGTGTACTCTAATGTTATTATTGAGTCTAGTTGACCTTTTTGTTGACATTTAATTCGTAATTGTGATCCTTATTGTATATTTTCTTCACAAGTTTTATTAAGTTCAAGTCTTTTAGTCGCTTCCGCTATCATTGTTATTCCATTTGTTTTCCTTTGCATGGTGGATTTTGGGTAAAATTCACGGCTGTAACACCTCGGGTTTGGGAGTGTTATAGACCCAATATGGAAGACAAATTTGTGATTAATAATAAGATACAAATTGAACATATTAAGGTTGTAATTTTGAATTACTTAATAGTGCACATTGAAAATTTCCCAAAAACAATCGATATATAATTTGGCAAATAAATTTGTAGACCAAATTCGAGAGAATTCAATGTAAAAACAAAAGCAAATTGAAAAATGGTCAAAACCAATGAAGAAATTCAATTTTTGAATTTGATTAATTTGATTTTACAATTACTTCAGTATAGCTATAATGTGATTGATACAAAAAAAATCCACCTTGAAACAAATTGCTAGGAAAAAGATTGGTGATGTAATGGACATCTAAGCACATCGTGCCTTTTAAATCCACAAAATAGTCAATGATAACGTTAACCATTTTTTAGGCGGTTACAAAAAAAACTTTTCAAGTATCCAATGACTTCTAATATAACACCAAAGCAATTCTTTTCTCAAACTCGTTGAGAAGAATAAAATCGAAATTATTGAAGGAGAAAATATAGAATGAAAGCATGACAAAATCAAGCTTCTTTTATACCCTATGTGTGATAGATAGATGGAGAGGTATCACTTAAAAGTCCGCAAAACAATGAAACATAAGGAAAACATTATCGAAAGATTACGAATATACGAAAAAAACTTTCAGGTTGCATAAGACAAAGGAAAAGGCTAAATTACTTGCATGATATGTACTTGCCTGTTTGGTTGCGAGTAGGCTTCAAGGGCGAGCGATCTTTGACGCAGGCGGAGGTGGTAATTGGCAACAATACAACGGGTGATCTACTCCTTTTGGAATCAAATGTGGAACTTGTGTTGAGGGAGAAGAAATAATGTGATGATATAGAGAGGTGAATGTGAGAGTAGTGATGTCAATTGTGGAAAGATTTGTAGGATGAGAAGTTTGTTATTAAGTAGTGGGAAGTTATACTATTTTACAAAAAAAAATGCTTATATGAAAGGTTTTTTCTAGTGTGTGCACATGGGCACATTCTAAGAACTCCTTTTTTGGCAATTATTTAGTTAGCCACTAGTTTAATCTTGTTTGCTAAGGGTTTATCAATTCTCTATTAGGGAATATTTTAAAGATAAATTTTCTATTTAAGCTTGTTAGCATGTGCCCATGGGCACACACTAAAAAAACCGTATATGAAAATACAAGCTGATATGGAGGAAGTTATTAAGTAGTGGAAGAGTGATATTTATATTTTTCAATAAAATAGAAAAGGTGAAAAGAGTGAGATTAGTGGGAAGCTATATTTTTTCACAGTGAAACAAAATATTACTTGAATGAAAAAAGGCTGATAGGAGGCTTCTAAAGTTGACAAATGGCCTAAAGGCTTTTGCTTTAATATTATAGATAGATAAAACAAAAATTGGAGAGTTTACAAAGTTACTGAAATTTCGGCCTTTTTAGCGTCTAGGGTATGTGAGGAAAAAAAATTAGGGCTCTTTGGATATTGATACCAAATATATGAGATATGAGTATAAATGATACTAAATTACTAATGTATCAGATATGAGTGTTGGTATGAGTGATTTTTTTGAAACCGTTAAAAGTTTCCATGAAGTGGGTCGGGTGGGGCTTTACAAAAGAATAGTAAAAGGACCCTTAGCCATACATTCAAGAGTCAATTAATCAGGTGAAAGAGATCTAGGCAAAGCGATCTAAAAAGCAGATCAATAGTTCCAAATTAAATCAGAAATACTCAATTGGGGCATAACGCAACACTTCACAACACATAACAACAACTACGCACTCCTAATCAGTGGGAGCAAGGTACAATGCTTCCTAGTGTTTAATCATGTCATGGCTAGCACTCTCTCCTTTGCCATGTCAATACATCTCATTGCATGGACTTTCGGCTGCATGGCTTGACTCTTGAAACATACATAATTGCTTGCACTCCAAATTCTTTGGTGATACATTCTTCTATGCAAACTTCTCTTCTGCAAGCTTTTCAAATTCTTCCTCCAAATTCTTTGATAATACACCTCTAACATTTTCATCAATTAACTCCAAGTTATCAAGAGAGTTTTCCTGCAATGAAACCTCATAATTCCTCACTATTTCCACAAAACAAGACTAAATCTGGGCCGACACAACAAAAGATCCTATCATGATATCACAAAGTTGTCTTAAACAAAATGTAAATTCAATTCATGGCATACCTCTTGTTTGGCTTTGTTTAACCTCATCCACACCGTTATCATTGTTGACATCACCATTGCTATCAGAATTATTAGAACTCTCATAACTCTCAAAAGTACCATAAATTTTATCCACGAATTGATCATCGTCATCCTTATCAAGTCCTTCATTCTCGTCACCCTCAACTTCCTCCTAATCCTCAACTTTATCAGCATACCCAAAATCCTTTCGCTTTTTCAAACACTTTTCTCCTAGGCACATGTTGAGATTCAATAATCTTTTCCATCATTTGCATCCTCTTAAGCAATCCATTTTCCATCTTATCCAGCATTTTGACCAAACCTTTACATTTCCAATTACCTCTGTTGAATCCACAAAAGGATTTCTCGAGCCAGACCCAAAAGCAACTTGTTTTCCTTATTTCCCCCCTTTTAACTTCCTTTTTAAACTTGTCATTGCTTCCTTCACTATGTTGTCAAAATGTTTGTCATCTTTTTCACCAGAATAGTAACAGTTTGACATCGTGTCTTCATCGTCTTTCAGAAGAATTGGTTTAACCTCATTGGCAATATTAGAAAAAACCTTCTTTAAGATTCCATGCTCATGGAGTTCCTCTGAAAGCCAACATATACCCCATGACATTGCAGGCTCTCTCAACTTTGATGCAAATTGCATCACAATTGTTGGCACGACAAATAGCTAAAGTTGCATAAATACTTCATTTGAGTATTAGTCAATAATCAAACCACACAATCATCGTATATATAATGCATCATGAGATCCTGTCACCCTACACAAAATCATCATGACACGAAATGAAAATAACATCACATATTCACTATGTAATACATAACACATCATACACCATAAACCTAAACACATAACATCTTGTCGTCATATATACCACAACCTAATACCAACCTTAACTTGATAAACTTATTCAATCTTTAATGCATAACATAGAAATATAGCACCACAATGAGTCTCACAATTAACCCAAAATTGCAAAACAACACATATTGCTATTTTATTATGATTATATTTTCACTCCAAACAACACAAAACTCAAGAAATCATAATTCACTCACTAATAAACAAATTCAATTCATGCATTTCACATTCATACAAATTCATCTTGTCAACTATAATCCTTTCTCCGACACCCATCTAAAAATGCACAAAGTAAAATGCAGAACCTAAATAGACGGAACATCAATGAAAGTCCTTGAATGGAATATGAAAGTCTTGGTTGATTGGACAATAACTTTGCCTTCTCAAACGCGTCTATCTTTTTGGCCAACGAGTTTGTCAAACTTTATATGTAGCTCTTCATTATTAACCCTTCCCAGGGGTACTTATAAAACCTATCCATATGTTCACAAGCCTCTTCTTATCCACTCCAAGCAATAGCCCCTCAGTTATCAACAACATGGCCAACTTTAGTTTGTAGACTTAGGACTAACTTGTCCTTTTTTGTGTTCATCGATGGAAGTTCTCCACAATTCAACTGAGTAACGAGACAATGCTCCTTTAGTGAAAACCTCATACCATGACTTACATTTCTTCTTTGTTTGAAGTTGATTATAAAGAGCACCATGCAATGTCTAGGATAAGAACGACACCTATTGCAACATTTTTAGTATCTTCCTAAACGGGTCATCCAAAACCCATTGCCAATCGGCACGGGTGAGTTTATTTTTTATCTCATGAAAATTCTTTCCTAGAAGGGTTTCCCCTATAATAAATGTATTTTATTTGCAAACAATTTCATACTTACATAAAAACTCCATAGTTTCAAAATGAAATATTTAGGAAGGTTTACAAAATGTCGGATTTAGAATACATTTCGTTTGAAGGCTATGAGTTTATTAACCCCCACTCCTTTCGATTTCTCCTTCATTGATTTTGATTTGACTTAACTTTTTTCGATTTTGCATTTGGGCTTTTAGATTTTACATACACAAATTTCTTCTCAAGCTCAAACTTCAATTTTGTAACTCTTCCCTTCACTTTGGTTTCCCGCTTCTTCTTCCGATATTAGGCGCCATCATATTTCCTCTTCCTTTTGCCATCAACTGGGTTCTTCGGACTTCAATCCTTACCACCTCTTAAAACGCTATCAATTGTTTTCTTCCAAATTTTCAAATTTTGGACGAAATGGACTATGGTGTCTGTGGGTTTCACAAGAAAACCAGTCGGGACAACAATGATGTTTCAAAATTGGCGAAAGTTGAGGGCGGTTTACAGAGCATGACAAGGACCATAATGGCTTCCAAAGATTTTAAGAAGTTTGGGAGGGAAATTGATGTTAGTTGTTCGTGTATGGATTGTTCTAACTGAATTTTGGGGATGTATTTTAAATTTCAAAATAGCTTTTTCAAAGAATGAAAAAATGAAGGATATATTTAAAAAAATAGTTAAAAGATAAAGTAAAAGGAAAAGGAATTTACTTTCTTTTCCCTCAAAATTCGAAAATTAGAAGGATTGAGCATGAATGCTAATGTGTTGGACCTTTTTGCCCCTAAATTGTGCATTTTTTTCTAAATGAAGTAGGCACTAGGCTTGACAGCTATTCTAAAAACACAATGTCAACTTTGCAATATAATATTTATTTTAGGATAAAAAGTGTAATTTTCACAAATTATAATATGATTCTTTGATACACTACTCATGTAGGGTGATTAGCTACCGAATGGTATAGTAGCACATGATTATTTAATTACACATAAGTTGTTATGTATGGTTTTATTTTCATATATATATATAACCTGAATATATAGTATATATTCGTAGTTATTTTTAGGTTGATTTATTTATAAACGAGATGGTTTCTTTTGCATATTTTCCCCTTTCGTATGGAGTTGCAACTCAAAATATAAATCTTTAAAACATGTAACTAAATTTAACACTTATTATAAATTTTAAATGATTTCACTTTGATATATCAATAGAGCAGTAAAATATTTTTTTTGTGTTGCATTATTTTAATTTCGGAAAGAAAAACCTATACCATCACTCTATTGAATCTATTATATATCTACTAAACCAAAATCATTCTATGCCACATGACACTCCCTACTAAGCCTACAAATTCCTTATGCCACATTGTACACTCATATTCATTTTTTCACATGGCATTTTTTCAAGTTTTCATTTTTTTAAAATTCAATATAATAATTATATATAAGATCTTTATCCTATTTCCAAAATTCAATACTTTATATATTTGTTTCCAATTTTAAGCCTTAGGTAAATCTTTATGATTTGATTGGATATGATTTAATATATCTTGATGTAATACTTTTCTTTATCACTTAAAAGTTATATCAGATTATTAATTGATAATTACTAAAAACTTTGAAATCAAATACTATAAGTTTTCAATTAATCTATATTATATATAATGGAAAAAGGTTCATGTGAGAATAGACGCTTAAGTGAGAATGTGAGAATGTCGGATGTGCATGGATTTATGACTATATGTGCATGACTTTGGTAGGTGTAAACTCATGCACATACATGCAAAAATTCATGCACACATCAAAATGTGCATGTAGTTGTTTGTATGTGCATAACTTGTACTATATGGTGATGACGCAGTAGGAAATGTGAAGGATTAGCAAGCGTTAAACCTGGATCGAAATCAAGTTCGCAAGCGACGAACTCAAAGAACAAGCTCTGGAATCCACCAGAAAATAAGAGAAAACTCTTAAGGTTTGATTGAATAAAAGATAACGTCTGCCAACAACTGAAAAGTGTTTAAATACGATAACGAAACCCTAGTGCGAAAATAAAGCGAAACGGAAATAAAATATAAATTGCGAAAAATACTAAAACGCTGTGTTGAGGCCCGAAACGATCCCGGATGGACTTGTTGGGCTGGTCCGCTTCCCGAAAACATATTATGGGCGTCAATCAGACACCGAACGCCAAATCTGCATAAGACCGGACGAACCCTTACGACGATCAACTTCGTCTTCAATACGCGCAGCAAGCCTTCCTATGTCAGGTGACTATGTGTAATTGAAAACCCATGCACATACACACAAAAATTCATGCACGTCATAATATGTGCATGAATTTTTACTTGTATGTGCATATATTTTTTACTATGTGTGTGAATATGTGTAAGTTAAAACTTATGCACATATAGACAAAATTTCATGAACACCTCATATGAATGAGTTTTTTCTTGTGGTTTCTATTTCCATAAGTCAAGAGAGGTTTAAAATGCACCACCAAATCCTTAATTGTCTCTTTTTTTGTTTGACTTTTGAAAATTTATTACACTATAAATTTGTTGTTTCATATCCCAAAAGGGAAACCCCTCTACAAATAAAAGCCTCAACCTTTCAAATAAGAAACCAGAAAGTTAACAAATTCCCGTTTGAATTTGGAAACCATTGCACAAATAATTACACATAAACTTTAAAAAAAGAAGAACTAGAGATTCACAATGAACAACCCGGATTACAATGAGAAGTTGAGCCAAAGGCAAAATTATCACAACCTTTGGCATACTAATCTCATGCAAACACTAGCAGCCGATCCTACTTGTGAGTATTCTTATTTATCCTTTTTTTAGTGGATAATTGATTGATAGCTTATGGTTGAGTTTTGACTGATTTTTTTTTGTAGATGTTTGCTTTTTGTTGTTCTGGTGAGTGATTTTCTCTCTCAATTCTGCTATATATTTACAAGCACATTTTCTTTTGTTTTTGTAGATGTTTGCTTTTTTTAGTGGATAATTGATTGTATTTGAAGTATTTTTTCATTTTTTTGAATTAATTTTTGAAAAGTAGATGGTGTTTTCTAGTGTTGAAATATGCACGTTTTTCTTGTTTTCTATTGCATGTCATTCTGGATTTCTTTTCTGTTACTTGAATTTATATTCAATTATTTCAAACTAGGTGTAGATATTTTTAATTATTATATATTTTGGTGTCTATATATATTTAGATAGGATAGCTAACATTTCTTGCTAACTACAACTCGTGAGGGCTAGATTGGTTAAAGGAACTGAGCATACTTAATTTGTTTGGATGATGTCTTTACTTGATAGGAGTGTAATTTGAATGAAATTTTTATTACGAATCTTGACGTTCACTCTGGTTTTGATGATGATAAATACTATTAGGTTTTATGGTTTATATTGTTTCTATGAATTTAAGGTTTTATGAAAGAATTATGGAACAATGAAAATCATATGAAGAAGAAAAGCAAAGGAGTGCAAAGGAACGATGTGGAAACAAAAAACTGTTACGCAGAAGCAAATTGAAGATATGAAACGCGCATAGATTTTATACAAGGAAACAACTATACATGGAAACAACAGATAAAGAATAGTGTGGGAAAACAAGATTGCTTAGCTATTACCAGGCGAAGACCGCTATATATGGAAACAATATTTGAAGACCAACTTGAAGGAAGAAGTCTTAGCTAGCGTGTCTTAGAAAAGTTTTTATATGGAAACTATGTGTTTATGAGCTGGATTGCTTAGTTAGAAAGAAAATCTTTCAGCGTTACCTTATATAGTGGATTGATAGATATTTAGGTATTTGGTAAGGAGGTCTTATCTAACTGTATAAATAGATGAGTATACCTTAGGGAAAGTTATCTCAGCTACCACAACCAAAGCTTACGAAGAGCTTGCTGCAAGTTGAGATCGAGATCCAAAGGCAATGTACGGGTTTAGTTCTTGCTTAGGGTCTTTGTTGCGTTCTTGTGTTATAGTGAGTTGATTGCAATCAAAGTCTAGAAACCTAAGATCTGTGTGAGAATAGGTGGAGAGAAGAGTTGTGAGATTGTACAACTTATTATCAATACAAGTATACAAGGTTTGAAATCTTCCTAGAGTAACACCTAGAGGTAGAGATTTGTTTTTCTTTTCAACTAGTTGGTTGATAGAGTTTCCTCGATAAGGAACTGTCTTGCTGCTACTCTTGAATCTTTACTATTTCTGCTATCCAGGGAACAGTACATGGGTCCCTATCTAACACACTACGATTCAACAATTGATATCAGAGCAAGTTCACTCTAGATTGTGTTTTTTTTTTCTTCAGATTCATAGGTAGCAATGTCGTCACTCATGAAGTCGGAATTGGGAACAACAAACCACCGTTCCTGCCCATCGGTAGAAAGTTTCAACACTGGAAGGACCTCTTCACTGACTGGATGAAGAGTAATATCTACCAATGCTGGAGAGTCATCAAAGTTGGTGATGAGAAAGTTATTGAAGCAGTGCTCAAAGTAACAACACCTTGGAATTAAGATGATTTCAGAATCATGGAGAAAAACTCAAAGGCTCGTATGTTCATCAACAATGCCATCAGTGCTGAAGATGCTTCTAAGTTGCAGTCTTGTGCAACCGCTAAAGACAAGTGGGCTGCTTTGGAGAAGATGTACATGGGAAGTTCTGATCTTCGAGAGATCGGTCGCTTTCAAGCCAAGAAAGACTTCTACAACTTCTCCATGATCAACGGTGAGACTGTTTCCTCATACCAATCTAGATTTGAGGAAATCATCGCTCGACTTACTGCTCATGAGGTCAAGGATACTAAAATTCTTCCTAAGGAGAAAGTCCTTATCATCATCGATGGACTTATTTAAAGGCATAAGATGACCAAAGCTATTCTCAAGGAAAATCCCAATACCCTATCTCTTACACATAATGAAGTGTTTGGAAAAATCAAGAAATATGATGAAGAAGATAAATATGTTAAACCTAAAGGCATAGCCTTGATGGTTGAGAAAGTTGTTGAGATGATAGAAAACAACAAAGATGACAACTTGGATGGTATAGATCCAGAAACTGCTCTTCTCACCAAGGCCATGCGATCTCTTTATCGCAAGGGCAGATCATTTATGAATGATGGGAACAACGGTGAGAAACGTGATATCAAGGATGTTACATGCTACAACTGGAAGGACAAGGGTCACTATGCTAACAAGTGTCCCAAGGGGAACAACTCAGACAACACCAATGGTGACAATACTGGGAACAACAAGAAGAAAGCTTTCGTTGCTGTCTAGGGTGATGAGTGTGCCAACTCTAATGATGACGAGCCAAAGGCATGAGGTAATAACAAAATGTGCGCAATGACTCTGCAGTCATCCATCAAAGAACAAAAGCCACCGTTCCTTACTCAAGAGCAATACCAGTAATGGAAAGATCAATTCGCATCATGGATGAAGGACGTCGATGAAGATTGCTGGAAATTCATTGAATGTGGTGATAAAAAGATTAATGACGATGAACCAGAGCCATGTGGTAACAACAAAATGTGTGTAATGACTATGAGGTCATCAAGTGAAGAACAAGAGGTAGATCCATAAACTTTCTTTGAATATCTTGTCAATTATGATAAAAAGTCCTTGATTTCTCTTATCAAAAGCATGTATAATGACAACCTTAAAACTTAAAATGATCCGAGTAATGTTGAAGATAAATGCATGAAATTGAATGAATCTCTATCTATAATTGTTAGTTCCTTTGATGTTCCTTGTGTTAAATGTGATGCTACACACAGTGAACTTGAATCCTTTAAGACAGAGAGGGAACTGTCTTAGATGAAAGCTCAGATTAACAAAATTCACTCTATTCTAGTTGAGCAGAAGCTTAAGAAGGAAGAGATTACATTTGTTGAGTCCAAGTATGGTGTTGGGTACAAAGGTGAAAAACAAGAGAGTGGGGAACATGAGTTAACCATACTTGAGCTTAGAGAGTTGAATGATAAAGATCTCTAGAACACCAAGGATAGGAACCTTTACCTAGAGGAGTGTGTGAAAACTCTGGAGAATGGGTTGAATGCAAACCAATCCTGGTACATAGGTCAACCTGTCCATAAGATGTATCTCATACAATCCCAAGGAAACTTACCTAGTATACCTGACCTAGTTAGAGCCAAATAGCGTAGGATCCCTGTTCCCAACCGTAAGTACACCTTGGGGGATTATTACAAGATATGTTGGCATTGTGGGAACAATGGTCATGTTGTGAGAAATTGTGCTAAGAAAAAGAAGTTCACTGAAGAGCACACTCATCGCAGGAGTAGTAGGAGTAGTAATGTTGATTTGAATGATTATGATGCATATCTTGACATGTTCTATGCTAAGCCTAGAGAATATCACTTTGTCTCTAAGAGACCAGGTAAAGCCAAGCTTGCTTGGGTCGATAAACACTATTTTCCAAATGCAGGATGAAGTGAGGGGGAACAACAAGTGGTTCATTGATAGCGCATGCTCATGCCATATGACGGGAAATAGAGATCACCTCACCTCACTTCAACGACACTCTAAGGGAAGCGTTGCCCTTAGAGATAAGAGATGCTGAGAAATAGTAGGAACATGAAAAGCTACTTTGAACTCAAACATCAAGATAAAAGAAGTTAATTTGGTTCATCAACTTAGTTTTAATCTATTAAGTGTAGCTCAGTTGTACGATCAAGAAGACAATGAGACTGTCTTGACGTCTCAAGATTGCTACGTAAGGAATAGAAAAACCAAGGAAATTGTGTTGAAGGGTGTCCGATTCAATGATGTGTACACTGTTGACACAACCTTCAAGCCTACAAGGGCACTGTGCTTTGCGTCTTTAGCTCAAGAGACGAAATTGTGGCACATAAGGCTTGGACACGCTAATCTTCAACTCATCCACAAACTCCACAAGAAGGAACTTGTTCGTGGTCTTCCAAATGTCAAACCTGAGACCCATGGAGTTTGCAATACTTGTGAGGGAAACAAACACGTTCCTCGTTCAAGAGCAAACCTGATGTTACCACTTCTTGCCCTCTAGAACTGATCCATATGGATCTCTGTGGTCCTATGAGGATACAAAGTCATGCAAGGAACAAGTATGTGTTTGTTATTATCGATGATTACTCTAAATTTACATGGACAATCTTTCTTTCTTCTAAGAAACAGGTATTCGAGACATTTGAGTCATTCATCAAGAATGTGGAGACAAATTTGGGACAAAAGCTAAGCGCCATTCGATCCGACCATGGAACGGAGTTTGAGAATGCAATGTTCCTTGATTTCTGTAGGGAACATGGCATCTCTCATAACTTTTCGGCTCCTAGGACACCACAGGAAACCAGAGTGGTTGAAAGAAAGAACAAGACTTTGGAGGATATGGCTAGAACACTGCTCATCGTTAGCAATCTTCCTTGATTCTTCTGGGCTGAAGCAATCAACACTTCCTGCTATATCCTTAATCGCTCTATGCTTAGACCCGTACTCAATAAAACTACTTATGAACTAATCAAGGACCGCGAGCCCAATACCTCCCACTTGCGTGCTTTTGGTTGCAGGTGCTTCATTTATTGCAATGAGAAAGACAACTTGGGGAAGTTTGATCCACTAAATGATGAAGAAATCTTTTTGTGATATGCTAAATTAAGCAAGGCTTACAAAGTCTACAACAAGAGAACCCAAAAAATCGAAGAGAACATTCATATTGTCTTTGATGAACATTCAAAAGCTGTGAGTGATGATTCCAACACACCGTTCCCTGATAATGACCTTCCACGAATGCAACGTGAAGACTCAGACTCAGATGGTGATGACACTAGTACAAAATTTCCCATAGATAGCACTAAAATTAGGGCGCTATTAAAAAACACAGTAAAAAAGAAAAACGTTTAGCGGTTTTTATAAAAAAACGCTTAGCGATTTTTATAAAAAAACGCTAAGACATATTAATATTTTTATTTTAATTTAGAATTTTCACATTTTTAGCGCTCTTTTGAAAAAAACGCTAAGAGTTATAAAACACTCTTAGCGGTTTTTTTATAAAGTGCGTTATAATTTATTCTGCTTTTTTATATAAATATTTTTAATTTTGTTAGCGTTTTTTTATTAAAAAGCGCTATGCTTTTTTTACCATTCATAACACTTTTATCTTATTAGCGCTATAAAAAGCAGAATAACTTATAACGCTTTTTTCTAAAAATCCTATAAATTATTTTGCTTTGTATTTTTAAAATATTAATAATTTTGTTAGCGGACTATGTTTTTTTTTACCGCTCTTAGCGCCTTTTTTCCTTATTAGCGCTATAAAAATTTCGGCTTTGTTCGCCGCGAATCCCTTATATCTAGCGCCCTAGCTTCATCTTCTCTATGTACCCCCTCTCTTTGGACTTGTCTCTCCCAGCGGCGGCGTCTTTCGACTTGCCCTCACCCTCGCCCTAGATTCATCTTCATCTCCTCTCTCCCGACATCCATTGCCCTATCAACCATGTTCTACTGCGGTGGTGCTCTCTCGGTGGCGTCTTCTCCGCACGTATTCTCCCGGCGGCGTCTTCGCAGTCCATCATCTTCGGCTTCACACAGTCAAATCTACTCCTCTTGCTGCTACTGCGCACAATTCTCTCCATCCGCAACAACGCTTTCTCAGCCGCATCCGAGCTTGCGGAGGAAGAAGAAGAAGACCTAGGTTTGTTTTCTTCAATCTGCAATCCTTCTTCACAATCAAAAACTTTGCTTGATTTTCGTTTCCAGCAATTTAATGCAGATTTTGAACTGATCGATTCTAGTTTTCGCAGATCAGAAGAGTTGAAAATGTTTACCAGAAGGACAGGGGCACTGACCCCAGCGAATTCGAGGAGCCCATTGCTCAGGTTCTTCCCCAATTTCTTAAAATTTAGTCCCTTTTTACTGTTTCTCGGAGTAGATTTATGGCTAAAGTTGGTATGTTTTCTCATGGATTCTTCTTTGGACATTTGAGTTTCGTTATCTTCTCTTACCTTTAATGTGCTTATAATGTCAATGCGGTATGAATGATCTAACAAGCTCCACTTAGATGCTAACTGAAGTCAAAAGGTTTTAAACTTTGTAGCATTTTGATCTTGATGGCCTTCTTATAAACTTTGTAATATTCCAGGCTTCCAATAATTGTTTCCAAGTCTCACATAGCGAGATTATGCATGTCTACTTATCTAAGTTCAGAGTTTAATGTTGGCTAACTACTTTCTTATACATATACTCGTTGCTGATGTTCATATAAACACTTAATAGTAGTAATCATCAGCCTAAGAATGTTTTTCTAGTCATGTGAGATGATAAGCTGATCTATTTTTTTAACATGAAAATTACACTAGTGCTCGTCTTTTAGATTGGCTTGAAGTTTATTTGCAACTTGGATTCCTAAACTTTATAGTCCTTAATGTATTAGCATGTATGGCATTGTCATGCTGTTGTGTCAAAAATGGCAACTAAAGTTCGTGTTGCCCTTAGAGTTTTCAGAGTCGCTTCGAGAGATGGATGCTTTCCTTCTTCAGAATGTTGCATTGACGATGAAGATCTGGTGAGTTTATAAGATATAACATTGTCAATATTGTGATGGATTACTATACCAACATGGTAATTTAGAAGTTGATTTAAAATTTGTCTTTGCAAGATGTATATGTGAGGGAGAGTTAAAGACAAGCTATGCTCCTAACAGATAAAATCTGATGTAAGTATATGTATCTTCATGGAGCCCATGGATAAGGTGGCGCAGCAAAGACAAAAGAGAATGATCAAGAATAGGGAATCTGCTGCTAGGTCTAGAGAGAGGAAACAAGTTTGAATTAGGAGTCTGAATATTGGTTTTGCTTAGTTGTAAGTTGTTGTTTATCATTGTATTCGCCTTTGCTTCGGTCATTTACTTGGTGGTTTGAACATGTTTTCAGGCATATCAAGTGGAGCTGGAATCATTGGCTGGTAAATTAGAGGAGGAAAATGAGCAACTCCAGAGAGAAAAGGTACTACTATGTATAAGTTTCCACTAGGATTTGGCTTCAGTGTGTGGTTCAGTGCTAAACCGAGAATACCAATGCTTCTTCACATTGATTATTGCTGTTCTGGATAGGGATCATCAAGGTTTGAATAGAAAAGATGTAGTTAATGAGATTTGTCAAACTTGCTAGGATGAGAGGTTGTCAATTGGTATCCTCTGTATGATACTGTATTAACTTGTGTGGTCAATTGTAGTCAAGCTAACTGAATACAATAGGCATGGTTAGGGCACCAAATAACCAAAAAACGAGTACTCAGGGCAAATTCAATTGAAGTGAGATTATGGATCTTTTAGTGAAGGTTTTGAATGATTATTTTGGAGTTCATTGTCTAGATGTGGATAATTATCTTAATTTTTTAAACATCTTTATAAACATGTAGATACTGATAAAAATTTACTCTGATGCAGTTGGAACGGACAAAGGAAAGATATAAGCAGGTAATGATTTGATTCAACATTTTTCTTTCCTTTTCTCATAACTTTCATATTGAGCATGTTTACACTTCTCTTAGTGAATTTCTACACATTTATGGAATCAATTCTGGACTCTGGAAAGTGAAAAATCCCAATGAAACTTTTGACATTTGCTTCATTATCGTCGTTTGTTATCATATTTATAGCACTAAGTCCGTGCAAATGGCAGTCAAACATAAAGTAGGTCTTTGACTTTTGCTTGTCATTTGAAAATTAATGAAAACTTATATTGTTGAGCTATCCGTGGAATTGATACAAATGGTTTATGTATTATGTGTAGTTGTATTTGACTCTGCTCCAAAACAAAAGGGTTTTAATTCTTTTATCTGTTGGCTGGTGTTGTAGTAGTATACATATATTATCTAGGAAACTTAAACTTGCATATGGTACAAGTAGGAAAGGATTCTTAAACTTAAACTTGCATATGGTATAGTAGGAAAGGATTCCTATTACTTGGGAGGATTTTAAAGTCTTGACACTTTCTAGTTTATAGCCTTCTGTGCAATTGAAGAGATTGCAATGGGTAAAACCGTCTGATTGGTCTCAAAAGCTGATGACTTATACTTGAAATCTTTCCTTGCAGCTGATGGAGAAAGTAGTCACTGTTGTTGAGAAGAAGAGGCCACCGCGTCCTCTCAGAAGAGTTTGTTCTATGCAATGGTAAGTTGTCTAGACAATGGGGAACGGATCCCCCTTTCAGTTTTATTAGAAATGAGCTGTATTTAGTTAGTGTAGAAGATGGGAGAAAGTGCACTGAGGTGAACGTCGTGTGTTTACATAATTGAAATTCAGGGTCGGGAAGAGAGAAGCCTGACTACTTGGCTACAGTGGACGTGGATCCGAGTTCAGCTTCTATTTTTCTCCAATTCGATCTGATGTACCATGGACCCATATTTCTCCAATTCGATCTGCTACTGAGGGGTGGGCACACATTGATCTTCAGGCAGGACAATGGAGCTTCTATTTTTCTAGTGCAATATGTATATATGTACTAAACAACCATATGGTGATGGCAACACTCTCTGTTCGTTTTGTAAAGTGTTTGTATAATTACATTGTTATATTATCTCGACTAATGTTGATTAGCTCAAAGGAGAACGTGTATATGATAAACTAAGATTACAATGTTAGGCATCTATGATGGCGTAGTGGATGGTAGTGGCCTAGTGGGAATATATATTTTTTTCCATTAAAAAAATAGTAATAGCGGTTTTAGTTAAAAATTGCTATGAATTTCAACAATGATATTGAATTTTACTAAAAGTTTACAATTTACTTATTGCACTTTTTGTATAAAAGCGTTAAGAGTTTAAAATTACTTATAGTGCTTTTTGTATAAAAGCGTTAAGAGTTTCAAGATCTAAAAAAAATATAAAAAAGCGCTATGCATGTATTTACTTATAGCGTTAAATTAAGAGCGCTATAAATCGTTATTAACACAGACGCTTAGATAGAGGTTGAAAAATCGCTATCCGTATTACAAAAAAACCGCTATGCCAAGACTGATTTGTACTAGCGTGATGACAATCACTGTGGTAATCCACGTACAAGGAACAATGTCCTCAACGCTGGTGGGAGCACTACTGGTTCTCTAGGATTCACCAAAAATAGTGGAACTGACAATACCACTATTACACCAACACCTGATGTTCCCACTACATCCACTCAAGCGGTAGATGTTGATGTCACCATTGTTCCCAACAAAACTACTGGTGGTGACACTTCAGATGCATACCTTGTGCAAGATGGCCAAGTAAGTGATGCTATGGTAACAATTACTGAGGAAGAAACTACGGATGATATTGTAGGAACAATCACTGAAGAAGCCACTACGGATGCTACTGCAATTCCTCTGCCTTCAACCTCATCTGCGACAACTGATGCCACTCTTCCTCCTATTCCTTCACTTCCCATATCTATAAGTTACAGGATTCAAAAGAGCCATCCAGTCACACCTTATGAACAAAGAGGTACATGTTCCCAACTACATAACTTCTGTTCTTTGTATGCTTTCATATCTTTTGTAGAGCCAAAGACCATCAAGGAAGCATTGAAGGAACTAGATTGGATTATTGCTATGCAAGAAGAGCTGCACCAATTTGAGAGGAACAAGGTGTGGAGACTGGTTCCCTTGCCCAAGAACAAGCATGCTATTAGCACTCACTGGTATTCAGGATCAATCTTGATGACTCTGGAACTATGACAAGAAACAAGGCAAGACTGGTTGCTCAAGGATACAACCAACAAGAAGGAATAGACTATGATGAGACAAATGCTCCAGCAGCTCGCATCGAGGCCATTCGACTTCTCATCACTTATGCTGCCTTCAAAGGTTTCACATTGTACCAAATGGACGTCAAAACAACTTTTCTCAATGGATACCTTCAAGAGGAAGTTTATGTGAAACAACCCCTTATCTTTGAAGATGTAGATCGTCCTAACCATGTTCATGCACTGGACAAGGCACTGTATGGCCTTAAGCAGGCACCTCGTGCTTGGTATGACAGGCTGGCAAAATTCCTCCTCTCAATTGGATATAGACGTAGTGCGATCGACAAGACACTGTTCCTCTTGGAACACAAAGGTGAGATTTTCGTCGTTCAAGTCTATGTTGATGATATTATTTTTTATTCCACTAACCCTGCGCTTGTAGAGAAATTCAAAAATCTCACGAGCAGTGAATTTGAGATGAGTATGATAGGGGAGTTGTCCCTTTTCCTTGGATTATAAATCTCTCAATTTTCTGAGCGAACAAGAGTACATCAACAAAAATACATCAAGGAGTTGTTGAAGAAGTACGGTATGGTTAAATCTAAACCCATTGATACCCCTATTTCTCCTAACACTCGTCTTGATGCGGACTTGAATGACAAAGATGTGGATGCTATAATGCATAGAGGAATGATTGGCTCATTACTCTATCTAACGACAAGTAGGCCATATATCATGTTTAGTGTGGGTCTTTGTGCTAGATTTCAGGCAAATCCTAAGGAGTCACACCTAACTGAAGTCAAACATATCATGCGATCATTGAAGGGGAACGATCATCTTTGTCTTTGGTATCCTAAGAACAGTGGGTTTGAACTTGTGGGCTTCACAGATGTTGATTTTGCAGGATACATTGTGAATCACAAAAGCACATTTGGTATGGCACAGTTCCTCGGCCCATGCTTAGTCTCTTGGGGATCTATGAAGCAAAACTTAGTTTCCTATTCCACCGCTGAAATTGAGTACATAGTTGCTGCATCATGTTATGCCAAGGTATTGTGGCTAAAGCAACAAATGGAGGACTTTGGTATGTCTCTTGGCACTGTTTCTATTATATGTGATAATACTAGTGCTATAAACATTTCCAAAAATCTTGTTCATCACTCATGTACTAAGCATATCGATATTCGTCATCATTTTCTACGTGATAATGTTGAGAAAATTTTCATTAGAATGGATCATTGCAGGACATATGATCAAGTTGCTGATATCTTCACCAAAGCACTGGATATAAAACCCTTTAAGCATTTGCGGATGCTCCTTGGGATGATCTCTCTAAAGTGAAGAATTCCTTGTCCATTATTCCCTCCATGATTGGCTATATCGATCAATATTAATCAGGGAACATCTTCTATGCAACATGTTAATTGCAAAATTTCTGTTTGTTAACTCTTGCTCTGTGCTTTGGGTTACATAATTTCATAATCTCTTACAACTTCTATTCTTGATCATATGTGCTTCAACTTTACATGATAACATCTTATTTCATGCCTATGCAACCAATTTGATTATCTGTACCCTTATCATAAGCCAAATTGATAATTGGTCGCCAAGCCGTCCTAAGCCATCATCCAGGTAAACGTTCCCTATGAACCGTTATTTGTTTACCAATTTTTACTGTGTATAATTATTTGGATCATCTTTGTTCCCTACCTTATTTTTGTTTGGATATATCTTTGAATTTTTGTGTGAACCCAATTAAATATCCAAACTAGCCTTTTGTATCCACTCGAGAATCTCATAATTGTCTTAATGGAGCTTTGTTTAAGGGGGAACAGAGAATGGAACACTTATATAGGGAACATCATCAGTATCTAGGGAGGACTTGTCTTTCACCGTCTCCAATGTCACTCGCCTGTTCGGTGTCACCGCTGATGGATTTTGTGACATTCCTGGGGACAAGATCACAACTGCTTAGAAAGAGGCCAAGGAGGCAAGTGCTCAACGACTCTTCAAATCCAAATCAGGTGATGCTCTTGTGTCTACTCTTACTCTGCCTCAGCGAATAGCGCATCAAATCATTACGAAAGATGTCTTTCCTAGGCAAGAGAAGAGGAATGGTATTGTTGAATTCCTTAGGTTTTGATGGTAACAAACATTCAACTAATTTGGTAATCAAGTGTTTCAGGAACAATATAGTTATCACAAGGAACCATTAGCAGCGCAGGATTACAGAGGGAACAAAACTCTCTCCATATGCTTTGTCTCCTCTCAAGGAACATCAATGTCGAATAAACATCAAGCTGCGAATGGAGTGAAGAATAATTAGCATGAAGATTATCTTTGAAGATCATGCGGTTACAGAAAAGGAAATCGGGTGGATCACGCCGATTGGAAGATTTGGAGAGAGAAAGATTTTATCTTGATCCGATTATATTATCTTAGAAAATCTTTCCTTCGATAATATACGCGGTTAAGATTATATCTTTTAAATCAAATAATATCTTCTTGTTACTGATTTTAGAGAGAGAGAGAGAGAGATCTTATCTTGTTAAACGAGTATGTCGAGTTGTATAAATTGAAGTGTGAGATTCATTTCTAAGGTACGAATTCAGAGCATTAATTTGAGAGAAAAGAAAGTGAAGTGGCTGTGAGTCTTAGTGATGTGACTACGTCGCATCTCGAGCAAGACTCAAGCCATTCAAGCCATGGAGACTCAAGCACCGTCCTTGCCGCGCCTAGTGCATCCGAGCTAGGGCATGGAAATTGGTCCGACAATTCTCACAACTCTCCGAGCCATATTTTGGGGGATGACTCCACTGGTCCTCTAGGAGATATTGAGCACAAGAACGCCTGCGAAACTGGAGTTGAAGCAAGGAAGTGCCGCACACCTATTGTTGGCGCAAGGGAGGCCAGCGCTCGGGTCTTTCCGAGACGGATCACTCGAGCTCGGGCTCGAGCATTGCAAGAGGGACTCCAGGCTGGCCTGATGACCATGGGAGCACCGAGCCACATGGAATAGAAGGCCATGTGTGCCTTGGTGCAACAACCGGGCTAGGCGCAAGGATTCCTTAGCCGTGTGGGGCTTGTTTTGAAGGGGCATTTATTGCCGATTTTTGTGTTGGTATTCATGACATTTTCTACCTTAGTCTTGACTATATTATGGTTTAATTCCAGCATTAAAGTTTCGGGTATAAATAGGTTGTAGCCGGCCCTTGTTTTTGGATGCTAAAACTTGAACAAAACCCTTGTTTCTCTCTCGTTTTTATCCATGGTTTTTCTGTAGAATTTCTGTGTTTGATTCTCTCTTTTAGTAGCTACAAAATACAGGTTGTGAGTGGTATCAACCTCCGTGCAAGGATCTCCTTTGGTGCGTAATATCCAAGGCAAATCCTTCACTAGTTCTTGCAAGAAGAGGCGTGTCATATCCGACTCTGGCAAGTCCATATCCTTTCGACTTGAGACCGATCTCTCCGCCCTCTCACTCTCCCTTCATTGCTCTTTTGGTTCACTTCAAGATCGCCCAAAGAATCGACCTAAGAAGCGCCCAAAGTTACCCTAAAAAATCTCTCTCGCTGGCGCCAAGATTCCTTGCCGGTTTGGTGTTGTCTCACCATTTCCTTTGGCTCTTGTGGACTCCCTCGCACCGAAGGCTGCATCCCGATCCTCACGCATCATGTGGTATCAGAGCTACGCGAGGTACGTCCTAAATCTGGCTTAGAATTTCAAGTTACAACCGTTGCAAGTGAGTTCTAGCCGATTGTTGTCTTGTGCCTTGTGTTTCCTTGCAATTTGTGTCGTGAGCTTGGAAACTTGCTGCAATTTTCTGGGTTCGTTTAAGCATATTTCTGAGTGTGGAAAGGTAGAAGATGAAGCTTGAATGCTAGCCATAATGAGATGGGAGTTGTGGTTTGTTGAAAGGTTTTGATCATTAAATGCGTATGAATGTTTAAGACTCTTGTTGATCCGACTTTAGTACCACTTGTGCCTGATTTTTGGCTGCCTTAAAAACATTAAAACAGAACATTTTGAGTCAAGAAACCAAACCTTGTATCCACTGGACCGACCTTGCATTTTATGCAATCTTCACTAGCATGCTTGCCTAGTCTTGTGTTTAGGATACGGGAACGGTTGCCTTGGTTGATTTTTGTTGCATGCTCATTGTGACTTTGCTATTTCTTGTCTCGACTTGATAAAAAAAAATAAAAATTGCATAAGTCAAAGCTATTGAAAAGTGCTCAGAAAAACCCGGTCTAAAAAGGAGAGGCCATAGAAAAAGTGAGCTCAATTCAGTTTGTTGTTTGCTCTTGAAAAAGTGCTCAAGAAAAACCCGGTCTAAAAAGGAGAGGCCATAGAAAAAAGTGAGTCAACATAAGAGCTCAATTCAGTTTGTATGAGTGAGAAAGAGTTTTCCCAATCAAGTGCGTACTTAGTAGCTTCCTAGACATAGGCCCGGGCAAGCTAGCTAGTCCTTATTCGCCTAGCCAAACCTTTTCCTAGCCTTGACCTATATTCACTTGCATCTTGTTGTGATTTGAGTCCTAGGACAGTTTTGGGGCTATCTTTGTTTGGCTTGGTATACTACATCTTGTTTGGTTTTGTGTTGTTGCTTTGGTGTTTGGTTGTTTGCAATTGACCTAGGGATGGTGGATGAAAACCAACTCGGGAAGGAGTTAGCCACGTCTCCACGAGGGAATGTAACTTTGCAAGACATTCAACAAACCTTGCTATCGATCAATGCACGGCTGGAAACTTTGGAGCGCAACCATGAGGATACCGCCGAGCAATTGCAACAATTGAGTGTTAACTGCCCTCCAAGCCACGTCCATGTGGTGCCACAAGTTCAAAGGGAAGTCATTGGGTCCGCTCTTAATAATGTGGACCATGTGCAATTCCGGGAGGAAGCGTCCCCTTCTCATGCACCGAGGGTGCCGTTGGCGTCACAAGGGGCATATGCGGCATACGAAGCGCCACCATTTGTAGCGACCTCGAGGGTAGGTATGGTTAATGATTTTGCTACATTTCCTAATAATATTGCTATTGGTACCACTAACCTTCCAGGTTATGGAGTTTGAGGCTATGACTCTTATGGGCGATCTCAAGCTACCCCTACGCCCACCGCCAACCTTTTCCCTCCACAAATGGCGATGAGGGGACCTCAAGTCCGCGCAGCTTTGCGCCCTCCCATGCCTCCCCAATGTTATGTTCCCCCGGCCTACCATGAAGAAAGGCCACAAGGAAGGGATCAACACCACGGTGTTAAGCTCCATGTGCAAACATTTGCGGGATCTTCCAACGGGGATGAATGCCTGGATTGGATGGCCAAAACTGAATCCATCTTCGAGTTCTATGGATATGATGATGCTAGGAAGATCGCCATTGCCGCAATTCACTTCACCGACTTTGCCTATCATTGGTGGCAAGAGGACCAGGCGGAGCGGCGTCGCATGGGATATGATCCCATCAGGACTTGGCAAGAGCTCAAGGATGCTCTTTCAGAGCGTTTTGTGCCAAGGGACTATACCAAGAGAGTGCACGCCAAGCTGGAGCAAGTGCGCCAAGGAAGTCGTACTCCCGATGAGTACTTCAAGGAGCTTCGGACTCTCATCTTCCGATCCGGCCTCCGCTTTCCCGACGGGTATGTTATTTCTAAGTTTGTCAATGGCTTGAATTCTGATCTTCGTGCTATTGTTAACATGCAGCATTTCGTCCGGGGTACAAGTATTGAGGAGGTTCTACACTACACGAATCATGTCAACAAGAACCAACCTCAAAGGAGGCAACCGAGCTCCACCTCTCGGCCGTGGCTTTCCTCTACACCTAATGCCACCTCCAACCTACCAAGGAAGCAAGAGTATAGGCGTGAGTTGCCACCCTCGCAGCCTAGGAAAGATGCTCCACCACCTCGGCCAAAGCAAGAAAATGGGGACCGAGCGGGCGACTTCAAATGCTTCAAGTGTCTTGGGCGAGGCCACTATGCCCAGGACTACCCTAATCAAAGGAAGGTGCTCCTCAATTCTCAAGGTGATTATGAATTTGAAGAGGAACTGGCTGAGCAAGTAGAAGAAGAGCCCGAGGAGCAAGAAGAGGAAGAAGAGCTCCATGTAGTGGCAACCGTGGGTGAGTGCTTCGTCATCCAAAGAACCTTGTTCATGACGGAGAGCTCCACCACTCCAAGTCAGCGGGAAACCATCTTCCATACCCGTTGCGCCATCAAGGATAAGGTATGTAGCATAATCATCGATGGGGGATCTTGTTGTAACATCATCGATGAGGAGGTAGTTAAGCGATTCTCCATTCCTACTTCTCCCCATCCTATGCCTTACCCTTTGTGTTGGCTCAATTCTAACTCTCCTATTCAAGTTAGGGAAATGTGTGTTATTTCTTTTGCCATAGGTCCTTATGCGGATGAGGTTGAGTGTGACGTGGTCCCGATGACCACATGTCACCTTTTGCTTGGAAGGCCCTGGCAATATGATAGGGGCGTTATTCATGATGGCGTCTCCAACGAGTACTCCTTCCACAAGAATGGCAAGAAGGTCACCTTGTACCCCTTGTCTCCTCATGAGATCATGCTTGATCATGTGGCCAAGGAGCAGCGGAAAAAGCACCAAGGCCGTGAGGAGAAGAAGAATAAGAAGCTGGCCATTGGTGGTAGCGTGGGCACTTCCAACCAACTCCTTTTGGCCAAGCCTAAGGAAGTTGTCCACGCCATCTGGGGAAGTAACACTTGTCTCCTACTCTTGTATCATGATGTATATTTGTCTTCTCAAGAGTTGGATGATCTTCCCTCACCTATCTCTCGTCTTTTGCAGGATTACGAGGATCTCTTTCAAGACGAGGTGCCAAGTGGTTTACCACCAATTCGTGGGATAGAACATTAGATCGACTTTGTCCCGGGGGCTACACTACCGAATCGTCCAGCCTATAGGTCCAACCCCGAGGAGGCCAAGGAGCTTCAACGTCAAGTGCAAGAGCTCCTCGACAAGGGCTATGTGCGTGAGAGCCTCAGTCCTTGCGCGGTTCCGGATGGACAAACCGAGGTAGTGAATCGTACCCTTGGTTCTCTTTTGCGCTCTCTTTTGTCTACTAACTTGCGCAGGTGGGAAGAGTGCCTAGCATTCATAGAATTTGCATACAACCACTCGGTGCATTCGGCCACCAAGAAGACTCCTTTTGAGGTGGTTTATGGGCGCAACCCCATTACACCACTTGACTTGATGCCTTATGCAACTAAGGACCGAGAGAGCCGTGAAGGACTTGATCATGCTGCTTGGATCAAGAAGCTTCATGAGGATACACCTCTTCAATTGGAGAGGCGCACAATGCAATATGTGCGTCAAGCCAACAAGGGGCGTAATGAGGTCATTTTTGAGCCCGGCAACCTCGTATGGGTGCACTTGAGGAAGGGGCATTTTCCGTCACTTCGGAACTCCAAACTCAAGCCAAGGGGTGATGGTCCTTTTCAGGTTTTGGAGCGAATCAATGATAATGCATACAAGATCGAGTTACCACCAAGCTATGGCGTTCATGAGGTATTCAACGTATCCGATCTTGCACCTTTCTTTCTTGACAATGATGATGAATTTCAGGATCAAGATTTGTGGGCGAATCCTTTTCAAGAAGGGGAGGATGATGTGACTACGTCGCATCTCGAGCAAGACTCAAGCCATTCAAGCCATGGAGACTCAAGCACCGTCCCCGCCGTGCCTAGTGCATCCGAGCTAGGGCATGGAAATTGGTCCGACAATTCTCACAACTCTCCGAGCCATCTTTTGGGGGATGACTCCACTGGTCCTCTAGGAGATATTGAGCACACGAACGCCTGCGAAACTGGAGTTGAAGCAAGGAAGTGCCGCACACCTATTGTTGGCGCAAGGGAGGCCGGCGCTCGGGTCTTTCCGGGACGGATCACTCGAGCTCGGGCTCGAGCATTGCAAGAGGGACTCCAGGCTGGCCTGATGACCATGGGAGCACCGATCCACATGGAAGAGAAGTCCATGTGTGCCTTGGTGCAACAACCGGGCTAGGCGCAAGGATTACTTAGCCGTGTGGGGCTTGTTTTGAAGGGGCATTTATTGCCGATTTTTGTGTTGGTCTGAGTCGTTGTACGAGTACTACGAAAGATTCAAGAGGCTGATTTCTAGTTGTCCCTACCATGGGTATTTAGACCAAGACCTTGTACTTTATTTGTACAGAGGACTTCTTGACGAGGAACGTCGAATGGTGAATGCAGCCCGCGGAGGAAACATCTTGAACAAGACGCCAACTGAAGCGTATGAGGTCTTCTTTGAGCTATCTGAGGGCTCAAGACAGTTCAATAGGAGGGTGAGTGCCCAATCAGTCAAGGCTGCAGACTCTCAGCCCAATGCTTCAATACTTTCTGAGATGGCTGAGATGAATGAGATGATGAGGAGATGCATGATGAAAGGTGGCCAATAGCAAGTCAAGTCTTGTGGGATATGCTATGACACGATGCATCGTACTGATGCATGTCCCACGCTGCAGGAGCCCACTGTTGAGGTGAATGCTATTGGAGGATACGGCCCTTCAAAGCCAAGATATGACCCGTACTCCAACACGTACAATCCAGGGTGGAGAGATCACCCAAATCTGAGATACAAAAATCAGCAGAGTACTCCTCAAGGCCAGGAGAATCAAGAGTATCAACAGAGGCCTCCATAATTCCTACCGCGCCCACAACAATATCAGCAGCCTGGGGGTCAACAACAACAATTTCGAGCTCCATATGACCAAAGACCTCAAGGCCAAAGCTCAAGTTCATCCATGTCCGTTGATGACATGATCCGGACCCTCACCCAGAGCGTAACAACGTTGGCAAGCATTACAGCCCAACAAATTCAAGCGGTGGTCCGGCAACAAGAATCTCTCGCTCAGAGCGTATCAACGTTGGGCAATACTATGGTCCAACAAAATCAATAGATGCGGTCAAGTATTCAAAACTTGGAAAAGCAAGTGGGGCAGATCTCCATCGCAATGAGCAGACTGGAAGCCTAGGACTCGGGAAAACTACCATCTCAAACGGTAGTAAACCCGAGGGAGAACGTATTCTCCATGAAGCTGAGGAGCGGAGCACAAGTGGATGATGGTCGAGCTCAACAGAATGATTTCCGCGACCGCGGAGAAGAAAGCCGCGATCGCGGATTTGTTTCTAGGGATGAAGAAAAAATCGACGCTTTTCCGCGACCGCAGACAGATTTCCGCGATCGCGGAAAAGTTTCTGCTGAAGGGGAATTAATCGATGATTTCCGCGACCGTGGAGAGGAAGTCCGCGACCACGGAAAAGTTCCTGGAGCCCCAGACGATGTCGAAGTTGTCCGTGATGATTATGTGCGCCCCAACTTTCCCCCGCTCAGTTCGTTGAAACCTCCCGCACCCTTCCCCGAGGCTCTGAAGGACACCAGAAGGGTGGAGAACAACAAGGATTTATTTGAGACCTTCAGCAACTGTGAGGTAAATATTCCTTTGCTCAAACTTGTCAACAGTATTCCTCGCTATGCAAAATTCTTGAAGGAGCTGGTCAAAATAAAAAGGAAGAAAGCGGTTAAGGAGAAAAAGAAGGTCCAAGTCAATGAGAATGTATCCGCTATGCTGCAAAAGCGGTTACCAAAGAAGTGTAGTGATCCTGACATGTTCACTATCCCCTGCAAGATAGGTGGCACATTGTTTGAAAAAGCCATGTTGGATTTGGGTGCCTCCATCAATGTGTTGCCTCTTTCACTGTACGAATATTTAGAGGTCGGGTTATTAGAGAAGACGGGGATTGTGATCCAACTGGTGGACAATTCCTATGTGTATCCCAAGGGAGTGGTGTAGGATGTGCTGGTGGAAGTGGATAAACTAATCTTCCCTGCGGACTTCTTTGTGATGGATACGGGGCAAGACAAAAACTCAGCCTCTGTGATGCTAGAAAGGCCGTTCATGAACACGACAGGTACGGAGATTGATGTGAGCAGCGGTTCACTCACAATGGAATTTGACGGGGTGAGGGTCGGTTTCAACATAGATGATGCAAAGAGACACCCTCCTGATGGTAACCCCGAGTGTTCAATTGATGTGAGTAACCCAAGTTGAATGGGAGAGCACCAAGTCGAGCCACGACGATAACTCAGGCGCTGCTCGGGAGGCAACCCGAAGTATGAAATTCTTTTCTTGTTTTTTTTTTTCCTTTCTAGTCTTTATTATTGTTTTGTTTTGTTTCGTTTTTGTTTTAGACTAACATGCAGGTAGGAGACCCGAGCCAAATTGAAGACGGTGTTCCTCGCACCAGTAACTTTTCTACGATCGCGGAAATTTCACTGTAAGTCTCCTACCTGAAAAAAAAAGTTATACCGAAGGCCAGCTGTCCGAGTTTTACATTGAGAGATAGTGCGCATCATGCTGCCAAGGCGGAGACATTCACCCCACATTTTTTTATATTTGGCACCGATGATGGCCCAACATTCGACAGCTGAGGAGAAGGAACACCAGAGCCCACACCACGATTACATCTGGGCTCCCACAATGTGTTCATTGAAGGCCGTGCAGCCCCAATTTCTTTGATGTACCACTACACCTTACAATGGAATTTTTTGGCTGCATGGTAGAGTTTGAGTTTGAAGACCGGCACAATACCAGCGACATGTGCTTATAATGATATACCGCCAGCAACAACTTTCGTGTCCAGGCCCCTCGGCGACGGTTGTGAGTACTTTTCTGCTCTTCCCTGTGCTTCATCTTTGTGTCTTTCATTACATTGAGGACAATGCAATGTTTAAGCATGGGGGAGTGTTCTATACTTGCTAGTCATTTGAGGAGAAAGAAAAAAAAATTGAAAAAGAAAAAAGTCAAATTTGAAAAAGACAAAAATAAATCCTGGGATAAGTCGAAAACCCGAGAAGGCGGCTTAGGTAATAAGCAGGTGGCTTGGACCAGCATTACGCTGGGGTAATAATTGGTCAAGAGTGATGTGAGTTTTATGTGAGCCCATCTATTGAAAAATGAAATGAGTGGCTTGGTGAAAACCCGAAAGGGCGCCTTGGCAAAATGAGTGAAAAGAAGAAGAGTAATTATTAGGATTCCTCATTTTTCCTGGCGTGGTGACATAAGAAGAGGTGATATAAGGAGAATTCAGGTAGGTCACTCTAGGAGGCATAAGAAGATAGATGGAGGCTAGGATTAGATGTTTATTCACTCTATGGTGTTCGAGTTAAGCTTGGGGGAAGTACTCTGCTTTCCCTTAAGCTTGGATGTTTTGTGTGTGTGCTTATTGTGTTGGTGCCTTGGAGATTCATGTTTAGGTGCAGTTCTTAGTGGAGATGATTTTTCTTTGCTTCCTGAGACCTTAGGTATTTCATTGGAGGAGTAGGTTTCTATTAGCTTACTCGAGGACGAGAAAAGTTTAAGCATGGGGGAAATTTGATCAGTGCTACTTTGTAGGGTTTAACTAGGAGTTGTTACCGGTATTTTGGGTACCAATTGGATGTGTTTAGAGTGTTATTGATGAGTATGGAGTTGAGTAGAAGAAGTATGATTATGGTGGTTTGGAGAAGCTTAAATGAAGATTAATGAAGATGAGAAGAAAGCCACAAGAGAAGACGAAGGAAGACTGAACAAGGAGCTACATGAAGTTGTCCGCGGTCGCGGAATTCACCTCCGCGGTCGCGGAGAAGAGACGGAGCGAAGAAGTACAAAAACGAAGATCCGCGGTCGCGGAAGAATTTGCCACGGTCGCGGAAAAGTCGAGAGCAGTGAGATCATAATTGAATTTTCCGCGATCGCGGAAGCTATTGCCGCGATCGCGGAAATCCCATCGTCAGGCGCTGAAGACTTCGTCCGAAGATTTTATTTTTACTTTTATTTTATGTCTTTTATTCCGATTATTTTATTTCCTTTTAGACTATGTTTGTTATCTTTTAGCATTAGGTTTTGGAGTTAGGCTATTTAACCTAGTTCCTAGATCATCGTTTTATCATTCAGACAATTATTCAGTATTGTTTTTCCCTTTGAGTTTTTGTTTCAAGACTATGAAGAACTAAGCACCCTTTGCTTAGTTCGATAATTGAAGCCTTCATTTGATATATGATTGTGAGATTATAATTCTATTCATATTCCTTTTGATTATATCTTTTCTCTTGAGCTTATTCCTATTGATTTGACTAGATTGATCACCTAGTTGATATTAGTAATTGTCTATTGCTAGGGTTTGGATATTTTGAGTTGAAATCACTTATCTTGTGTAGCAACCATGATATTCTAGGACTAGTTGGACTAGTTTATTATGAAAGAGAATTGATTATGTGTTAAATGCTGCGAGTTACGGTGTTGCATGTATCCTGGTTAATTCATATGCTTCCTGCTGCTATTGTTCTAAATCTTGATAGTTTCTCGTGCGTTCGATAGTTAGGGTTGCTAGGACTAGTTGGATTGGTAACTATTTCAGAATAGGGACAGGAATATTCATAGGAAGGAATAAAGATAATCTAGGATCAATCAATTAAATGAATGGTGGATATTTGTCTGGCTAAGTATTTTCCCCCAATTGATTACAACCCTTTGTTTCTATTTACTTTGTTATTTGCAAACAAACCGACAAACCCCCCTTTGTTACCTTTGACATACACTTGTGCACTTAAAAAGATTACTCCTCCCTGTGGGATTCGACCCTTGCTTGCCTATTCTACTAAGTTAGGTTTTTAAGGATTTACTTTGATTGGGCATCACGATTTTAGCCGCCATCAACTTGTGAGATATATGGTGTGGAAAAATAGATTATGTATATTAAGTTGTATATATTGCTGGTGATGACCCTTTTTATATTATTATTATTAGGGGTTAATTTTCGCACCAAGAAAAAATGTGCCCCACATCGCATTTGTGCGCTATTGCGTAGCGCACAAGTATTTTTTAAAAAATTAAAAAAAATAAATGGACTTTTTAACCCAGACTAGTAATAATTTGGGTTAAAAAATCCATTTTTATGCGCCAACATGTAGCACATAACACTTTTTAACCCGAACTTTTTAACATTAGGGTAAAAAAGTCCGGGTTAAAAGGTCGACTTTTGTGCGCCGACATGTAGCGCAAAAAAAAGCAGTGCGGGGCTTAAAAAATCCGATGTGAAAATTTCCCCCGTTATTATTATAGGCTGCTAGTTGGATTTTGGTGTGGACTTGTATGCTTAATTAGCACGAATATTCATAGGAACGTTATATATGTTGCGAGGTTTAGTTGTTTCTTTACAACTTGGTATTAGGAGGATTATTTCCCTAATACTTTTGGTCATGCTGTACCCGTATTCGAATATAAGTGGTGGTACAATTAGCTAGTGCTGTTATTCGGGATTCGTCTCATGATATTCTCGTATCGAAATGATGTGGATTAAAAGCTTTAACACAATGCATGTTTTAAAATTAAAGAAGATAAGTGCATTTATGAACATAATTAATATACATCGGGAGAGAAGTACAACGTGGAAACCGCTCGGGCTGCTATCTAAGAAGGTTCTCTTACCAATCTGAGTTTGCACAACACACATGCAGTGAGGTTGGTTAATGACCCGATTATTCAAATGAGTCATTTTCAAACCTTGTGCGATAATTATTAATGTTACTAAATATATACATATAATTCCCATAAGACTCAAATTCATTGGAATCTTCTCTTGAATCATGCATTTCCCTTTGTTTCAGTGGAAGCATTTTAGTTATGTATCGTCTATCGGGTTTTATTCGAAAAATAATGATAGTAACTGGATACAACCACATAGAACCTCTCATAAATACTTTTGTTTAGTCTTTCATTAGACTAATCAACCTTTTATTTTTCTTGCATGGTTGGCTGATGTTATCCGTCTCATACGACACATCAGGTAAATCTTCCCAAGTGTGAAGGAGCAGGATACCGTCGTTGAAGGCAACTGTTGTTTTGATATTTTGTTTACAATAAGGTTGAAGATCCTGAAGTTAGATTTTAGATTTATGACCTATTGTATAATTTTGGTATTTTTCATTCAGCCTTCTGCTACTATATTTGATATTTGATTCAGTTGATATTTTCCGCAACATCATTTGTAAGACATTTTTATTAATTTATGAATGTTTACGTATTATTTTATATTTGTGCTCAATACTTTAAGCCTTGGGTGATTTGGGATACGCGTTCTGAGGTCATTGGAGGTAATATTCCTAAGGTAATTCAGAAGTGTTACAATTATGGTATCAGAGCCAACTCTGGGTTACGAGTGTGCTTGGTTCGGTCGACGATCGCTCGACCTAAATGGCGGTCTTTGGTCCTTGACGAGGTCGTCAAGGGTTTAAGTGTGGTTGATTGTAACACCCCAAATTTGTAATCCTTTATAAGGATTAGAGTGCTACCCATGTCAACAAGACCTCTTCCTTTTCAGGGTTCAAGTGAGGACAAAGAACTCTAAAGTTAAGCGTGTTAGGGAGGGAGTAGTACCAGGAGGAGTGATCTCATGGGATGTCCCGGGTTGACATGTGATGACACTTCTAAGGCCTTAGGTCTTACACCACCAAGGGTTGAGGCAACAACGAAGGGGCTAGAGGCCATGAAAACTCCACAGGGTAAGAGGCATGTTGCAAAATATTGAGCGAAAGTAGAGTAAGATCAATAACATTAGATATATTTTATAAAGAATGTTCAAGAAAAGAAATTATTGATTCATCAAAGATGACAGGACGAGCAATATAAATCTTAGAAGTTGGAACATGGAAGCAAATATAAACCTTATGTTTTGGAATATAACAAAAAAAATATACAAGTAAGACACCAAAATTCTAACTTCTTATGGTTAGAAAGATATATAGAAGAATAAGATAGACAACCAAAAGACTTAAAGAATACATAAAAAAAGTTATGACCATTCAAACAAGTATAAGGATATTTTAGTTTGAAAGTTAGAGTAAGAGTCTTGTTAATAATGTAAACAACAAAGTGAAAGCATGTTCCCAAAATTGAGTTGGCTCTCTATAGAGTTGGTTTCCTCGGGTTTGTACAGAAAAAAAACGCGATGGTGAATACTAGGAGTTTAGAGAAAGGATGAAACATTATGATATTCACCACCCCAATCAGTTTGAAGAACTTTGAAGATTGAAGAGAATTGTGTTTCGATCATTTGTTTAAATAGAAATAATATTGAAATACTTGAGATTTATTAGCATGAAAATAAATCTAAATGAACTTAGTACAATCATCAATAAAAGACAAAATAATGATGACCATTCATGGAAGATGAAAGAGAGAGGCCCCCCAAACATCTTAACGAACTAATAAAAAAGTCGAGTGCTTGACTAGGCAATTCTATGACTTTTACCTAATTGACATGAACTACAAACATACGCCAACAATGAAGAGATTCATACTCATTTTATTCATGTTTTCCCCTACAAATTCTTTGAAAAACAAACAAGTAGGGTGAAAAATCAAGGTAATGGTTATTGTCACGGGATAATATTGAAACACTAAAATGATTTTTGTGATTATAATTAGGTATTGAATTCAGTAGGATTGGCGAACACAAACGATGAAGATAAAACATAATTCCCATAATAGGAAGAGACTCACCATTCCCGACAAACATACCATCATTACCATCATATGGTTTGTGAAGAGATAGTTCTTGATGATTCTCGACCAACCATCACGATGAGAGACGTGGCAGAGATAATTTGGGTGTCGAGTGATGATCCAATCAGCGCGTCAAGACAAGGAAACTGAAAGAAGCAAATCGAGCCCTCCTTGTACGAGTCGAAGACACCCTATAGGATCGTCACAACCTCCATGGTTCACCTTGCTCACACATGAGGTGACTTGTGGCTAGCCGACCCCGTATTGCAATCCCATGCACCTACACTCGTCGTGGACTAGGGCTAACCATTTCCATGAGCGTTCTTCATATTTTGTGGGCCATCCTTGGTTGTTGCGGATACTTTCCAGGATCTACAAGTCTACATAAAAAAACGTGTCACGTGTCAACTTGGACGAGCGGGCCACTTGCCGACACTCGGCCGTGCCCGGGTGTCACCCTGACGCATGCTTATCTTATTTTATGTCTATAACATTTTTAGACTATAGTTTAATATTATATGGTTTTGGACAAGTTCTCCATATTATTTTGAATCTTTAAACAATGCTCGGGTCATATTGGCTTGTCACGCAAGGCTTCGCACCCCTAGCTTTACATGTTATTTAATCGCATGTTTTAGCTTTCTAAAAACTAGTTTTGAAGTTTAGTTCAAGTTGACATAATTGATATAGACCTTCGGCATCAAAGCGCCTATTAATTGTTCTTGTGTTCTAGCGAGTGGGTTGTTGCAATTCGAACTAGAAATCA
The DNA here is from genome assembly GCA_027886185.1 of Rheum nobile. Taxonomy (NCBI): domain Eukaryota; kingdom Viridiplantae; phylum Streptophyta; class Magnoliopsida; order Caryophyllales; family Polygonaceae; genus Rheum; species Rheum nobile. The sequence continues at coordinate 586,357 of WOAB01000158.1, read as the reverse complement.
AGAAAGAAAATAAAACAAAAGAGCATTTTATAGAATTTGATCCTCAAATTTTGCTGACTTGTGAGTTAAATACTAATTAAGAGTTCATCCAAGTCTAGATTTCTGGATTTGGCTGTGTACGTAAGAGTTCAGGAACGTCGAGAGCGTTAGACGATCTAGCGCCACTGCTAAGCACATTGGAGTGCGTGTCAAATTGGACAAACAAAAGTTCAAATCTTGTAGCGATCTTTGAGGTTTTGAATGTGCCTAACAACGTCAATATTTTTTCTTAAAGAGGGACCAAGTAACAGAGCGAATCTTCTCGTCTCAAGTGTTATCCGAGGGTGAATCTACATTGCATGGATGAGCAAACTACTGGCGCTCGAGTGATTAGTGGCGCTCCAGTCTACATACCATGGATCATTTAAGGCGGAGGGCAAGGGATCGAGGAGACACTACAACCGCATTAGCAAGCATGAGTCTGGGCATGAAACATATGTTCAAGAATGGTGGTAGTGGCATTAGCCACATGACGAAGAAGAGTCGTGAGGGTTGATCGAATCCACAAGAAAACAAGATGATGTCATTGGACGCAAGCAGCAAACTCCAGATTATGCGTTGTGGCATCATGTTGTGTGATCTGGAAGCAAAAGTAGCGAAAGAAGTATGACTTGGATCAAGAACGAAATCCAAACCATAAGCTTGTAACATCGGCTTGAATGTTCCTCTCCATAGAGACTAGTTGGTGTAATTGAGTCGGATATGGAAGTTTGGAAAATGGAAATTTAGACCAGTTTCGGTGGCCATGACAAGAATTTGTGGGGAATAGGTGGGGTTGCGGGCAACAAGATCATTGTTTGACATAGAGTCGCATTTTAGGCTGATAATATGTACATATTGTAACTTTATAGGGAAAAAGATGACTCTTTTTTTATTTCTCCTGTATAATATATATACGTAGATGAGAAAGAAAGGATAACAAAATCCCAAGAAATACAAAAATAATTTACACAACAATATTAAATCCTAACAAATATAATATATAAGAACAAGATGTTCTATATAAACGACTAAGGATAAACAAGAATCAAGATTTTGGTTATAGTAAAAACATGAACATGCCTTGCTGGTGTTGTGTCATACAAATAGAATTAGTGTGTCGATAAATCATGTATATAGATGAAGTATGTCTCGTGCGCACGAACGTACTCGTGCGAACATGTGCATGGATAAGCATATTTTTGTGCGATGTGGTGCACAAGAATAAGTGATGTACATTTAATGTGTAGTGTGGTGCACAACTATATTGGTACAAATTTGTATAGTTTATTGGTGCATAATTCATCTTCCACATTGACTGATGTGACCCTGCCTCCCATGACGGCCCAAGACGAGGAAGAAGCCATGAGCCTACGCTCAGAGGGCCCAGTGACAAGGTCTAGGTCCAAGGCCATCGCCGTCGCCGTCGCGTCACTTGTCGCACGCGCCGTCGCTAGCCACGGAAGCCCATACGCCAACCCAAGACTCGTCGTCCTCGCCACCATCGGCATCGAAACAACGTGTTCTTCAGAGCTAACATCGTGTGCACCCACTCGCGAGGCCATCGACGCTTAGTCGCTGTTCCTCGCGGTGTTTGTACCCATTTAACGCGTTCTTTTAAGACAATTTCTATATTTGGTATTTCCAGCTTTGTTTTAGATAGTTTCCTTTTATTGTCTTTCTATCTTTTAGGGTTTGTGCCTTTTGCATGCTTGCATGGGCTAGCCCTTAGGTTCGTTTTGGCCCAAGCCCATTAGGTCTTGGCCGAGATACATTGGCTATTTAAATCCTCCTTTGTTCTTGTTATTTCTGGACGTTCAAGTTTAATCAAGGTTTCAAGTAGAGTGTTTATCCTCCTTCCCTTGATCGGACGTCACCCTCTATCTTCGCATCCCCCTTCCTCCGCCGCCGACGCTATGGCAAGTGCTTGATCTTTCAAGCCAAGTATTCCTTCGCATCTCCCTTCCTCCGCAGTGGACGCTACGACATCCGCAGTCGACACTACGACATCCGCAGTCGATGCTACGACACCAACGACTTGTCTCTTCAAGTCATCTATCCTTCATTCAATCGCTTCCGCCAACGTTATCGCCACGCTCCATCACTCGCCACCAGTCGCGTTCACCACCACCTTCACCGTCGAGACGTTCACCGCGTGACTTCCCAACCAAGCCTAGATCCAAGACGCCACCTTTTGACAATTGGCTTGTCATCGGAGGCAAGAACACATCAACTGGTATCAGAGCCCAACAGTCTTGTAAGTCACGAACTCAAGCTTACATCTTGTTCACGAATTTTTTTTCTTGACCCCCATCGTTTGCTTTACTGAGATATCGCGAGAAAAAAAAGAGAAAAACCATAAATTTTCCATCTTTGCATCACCTATTCGGTTTCTACAAGGTAATACCTTGGCCGATTTTTTTTTCCTTGTTTCCCAAGTTTTGGTGTGTTAGGTAATTTTGTTATCTTGCATGCTAGAATATTTTGTTTCCTTATTTCATGCGTGGATAGAGTTTCCTTGTTTGCTAGATATTACTTTTTAGGTTGTTAACCGAATTTCTATATATAAGATATCATCACATCTTACCTTCTCTCTCCTATCTCTAAGATCACACTTGTGATATTGTTGTTACTTAGACCTTTTTATTTTGTTTCCTTTTGCAAATCCGAAAAGATCAAAAGATAAGATCTCGGATATTAAAAAAACAAGATATCGAAAAGATATTTCAAAAAAAAAAGTTTCCAAAGTTAGGAAAAGCCAAAATAAGGCAACCCTAACCCACAATCGGTCTAAGCTAATCTTCTATCTCTCTCCGCCGTCTAGGTCAAGCTTCCTAGAAGGTACTTTCTTGCTTATTAGGTTGCTTTGTTTACGTTTGTTGTAGGGTTTCAATTTGTTCTTGTTTGTTTGATTGCAACTTGCTTGATACACCATCTCTTGTGCAAGACAAGCCGCCCTCAAGGCAAGCCAAACTACCCTACCTACGTGAACTTTGTGCCTTGACTAGTGATTTGCTTGGTTGTTGTTCTTCGTTGTCTTTTGGTTCGTTTTTACTCCCATGTCTGGCCATCTTTTTATAGGTACCATGACGATTGAACACAGTGAGAACCAACCTGGAGTCGACAACAACAACCCACCTCAACCACTGTTGGAACTACCCCACGATCAACCACAGGTTGACCCCCAGCAACAAGACCCAATCATCGCGTTGTCTGAGGAGCAAAGAGAGATCCAAGCTCTTCGACAAGAGAACGCAGCCTATAAAGCCAGAGAACGCGCAACACAACTCGTGCCAGCCCCAGATCCTCTGAGTACTATGGACGCGCCGACTCAACTCAGAGCCACCGACGCAGGTCCATCAAAGACAAGAGTCGACAAAGGCAAAGGAATTATGCCTTCGACATCACATCATCAACCACAACTCCATCGTATGCAAAGTGCCATCGAGAGTCGCCAAGGCTTCGTTTCGAACGCGGACCGCTACGTGCCCAGAGCCACACCCGCTGGCTTCGACACCGGCTCCGACAACGACCGCGACGCCGAGGATGCTCAAGGTGAGTATTCTGAACCATACAACTTTGATGATCGATATGCCTCTAGGAGAACCCAAAGACGCGTACCGGACTCAGCGCCACGCGAAGGCCGCCCTCGCCGAGCCGAGCAAGCCGACGCGACGCCTAGGAGACTCAGTCGCAGACCAAGTGGGCATACGCGATGCGATGATCAATTGAGGACCCCCCCTACCCAGCCACAGAGCCATGATGTATGCGACCACCTCCGACACCAGAGTGTTCGGACGCCGTGTTACGGATCGGATGGCTACGCGTCGATCACACCCAATGTCCAAGACGACTTTGACGAGTACGATGACAAAGAGATCGAGGACTCAGGTATGGTCAACCCTAATTTTTTTCACCCCCCTCTTGGAGATCCACTTGAATTGCAGGATCACCCTTCGGATTGGATACCTCCACCGCGTCTCTTATCGGCACTATTTTATAGTGCATATCTAGGAGTTATTACCAGTTTTGAGGTACCATTTGGATGGGTTTAGAGCACAATTGTGGAATTGAGAGTTAGAGACTAGAAGTAAAGAAATCATGGGATTTACAGAGGTTTGAAGTGCATTGAAGAGTAGAAGAACAGTGGGCTGAATTCAAATGGTTCGTTCTCTCTACTCAGATGTCTAAATGGAGTGATTCTAATTCGAGGAGTTAGACCTTGAAGTCTACTACAATTCCTCAAAATATGAGCGCATTCCGAGTTGAGAATCAAAAGTTATGACGTTTTTACGAAAGTGTCGCAGAAGTTGGAGAAGTCGTCGCCACCGCACCCGCGGTGGGATGGCCTCACCCACAGCGAGCACAACAGAAGTGAGGATCTAGATTCTGGAAGACCACCGCACCCAGCGGTGGACACTGCCGCACCTGCGGCGAGGTCGTCAGAGAAGTGGACAGAAGCCACTGGAGAGCCACCGCACCCGCGGTGACGACGCGCTGAAGACTTTCGTTCCGAGTTTTATTTCTGTTTTATTTTATTTCCGAGACTTTGTTTCCAAGTTTGTTATTTTCTTTTCTTTATTTCCTTATTATTTCCTTAGTATTTAAGTTAAGTTTAAGACTCTTTTAGAGGAGGAATCCATTCTACAACCCTAGTTGCCACCATTTTACGTTTTTGCTCTCACAAACCCTATGGAGAACTAAACCTCCATTATTGCACTTGACAGTTTGAAGCCAGCAATTGATTGGTTGTGAGTTTTCTACTCTTGTTCGTTTTCCTATCTAGTTGGATTGATTCTCTTGTACTTGATTGATTATTGGTTTATGTTGATTTATCTAGATTGATCACCTAGGTTTATTAATATCTTCCTAATTGCTAGGACTTGTGATTCCGGGTTCGGGTTGCATATCTAGTAGCAAGCACGATTGTTGCGTATAGGGGATCCGAGCGCTTCATCGTGAGAGAGAGTTAATTGCATGCTTATAGTAACGGGTTGTTTCTATTGCATGTATCTTGTTAAATCCTTGGTTGAATGCTATTGCTTTATTGAGTCTTGAAGGTTTTCGGATTTGATTTGGTGATAAGTACTATTAGGGCTGGTAGAACTAATAGTTATCTATGATCGGGATAAGAACAACTATAGGAATATTAAGAACTTGAGATTGATAGAATTCCGTGATCGACCTTTCTATTGTTGTGTGGATCTTTGTTAAGTGTGGCGCTTTTTCCCTTATTATTCTCAATATTTGTAGAATTAGGTTTACTTTGTTTACTTTGGTTACGAAAATTACAAGAATAGATAACCTGACTCTCTATGGGATCGACCCTGACTTGCTTGCTATACTCTGTAGTAGGTACTTTAGGATTTCTTTGATAGGCATACGACTTTTAGCTCTGTCAGTCTCCAACCCCAAGGAGAACGCGTTCGTGACATTGGCGGCGAGCGCCGCGATGTTATGCAGAGAGACCTTTGATGCGACAACTACGATGCCCAACCGCGAAGACGTCAACGCGATGACGCCTACATGCACATGGATGAGTATGTCCGCAAAGATCGCCAAGAACGTGATAGACGCCAGGTTGGACACGATAGACCACATGGAGTGCGCGCCTTTGAGAACCCTCTCTACGACGCTGTGCCAAACACCGCGTTCAACCAAGCACCTGCCCAGCCTCGATTCCAATGACACCAAGTCAAGGTAAAAATCGAGCATTTCTTTGGTGAATACAATCCCTCTGTTTTTCTTGAATGGGTGCAGGCTACGGAGTACACCCTTAGATATTGTCGAGTGCCACCTGAAGAGCATGTCGACGCCACGATGCTTAACTTCCGAGGAGCCGCCCGCGTTTGGTGGCATAGATTTGAAGATGACTGTGTGCATCGCCACAGGACCAGAGTCACAGAATGGCATCAACTAGTCTACGTGATGACCAAGAAATACGTGCCTCCAGACTATAGGAATCAAATGAGAATGGAGATAGCCATGGCTCGCCAAGGGTCGATGTCTCCCCTCGAGTTCTTTTCCCAGCTTGAAGACATGTATTACAAGGCTAACATCTCCGTGGCACCATCAACTTTGAGGATGAAATTCTTGAGTGGCTTGAACACTAACATCCGTGATCAACTCGAGATTTTTCCCATCAAAGATTTGAACAAACTCACACATACAGCTATGCAAATTCATGCACAAATATCTCGCCGAAAGTCTTACACATATCCAGTGGCCAACAAAGGTATTCTTCTAACCCTAGTGGCTTAGCTTCTACTAATGTTCGCCCTAGTGCCTCTACCACAGCCGCGTCCAGCCAAGCCCCCAAGGCAAAGCCATTGCCGCCAAGCACCGCGCCGCGCCAGAACACGCCACGCCAAGCTCCAGTGAGCACAGATCGCGCGTGCGACGTCGAGTGTTGCAAGTGTGGTGGAAGAGGCCACTATAAGAAGGATTGCCTAAACGCTCGAAAGGTCTTGTTCTCCACGGCCGCCGCCGGCTACGAGTCATGCGACGACGATGAGCAAACCCTAGAGGCCATCGATGAAGGCATCGAAGAGGAAGAAGACGCATACGACTGTGAACCAGCTTCACTGCACGCGGGCACACCATTGAGCTTGGTGACGCGTCGTCTCCTCACCGTCAAGGAAGCAAGCTTATGCGATCAACGCGAGAACTTGTTCCACACAAGAGCTCTCGTCCAGACAGCTTCCTTGAGTGTTATTGTTGATGGAGGATCATGTGCAAACATTGTGAATGAGAAGGTCGTCACACACTTCAACTTACCTACGATGCCTCATCCACAACCTTATGCCCTCCAATGGATTTCTTCAAGTCCAAGTAACACAGTATCTCGCCAATGTTTAATTTCTTTTTCCATAGGGCAATACTATGATTCTATACTTTGTGATGTCATTGCAATGGACACCACCCATATTTTGCTTGGGCGCCCATGGCAATTCGATAGGCGCGTGCTCCATGATGGCTATTTGAACACTTATGTGTTCAATTACCACGGGAAGTGTGTCACTTTGCATCCAATGTCTCCCCATGAGAACTTGCAGGACCAGGTTGAACGCGACCGCCAGAAAGTCATAGAGGCCGCGTCTACTAGGTCAAACGAGTGTCCAGAGGCACTCCAGAGGCAAAACTCCTCCAAGTCTGGCAACACTTCGTCTCCTCCAGGCACTGGCAAGAAGAAGCACAACGCCACAACTGGGACACCAAGTGCCCCACAGATTTCGAGCAGCGCCTCGCCATCGATAAAGTTTGCCGATCCGTTGCCACAGCCGCGTCCTTTGCAAGGCAAATGTGAGCAACGCGTTCTTTTAGCAAGGCCCAGTGACCTCACCGCGTGTTTGACAGGCAAAGCTCCATACTTTCTGCTTGTGCCAACTCCATGCATCCCTGAGTCGTCGAACACCGCGTCCGTGCCGCCAGTAATCGCGACCTTGCTCGCCGCGTTCGATGATGTCTTCCCTGATGAGTTGCCATGAGGTTTACCTCCACTGAGAGGCATTGCGCACCAGATTGACCTTGTGCCAGGTGCCTCTTAGCCCAATCGCGTTGCGTATAGAGCTGGCCCAGAAGAGACCAAAGAGCTACATCGCCAAGTGCAAGAGTTGTTGGATCGCGGCTACGTAAGGGAATCTCTCTCCCCTTGTGCAGTGCTTGTGATCCTTGTGTCCAAGAAAGATGGAACATGGAGAATGTGTGTTGATTGTCGCGTGATAAACCAGATCACCGTCAAGTATAGGCATCCTATTTCATGTCTTGACGATATGCTTGCTGAACTTCATGGCGCCACACTTTTCTCTAAGATTGATTTGAAGAGTGGTTATCACCAGATCAGGATGAAAGAAGGTGATGAGTGGAAGACCGCGTTCAAGACGAAGTATGGGCTCTACGAGTGGCTTGTCATGCCATTTGGGCTCACGAACGCGCCCAACACCTTCATGCGCATGATGAACCACGTCTTGAGAACTTTCCTTGGCAAGTTTGTTGTCGTTTATTTCGATGACATCCTTGTGTATTCACGGAGCCTGGAAGAGCATGTCGATCACCTTCGACTTGTGCTCGAATGCCTTCGACGCGAGAGTCTATTCGCCAATCTGGCCAAGTGCTCATTTTGCTCTGCGTCAACCAACTTTATGGGCTACATTGTGAGTAGTGACGGTTTACGCGTCGACGAAGAGAAGATCGCGGCCATCAAAGAGTGGCCAACGCCTACGACACCGACACAAGTGCGAAGCTTTCTAGGCCTCGTCGGATTTTATAGGCGTTTTGTTCGAGACTTCTCCTCCATTGCCGCGCCACTACATGAGCTGACAAAAAAGGGAAGCACAATTTTGTGGCTTGAGTCCCATGAAAATGCCTTCTCGGCTTTGAAGAAGGCCTTATGCCAAGCACCTTTACTCCAGCTTCCCGATTTCAACAAACACTTCGAGGTGGAGTGTGATGCCTCAGACATAGGAATTGGTGGTGTGCTACACCAAGAGAAGAGGCCCATTGCATATTTCAGTGAGAAGCTCACAGGGGCCACACTAAATTACCCCACCTATGACAAAGAGTTGTATGCCCTCATACGCGTGCTCAAGACTTAGCAACATTACCTTTGGCCGCGTGAATTTGTCATCCACAGCGACCACGCCGCGTTGAGCTACTTGAAGAGTCAAGCCCACCTCAATCGACGCCATGCTCGCTGGGTGGAGTTTCTGGAGACATTTCCTTATGTCGTAGTTCACAAGAAAGGAAAGGAGAACGTTGTTGCTGATACGTTATCTCGAAGGTATGTTCTCTTGACTCATGTGCAAACTAAAGTTTTGGGTTTTGCTTTGATTAAAGATTTATATGCTAGTGATCCTTTCTTTGCCCCTATTTTAGAGCATTGCCTGAGATCGCGTGAGTTTGAGACCTATTTCCTTTCTGAGGGTTATTTATACAAGGCTAGTCGCCTTTGCATCCCTAGGTCTTCCATTAGGCTCCTTTTGATTCAGGAAGCACACGAGAGTCGTGGACACTTTGGGATTAGTAAGACCTTGGCCGCGTTAAGAGAGCATTTCTTTTGGCCTAAGATGACCCACCAAGTGACTAGGTTTTGTAGAAGTTGTGTGACTTGCCAGAGAGCCAAAGCTAGATCTAGTCCTCACGGCCTCTACACTCCTTTGCCCATTCCTAGTGCCCCCTGGGAAGATTTGTCTATGGATTTCATCAAGGGTTTGCCCCTCTCTAGACGAGGTAAGGACTCTATTTTTGTGGTCGTAGATAGATTTTATTAGATGGCACATTTTATAGCTTGTAAGACAACCCATAGTGCTAGTGAGATTGCCGATCTATTCTTTGAGCATGTGGTGTGTCTTCATGGAGTCCTGTGTACCATAGTTAGTGATAGGGATTCTAAGTTCGTTGGTCAATTTTGGAGAACTCTTTGGGGTAAGCTAGGAACCAAACTCCTCTTTTCCACTAGCTACCACCCACAGACCGATGGCCAAGCGGAGGTCACGAATAGAACTCTAGGAGCCCTCCTTCGCACGATGCTCAAAGCCAACCCTAGGCATTGGGAGGACTTATGATCACTTGTCGAGTTTTGTTATAATAGATGCAGGCACACGGCGACCAAGTTGACACCGTTCGAAGTGGTGTATGGCATGAACCCCTTGACACCACTAGATTTGTCGACGCGACCACTGCGAGACCTAGAGCATGTCTCCGCCGCCAACCGCGCTGCACAGGTCCAAGAGCTCCATCGACGGACCAGGGACCAATTGGAGAGAAGGGCCGCGCAATATGCCTCCCAGAAGAACATTGGCCGACGCCGCATGGTTTTTGCACCTGGGGATCTCGTATGGGTGCACATGCGAATGAAGGTTCCCCTCGTGGCGTAAGCACAAGTTGGCACCATGTGGAGATGGTCCATTCCGCGTGATAAAGGCCATAGGGGACAATGCATATCAACTCGAGCTCCCACCAGATTTTGGAGTCCATGCGTCCTTCAACGTGGCGGACTTGACTCCTTATGTTGAGCCAGAGTTTGATGATGGTGAAGCGAGGACGCTTCACAGCCAAGTGGGGGAGGGTGATGTGACCCTGCCTCCCATGAAGGCCCAAGACAAGGAAGAAGTCATGAGCCGACGCTCAAAGGGCCCAGTGACAAGGTCTAGGTCCAAGGCCATCGCCGCCGTCGTCGCGTCACTTGTCGCACGCGTCGTCGTTAGCCAAGGAAGCCCAAACGCCAACCCAAGACTCGTCGTCCTCGCCACCATCGGCATCGAAACAACGCGTTCTTCAGAGCTAACATCACGTGCACCCACTCGCGAGGTCATCGACCCTTAGTCGCTGTTCCTCGCGGTGTTTGTACCCATTTAACGCGTTCTTTTAAGACAATTTCTATATTTGGTATTTCCAGCTTTGGTTTAGATAGTTTCCTTTTTGTCTTTCTATCTTTTAGGGTTTGTGCCTTTTGCATGCTTGCATGGGCTAGCCCTTAGGTTCGTTTCGGCCCAAGCCCATTAGGTCTTGGCCGAGATACATTGGCTATTTAATCCTCCTTTGTTCTTGTTATTTCTGGACGTTCAAGTTTAATCAAGGTTTCAAGTAGAGTGTGTATCCTCCTTCCCTTGATCGGACGTCACGCTCTATCTTCGCATCCCCCTTCCTCCGCCGCCGACGCTACGGCAAGTGCTTGATCTTTCAAATCAAGTCTTCCTTCGCATCTCCCTTCCTCCGCAGTCGACACTACGACATCCACAGTCGACACTACGACATCCGCAGTCGACGCTACGACACCAACGACTTGTCTCTTCAAGTCATCTATCCTTCATTCAATCGCTTCCACCAACACTATCCCCACGCTCCATCACTCACTACCAGACTCGTTCACCACCACCTTCACCGTCGAGACGTTCACCGTGTGACTTCCCAACCAAGCCTAGATCCAAGACGCCACCTTTTGACAATTGGCTTGTCATCGGAGGCAAGAACACATCATTGACCCAACGATCTTTGGCTTTGACCACCATTGTCCGACTGTTGACCATATAATTTACCCCATTTACATATAAATTTGTGCACCATTTTTTAATGTGCATCATATTACAAATAAATGTGCAACGACGTAAAAATGTGCACCATGTTACAAATAAATATGCATAGAGATAAATGCACACTATATACAGAAGGCCGACGTTTGGCTTTTCTTCCACGTGGTCCGAACGGCAGGAGCTATATCGATTCCTCTCCTTGGCGTTGAGGTTAGGGCTCCATTTCTGAACCTATATATAGGGGTGTTGGCTCCCCTTTCCTTCACAAATCATATCTCTCTCTCTCTCTCTCTCTCTCTTTCTCTCTCTCTCTCTCTCTCTCTCTCTCTCTCTCTCTCTCTCTCTCTCTCTCTCTCTCTCTCTCTCTCTCGTTAAGTGTTGTGTTTTGTCGCCGGAGTTCATCGCCGGAGCCGAAGGAGTCATCGTGGGAGATCCTTGGAGTGGTGGTGGTGCTCGGTGGTCCAGAAGCGAAGTCGTCGTCGTCGGTATGGCTCAAATTCGAGTTAAGTTCGCGTCGGGATGGAGTCCCGCGACCGCGGCTCCATCCATCGCGGCCGGGCTGAGACCCGCGGCCTCGGCTGGGCCAGCAAGTCCACGATCGCAGCTATGCCATCCGCGACCGCGACACTGGTTTCTTTCCTTCGTTTCGCTTTGTATTTTCGTATCGTATCTAACTCAGGGTTCCGTCTTATATTCCGTCGTCGTCGTAGGAATCCATATCAGATTCCAGTCTCCGGATCTCGGAACACGACATCTTCTATTCGTCTAAACTAAGGCAAGTGGCGGTTCGCTCTTGCTCATTATTCCATGTTTCCCTTGATTATCAATTAATTGATTGTTAATTAAGATGAGATAAAAGTTGTTGTTTTCTGTTTGGGAACAGATTTAATAAAATAATGTGTTAAAATATGACTTTATAATAGGTTGTATATATTGCTAGAAACAACGCTATTATATTGTTTGGTATGATATTACTGTAATGGATTTTGGTGTGTATTTATATGTGAACTTAAATGCTAGATTAGCACGAGTATTCGTAGGAACGCTAATTCCTTACGAGGATTAGTCGTTTCTTTATAACGTCGGTGTTAGGAAGTAAGTGCCCTAACACTGTTTTGGTCATGACCTACCCCTATCCGAATATAGGGGTGGTGCACTCAACTAGTGCCAATCTTCGGGATGTATTCCCAATCTTAAGGGATTTATTCCCAATGTCTCATTATGAGATGTGAAATTAAAAGCTTCAACAATAATATGCGTTTTTAGAATTAAATAAGATAGGTGTGGTTATGCACATAATTAATAAACCCTCGGGCGAGGAGTACAACGTGAAAACCGCTCGGACTCTTGTTAGAGTAAGTCCTCTTTCCAATCTGGATTCGCATTACGCGGTGAGGTTGGTCGTGGACCCAAATAATCAAGGTCGTGTTTTAAAACTTGTGTGTAAAAACTTAACATTCCCAAACAATTGTCATATGTTTCCTATAAGACTCATTTCCTTTGGAGTCTTCTTTTCATTGCATATCTTCTTTTATAATTCTGTGAAAGTTTCGGGTTATGTATCGTTCCTTCGGTTATTATTCGAGGGACAATGATAGTAAATGGTTACGATCACTTGAACCATTCTGTTTTCACCCTTGCATAGTCTTTCATTAGACTAACCAACCGGGTTTTATTCCTTGCATGGTTGGCTGGTGTCATCCATCCTATACGGCACATCAGTGGTTGGTCCCCGAAGATTTGAAGTAACCAATCGAAGAAGAGGCTTGTAGTTGAAGATTTAAGTGACAATGTTTTAAGGTGGTTAAGTATTACTTTAATATATATTTCTATAACCTAGTCATGTAATAGGGTTTACTTAAAAGTCTTCCGCTCTAAATTCACTCTGTTGTAAAATCGTCATTCTCATTTAATGAGAGATCTTTTAATAAAAGGTTGAGTTTCATTTAAAATGTCTTCTGTTGGTTAACCTTTCTTTATTTAGTATACTTACTTAAGCTTAATTGTTCTGATTAAAGTCTGGGGTGACTTTGGACAGTAACGTTTGAGGTCACTGGCGTGTGGCACTACCGACATAAGTCGGGGGTGTTACAATTATGGTATCAGAGCAATGATTTTAAAGTTCTTGGCCTATTGTTAGGTTTGAGAATTTTCGAAATTTAATTTCGAAACTATTTTCCATTAAAAAGGAATTTCGAGAGTTAATGTCAGTACTAAATTTAAGATTTTCAAATTGCTTAGGGTTTATGAACTTTAAAAGTAATAGTGTCCTAATATTAAATGAATAAAATGGTATTCGAAATGGTGTTAAAAGTAATGTTTAAATTCTCTTGTGTTAAGCCTTAATTTTCATAGTACTTTTATAAAATAATATTATAAACGTTTAAAAATTAAGTTGTGTTATAACTTTAAAAAGTGTGGTTTGGATTTTGGTAAGAGTTTACAAAGAAATAATAATGTCTTTATTTCAAGGAAATAACTATATAAATAATGATTTTTCCAAGTTAAGTATATAGGATTTATATGTATGAAGTATAAGGTTTAATAATAAGTGGCTTTTAAACTTCTGCAAGCTTTGAGTTGTTACTTATTCCTTAGATCCATTCTTAGGGATATTGTCTCTCCTTAGGTTTAATGTCATTTAAAGGTTGACATTTCTCCTAAAATACCCATTCTCAAGTAAAGAGAAGAAGATCGTTCTGCGGTTAATGGTGGAGGGTCAGTCAGACTGATATAAAGTTATTAGTTTGGACCCTTATAATTTGTATCATAACGTAATTGACTAAGTGTCATGTACAAGTCGGAAAAGTTCTAAACTGACGTTATGGTTCATCAACAGATGGTGAACACAAGAAACACAATCCGTGCCGGAGCTGGGCCGAGTAACAACCCAAGGCTGAATCTGAGAAGCGTCGCTAATCAGGGGGAAGAGAGCGAGTCTGTCTCTCTCAATAACCCTACAGGCATTGGCCAAGTTCAGGCTAACCCTCATGTGGTGTTCTATGTTGCGACCATAGAGGTCATTCATGGGATTGTTATGCAGGTGATCACCGATATAATTCGGCCAGTTTTACCGCAAGCACAAGGTGGTCCAGTTCCTCAGGTTATTCCTGAATTTGAGGAGCCAGTGGATCATGTACCTCATGTCGATGCCATCAAGAAAAGAGGGAACTACGGTCGAGGCTTGATGGCCATAAGCTCAATGAGGCCTGACATCTATGACGGTATCGGAGATCCAGTTAGAGTGGCGTATTGGTTCTCGCACATGGAACGGTTGTTCAAGAACGTGGATTGCACTAAGGCTGAGAAAGTGCACATCGCCTCCCTTCAACTTAAGGATGTGGATAGTGAATGGTGGGAGAGCACTAGTTTAGCTGATCATCCCGGTTTGAACTGGGGTATGTTCAAAACAAAGATGACTGACCATTTCTTTTCCCGTGCTATGAGGGATTAGAAGCATAAGGAGTTCCTTTACCCTAAGACCGATGGGTTGAAGGTGACTGAGCTTGCAGCTAAGGTTCAATTACCTATTGCAATATGCTGGACCGAAAGTGTCGAGTGAAGAACAAAAGATTTGGTACTTCCATGGATGAATGAATCCATAAATCAAATCTCTGGTGGTGCATCACTGTTGTTCTACGTTAGAGCAATATATGGATGCGGCCTACAAAATAGAGGCCACACTGGAAGAATCCGCCCAAAAGCGAGAGAATCAGAATAAAGGAAGGGGTAGGCAACAGAACCGCCAGGTTGGTACATTCAAGCGACCGACATCGCCCACCAAGTTTGAGAAGTCTAGTTGTGCTAAGACCGAGACGACTCAGTTCGACTCCGCCAAAGGCTCAAGTTGGAGTAGCGGAGTGATTCAATGCCACAACTGTGGTGAAGCTGGGCATACAAGTTTTATTTGCCAAAAGGAGAAGCGGGTATGTTACAATTGTGGGAAGGAAGGCCACATGAAAAGATAATGTAGGCAGAAGGGTCAAGGACCAACACAATCATATCAGGCCTCAAATGTTGGAAATGGGCAGAACCCAAAGCCAGAGGTGTCCGCTCCTGAGCAATCTATTGCTCGTAATAAAGGCAAGGCGCTTATGGAGTCTTCGGGTCAGGGGCAACGACTCTTTGTGATTCGTCACTCCAATGAGAATGAGATCTTGAACGAGTAGTTGTATTTTTGTTGAGCCTTTTTAAGAATAAGAAGCGATGACTTGTGTCGATAGTCTCCATAGTTTAGCAATCTGTCTGTTCGAATTTCTGTCAGTTGTTTTAATGTAATGTTTCGAATAATAAAGAAGTGTTTCCTTGTTCCGGAAATTACTAAATTCATTACTATTGCAAGTTGTTCGTTCATACGAGAATCCTCGAGTGCCAAAAGTAGTACATGTCATGTGTTGATAAAGACTGTCTGGACTCATAAAGGATAGTGTGGGTTGGGACACGTGTGATTGTTTCCTACCTTCGTGATGCTAGTTTTAGGGTCAAAGCCATTTGTAAGAACCCCTCTATGTTCCGAAATAATGTCAAGTTGGGCATTGACATTATTTGTCCCCTTTGCTCAAAGTCATGAGCATTGGCTCGAGAGGATAATGTTGTAAGGATTCCTTGCTAGAAGGATTTGGTGTGTGTAGTAATGCTCTGTGGAGTTGAGGATATTCCTCATGTGCATACGCTGAGCATTAGTTGGTGTAAGTGGTGTAAATTATATATTTAAGTGAAGAAAATGTATAAGAGAGATATTTCATAAGGAGTTCATTTTCTCTAAAATGATCGTACTCTAAATACGATCTGGTATAAACTTTAGGACCCAAGAGTTATGTTTATCAGGTTTATAAATGAGTGTGTCCATTATGGGACCAGTGTTAAAAGCTTTTTGGAAAAGCTAAGGGTGCGAAATCATAAGTATTATTTTTGAAGACCTATTTGAGGTTTCGTTGTGAGGTATTCTTAAGGAAATGATATAATGAGACGATGATACGAAAAGTGTTAAGGTGACTAAGTCTTGGGTAAATAGTAAATAACAGTAAAGAAAAAGGGTTGCTTGATTTGGGATAATATATGGTGTGAGGACAATTGGGTGTTTAAGGATTTATGGGTGAAGACAAACTCAACTGGTAAAAGTTTGTTATGATTTTTGTGGAACAATAGTGTGGCTTAGAATAAGTATGTGGATGTTTATCAACTGGACTTGAGGAAAAGTGACCTACGTCTATTAAGGTGATCGTATGACACATTTGGGTAAAACGAGGTTATAATCTTGTGGAACGAATTATTAAGTTCACGTTTGGGCAAAAAACATGAATAGGATGTTGTGTGGCTAATGGTAAAAAGATTAAGGAATCTTAAAGATCTTATGTTAAGAGCCTAATTAATGGAAATATTTGGGTTAAGATATGGCACAAGGGTCAAATTTAATTAAGGTAACCAATGAAATAGGTGAGCTATGTATGTAAGGAGTAGGACTATATGACAACTGTGCATACTAAGTTTAGGATATAAGTGAGTTTTATGTATGTACTTTGAGGATCTGATCATCAAAAGAAAGTTAGTAGGGAAATATTGTATTCTTCTGCTTGAGGATATCAAGATCGTTATGATGTGTAGGGCATAATAACGAGATTATATTGGAGACTATAATGGATACTCTAATTAAGGTAATCATAATCTTGTGGATGATTATGTCGATTCTAACGAGGGTAATGAACGAAGGCAGTATGTAGTAGGTGGAATTATGATCGAAGAATAGTTTGACTTTGGTGTTATAGGTTACGAAGACCAAATTTATTTATAAGGATATCAACTTAAGGAAGATAAGGTATGAACTTTGAGAGTGGTTTATAAAGAGAAAAGTTGAAAGAGAAATGCGTGTTCTCATGCTTAAGGTATAGCAAGTCTATTGCGATGATTTTAGAGACTATTATCCTAAGATAATTATGACCTTGTGGATATAGTCACGAGTTATTACAGGTGTAGCACATGGAGATAAGATATGCGAGATAATGGTATGGTTGAGAAAACATATCGTTTTCCTATGAGCAATTTCAAGGATGAAATGATTAAGGATACTAAGTTCAGGTGAAACCGGTCCCTCTACCTTAGTGATGTTAGTTTCGGGGTCGAAACTATTTTTAAGGGGGAAGTAATGTAATAACCCTCATGATTGCCATAAGGGTAATATGGTAAAATGTATAATTGGTGAAAACAAAGTTATAAAATTCCTTAAGTTATGAAGGGTCTAAATTATGGTTAACCTTACGTTAACTGTAATTTGAATCAACTTATAAATTTTAACTTAGAAATGCTTGAACCAATTTACAAAGTGTTAAATGGGTTAGGCATGGTTAAACTTATAAGGTCAGGTAACTTAAAATAAGGTCGCTTCTCCGAGCTATTATCGGCCAAGTTTCGGGGTCGAAACTTCTTTTAAGGGGGTAGTATTGTAATAACCCCTAAAAGTCTCGAACTGTCGTTTTGTAAGAAAGACGTGTTGGGCAATTTCTGTAATCTTATGTAAACTCTGTAAGAACATTTTGAACGTATTAATATATGTTTAATAAGATATGGGGTCTTAGATTAATATACGTTTAACAAGCGCGGCAAAACCGCGACCGCGGTTTGGCATTTGGACAAACCGCGATCGCGAGCACTGTTGCATCGTCTTCTTCCTCAGCTTCCAGAAGGCCGACGTTTGGCTTTTCTTTCAGGTGGTCCGAACGGCAGGAGCCGGATCGATTCCTCTCCTTGGCGTTGAGGTTAGGGCTCCATTTCCGAGCCAATAAATAGGGGTGTTGGCTCCCCTTTCCTTCACAAATCATCTCTCTCTCTCTCTCTCTCTCTCTCTCTCTCTCTCTCTCTCTCTCTCTCTCTCTCTCTCTCTCTCTCTCTCTCTCTCTCTTGTTAAGTGTTGTGTTTTGTCGCCAGAGTTCGTCGCCGGAGCCGAAGGAGTCATCGTAGGAGATCCTTGGAGTGGTGGTGGTGCTCGGTGGTCCAGAAGCAAAGTCGTCGTCGTCGGTATGGCTCAAATTCGAGTTAAGTTCGCATCGGGATGGAGTCCATTGACCACGGCTCCATCCACCGCTGAAATACCCCAAATAAGTTGATAATGGCAAAGTGGTAAATTAATTATGGGTTTTGCTTAAAAGGGGAGAAATGGAATTTGGGATTAAAATTCCTAAACTTTCGGTCCCTCTCTCTCTCTCTCGTTGCTCTCTCCCTCTCGTGAATCCCTTCCCCTGCGAACAGCTCAGCCAAGTTCTCCTTCCCGACTCCCTCCCCTGTGCCCAGCCGTTGCTCCCTCCGGCGAGCTCGACCCAGACCGGACCGCCGCCGTTCGTCCGTCTCCTCTGCTGTCCGCTGATGTTTGTTGCCCCGTCTGCGACATCTCAGGAGAATGGTAATAACGTTTTGCTCACTTATTCTTTTGGTCTGAAATTTTGAGGAGGTAAACTAGACTCGTATATCTAACTCCTTGAGTTGGAATCATCGCATTCGGAGTCCTGAGCAGGGAGAACGAATTTTTACAAGTCGGAGCCGCTGTTGGTGATCTGCTGCGTGCTGTTGCTGTTCTGCTGAAGTTCTGCAGCGATTCCGGCGACGTGGTGCTCAATTCCGGCGAGGACAGTGGTTGACAACAAGGTAAGATCGATGTATGTGTGAGGGTTTACCTCCAATCTGAATTTTCGGGTTGATTTGTGTTGTTGATGAATTGTGGTTGATTGTTGTTGTTGTCCTGTGGGGACTGAATTTCTTTGCTGAATTTTGGGGTCGTTTTGGCTGATGTGTGTAGTTGGGAGTTGGACTGAGATTGGGTTGATTTTGGGGTGTGATTTGCCTAATTAATTAAGGGTTTGATTTTAGGGTTTAAATTGGGGGTTTGTTGGTTGTGGATTGGTATGAGTTAATTAACGCCAGGGTTTTGCTCGGATTGATTTCGCAGGTTCGTTCGAGTGGTTTGGAGACCTCTGGGGTCGTTGCGGATCGACTTGAGGCAAGAGGATTTTTGCTAACTTTATATTTTTATAAATTGTGTTATGCCCAGTTTATTTCATAATTAAGTTTACCGTTGCTTGGTTGAATATGGGTATGTGCGTGTGATATGATTTGTCTTGTATCGTATTTGATTAAATGTTGACGTGGTAGTCAATTGTGACTAAAGGTGATTGATTGTTGTTGATAGTGTCTGTTGACACGTGTGTGTGTGTTGGATCGTGTGGGTGTGTTGGATTGAATGTGTGTGTGTGTGTGTGTGGATCGTATGTGTGTGTTGGATTGAATGTGTGTGTGCGTGTGTTGGATTGTGTGTGTGTGAATGAGTGGGTACATTAGTAATTGTCCCGTGTTGTAGATGGACTGATGTGGTTTGATAGGATTATTGATTTTAAAGTTACTTGGGTGAATATATATATATGTGTGTGATATTGTGTGATGATGTGTGTGTGAGGATAAGTGATAATGTGTGATGATGTGTGTGTGATGATATGTGATAATGTGTGATGAGGTGTGGTTATGTGATTTTGACTGTCGTCGTGTTGTTTGATTGGTTGGTATGGTGATGGATAGTTGGTTTGGTGTTGTGAATTGTCTCACCCGGTGATGTGGTGGTTGAGACGGAAATGTTGTGAATTGTCTCACCGAGTGATGTGGTGGTGGAGACGGAGATGTTGTGAATTGTCTCACCCGGTGATGTGGTGGTTGAGACGGAGATGTTGTGAATGGTCCCACCCGGTGATGTGGTGGTGGAGACGGAGGTGTTGTGATGTGTTAATTATGTGTAATGGTTGCTTGAGTACTTGATTAAGTGATTATGCGTTGAATATTGGTTGTGTGCTCGGTTATGGATTGTGTGTTGATTATTGGTTGTGTGTGAATTGGTCATTATTTTGGTTATGATTGTATTATGTAATGATTCTCGTTGATGCTTATGTGTTTGTTGATGTGAAGGTTAATTGATTTTGTTGTGTTGGTGCAGTAGTGAGTTCAGTATAATTGGTTAGCTTTGGTTGTAAGTCAGTAGTAAGAGATGTGTATGTGCATAGAGTTGTTGATTGAGGTATTAGTAATAGAGAGAATGATGGATTGGACGTGTCAGTGAAGTTGGATTGGATCGTTTTATTCGTTTATGCTTGTGATGAGTTTGAGGATGGATTGATTGAGGTTAGTATAGTGAAGAGTTGGATAAGGATGTGTAATGAATGGTATGTGATAGTGTTTGTATATGTTTTGACGTGTGGTTGGCATTGGTTGGTTGATATGATTAAGTATAGTTATGATATTATATATTGTGTGGCGTGTTGTCGTTGTTGTGAATTGATTGGTGATATATGTATGTGTTTTGAACTGTTTTGGCTTGAGGAATCTTGCCATAGTCTTTCAAAAGACTGACCAACCTCGGTTTACGTGCCGTGGTTGGCTGGGGTATCGGGTCCCCCAGTCAATCAGGCTTTGCAGATTTAGCGCCAGCAAGGAGGATCCTGATCACCGTCGGTTTTGGAGTCGAGAACTCTACTTTTGGTTGGAGACTTTGACTTGATTGAACGTGTCGTTTTGGTTTTGGACCTTGTATGGGTCGAACTTGTTGTATTGGTTTTTGGTTTATAAAGTGTTGTATTTTCGGTATGTTAAGTTTGATTGTGGTTTCAAACTCTGGACAGGTTTTACAGGTTGTACAGGTTTTTCCGTTGTGCTGCTTTTGATATTTATAATTTATATGGGTTATGTTTCGCAAATTTTTATTTCATCCGCCTTATAGTCCTTCGGGACTATGGCACTGTAGCACCTCTGGCCCGGGGTGTTACAGAAGTTGGTATCAGAGCTCTTTTAAAAAATGTTTTCTTTCAGAGTTTTCAACTTGGGAATTTCTATACGTTGTTGTTGTGAACGATCGTGTGATCGGGAACCCTTGCTGTCAACCTGTAGTGTGTTGTGTTGGTAAGTAAGTATTGGTTGTTTGTGATGTTTTATGCTAATGTTTATATGTTGAGTATTGATGATTAATTTCATATGCGATGGTTAATGTTGTTAAGTAAATTTAAATGGTGCGTTCCCTGGTAAGTGGGACGTGCTAGAGATTGAAAAGGTATGAGTATGGTAGAGGATGAGGCCGTTGGGCTTATCGTCAAGAGGTTGAGTCTGGTAACTGATGATAGGGTATGAAGAAGTTGTATGCTGCTATAGTTGTCAAGAATGAGAAGGCAGTTAGAGCGCTTTCAGATATGGTTGTGTTCCGAGTTGGAATCTCGATGGTGAGACTCAGCTGTGCAACCATTGAGCAGTATGTTGATGAGTGTTTGATTATGGAAACTGCTATAGATGTTTCTGATCAGATTATTGATGCTTGAGGTAGTAAGGAACAGAGAACTCAGTTGCATCTGAAAAAGCAGGATTTTTCGACAATGGGTTCGGCTGAGTTGAGGAACAGAATGTGCGTATGACTGCAGGAAGACGATAGTTATTGTAACAACAGATAAGGGTTTAGTGCACGTGTTTGAGGGTTATGATCCTAATTACTCTGACAGAATTGTTGTGCGGCGACAGCTGTAAAATTGTTAAGGAAAGGTTATGTCGGTTATCTGTGTATGACTGAGAATTTTGAATGGGACAGGTTATGTCAGGAAAGAGTTTCGAAGAACTCAGGAAGAGTTGATTAATGTGTCAGTGTTGGTTATACTGCAGGGAACAGAAAGGTTGTTATCTAAAGTGATGTGTCTGAGCAGGGTCTGGGTTGCGTTTTGATGCAGAATGGGAAGGTCATTGCGTATGCTTTTCGTCAGTTCAAATTGTATAAGAGAGAGTTGAACATGAGATACAGATGGTTGCCAAAAGTGATTGAGGATTATGGAAAAGATATTGTGTATCAATCAGAAAGGGGTACCGTGGTTGCTGATGCTTTGTGTAGGAAGTCGACTCTCGAGCATGTGGTTGCTTGTCAGACCGTTCAGTCGGGATTGCAACAAGAGTTGGTGAATGGTGAAAGTGAAATTGATTTGGGAAAGAGAGAACACAGCTGAATGCGATGGAAGTTAAGTAAGATATGCATTGATATTGCTCAGGAAAGGGTGTTCGGATTTTTGTTCAGGAAGATGGAGTATTGTGATTTCAGATCGGTTATGTGTGTCAGCTGAGAAAGAGATTAGAGAATGGATTCTCAATGAAGGTTATTCTTCGGCAAGTCCTGTATATTCTCGAATCAGTTATGCGAGATAGTTATCCGAACCTGTTTCATCTAGTTTCGAGGATGAAACTCTTATAAGGAGGGGAGAATGAAATACCACAAATAAGTTGATAATGGCAAAGTGGTAAATTAATTATGGGTTTTGCTTAAAAGGGGAGAAATGAAATTTGGGATTAAAATTCCTAAACTTTCGGTCCCTGTCTCTCTCTCGTTGCTCTCTCCCTCTCGTGAATCCCTTCCCCTGCGAGCAGCTAAGCCAAGTTCTCCTTCCCGATCCCTCCCCTGTGCCCAGCCGTTGCTCCCTCCGGCGAGCTCGACTCAGACCGGAACACCGCCGTTCGTCCGTCTCCTCTGCTGTCCGCTGATGTTTGTTGCCCCGTCTGCGACATCTCAGGAGAACGGTAATAACGTTTTGCTCACTTATTCTTTTGGTCTTAAATTTTGAGGAGGTAAACTAGACTCATATATCTAACTCCTCGAGTTGGAATCATGGCATTCGGAGTCCTGAGAAGGGAAAACGAATTTTTACAAGTCGGAGCCGCTGTTGGTGATCTGCTGCGTGCTGTTGCTATTCTGCTGAAGTTCTGCAGCGATTCCGGCGACGTGGTGCTCAATTCCGGCGAGGACAGTGGTTGACAACAAGGTAAGATCGATGTATGTGTGAGGGTTTACCTCCAATCTGAATTTTCGGGTTGATTTGTGTTGTTGATGAATTGTGGTTGATTGTTGTTGTTGTCCTGTGGGGACTGAATTTCTTTGCTGAATTTTGGGGTCGTTTTGGCTGATGTGTGTAGTTGGGAGTTGGACTGAGATTGGGTTGATTTTGGGGTGTGAATTGCCTAATTAATTAAGGGTTTGATTTTAGGGTTTAAATTGGGGGTTTGTTGGTTGTGGATTGGTATGAGTTAATTAACGCCAGGGTTTTGCTCGGATTGATTTCGCAGGTTCGTTCGAGTGGTTTGGAGACCTCTGGGGTCGTTGCGGTTCGACTTGAGGCAAGAGGATTCTTGCTAACTTTATATTTTTATAAATTGTGTTATGCCCAGTTTATTTCATAATTAAGTTTACCGTTGCTTGGTTGAATATGGGTATGTGCGTGTGATATGATTTGTCTTGTATCGTATTTGATTAAATGTTGACGTGGTAGTCAATTGTGACTAAAGGTGATTGATTGTTGTTGATAGTGTTTGTTGACACGTGTGTGTGTGTGTGTTGGATCGTGTGGGTGTGTTGGATTGAATGTGTGTGTGTGTTTGTGTGTGGATCGTATGTGTGTGTTGGATTGAATGTGTGTGTGCGTGTGTTGGATTGTGTGTGTGTGAATGTGTGGGTACATTAGTAATTGTCCCGTGTTGTAGATGGACTGATGTGGTTTGATAGGATTATTGATTTTAAAGTTACTTGGGTGAATATATATATATATGTGTGTGATATTGTGTGATGATGTGTGTGTGAGGATAAGTGATAATGTGTGATGATGTGTGAGTGATGATATGTGATAATGTGTGATGAGGTGTGGTTATGTGATTTTGACTGTCGTCGTGTTGTTTGATTGGTTGGTATGGTGATGGATAGTTGGTTTGGTGTTGTGAATTGTCTCACCCGGTGATGTGGTGGTTGAGACGGAAATGTTGTGAATTGTCTCACCGAGTGATGTGGTGGTGGAGACGGAGATGTTGTGAATTGTCTCACCCGGTGATGTGGTGGTTGAGACGGAGATGTTGTGAATGGTCCCACCCGGTGATGTGGTGGTGGAGACGGAGGTGTTGTGATGTGTTAATTATGTGTAATGGTTGCTTGAGTACTTGATTAAGTGATTATGCGTTGAATATTGGTTGTGTGCTCGGTTATGGATTGTGTGTTGATTATTGGTTGTGTGTGTATATTGGTTGTGTGTTGAATAGTGGTTGTGTACTTGATTATTGGTTGGGTGCTCGGTTATGGGTTGTGTGTTGATTATTGGTTGGGTGCTCGGTTATGGGTTGTGTGTTGATTATTAGTTGTGTACTTGATTAAGTAGTTGTGTGATGATATTGACAGTGTGTTTGGTTATTGGTTTTATGTTGGATATTGATTGTTGGCTAGTTGACTTGTTAAATATTATCTATTTTAGCTATGGTGATGTGAATTTATGTTGGTGGGGTTGTTGGTGACAGCTAGTGGATTATGAAGGTCGGTTGTGTGGATTGAGTGTGAAGGATGGTTTCCCATCTTGAGGGTGTGGGTTAACATGGTTTGAAATTAAATGCATGAGTTGGGTTTGAATGTATGAATTGGTCATTATTTTGGTTATGATTGTATTATGTAATGATTCTCGTTGATGCTTATGTGTTTGTTGATGTGAATGTTAATTGATTTTGTTGTGTTAGTGCAGTAGTGAGTTCAGTATAATTGGTTAGCTTTGGTTGTAAGTCAGTAGTAAGAGATGTGTATGTGCATAGAGTTGTTGATTGAGGTATTAGTAATAGAGAGAAGGATGGATTGGACGTGTCAGTGAAGTTGGATTGGATCGTTTGATTCGTTTATGCTTGTGATGAGTTTGAGGATGGATTGATTGAGGTTAGTATAGTGAAGAGTTGGATAAGGATGTGTAATGAATGGTATGTGATAGTGTGTGTATATGTTTTGACGTGTGGTTGGCATTGGTTGGTTGATATGATTAAGTATAGTTATGATATTATATATTGTGTGGCGTGTTGTCGTTGTTGTGAATTGATTGGTGATATATGTATGTGTTTTGAACTGTTTTGGCTTGAGGAATCTTTCCATAGTCTTTCAAAAGACTGACCAACCTCGGTTTACGTGCCGTGGTTGGCTGGGGTATCGGGTCTCCCAGTCAATCAGGCCTTGCAGATTTAGCGCCAGCAAGGACTATCCTGATCACCGTCGGTTTTGGAGTCGAGAACTCTACTTTTGGTTGGAGACTTTGACTTGATTGAACGTGTCGTTTTGGTTTTGGACCTTGTATGGGTCGAACTTGTTGTATTGGTTTTTGGTTTATAAAGTGTTGTATTTTCGGTATGTTAAGTTTGATTGTGGTTTCAAACTCTGGACAGGTTTTACAGGTTGTACAGGTTTTTCCGATGTGCTGTTTTTGATATTTATAATTTATATGGGTTATGTTTCACAAATTTTTATTTCACCCGCCTTATAGTCCTTCGGGACTATGGCACTGTAGCACCTCTGGCCCGGGGTGTTATAGAAGTTGGTATCAGAGCTCTTTTCAAAAATGTTTTCTTTCAGAGTTTTCAACTTGGGAATTTCTATACGTTGTTGTTGTGAACGATCGTGTGATCATGAACCCTTGCTGTCAACCTGTAGTGAGTTGTGTTGGTAAGTAAGGATTGGTTGTTTGTGATGTTTTATGCTAATGTTTATATGTTGAGTATTGATGATTAATTTCATATGCGATGGTTAATGTTGTTAAGTAAATTTAAATGGTGCGTTCCCTGGTAAGTGGGACATGCTAGAGATTGAAAAGGTATGAGTATGGTAGAGGATGAGGCCGTTGGGCTTATCGTCAAGAGGTTGAGTCTGGTAACTGATGATAGGGTATGAAGAAGTTGTATGCTGCTATAGTTGTCAAGAATGAGAAGGCAGTTAGAGCGCTTTCAGATATGGTTGTGTTCCGAGTTGGAATCTCGATGGTGAGACTCAGCTGTGCAACCATTGAGCAGTATGTTGATGAGTGTTTGATTATGGAAACTGATATAGATGTTTCTGATCAGATTATTGATGCTTGAGGTAGTAAGGAACAGAGAACGCAGTTGCATCTGAAAAAGTAGGATTTTTCGACAATGGGTTCGGCTGAGTTGAGGAACAGAATGTGCGTATGACTGCAGGAAGACGATAGTTATTGTAACAACAGATAAGGGTTTAGTGCACGTGTTTGAGGGTTATGATCCTAATTATTCTGACAGAATTGTTGTGCGGCGACAGCTGTAAAATTGTTAAGGAAAGGTTATGTCGGTTATCTGTGTATGACTGAGAATTTTGAATGGGACAGGTTATGTCAGGAAAGAGTTTCGAAGAACTCAGGAAGAGTTGATTAATGTGTCAGTGTTGGTTATACCGCAGGGAACATAAAGGTTGTTATCTAAAGTGATGTGTCTGAGCAGGGTCTGGGTTGCGTTTTGATGCAGAATGGGAAGGTCATTGCGTATGCTTTTCGTCAGTTCAAATTGTATAAGAGAGAGTTGAACATGAGATACAGATGGTTGCCAAAAGTGATTGAGGATTATGGAAAAGATATTGTGTATCAATCAGAAAGGGGTACCGTGGTTGCTGATGCTTTGTGTAGGAAGTCGACTCTCGAGCATGTGGTTGCTTGTCAGACCGTTCAGTCGGGATTGCAACAAGAGTTGGTGAATGGTGAAAGTGAAATTGATTTGGGAAAGAGAGAACACATCTGAATGCGATGGAAGTTAAGTAAGATATGCATTGATATTGCTCAGGAAAGGGTGTTCGGATTTTTGTTCAGGAAGATGGAGTATTGTGATTTCAGATCGATTATGTGTGTCAGCTGAGAAAGAGATTAGAGAATGGATTCTCAATGAAGGTTATTCTTCGACAAGTCCTGTATATTCTCGAATCAGTTATGCGAGATAGTTATCCGAACCTGTTTCATCTAGTTTCGAGGACGAAACTCTTATAAGGAGGGGAGAATGAAATACCCCAAATAAGTTGATAATGGCAAAGTGGTAAATTAATTATGGATTTTGCTTAAAAGGGGAGAAATGGAATTTGGGATTAAATTTCCTAAACTTCCGGTCCCTCTCTCTCTCTCTCGCTGCTCTCTCCCTCTCGTGAATCCCTTCCCCTGCGAGCAGCTCGGCCAAGTTCTCCTTCCCGACTCCCTCCCCTGTGCCCAGCCGTTGCTCCCTCCGGCGAGCTCGACCCAGACCGGACCGCCGCCGTTCGTCCGTCTCCTCTGCTGTCCGCTGATGTTTGTTGCCCCGTCTGCGACATCTCAGGAGAATGGTAATAACGTTTTGCTCACTTTCTCTTTTGGTCTTAAATTTTGAGGAGGTAAACTAGACTCGTATATCTAACTCCTCGAGTTGGAATCATCGCATTCGGAGTCCTGAGCAGGGAGAACGAATTTTTACAAGTCCGAGCCGCTGTTGGTGATCTGCTGCGTGCTGTTGCTGTTCTGCTGAAGTTCTGCAGCGATTCCGGCGACGTGGTGCTCAATTCCGGCGAGGACAGTGGTTGACAACAAGGTAAGATCGATGTATGTGTGAGGGTTTACCTCCAATCTGAATTTTCGGGTTGATTTGTGTTGTTGATGAATTGTGGTTGATTGTTGTTGTTGTCCTGTGGGGACTGAATTTCTTTGCTGAATTTTGGGGTCGTTTTGGCTTATGTGTGTAGTTGGGAGTTGGACTGAGATTGGGTTGATTTTGGGGTGTGATTTGCCTAATTAATTAAGGGTTTGATTTTAGGGTTTAAATTGGGGGTTTGTTGGTTGTGGATTGGTATGAGTTAATTAACGCCAGGGTTTTGCTCGGATTGATTTCGCAGGTTCGTTCGAGTGGTTTGGAGACCTCTGGGGTCGTTGCGGTTCGACTTGAGGCAAGAGGATTCTTGCTAACTTTATATTTTTATAAATTGTGTTATGCCCAGTTTATTTCATAATTAAGTTTACCGTTGCTTGGTTGAATATGGGTATGTGTGTGTGATATGATTTATCTTGTATCGTATTTGATTAAATGTTGACGTGGTAGTCAATTGTGACTAAAGGTGATTGATTATTGTTGATAGTGTCTGTTGACACGCGTGTGTGTGTTGGATCGTGTGGGTGTGTTGGATTGAATGTGTATGTGTGTGTGTGTGTGTGTGTGTGTGTGTGTGTGTGTGTGTGTGTGTGTGTGTGTGTGTGTGTGTGTGTGTGTGTGTGTGTGTGTGGATCGTATGTGTGTGTTGGATTGAATGTATGTGTGTGTGTTGGATTGTGTGTGTGTGAATGTGTGGGTACATTAGTAATTGTCCCGTGTTGTAGATGGACTGATGTGGTTTGATAGGATTATTGATTTTAAAGTTACTTGGGTGAATATATATATATGTGTGATATTGTGTGATGATGTGTGTGTGAGGATAAGTGATAATGTGTGATGATGTGTGTGTGAGGATAAGTGATAATGTGTGATGATGTGTGTGTGATGATATGTGATAATGTGTGATGAGGTGTGGTTATGTGATTTTGACTGTCGTCGTGTTGTTTGATTGGTTGGTATGGTGATGGATAGTTGGTTTGGTGTTGTGAATTGTCTCACCCGGTGATGTGGTGGTTGAGACGGAAATGTTGTGAATTGTCTCACCGAGTGATGTGGTGGTGGAGACGGAGATGTTGTGAATTGTCTCACCCGGTGATGTGGTGGTTGAGACGGAGATGTTGTGAATGGTCCCACCCGGTGATGTGGTGGTGGAGATGGAGGTGTTGTGATGTGTTAATTATGTGTAATGGTTGCTTGAGTACTTGATTAAGTGATTATGCGTTGAATATTGGTTGTGTGCTCGGTTATGGATTGTGTGTTGATTATTGGTTGTGTGTGTATATTGGTTGTGTGTTGAATAGTGGTTGTGTACTTGATTATTGGTTGGGTGCTCGGTTATGGGTTGTGTGTTGATTATTGGTTGGGTGCTCGGTTATGGGTTGTGTGTTGATTATTAGTTGTGTACTTGATTAAGTAGTTGTGTGATGATATTGACAGTGTGTTTGGTTATTGGTTTTATGTTGGATATTGATTGTTGGCTAGTTGACTTGTTAAATATTATCTATTTTAGCTATGGTGATGTGGATTTATGTTGGTGGGGTTGTTGGTGACAGCTAGTGGATTATGAAGGTCGGTTGTGTGGATTGAGTGTGAAGGATGGTTTCCCATCTTGAGGGTGTGGGTTAACATGGTTTGAAATTAAATGCATGAGTTGGGTTTGAATGTATGAATTGGTCATTATTTTGGTTATGATTGTATTATGTAATGATTCTCGTTGATGCTTATGTGTTTGTTGATGTGAAGGTTAATTGATTTTGTTGTGTTAGTGCAGTAGTGAGTTCAGTATAATTGGTTAGCTTTGGTTGTAAGTCAGTAGTAAGAGATGTGTATGTGCATAGAGTTGTTGATTGAGGTATTAGTAATAGAGAGAAGGATGGATTGGACGTGTCAGTGAAGTTGGATTGGATCGTTTTATTCGTTTATGCTTGTGATGAGTTTGAGGATGGATTGATTGAGGTTAGTATAGTGAAGAGTTGGATAAGGATTTGTAATGAATGGTATGTGATAGTGTTTGTATATGTTTTGACGTGTGGTTGGCATTGGTTGGTTGATATGATTAAGTATAGTTATGATATTATATATTGTGTGGCGTGTTGTCGTTGTTGTGAATTGATTGGTGATATATGTATGTGTTTTGAACTGTTTTGGCTTGAGGAATCTTGCCATAGTCTTTCAAAAGACTGACCAACCTCGGTTTACGTGCTATGGTTGGCTGGGGTATCGGGTCCCCCAGTCAATCAGGCTTTGCAGATTTAGCGCCAGCAAGGAGGATCCTGATCACCGTCGGTTTTGGAGTCGAGAACTCTACTTTTGGTTGGAGACTTTGACTTGATTGAACGTGTCGTTTTGGTTTTGGACCTTGTATGGGTCGAACTTGTTGTATTGGTTTTTGGTTTATAAAGTGTTGTATTTTCGGTATGTTAAGTTTGATTGTGGTTTCAAACTCTGGACAGGTTTTACAGGTTGTACAGGTTTTTCCGCTGTGCTGCTTTTGATATTTATAATTTATATGGGTTATGTTTCGCAAATTTTTATTTCACCCGCCTTATAGTCCTTCGGGACTATGGCACTGTAGCACCTCTGGCCTGGGGTGTTACAACCGCGACCGCGGCCGGGCTGAGACCCGCAGCCTCGGCTGGGCGCGAAACCGCGGGTGCGGTTTTGCCGAGCAAGTCCGCGATCACAGCTATGCCATCCGTGACCGCGGCACTGGTTTCCTTCCTTCATTTCGCTTCGTATTTTCGTATCGTATCTAACTTAGGGTTTCGTCTTATATTTCGTCGTCGTCGTAGGAATCCATATCAGATACCAGTCTCTGGATCTCGGAACCCGACATATTCGATTCGTTTAAACTAAGGCAAGTGGTGGTTCGCTCTTGCTCATTATTCCATGTTTTCCTTGATTATCAATTAATTGATTGTTAATTAAGATGGGATAAAAGTTGTTGTTTTCTGTTTGGGAACAGATTTAATAAAATAATGTGTTAAAATATGACTTTATAATAGGTTGTATATATTGCTAGAAACAACGCTATTATATAGTTTGGTATGATATTACTGTAATGGATTTTGGTGTGGATTTATATGTGAACTTAAATGCTAGATTAGCACGAGTACTCGTAGGAACGCTAATTCCTTACGAGGATTAGTCGTTTCTTTATGCTGTCGGTGTTAGGAAGTAAGTGTCCTAACACTATTTTGGTCATGACCTACCCCTATCCGAATATAGGGATGGTGCACTCAGCTGGTGCCAATCTTCGGGATGTATTCCCAATCTTAAGGAATTTATTCCCAATGTCTCATTACGAGATGTGAAATTAAAAGCTTCAACAATAATGTGCATTTTTAGAATTAAATAAGATAGGTGCGGTTATGCACATAATTAATAAACCTTCGGGCAAGGAGTACAACGTGGAAACCGCCCAGACTCTTGTTAGAGTAAGTCCTCTTTCCAATCTGGATTCGCATTACGCGGTGAGG
The DNA here is from genome assembly GCA_027886185.1 of Rheum nobile. Classification (NCBI taxonomy): domain Eukaryota; kingdom Viridiplantae; phylum Streptophyta; class Magnoliopsida; order Caryophyllales; family Polygonaceae; genus Rheum; species Rheum nobile. The sequence goes on along the minus strand of WOAB01000158.1, from coordinate 555,384 downwards.
TTGGTCGTGGACCCAAATAATCAAGGTCGTGTTTTAAAACTTGTGTGTGAAAACTTAACATTCCCAAACAATTGTCATATGTTTCCTATAAGACTCATTTCCTTTGGAGTCTTCTTTTCATTGCATACCTTCTTTTATAATTCCGTGAAAGTTTCGGGTTATTTATTGTTCCTTCGGTTATTATTTGAGGGACAATGATAGTAAACGGTTACGATCACTTGAACCATTTTGTTTTCACCCTTGCATAGTCTTTCATTAGACTAACCAACCGGGTTTTATTCCTTGCATGGTTGGCTGGTGTCATCCGTCCTATACGGCACATCAATGGTTGGTCCCCGAAGATTTGAAGTAACCAATCGAAGAAGAGGCTTGCAGTTGAAGATTTAAGTGACAGTATTTTAAGGTTGTTAAGTATTACTTTAATATATATTTCTATAACCTAGTCATGTAATAGGGTTTACTTAAAAGTCTTCCGCTGTAAATTCACTCTGTTGTAAAATCGTCATTCTCATTTAATGAGAGATCTTTTAATAAAAGGTTGAGTTTCATTTAAAATGTCTTCCGCTGGTTAACCTTTCTTTATTTAGTATACTTACTTAAGCTTAATTGTTCCGATTAAAGCCTGGGGTGACTTTGGACAGTAACGTTTGAGGTCACTGGCGTGTGGCACTACCGACATAAGTCGGGGGTGTAACAGTTTGTGCACCACATTATGTTATTTTATGCACCATAATTTATGTGTTTGTGCATCACATTTTATAATATTTGTGCATCGCATTTTTCATGTGTATGTGCACCACAATTATGTTATTATGTGCATCATATTTCATGTGCTTGTGCACCAGATTTCCATGTGTTTGTGCATAACAGTTATGTTATTGTGTGCACCATATTTCATGTTTTTTTGCACCACATTTCATATGTATGTTGCATCACATTTTCATGTGCTTGTGCATAACATTTATGTTATCAATTGCACCACATTTATTCTATTATGTGTATTACATGCCATGTGTTTGCGCACCACATACTCTTACATATTTGAAATTGCAATACTCTTGTGTTTTTAACTTTCATTTGAATAGGTAAATACCATATTGAATGAAACATATGCTAAATACATGACCATTTTAATGAAAGTATAATCCCAATCAATACTTTTTTCACAAAAATGCATAAACTTACAAACCGATGCACATAATGTAAATAAAATTAGTGCACAATTCCATATAATTTTGGTGCACATCTCAACACACTTTGGTGCAAAAATTGGTATAACTGGGTGCACAAAACTTTAAGCGTGCCCGATGAATTTTATATGGAAATTATATAGATAAAATTGGGTCGTGCTGTTATTTTGTCGTTTTATTTGATTTGATGAAACTTGTTTGACGTTCTCACTTTTATCCCCATTTACATCTCATCAACCCCTATATAAATGTGGGTTTAGGTAAAATGGGTTTTGTGGTAAAACAGAAGTACTAATGAGGAGCGCCAAATAAGGGAATCCATTGTCAAAGTTAAAGTTGATATATAAGTGTATGGGGTGAACCACGTAATATTATAATTGTAGAAATTAGTTTCTTGAAATCAAGGAGTTGATTGTTGATTAAAAAAGGAATCTTGGGCAGCTACTATATGCACTATGTTTTTTGAACTTTCGCACTACATTTCTCTATGCAGGTATCTGGCGTACGCCAGATTTCTGCGTAGTGGAGGTAATTTCTCTACGCAGGTATCTTGCATACGCAAGATACCTGTGTAGAGATATAATATAATTAGTTGAGATATGGAGTTGGGGACATTTTTTGGAATTGGGCTTCCACGCCAGGATCTGGCGTACACCAGATCCTGGCGCAGGAAAAAAAATCTGAAAGCAACAAAGTGAATAACATATTTTTTTAAATCTACATTAACTCTAGTAATAAACATTATCAAGTAATCAAGGTTACATGGCAATAAATTTGTTTGTATCATGAGGTTTCAATATACTTTTATTCATGTACATTTCTCCACCAATTTGTTTGATATTAACTGTTTGTTATTATTATTCTCGAAAATCACATATAACTATGGTTATATCTTATAGTTATATTTAATTTGGTTATATCTTATACTTATATGCTACGGTTATATTCTTTAGTTATATACTATAGTTATATCCAATTTGGTCATATCATATCGTTATATCCTATAATTATATACTATGGTTATATCTTATAGTTATATCCAATTTGTTTATATCATATCGTTATATCATATAATTATATATTATGATTATATCTTATAGTTATATCCAATTTGGTTATATCTTATGATTATATCCTACAGTTATATAATATGGTTATATCCTTTAGTTATATCCAATTTGGTTATATCTTATGGTTATATCCTATAGTTATATACTATGGTTATATCTTATAGTTGTATCCAATTTGGTTATATCTTATGGTTATATCCTATAGTTATATACTATGGTTATATCTTATAGTTATATCCAATTTGGTTATATCTTATGGTTATATCCTATAGTTATATACTATGGTTATATCTTATAGTTATATCCAATTTGGTTATATCATATCGTTATATCATATAATTATATATTATGATTATATCTTATAGTTATATCCAATTTGGTTATATCTTATGGTTATATCCTACAGTTATATAATATGGTTATATCCAATTTGGTTATATCTTATGGTTATATCCTATAGTTATATACTATGGTTATATCTTATAGTTATATCCAATTTGATTATATCTTATGGTTATATCCTACAGTTATATAATATGGTTATATCCAATTTGGTTATATCTTATGGTTATATACTATGGTTATATCTTATAGTTATATCCAATTTGATTATATCATATCGTTATATCATATAATTATATATTATGATTATATCTTATAGTTATATCCAATTTGGTTATATCTTATGGTTATATCCTATAGTTATATACTATGGTTATATCTTATAGTTATATCCAATTTGGTTATATCTTATGGTTATATCATATAGTTATATATTATGGTTATATCTTATAGTTATATCCAATTTGGTTATATCATATCGTTATATCCTATAATTATATACTATGGTTATATCTTATAGTTATATCCAATTTGATTATATCATATCGTTGTATCATATAATTATATACTATGGTTATATCTTATAGTTATATCCAATTTGGTTATATCTTATGGTTATATCCTATAGTTATATACTATGGTTATATCTTATAGTTATATCAAATTTGGTTATATCATATCGTTATATCCTATAATTATATACTATGGTTATATCTTATAGTTATATCCAATTTGATTATATCATATCGTTATATCATATAATTATATATTATGATTATATCTTATAGTTATATCCAATTTGGTTATATCTTATTGTTATATCCTATAGTTATATATTATGGTTATATCCTTTAGTTATATCCAATTTGGTTATATCTTATGGTTATATCCTATAGTTATATACTATGGTTATATCTTATAGTTATATCCAATTTGATTATATCATATCGTTAGATCATATAATTATATATTATGAATATATCTTATAGTTATATCCATGTTGGTTATATCTTATGGTTATATCCTATAGTTATATACTATGGTTATATCCTTTAGTTATATCCAATTTGGTTATATTTTATGGTTATATCCTATAGTTATATACTATGGTTATATCTTATAGTTATATCCAATTTGGTTATATCATATCGTTATATCCTATAATTATATACTATGGTTATATCTTATAGTTATATCCAATTTGATTATATCATATCGTTATATCATATAATTATATATTATGATTATATCTTATAGTTATACCCAATTTGGTTATATCTTATGGTTATATCCTATGATTATATACTATGGTTATATCCTTTAGTTATATCCAATTTGGTTATATCTTATGGTTATATCCTATGGTTATATCTTATAGTTATATCCAATTTGGTTATATCATATCGTTATATCCTATAATTGTATACTATGGTTATATCTTATAGTTATATCCAATTTGATTATATCATATCGTTATATCATATAATTATATATTATGAATTTATCTTATAGCTATATCCAATTTGGTTATATCTTATGGTTATATCCTATAGTTATATCCAATTTGATTATATCATATCGTTATATCCTATAATTATATACTATGGTTATATCTTATAGTTATATCCAGTTTGATTATATCATATCGTTATATCATATAATTAAATATTATTATTATATCTTATAGTTATATCCAATTTGGTTATATCTTATGGTTATATACTATGGTTATATCTTATAGTTATATCCAATTTGACTATATCATATCGTTATATCCTTTAATTATATACTATAGTTATATCTTCTAATTATATCCAATTTGATTATATCATACCGTTATATCATATAATTATATATTATGATTATATCTTATAGTTATATCCAATTTGGTTATATCTTATGGTTATATCCTATAGTTATATACTATGGTTATATCCTTTAGTTATATCCAATTTAGTTATATCTTAAGGTTATATCTTATGGTTATATCCTTATAGTTATATCCAATTTGATTATATCATATCGTTATATCATATAATTATATATTATGAATTTATCTTATAGTTATTGTAACACCCCGGGCCAGAGATGCTACAGTGCCATAGTCCCGAAGGACTATAAGGCGATTTTAAAAGAAAAGAAATCCAAACTTTTCCAAATACATAAAAAAAAATCATCAACATTAAAATCTCTGCTCAAGATTGAAACAACACTTAAACCTGTCAACCAGTTTAATACATCAATTTATATCCAAAACAGCGGAAGCGAATACAACATTTTCAAATCTGATGCAATTCTAAATCTTTCACTGTGAAGACACATCTGTGATCCAGAACCCGCTTGTTGCTGCAAACCTGCAAAACCTGATTGACTGGGGGACTCGATACCACAGTCAACCGCAGCACGTAAACCGAAGTTGGTCAGTCTCACGAAAGACTGGCAAAACTCCTCAAGCCAAAACAGTTTCAAAACACATATAATTATCACCAATCAACTCATCTCAAATGACAACACACACACAATATATACATATATAATATCATATTTACACTTAATCCTTTTCATATCAACCAATCAATATCGACCACAAGTATAAACGAATAAAACAATCCAATCAATCTTTCTCTCTATTACTAATACCTCAATCATCAACCCTATGAAACATATACACATATCTTACTACTGACTTACAACCAAGACTAATCAATTATACTGAACTCCCTACTGCACTAACACATCCAATTAACCTTCACATTAACAAACACATAAGCATCAACGAGACAATCATCACATAATACCAACATAACAAAACAACGATCCAGGCCAGCCACCCTTCCGGTGCCGCCTGTTCGTTAACATAGACTGTAACTCATACACTCAAATTCAAACCATGTGGCCCACACCCTCAAGATGGGAAACCAACCTTCACAACATCCACACAACCGACCTTCATAATCAATCAACATACCCTTCTATCCGAAACTAGCTAATACCAGCATCCACATCAACAGAGATTCACAACTTTGACTAGTTACAATTAACAATATAACACACGAAATTTCACAACGATAACCAATGGCCAACAATGACCTACAACCACCACTAAAAACAATCAACATCCAACAAAAACCAATAATCAAGCACACAACCAAAAATTACCAATACAACCACTTAATCAAGTACACAACCAATATTCAACACATAACCAACACACACAACCACCAACACCTCCAATCCAACCTCCGTCTCCACCACCACATCACTGGGTGAGACAATCAACACACACTTTCCGGATGGGACTTTCACCATCCAACCCTTGGCCCTTAACGACGTAGGCGTGTACCCTACGCGGTTTGGTGAGACTATCATCACCTGACCCTTTGACTCTGAATTAACACTGGCCCTTAACAACGTAGGCGACACTCGGTCCCTACGATGTTTGGTGAGGCTATCATCACCTGACCCTTCGACCCCCAATTCAATTTCAACCCTTGGCCCTTAACGACGTAGGCGTAAACCCTACGCGGTTTGGTGGAATCCATTCCTACCTTCGGCCCTTAACGACGTAGGCGTATACCTTGTATACCCTACGCGGTTTGGTGATATCCCTTTCAAATCCTTGGCCCTTAACGACGTAGGCGTATACCTTGTATACCCTGCGCGGTTGGGTGAAATCCATTCCAACCCTTGGCCCATCGACCTCCAATCAACATCAATCCAACCACCACACCGACAACCCATCAATTATTACACACGACCTCTATTAACACATTTTCACACACATATATATATATATATATTCAACCAAGAAACTTTAAAATCAATAATCCAATCAATCCACGACAATCAATCCACAACAATCAATCCATAACAATCAATCCGCCACAATCAAACAACAACAATCAATCCACATCAGTCAATCCCAGCATACACACATTCACACACAAACGCACAATCCCAGCATACAACTGTCAGCACTCACACAATTTAACACACAACCGCCAACACACACAGGTGTCGACATACACAACACAACACACACACAAGTGTCAACAAACACTATCAACAACAATCAATCACATTTAGTCACAATTGACTACCACGTCAACATTTATTCAACACGATACGAGACAAAATACTAACACACGCACACACACCCATTTTCAACCAAGTATCTATATAGTCAATTAATCCAATTTAAATCGCTCAAGAAATGATAAAATTAATTATGAAACACTAGGCATAAATCAATTTATAAAAATTATATAAAGTTAGCAAGAATCCTCTTGCCTCAAGCTCGATAACCACGACCTCAGAGACCTCCAACCAACTCGGACGAACCTGCGAAATCAATCCGAGCAAATCCCTGGAATTAATTACTCATACAAATCCACTACGAACAAACCCCTAAATTCAAACCCTAATTTCATACCTTCAATTTCAATTCAACAACTCACACAATTCAACCAATAACTTCAACCCGGATTGGGGCTAAAATCCAATTCTGTCCAAGCATCCAAATCTGCCCAATTATAACAATAATCAACAACTAAATCAACTCTCAATTCGGATGGAATTCAGCCAAATTTCTAAACCCCAAACTTATACCTCACTTAATTAGCAAACCACACACACATAACTAACTCCAACAACAAATTGGCTGCACAGATTAAACAAAAATCAGTCAAGCAATTACAACTTGCTGTCCATGCCCCTGAATTCATTAAATCTGTCCACCAATTTCAGCAGAATCAAAGCCCTAAAAAAAATTTCAGATCGAGGAGAAACTCATCCCCTTAATTACCTTGTTGTTTGCTGAATCTCACCCTCGGTTCTGGGTTCTTCGTCGCCGGAATTATCAACCCCAGCCGCAGCAACTCCGGCAGCACAGCAGCAGCAACAGAACGCAGCACAACAACAACAACAGCGGCTCCGACTCGTAAAACTTCGTTCTCCCTTCTCAGGACTCCGAATGCGATGATTCCAACTCGAGGAGTTAGATCTACGAGTCTAGTTTGTCTCCTCAAAATTTCAGACCAAAATAATAAGTAAGCAAAACGTTATTACCATTCTCCTGAAGTGTCGCAAGTGGGACAACAACACAGCAGTGGACAGCAGAGGAATGACGAGGCGACGGCGGTCTGGTCTGGGTCGAGCTCGCCGGCGGGGTGAATGGCTGAACATGGAAGAGGTTCTCAGCGGAAGGCTTCACGAAGGAGACGATGAAGACTCAAGACCGACTTCGGCTCCTCCTTTGCTCCCTTTCCCGATTTTTTTTCTAAAATCCCCAATTTCAGATTTCTGATTTTTGTTCCCAAATTCTGATTTTTAGAAGTCCAAAAATTGTATTTACCATTTTTCCATTTTTATAACCTTTGTAGTATTTCAGTTATATCCAATTTGGTTATATCTTATGGTTATATCCTATAGTTATATCCAATTTGATTATATCATATCGTTATATCCTATAATTATATACTATGGTTATATCTTATAGTTATATCCAGTTTGATTATATCATATCGTTATATCATATAATTATATATTATTATTATATTTTATAGTTATATCCAATTTGGTTATATCTTATGGTTATATCCTATAGTTATATACTATGGTTATATCTTATAGTTATATCCAATTTGACTATATCATATCGTTATATCCTTTAATTATATACTATAGTTATATCTTTTAATTATATCCAATTTGATTATATCATACCGTTATATCATATAATTATATATTATGATTATATCTTATAGTTATATCTTATGGTTATATCGTATAGTTATATAATATTGTTATATCCTTTAGTTATATCCAATTTGGTTATATCTTATGGTTATATCCTATAGTTATATACTATTGTTATATCTTATAGTTATATCCAATTTGATTATATCATATCGTTATTGAAATATCCCAAATAAGATAAGGAGAATGACATTATGGTAAATTAATTAGGAAATTACTTAAAGGGGGGAGAAATGGAAATTGGGGATTCAATCCCTAAAAGGGTTCGGTTGTTCTCTCTCTCTCTCGTGTGCATCCCTTTCGCTGAGCAGCTCCCTCCTCCTGAATCTGACTTCTCCTGTGCCCAGCCGAGTCCTTCTCCGGCGAGCCACCACCCAACCCACTTCGCCTCCTCGGTACTTCCTTTGTCGTGAGCTGGTGCGAGGCGCGAGGAGGTGCGAATTGCAGCGAGCTGTAGCTGCTGCTGTGTGTGCTGCTGAGGCGAGCCGCGGACTGGTGCTGCTGTTGAGCTCGCTGGTGGTTGCTCTTTCCGGTGTCAAGGAGATGCTGCAGGAGCCATGGATGCTGCTTCTGGTTGCTGCTGTTCGCTGAAGTTCGTGGCCGTGAAGTGCTGTGTGTTGTTGCTGTGCAGCTGTTGAGGTTCTGCTGCAGATTCCGGCGACGAAGAAGCCCTCTCCGACGAGCTGGAGTTCTGCGTGGACGGGGCAGAGGTAGATGATGACGGGGTAAGTTGTTTGCTGATTTTCTGCTAAGCTTTTATGTATTGGTTGCTGAATTTTTGGGGTTGGTTTGACTGATGTGCGTAAGGTGGGAGTTGGACTGAAATTGGGTTGATTGTTTGCTGAATATTGGACTGAAATTGGATTGAATTTGGGTATGATTTGCTTAATTAATTAAGGTTTGATTTTAGGGTTTGAATTGGGGTTTTATTGGTTGTGGATTGGATGAGTAATTAATGCCGGAGATTTGCTCGGATTGATTTCGCAGGTTCATTCGGGTTGACTGGAGACCTCTGGGGTCGTTGTGGTTCGACTTGAGGCAAGAGGATCCTTGCCTAATTTATATATTTTTATAATTGATTTATGCTTAGCTTATGTCATAATTAAATTATGGTTGCTTGAGCTATTTTAAATTGGTTTGAATTGACTATAATTGCTTGGTTGTGATGTGATAATATGTGTTGGTGTGTGATAATGTGTTGATATGTGTTGATATGTGGTGAAATGTGTTGATGTGTGATGATGTGTGATGAGGTGTGTTAAGGTGTGATTATGTGTTTGTGATTGTTGTTGATAGTGTCTGTTGACACGTGTGTGTGTTGGCTTGAGTGTGAGTGTCTGTTGACACGTGTATGTGTATTGGATTGAATGTGTGTGTGTGGTGGATCGTATGTGTGTGTTGGATTGAATGTGTGAGTGTGTGTGTTGGATTGTGTGTGTATGTGAAAATGTGTTAGCCTTTGTCGTATGTGATATTTGATTGATTGTCGTATATGATTTTATTTGATTGGTATCGGTGTGGTGGTGGAATGTTGTTCGATGGTGAAATTCCTTATATGTGAGGGTCTCGGTGGGTGTGAACCCCGATGGTCAGGAGGTAAATGGTGAAATTCCTTATATGTGAGGGCCTCGGTGGGTGTGAACTCCGATGGTCAGGAGGTAAATGGTGAAATTCCTTATATGTGAGGGCATCGGTGGGTGTGAACCCCGATAGTCAGGAGGCGAATGGTGAAAGTCCTTATATGTGAGGGCCTCGGTGGGTATGAACCCCCGATGGTCGGAAGGTCGGAAATAGTGATGAAGAAGGAGGAGATATTGTGTGATTGTTATGTGTACCTTACTTGGTTGGATTGGTCGGATTGTGTGATTGTTATGTGTACCTTCTTTGGTTGATTTGGTCGGATTGTGTGACGGTTATGTGTTGATATTGGTTTTATACCGATTAAGTGGTTTTGTGTTGAATAGTGGTTGTGTACTTGAATATTGGTTGTGTGTGTGATTATTGGTTGTGTGTTGATTATTGGTTGTGTGCTCGGTTATGAGTTGTGTACTTGAATATTGGTTGTATGCTTAGTTAGTGGTTTTGTTTTCGAATATTGGTGGGATGTTTAATTATCGGTTTTGTGTTAGACTTTGGTCGCCGGTTGGTTACGTTGATTGATTAGGAAGGTTGGTTCCCATCTGGAGGGTGTGGGTTAACATGGTTTGAAATTGAATGCACGAGTTGAGTTTGAGGTATGAGTTGCAGTCGTGGTTGACGAACCGACGGCACCAGAAGGGTGGCTGGCCTGGACCGTTATTTAGGTTATGATTGTGTTATGTGATAATTATCTCGTTGATGCTTGTGTGTTTGTGGATGTGCAGGTTAATTGAATTTGTTGTGTTAGTACAGTAGTGAGTTCTGTATTATAGGTTAGCTTTGGTTGTAAGTCAGTAGTAAGATATGTGTATGTGCATAGAGTTGTTGTTTGAGGTATTAGTATTGGAGAGGAAGTTGGATTGGATCTTTCTATTCGTTTATGCTTGAGTACTGATGAGTTTGAGGTTGGATTGAAAGAGGTTAATATCGTGCAGAATTGGATAAGAATGGATTATTGATCGGTTATGTGATAGCGTGTTATGTTTGTGTTTTGACGTGTGGTTGGATAGTTGGTTTAAGGTGTGATTGTGTATTATTGATGGTTATATGTGATTGTTGTTGAGTGTCGGTGTGGTAGTTGGTTTGTTTGATTGAGTATGGGTCTGGTGTTTGGATTATCGTTGATTGGGTTAGAATGGATTATGTTGGAGTTATTTGCGTTTGAGAGTTGAGTACTCTCTTGGTTGTTTTGGCTGGATTTTGTGACGTTATATATATCTTATATGATTGTATGTTGTTTGAACTGTTTTGGCTTCGCTAATCTTGCCATAGTCTTTCAAAAGACTGATCAATCTCGGTTTACGTGCCATGGTTGGCTGGGGTATCGGGTCCCCCAGTCAATCAGGCTTTGCAGATTTAGCGCCAGCAAGGAGGGTCCTGATCACCGTCGGTTCAGAGTCGAGGGCTCTACTCTTTTGGTTTTTGGTTTGTAAAGTGCTGTATTTTCTGTATGTTAAGATTGATTATGGTTTCAAACTCTGGACAGGTTTTTCCGCTGTGTCGCTTTTGGTATATATTATGTATGGGATATGTTTTGCAAATTTTTATTTCACCCGCCTTATAGTCCTTCAGGACTATGACACTGTAGCACCTCTGCCTCGGGGTGTTACAGTTATATCATATAATTATACATTATGATTATATCTTATAGTTATATCCAATTTGGTTATATCATATCGTTATATTCTATAGTTATATACTATGGTTATATATTATAGTTATATCCAATTTGGTTATATCTTATGGTTATATCATATAGTTATATACTATGGTTATATCTTATAGTTATATCCAATTTGGTTATTTTATATCGTTATATCCTATAATTATATATTATGGTTATATCTTATAGTTATATCCAATTTGATCAAATCATATAATTATATATTATGATTATATCTTATAGTTATATCCAATTTGGTTATATCTTATGGTTATATCCTATAGTTATATAATATGTTTATATCCTTTCGGTATATCCAATTTGGTTATATCTTATGGTTATATCCTATAGTTACATACTATGATTATATCCAATTTGATTATATCATATCGTTATATCATATAAGTATATATATATTGATTATATCTTATAGTTATATCCAATTTGGTTATATCTTATGGTTATATCCTATAGTTATATACTATGGTTATATCCTTTAGTTATATCCAATTTGATTATATCTTATGGTTATATCCTATAGTTATATACTATGGTTATATCTTATAGTTATATCCAATTTGACTATATCATATCGTTATATCCTATAATTATATACTATAGTTATATCTTCTAATTATATCCAATTTGATTATATCATACCGTTATATCATATAATTATATATTATGATTATATCTTATAGTTATATCCAATTTGGTTATATCTTATGGTTATATCTTATAGTTATATACTATGGTTATATCCTTTAGTTATATCCAATTTGGTTATATCTTATGGTTATATCCAATTAGATTATATCGTATCGTTATATCATATAATTATATATTATGATTATATCTTATAGTTATATCCAATTTGGTTATATCTTATGGTTATATCCTATAGTTATATAATATGGTTATATCCTTTAGTTATATCTTATGGTTATATCCTATAGTTATATACTACTGTTATATCTTATAGTTATATCCAATTTGATTATATCATATCGTTATATCATATAATTATACATTATGATTATATCTTATAGTTATATCCAATTTGGTTATATCATATCGTTATATTCTATAGTTATATACTATGTTTATATCTTATAGTTATATCCAATTTGGTTATATCTTATGGTTATATCTTATAGTTATATCCAATTTGGTTATATTATATCGTTATATCCTATAATTATATATTATGGTTATATCTTATAGTTATATCCAATTTGATTATATCATATAATTATATATTATGATTATATCTTATAGTTATATCCAATTTGGTTATATCTTATGGTTATATCCTATAGTTATATAATATGTTTATATCCTTTCGGTATATCCAATTTGGTTATATCTTATGGTTATATCCTATAGTTATATACTATGGTTATATCCTTTAGTTATATCCAATTTGGTTATATCTTATGGTTATATCCTATAGTTATATACTATGGTTATATCTTATAGTTATATTTAATTTGGTTATATCATATCGTTATATCTTATAATTATATACTATGGTTGTCTCTTATAGTTATATCCAATTTGATTATATCATATAGTTATATCATATAATTATATATTATGATTATATCTTATAGTTATATCCAATTTGGTTATATCTTATGTTTATATCCTATAGTTATATACTATGGTTATATCATTTAGTTATATCCAATTTGGTTATATCCAATTTGGTTATATCTTATGGTTATATCCTATAGTTATATACTATAGTTATATCCAATTTGGTTATATCATATCGTTATATCCTATAATTATATACTATGGTTATATCTTATAGTTATATCCAATTTGATTATATCATATCGTTATATCATATAATTATATATTATGATTATTTCTTATAGTTATATCCAATTTTTTTATATCTTATGGTTATATCCTATAGTTATATCTTATAGTTATATTCAATTTGATTATATCATATCGTTATATCCTATAATTACATACTATGGTTATATCTTATAGTTATAGCGAGTTTGATTATATCATATAATTATATATTATGATTATATCTTATTGTTATATCCAATTTAGTTATATATCTTATGGTTATATCCTATAGTTATATACTATGGTTATATCTTATAGTTATATCTAATTTGGTTATATGATATCGTTATATCCTTTAATTATATGCTATGGTTATATCTTTTAGTTATATCCAATTTGATTATATCATATCGTTATATCATATAATTATATATTATGATTATATCTTATAGTTATATCCAATTTGGTTATATCTTATGGTTATATCCTATAGTTATATACTATGGTTATATCCCTTAGTTATATCTTATGGTTATATCCTTATAGTTATATCCAATTTGATTATATCATATCGTTATATCATATAATTGTATATTATGATTATATCTTATAGTTATATCCAATTTGGTTATATCTTATGGTTATATCCTATAGTTGTATATCCAATTTGGTTATATCTAATGGTTAAATCCTATAGTTATATACTATGGTTATATCTTATAGTTATATCCAATTTGATTATATCATATCGTTATATCATATAATTATATATTATGATTATATCTTATAGTTATATCCAATTTGGTTATATCTTATGGTTATATCCTATAGTTATATACTATGGTTATAACTTATAGTTATATCCAATTTGGTTATATCATATCGTTATATCCTATAGTTATATACTATGGTTATATCCTATAGTTATATGCAATTTGGTTATATCATATCGTTATATCTTATAATTATATACTATGGTTATATCTTATAGTTATATTCAATTTGATTATATCTTATGGTTATATCCTATAGTTATATACTATGGTTATATCTTATAGTTATATCCAATTGTTATATCACATCGTTATATCCTATAGTTATATCCGATGGTTATATCCTTTAGTTATATATTATGATTATATCCTATAGTTATATATTATGGTTATATCATATAGTTATATCCAATTTGGTTATATCTTATGGGTATATCCTATAATTATATACTATGGTTATATCGTATAGTTATATCCAATTTGGTTATATCATATCGTTATATCTTATAGTTATATACTTTGGTTATATCCTATATTATATTCTATAGTTATATACTATGGTTATATCATATAGTTATATACTATGATTTTATCTTATAGTTATATTCTATGGCTATATCATATATTATATCTTATAGTTATATCTAATTTGGTTATATTATATAGTTATATAATATAGTTATATCATATATTATATCATATAGTTATATACTATGGTTGAATTATATAGTTATATACTATGAGTATATAGTATAGTTATTTTCAATTTGGTTATATCCTTATAGTTATAGCCAATTTCGTTATATCCTTATAGTTATAAGATATAAACATAGTTATATGTGATTTTCGAGAGTAATAATATCAAACAATTAATATCAAACAAATTGATGGAGAAATGTATATGAATAAAAGTATATTGAAACCTCATGATACAAACAAATTTATTGCCATATAACCTTGATTATTTGATAACGTTTATTACTAGAGTTAAATATAGATTTTAAAAAATATGTTATTAACTTTGTTGCTTTCAGGAATTTTTTTTTTCTATGCCAGGATCTGGTGTACGCCAGATCGTGGTGTAGAAGCCCATTCCAAAAAATGCCCCCAACTCCATATCTCAAATAATCATATTCTATCTCTACGCAGGTATCTTGCGTACGCAAGATACATGCGTAGAGAAATTTTCTCCTCTACGCAGAAATCTGGCGTACGCCAGATACCTGCGTAGAGAAATGTGCAAAAGTTCAAAAAACGTAGTGCATATAGTGGAGGCGTTAAAAAAATAAAGAAGGAAATAATAAGAGAGAATTAAGAAGGTAAACTTGCTTCATTCATCTTGTCCACCTCATTCTTGAATACCGTCCATATGCAGGAATATCTTTGTTAAATATGTGATATTTTATTTTTAAAGACATGATTATCAACACTTAAGACATGAATATCATCACTTGATAAATTGAATGTCAGACTCAATTACATTAAAAAATACTCAAATATATGAATATCATCACCCCCAATTATATGAATATCTTCACCCAATTCATGAATATCACAAAACAATTCAAGATTATCGATAACCATCCGATTACATGAACACCATCACCTCCTTACACGAATATCACTACACAAAAGTGTGAATATCACTGTCTTATATCGTGAATATCATCTTTTTATCGACTTTTTTTCGAAGTTTTGATTCATGGAGGTTAACAATGGAGTTGTCGTGCCAGATTTGGGCTCAGACAGTAAGGCTGGTGCGGTCTAACATCTTTATATTCTTTTTCCTTCATATGAATATAAATCATATCAAAATGAAGATCAAATAAATTAGTGTGAATATCAATCAACCTCTAATGAACATCAAACAAATAATATATCAGATTAGTACTCCTATTTTATCGTAACACTTTATTTCATCTGAACCTAATATTATATATATTAGCATTCTAGCCTACTTTTAACAGTTGAATTATGGTATATTGTATTTGTCAATTTGTATCATATATCCTTTCTTGGTTACATGGTCGATTAATTTCGAACTAAACAAACTATTAAAATCATCTATAAAAAAAAAAGGATGAAAAATCAAATAGGTTTAAATAAGGATAATTATAAAAAGAATCTAGAGGAGTGGCACGTTATTCACACTACAAGTATATATATTTAGGTGATTGGGCGACAATCCCGCCGTTCTAGCGTTGATACATGGCATTATCACATGTTATTTTTATTTTTATATTATTTTTCTAATTCTTATTACTTTATGTTTTTAGTTATTTTATTTAATTTTTTCAGGCCAAATTTTTTTTCAGATCAATTTTTCTTCTTGGGCCAAATAATCTTTAAACACACATCACGTTATAATCAAATACACCTCACGTTATAATGAAATGCACAACACGTTAAAACCAAATGCATATCACGTTATAACCCAATGAAAATCACGTAATAACCAATGCACATTTGGTATAATCTAAATGCACATCTAGTTAAATACAAATGCACATTCAATCATATCCAATTGTACATCCTATAAGATCCATATACACATCATGTAAAACCAAATGCATATCACGTTATAACTAAATGCACATCGCATTATAACCAAATACACATTATGTTATAACCAAATGCACATCTAGTTATATACAAATGCAGATCCAACAAAATCCAAACGCACATAACATTATATCCAATTGTACATCGTGTTATAACAAAAAGCACTTCACGTTATAACCAAATTAATGCACATCAAGTTATAACCAACACATCTAGTTGTATACAAGGGCACATCATGTTATAACCAAATGCACATCATGTTATAACTAAATGCACATAACGTTACAACCAAATGCACATCATATTATAACCAAATGCATATAACGTTATAACCAAGTGCACATCATGTTATAATCAAATGCACATAATGTAACACCCCAAACCAGAGGTGTCACAGTGCCGTAGGCCCGAAGGTCTACAAGGCGATTTTAAGAAGGAGAAACCCAAAACGCTTCCAAATATACAAAAGTTATCAGCATAAAAAAAATCCTTGTTCAAGTTTGAAACAACATGTAAACCTTGTATCAAGTTCAGTGTATCAATTTATATCCAAAACAACAAGTAGTTAATACAACATTTTCAAATCCGATGCAAAGTTAAATCTTTAACTGTGAAGACGAATCTGTGATCAAGAACCCCCTTGCTGCTGCCGAACCCGCAGAGACTAGTTGACTGGTGGACCCGATACACCAGCCAACCACGAAAACATAAACCGAGGTTGGTTAGTCTAATGAAAGACTAGCAAAAATCATCAAGCAAAAACAGTAGAACACAGGAAAGAATTATCATACCATCCAACCAACGCCAAACAACAACACATCAAAATATATACTATTACTATCACATAACCATTACTTAACCATTCCTATCCAACTCTTTAATATGCTAGCCACATTCAATCCAATCTCAACCACACCACGAGAATATCGGATGAGACGATCCAATCCAACTTTCTTTTCTACTACTAACACGTCAATTAAAAACACTACGAAACATATACCTATACTACTACTAACACGTCAATTAATAACACTACGAAACATATACATATACTACTACTAACACGTAACCAGTGTTAATCAATTATATCAACTCACTACAGTACTACACATCCAAACCAACTTTCACCTCAGCGAAAACATAAGCGGGTGAGACGATCATCACCCTAAGCAATCTACTATGCATAGATAGACTAATGATGGGACAATCACCATCCGATTGTGGCCTTGAACCAACGGAGGTCACACCCTCACGTGGTCGGGTGAGGCGATCATCACCCCGGCCCAGCTATAAGGAGTAATGCCCTCCTACATAACTGAAACAAACAATCAAGGTTTAAGATGGGACGATCACCATCTAGTTGTGGCATTGAACCAACGGAGGTCACACCCTCACGTGGTCGGGTGAGGCGATCATCACCCTGGCCCTAGCCTTAAATCAACATAAGGTCACACCCTCACGTGGTCGGGTGAGGCAATCATCACCCTGGACCTGCTCTAAGGAGTCATGCCCTCCTTATAAATGAAACAACAATCAACCAATAATAACCAACAATCCAAAACTAGCTACAACCAACAACTACAACCAATCGGCAACCAACCACCACATAATGGTCCAACATAAATCAACAACAAACCAATAACCAAGCAACAATCAATATCCGACAATAAAAACAATAACCAAGCAACAGTCAATATCCGACAACAAAAACAATAACCAAGCAACAGTCAATATCCGACAACAAAAACAATAACCAACAAACAATCAATATCCAACACAAAACCAATAACCAAGCACACAACCAATATCCGCCAACAAACCAATAACCAACAAACAACCAATATCCACACATTCAACCATTTAATTCTACGCCTACAATTTTATATCAAATTAACGGACAAGTGCATAAATCATTACTGCAAATAATGATATACGAAATTAATTATTTTAGGAGATAGGTAAAAAGAAGGAGCAAGAATCATCTTGCCTTAAACTTATCGACACAACCCTAGAATTTCACCAACTTTGCCAACTAATCCCGAACGAACCTGCAACGACAAACCGAACAATTTCCTGCATTAAATCAACACATACCATGCCCTCACTTGCAACTCCCAAATCAGCCCCCAAATCAGTCCCCAATTCAGTCCAAAACTTCCAAAAATTGAAATCAAACACCCAACATATACATACCAACCCTTAGCTGAACAATTGAGGCTGACCAATTCCCTGCACATTCAAACCAAAACTGTCCAAAATCCAATTCAATTTTGCCCAAACGTTCAAATCTGTCACAACAGAATTTCAGCAGCAAATCCAGTCAACACATAAATTCAGCAGCAAATCTGGTGCCCCAAAAACCAGATTGAAGAAATCCCCACAATTACCTCGTCGGTGGCTCGCCTGTGTCGCCGGGACCGGGCTTCACGTCGCCGGAAAGTGCAGCCACCAGCAGCAGCTCTTGCGGCCTCGCTCGGCATCAGCTCACGGTCTGGCTCCTGCAGCTGGTTCGCGGCTTCGGACATCAGTGCCTCACGGCTTCCGACAGCAGCAGCTCACGGGATCTGGATCGTGGAGGAGAGGTGACAGTGGCGGTAGCAGCTGGGTTGAGCAGCTCTGCGGTGGTGCTCTCGTACGAAGGAGACAAGGGTTTTTATACCCAATTTATGCCTTTGCTGACTTTATACCCATTTTTCTATCTTTTTGCTGAATTAAATATAATAGGACTATTATAACTATATTAACATAACATGGGGTATTTCACATAATGTTATAATCAAATGCACATAATGTTATAACCAAATACACATTATGTTATAACCAAATGCACATCACGTTATAACTAAATGCACATCTAGTTATATACAAATGCACATTCAGTTATATCCAATTGCATATCCTACAAAATCCAAATGCACATCACGTTGGAAACGAAAGTTCACGGTTCATGGTTCTGGGAGGTTTTAGATGTTCATTTTTTCCGATTTTGAATTCGAAGAATTTAAAAGCAAATTAAAAAATATGACATCTCCGGTTTTGGCGCCGAAACATGGGGTTTTAGGCGCCGAAACCTTCGGTTCCACTCGGTTTGGTTAAAAAAAATTAAAAATTGTGAAACGGAAGTTTCGAATAGGAACCGGGCGTCAAAACCCCCGGTTCGAAACCTCCGGTTCAACCTTTTTTAATTATTTTTTAACAAAATCGAATCCAAATCTGGTAAAACCGGAAATTTATGCACGAAATCTCCGGTTCCGGTGCCAAAATCGGAGGCTTCACATTTGTTGATTTTTTTTTGTGTTAATTTTTGAAATTTTTAGAAACCGAAATCGGAACATTGGGATTTTCAAAACCTCCTGGAACCCAATTCCGGTTTAGGTTTTCATCTTTCCAAAACCAAAACCGTGAACCTCGGATTCCGGAACATGCCATGAATACACGCAAGCACGTTATATATATGCTGAATAGTGAAACTGTTGCACCATTATTTAGCATCGGTTGGTATAATTGTATGTCTTCACAAACTTGCACGTTCTCTGTATATCATTAAATCAATGTATTGTTAACTTATTTGATTAATGCTTTATATTTGACAAATATATTAAACTCTATTAGACGATTTTTTGTTGCAAGCAATGTTGATTTGAGGTACTAAATAACATTTTAAAATTGTCTAAGCCGTGTTTTTTTTATATACTGAACGTTTTGATATTGTAAGAAATTCATGACCCAACAAGTATGGGTTTGTGGGTATTTCGAACATCTTATTATGTGACAAATATGACATATCAGGTTTAATCAAGAAACTGTTGATTTGATAAGATTTGGTTACAACTAGAAGATATTATTCTCTATTATTTAAAGATATTATCTATTATTGATCAACTTTGATGGAAGATTGAGATCTTATCTTTAGAGGATTTCGGCCCCTCTCTCTGCATATAATAATAATCTGAAATTCATCATTAGGGTTATGTTAACGTAACACAACTAAAGCATAGGCTAAGAGAGAGAAGGTGAATTCTAATGTCTGCGTTTTGCTCCAACAGATTCTCATCCTCTTCGTCCTCTCACAATCACGATGTCTAACGGTATGTCTTTATGCATTTGTGATTAAGCGTATGATCAAAATCCTAAATCGTAATCATGTTAGGACTAATATTTACGAATTAATGTTAATAGTTTACATGTGGTATCAGACTTAGGTTAAGATCATATTCTTAGTTCGAAATCATAGCAGAATCACATCTATTATCATGTTTCCGCAATTATTTAGATTGATTTATGAATGATGTTATGTTTTGATTATGATTATGATTATTCATACTAGCATGTTATATTTCGTGAAACATTTCTGTATTTGGTCTCTGGTTTATAGATCTTGCATGATAGAAACCAAAATTAGGGTTTTTTTTTATCGAAATTAGGGTTTTTGCCGTAATTGTCGAAACTTGCTTTTTGTGTCGGAATTGGACGAAATTTTCACAGTTGATAGGAATCGATGAGATCTTTAAGATTTACACTATGCTGTAAACTTTTCTTATTTTAGCCAAATTCCATCGTTTAGACCCTCAAAAACCCGTTTTACTACTTTTCGGCTATAATCGTAATGCTAATTCATGATGATATAAAACTCGTTTGATGTTTCCGCGAATTGATTTTTTGTTCCTGGTGACATGTATAACCTAATGGAGTTAAAAAATATATTTATTTATTTTTTTGGAAAATTGATTATTTTAATGCCTTATATCATATATGTATAGTACCTACATAAATACATTCTGAACTATAATATTCATATTATAGTGTTTGTGTAATCACCACAGTGATAACAATTCAGTACATGTATATTGTATTTCATTATCGTATGACGTTCATATTATTGTTTGTAATCTGCCACAGTGGATTCAAAGTATGCCTTGAATGTTAGACTAAGTAAAATTATTGTTGGTTCAATTATTAGCATAATGTGTTACCCACAGGTAGACTATGCATCATAAGTAAAACAACCATTAAGGAGATGATTTAATTATGAGATTGAGCATATATAAGATATCCACAGATACCATACTTGTTTGATTATAGGTCTTAAGTCACTCGTTTATGTTTAAATCTTAGTCATGTACGCTATTTTTATAACTCAAAGTTTAATTGTTGTGAGATGGTTTCTATATTGCAGTTCCTCAACCTGCCCAACTTAACTCTTTTGTGAACTCAGTTCCTGAACTAGATGGGACTAATTATACCGAGTGGAAAGAACATGTTGAGTTTTACTTGGGTGTACTTGAGATAGATTCGGGATTGACTGTGGATAAGTCGGTTGATCTTACGGCTACGTCCACGGAGAATGAGAAACTTGCCCATAATGCATGGACTAAAGCCAATAAACTGTGCTTGAAGTTTCTGCGTTTAACCACTGCATCCAACATCAAATCTTCCATTCCTGACACTGAGACTCAAACCGCTTAGGAGTACTTACGGATAATCACTGAACGCTTTAAGCCTGGCGACAAAGCTGTTGCTGGGAAACTTATGACTGAACTAACCACTGCCTGTTATGATGGTACCAAGACCATGCAGCAACATGTACTTGACATGGCTAATCTGGCTGCAAAGTTGGCTAAATTGGGCATGAAAGTGGAAGATTCATTCCTAGTCCAGTTTATTCTCAACTCCCTGCCTCAACAGTATGGTCCTTTCCAGATGCACTATAACACGATTACGGAAACGTGGAATGTGAATCAATTGACCAATAAGTTGGTTCAAAAAGAGGCAAGGATTAAGCAACATAACAACCATGTTGCTAATGCAAATTACATGCATGGGAATGGGAATGGGAAGAACAAATTCGGAAAGAAAAATTGGAAGGACAGCAAGAATAGCTCCTCCAATTAGAATAGTTCCTCCAACCAGTCCAGTCAACCTGCACCAAAGAAAGCTAAGAAGAATGAGAATTGCCACTTTTGCAAGAAGGTTGGACACATTCAGAAGGACTGCATAAAGCGCAGAGAATGGTTCAAAAAGAAGGGTAAGCCTCTGGCTTTCGTATGTTTCGAATCAAATTTTGTAGAAGCACCTTCTAACACTTGGTGGATTGATTCTAGATCTAATGTTCATGTTTCAAACTCGATGCAGGGTGATCAGTGCTATTTTGTAGCACATTTCTAGGGATTATTACCACGTTTGAGGCACCATTTGGTGGGATTTTATGCACAATTGGAGATTATGGAGTTGGAGCAGAGAAGTGTGGTTTTGGTGGTCTGGAGGAGCTTATTGGAGACATCCAGAAGAAGAGAAATTGACCACATGAGGAGACAAGCAAGATCCATGAAGAAACCACGTGAGAAGGCGGTGAAGTGAAGAAACTGCGACCAAGCCGCGGGGAGCAGAAGGCCGCGGAAAGATTTTCGAAGGAGATGGGCGATAGTGAAGAGGCCGCGACCGCGGCCGAATTATCGGAAATTAATTATGCACTTCGAGAGCAAACCGCGACCGCAGCCAAAAGGCCGCGACCGCGGCCATCAGCGGGAGTCAGCCCGACGCGCTCCGAACTTCTGTTTTCTTTTTCTGTTTTCGTTGTTTTATTTAATTCCGAATATTAGTATTTTTCCATTTTAGGGATGAGGTTTGTGATCTTGGGCTTTAGGTTAACTTATTTAACCTAACTCTCACAGCCTCCATTCGAAATCCCATATGAACCCCGGATTATCGTATGTTCGGTATTCCGAGTTTTTCCCTTTCAACAATTATGTCTTTCAGTACTATGAGTAGCTAAGCACCCATTGCTTAGCCCGGCATGTGAAGCTTTTTCTATGGTTTGATTGCGAGGTTAATTCTCTATTTCCTATTTCCTTTGGGTTTATATCTTTCTTCTTGCACTTATTCATATGGATTGTTATTGATTTGACTAGACTGATCACCTAGTTAGGTTTAGTAATTATCTATTGCTAGGGTTTGGAATTGACCGGTCGGTGATTCCTTATCTAGAGTAGCATCCATAATTATCTAGGACTGGTAGGACTAGATTATTATGAAAGAAGATTGATTGCATGTTAAATTATTGCGGGTTGTGAGTATTTGACATGTATCCTGGTTTGATCCTATGCCCAATGCTATTATTGTTCTAAATCTTGATTGTTTCTTGTGCGTTCAATAATAAGAGTTGCTAGGACTGGTAGGACTAGTAACTATACAAGAATAGGGACAGGAATAAACAAAGGAAAGGAATAGAGAACCTAGGACCAATCTACCATAGGAAAAGTGGATCTTGTTTGGCTAAGTGTTTTTCCCACATTTGATTACACTATTTGCTTATTTGCTTTGTTTACTTTCTTGATTACAAAACCAACCAAAAACTCCCCCCTCTTGTTACTATTGCATGCGAACAACACATAGATTAATCCATTCCTCCATGTGGATTCGATCCTTACTTGCCCTAACTACTTGTTTAGGTTTGTCTAGGTTTATTTTGATTTAGTGGTATACGACAATCGCTTGTCAAAATTGGCGCCGTTGCCGGGGAGTGCAAGTGTTGATTTTTCTGTGTGTTTGTGTGTGTGTGTGTGTTCCTTTGGTGTGGATCTATCTTATGGTCCACACCCGTGCTACTAACTCCCCTCTACTTGGTGTTGATTCAGAGATTGAGAGGACTTTTTCCCAGGGTCGCAGAGTAAACCGTGCTTTGGTTTTTGATAATCCTGCGTTCGAGATGGCTGAAGAAGAACAGACGTTGAGGCAGTTGACTGCGCCCAACCTGCAACAGCAACCACTGGCTGTGCGGTTTCCTGAGTTGGCTGAGGGCATAAATTTCGAGTTGAAGTCTGGGTTAATCCACTTACCGCCCCACTTCCATGGGATGAGTGGTGAAGACCCCAATAAGCATCTTGCTGAGTTTCATTCGGTGTGTAGCAGTATGAAGCCGAAGAATGTGATTGAGGACCAGATTAAGCTGAGGGCCTTTCCTTTTTCACTGAAGGATGCGGCCAATGACTGGTTCTACTATCTCACTCCAGGGAGCATTGACACATGGGTCAAGATGGAGAAAGCCTTCCTGGAGAAGTACTTTTCGGCTACAAAACTGAACAGCCTGAAGCGAGCTATCAGCAACATCGAGCAGTAGTCTGGTGAATCGATCTACGAGTATTACGAGCGGTTCAAGAAGATGATATTCAGCTGCCCCTTCCACGGCTATTCTGAGCAGGACCTCGTACTTTATTTGTACGGTGGTCTTCTTGATGAAGAGAGAAGGATGGTGAACGCTGCTTGTGGAGGGAACATCTTCAACAAGACTCCTGCTGTAGCTTTTGAGACCTTCTTTGAGCTATCTGAGGGCTCAAGACAGTTCAGTAAAAGGGTGGGCGCCCAATCCGTGAAAGCTGCAGAGTCTCAGCCTAATTCTACTCTTCTTGCTGAAGTGGCTGAGATGAAGGAGATGATAAAAAGATGCATGATGAGAGGTGGCTTGCAGCAAGTCAAATCATGTGGGATATGCTATGAGAATACACATCCAACTGATGCATGTCCCACCCTGCAAGAACCAACTGCTGAGGTGAACGCTATTGGCGGATATGGCCCTCAAAGGCCAAAATATGACCCGTACTCCAGCACCTACAATCCCGAGTGGAGAGATCACCCAAATTTGAGGTACGGGAACCAACAGAACACTCATCAGGGGCAGGAGACCCAGGACTTTCAGCAGAGGCTCCCATAGTTTCTCCAGCGTCCGCAGCAGTACCAGCAGCCTGGGGGTCAGCAACAATTTAGAGCTCCTTATGAACAAAGACCCCAGGGCCAGAGTTCCAGTGTCTCTACATCCGCCGACGACCAGATAAAAGCTCTCAACCAAGGCATACTATTAATGTCAAATGCTATGGTCCAAACAAATAAAGAGATGGGAGCACATATCCAAGTGCTAGCAAATACGGTGGCCCAGAATCAGCAGGAACATAAATCCAGTATTCAAAACCTGGAGAAGCAGATAGGTCAACTGTCTATGGTGGTGAGCAGGCTAGAGGCTCATGCGTCGGGGAAACTACCCTCTCAAACGGTAGTCAACCCGAAGGAGAATGTGTGCGCCATGATGCTGAGAAGTGGTGCTGAGATAGAGGCCAGGAAGGCTGCTGAGAAGGAGGTCTAGGTGACCAAGGAGGAAAGCCACCAAGAAAACGAGGTCGAAGGCGAGTTCGGCAAGGGAGAGAAGGAGCCGCGACCGCGGCACGAAGGCCGCGACAGCGGCCTGTTCGCTGATGAAAATGTTGATTTATTCTCCCCCGAGGTCGAGAGCAAACCGCGATCGTGGAACGAAGGCAGAGACCGCGGCCTCTTCGCTGAGAAGTTTTCTGAAGTTCTGAAGCAACCGCGACCGTGGTCCCCAAACCGCGGCCGCGGCCAAGCCCCTGTGTACGTGGACGACTACGTACGACCTGATTTTCCTCCCCTCTTCTCCGAGAAGCCTCCCGCGCCATTCCTAGAGGCTCTAGCGGACACTAGGAAGCCTGCCAGAGATAAGGATATGTTCAACTGGGTGAGCAACTGCGAGGTAAATGTCCCTTTGCTTAAACTTTTGACTAGTGTCCCTCGTTATGCTAAATTTTTGAAGGAGATCTGCACACAAAAGAGGAAGCGCTCAGTGAAGGAGAAGAAGAAGGTGGTGGTGAGTGAGAACGTGTCCGCTATACTGCAAAAGCGGATACCCAAGAAGGCAGATGATCCAGGGATGTTCACCATTCCCTGCAAGATTGGAGGTACCCTGTTCGACAGGGCATTACTTGACTTGGGTGCCTCCATCAATGTGCTGCCACTCACTCACTACGAGTCCTTAGACGTGGGGCCACTTGAGAAGACGAGGATTATCATCCAGCTGGCGGACAATTCAATTGTCAATCCAAAGGGAATTCTGCAGGATGTGCTGGTACAGGTGGACCACTTAGTGTTCCCTGTAGACTTCTTCGTCATGGACACTGGGCAGGACAAGGATTCACATGTGATGCTGGGAAGGCCGTTTATGAACACGGCCAGTACAAAGATTGATGTGAGTAGCGGTTCACTCACAATGGAGTTTGATGGGGAGACGGTCAGGTTCAACATAGACGACCAGAAGAGACACCCTCCTGATGGGGACCCCGAGCGCTCATTGGAGGTGAGCGAACCAAGTTGAGGACGAGGAAGCGGTATGTCATGCCATGAAAATAACTAAGGCGTTGTCCGGGAGGCAACCCGAGGTATGTATTATTTTCTTTGCTTTTCTTTCTTTATTTTTGCATTAGTTTTGTTTGTT
Source organism: Rheum nobile (assembly GCA_027886185.1). Classification (NCBI taxonomy): domain Eukaryota; kingdom Viridiplantae; phylum Streptophyta; class Magnoliopsida; order Caryophyllales; family Polygonaceae; genus Rheum; species Rheum nobile. The sequence goes on along the minus strand of WOAB01000158.1, from coordinate 528,307 downwards.
TTTTCCTTGTTTTTGTTTTTGTTTCCGACTAACCTACAGGGAAGAGACCCATGCTTATTGAAGAAGGTAATTACCACCATTGTAAGTCTCTCTTGTCCTTGCACTAGTCAAACCCCCGGAAAAACCTTAAACGGGGGGCAAAAAAACAAAAAAAAAACAAAAAAAAGTTATACGAGTACGAGCTGTCCAGTATTACCATGGAGAGGGGTGCGCATGTTGCCAACGGAGTAAATTTTCGCTACACAATTTATTGGCAACGATGGCGGCCCCACAGTCGACAACCGCGAAGGAAGACCACTCATGTCCCACACCACGATCATATCTGGGCCCATTTTTTTGTGGTATTTGAAGGCCGTGCAACCCCGGCATCATTGTTTTACCATTACTCAACAAATGGTACATTTTGGTTGCACGGTAGGAGAAGATGCTGGAGTTGATGATGACACCCACCCAACACCAGCGACCGGTGCATATTATGCGGACCGCCAGCAACAACGGAAGTGTCCAAGCCAACTCGATGACATTTGTGAGCTTATTCCTTCTTTTCCCTATGCTTCTATTCTTTTGTCTTTCATTACATTGAGGACAATGCAATGTTTAAGCATGAGGGAAGGTTTTATATTTCTATGTCGCTGAGGAGAAAAAGAAAAAAGAAAAGAGCCACAAAATTTGAAAAAAGGCTAAAATTAAAATCCTGGGATAGGTCGAAAACCCGAAAGGGTGGCCTAGGTAATAAGCAGGTGGCTTGGACCAACATTAGGCTGGGGTAATAAGAGGTCAAGAGTGATGTGAGCATACTGTGAGCCCATCTATGAAAAATGAAATGAGTGACTTGGTGAAAACCCGAAAGGGCGCCTTGGCAAAATGAGCGAAAAGAAGAAGAGCGATTTCTAGGAATCCCTATTTTACTTGGCGAGGCGTCATAAGAAGAGGAGTCATAAGGAGGTTTCGGGTAGGTCACTCTGGAGGAATAAGAAGATAGATGGGAGATAGGATTAGAATTTTTTTCCACTCTATGGTGTTTGGGATAAGCTTAGGGGAAGTACTCTGCTTTCCTTTTAGCTTGACTGTGTGGGGTGTTGATTTGATGTTGTAGTTATTGTGCTGAGCTTATTTTGTATGGTTGCCTGGAGTTTATTGTTTGGTGTAATTCTTGGAGGTTGAGTTTTCTATGCTTCCTGAAGCCTTGGGGATTTGATTGGAGGAGTAGGTTTACTTTAGCTTACTCGAGGACGAGCAAGGTTTAAGCATGGGGGATTTGATCAGTGCTATTTTGTAGCACATTTCTAGGGATTATTACCAGGTTTGAGGCGCCATTTGGTGAGATTTTATGCACAATTGGAGATTATGGAGTTGGAGCAGAGAAGTGTGGTTTTGGTGGTCTAGAGGAGCTTATTGGAGACATCCAGAAGAAGAGAAATTGACCACCTGAGGAGACAAGCAAGATCCATGAAGAAACCACGTGAGAAGGCGGTGAAGTGAAGAAACCGCGACCAAGCCGCGGGGAGCAGAAGGCCGTGGCAAGATTTCCGAAGGAGATGGGCGATAGTGAAGAGGCCGCGCCCGCGGCCGAATTATCGGAAATTAATTATGCATTTCGAGAGCAAACCGCGACCGCAGCCAAAAGGCCGCGACCGCGACCATCAGCGGGAGTCAGCCCGACGCGCTCCGAACTTCTGTTTTCTTTTTCTGTTTTCGTTGTTTTATTTAATTCCGAATATTAGTATTTTTCCTTTTTAGGGATGAGGTTTGTGATCTTGTGCTTTAGGTTAACTTATTTAACCTAACTCTCACAGCCTCCATTCGAAATCCCATATGAACCCCGGATTATCGTATGTTCGGTATTCAGAGTTTTTCCCTTTCAACAATTATGTCTTTCAGTACTATGAGTAGCTAAGCACCCATTGCTTAGCCCGGCATGTGAAGCTTTTTCTATGGTTTGATTGCGAGGTTAATTCTCTATTTCCTATTTCCTTTGGGTTTATATCTTTCTTCTTGCACTTATTCATATGGATTGTTATTGATTTGACTAGACTGATCACCTAGTTAGGTTTAGTAATTATCTATTGCTAGGGTTTGGAATTGACCGGTCGGTGATTCCTTATCTAGAGTAGCATCCATAATTATCTAGGACTGGTAGGACTAGATTATTATGAAAGAAGATTGATTGCATGTTAAATTATTGCGGGTTGTGATTATTTGACATGTATCCTGGTTTGATCCTATGCCCAATGCTATTATTGTTCTAAATCTTGATTGTTTCTTGTGCGTTCAATAATAAGAGTTGCTAGGACTGGTAGGACTAGTAACTATACAAGAATAGGGACAGGAATAAACAAAGGAAAGGAATAGAGAGAACCTAGGACCAATCTACCATAGGAAAAGTGGATCTTGTTTGGCTAAGTGTTTTTCCCACATTTGATTACACTCTTTGCTTATTTGCTTTGTTTACTTTCTTGATTACAAAACCAACCAAAAACTCCCCCCTCTTGTTACTATTGCATGCGAACAACACATAGATTAATCCCTTCCTCCCTGTGGATTCGATCCTTACTTGCCCTAACTACTTGTTTAGGTTTGTCTAGGTTTATTTTGATTTAGTGGTATACGACAATCGCTTGTCACAGGGATTCCTTACAACCCGGAACATAAGTCCAAATGAAGCCTACCTTTACATGGGAAATAGGATGAAAGCCCCAGTAGAAGCCATTGGAACTTTTCGTTTAGTATTAAGCACTGGTTTTCATTTAGATTTAGAGAACACTCTTTATGTTCCTACAATTTCTCGTAATTTGATTTCCTTGTGTAAACTTGATATTAATGGTTTCTCTCAATATACTGGTGATGGACGTTTCAGTTTGTTTAAGAATAATGGCTTAGTAGGTTTAGGAATTTTAGTTAATGGTTTATATCAACTTACTCTTGATAGTTCCTTTTCTGAATCTCTTAATGTGACTTTGCATCCTAAAGTGGGTTTGAAACGTAGTAGGACAAGTGAGAGTTTTTCATTCTTGTGGCATAAAAGGCTGGGTCATATATCCAGAGAAAGAGTTAACTTATTAGTGAAAGAAGACATGCTTCCGAGTCTTGATTTTACTGATTTTGAGGTTTGTATAGATTGCATTAAGGGTAAGCAAACTAAACATACCAAGAAGGGTGCCACAAGAAGTACTGAACTGCTTGAAATTATACATACAGACATATGCGGACCTTTCAATTTTCCATCTTTTGGTGGAGAAAAATATTTCATTACCTCCATTGATGATTATTCACGTTACTATTATCTTTACCTTTTGCATGATAAATCTCAATCTGTGAATGTTGTAGAATCCTACATAACTGAGGTTGAGATACAATTAGGTAAGAAGGTGAAAATCATTAGGTCTAATAGAGGTGGTGAATATTATGAAAAGTATGATGAGTCAGGACAACGCCCTGGTCCTTTTGCTAAGCTCCTTGAAAAATTAGGGATTGTTCCTCAGTACACAATGCTTGGTTCGCCATGGATGAATGGTGTTGCTGAGAGACGTAATCGTACACTTTTAGAGGTGGTTAGGAGTATGATGAGTAATTCCAACTTACCCATATCGTTGTGGATGCATGCCCTTATGACTGCTATGTATATCTTGAACCGGGTTCCCATTAAAGTTGTTCCTAAGACACCTTTTGAGATGTGGAAAGGATGGAAACCCAGTTTAAGACATTTATGTGTATGGGGATGCCCAACAGAGGCACGCATTTATAGTCCACATGAAAAGAAACTCGATCAAAAAACCATTAGTGGGTTTTTTATCGGGTACCCAGAAAGATCAAAAGGGTTTAGGTTTTACTGTCCTAATCATAGCACCAGAATTGTAGAAACCGGTAATGCTAAATTCCTTGAGAATGGCAAAGTCAGTGGGAGTGATAAAGTAAGAGAAGTGGTCATTAGAGAAATTCGGGCACCAATACCAATTCCTTTGCCTAGGATTTCGACTGACATTGTTCTACCTAACGTTGTTGGTCCAACCAACAGTGTAGAACCAATTGTCCATGACCATGCACTCCATCATGGGCCTGTTGCCATTGAACCGAGTGTAAGTGCATCACCTGAAGTAGGATTAAGGAGGTCTACAAGACCTTGAAGACCAGCTATTTCAGATGACTATATGTTATACTTGCAAGAATGTGAATTTAATATGGGATTGGAAAAAGATCCGGCTACGTATTCACAAGCCATGAAAAGTGAAGATTCTGATAAATGGATTGATGCCATGTTTGATGAGATGAAATCTATGGCTACAAGCAAACTTTGGGAGTTAGTTGATTTACCAGAAGGACATAAGAAAGTCGGTTGTAAGTGGGTCTATAAGACCAAACCTAACTCTCTTGGTAAAATCGAACGACATAAAGCTAGACTTGTAGCTAAAGGGTTCCATCAAGAAAAGGGCACTGCTTATAATGAGACCTTCTCTCCAGTTTCAAAGAAGGATTCTCTACGAATCATTATGGCTTTAGTAGCTCATTTTGACTTAGAGTTACATCAAATGGATGTGAAAACGGCTTTTCTGAATGGGAGTTTAAAAGAAGAAGTCTATATGGCTCAGCCAGAAGGCTTCATTACAGATGGAAAGGAAAACAAGGTCTGTTTGTTGAAGAGATCGATATATGGATTAAAGCAAGCTTCTCGACAATGGTATCTTAAGTTTCATGATACCATTACCACCTTTGGGTTCACCGAAAACATGGTTGATCATTGTATATACCTGAAGATCAGTGGGAGTAAGTTTGCATTTTGGTTCTATATGTTGATGATATCTTGATAGCAAGTAGTGACCTTGGTTTATTACGGGAAACCAATGACTTTCTTTTTCAGAACTTTGAAATGAAAGATATGGGAGATGCTTCTTATGTTATTGGGATAGAAATATTATGTGACAGGCCACGTAGGATTTTAGGATTGTCTCAGAATGCATATATCACAAAAGTTTTGGGAAATTTTGGCATGGCGTCATGTGATCCTAATGTTGTTTCGATTCAGAAAGGGGACAAGTTCAGCTTAAGTTAATGTTCTCAAACTGAGTTAGAACGTGATCGAATGAAAGACTATCCTTATGCGTCTCTTGTTGGAAGTTTGGGGTATGCACATGTTTGCACTAGACCAGACATCATTTTTGCAGTTGGCATGTTGGGTCGCTATCAAAGCAATCCAGGCATTGATCATTGGAGAGCTGCAAAGAAAATGTTGAGATACTTACAAGGAACGAAGAAACTTATGCTCACATTTAGGCGTACTGATCACCTTGAGGTGGTTGGGTACACGGATTCAGACTTTGGTGGATGTGTGGACACTAGGAAAAGCACTTTTGGTTATGTGTTAATGTTAGCTGGAGGTGTTGTTTCATGGAGAAGTGCCAAGCAGTCCATCATTGCATCATCCACTATGGAGGTCGAGTTTGTAGCATGCTTTGAGGCTACAATTCACGCATTATGGTTATGGAATTTTCTTTCAGGGCTTACAGTCATGGATTCTATTGCTAGGCCGCTGAAAATTTATTGTGATAACACCGCAGCAGTATTCTTTTCGAAGAATGATAAGTACTCTAAGGGTATAAAGCACATGGAGATGAGATACTTATCAGTCAAGGAAGAAGTTCGGGAGAAAAGAGTGTCCATTGAGCACATCAACATTCGTGCTAATATAGCAGATCCATTAACTAAGGGGTTACCACCTAAGACATTTAAGCAGCATGCTGATACAATGGGTCTTGAGGGTGATCAATAGTGTAGCTTTTCTTATTTATGAATTTATGGATTGCTAAGTGCTTTTGTTATGACACTGTTTTTGAGTATTCATTATTGAAGCGTCTGAAATTTTTTGTTTCATATTACGGATCATTTATGTACATATTAAAATAATGCATGATAACAGAACTAATCTTTCTTCAAGACATTAATGGGGACCATTATGATTACTTCTAAAATACAGACTTAGTTGTTTTGATTGTCGGTTAGTGGTACATGGAAGGGACTATGTTCTTTAATTAATGTAGAACCGCTATGACTCTAACTAATGATTCAGATCAACTGAGGGTAATTAAGATAAACTTGTTAAGTATATCATTTCAGCATTTATGTGCGCCTTATGTTTGTTCCTATATGACCATTAAAGCATTTGTCATATGGACCAAGTAGGAGAATGTAAGAAATTCATGACCCAACAAGTATGGGCTTGTGGGTATTTCGAACATCTCATTATGTGGCCCATATGACATATCAGGTTTAATTAAGGAACTGCTGATTTGATAAGATTTGGTTACAACTAGAAGATATTATTCTCTATTATTTAAATATATTATCTATTATTGATCAACTTTGATGGAAGATTGAGATCTTATCTTTAGAGGATTTCGGCCCATCTCTCTGCCTATAATAATAATAATCTGAAATTCATCATTAGGGTTATGTTAATGTAACACAACTAAAGCATAGGCTAAGAGAGAGAAGGCAAATTCCAAGGTCTGCGTTTTGCTCCAACAGATTCTCATCCTCTTCGTCCTCTCACAATCACGATGTCTAACGGTATGTCTTTATGCCTTTGTGATTAAGCGTATGATCAAGATCCTAAATCATAATCATGTTAGGATTAATATTTACGAATTAATATTAATAGTTTACAGATATAACTTCTCAATGTTCTCATGTATAATTTGCGTTTGATTATGTATAACTTACCCTCTGGAATATTAGTCAACTTCTTTATTACTAGGTTGATGCTTCAAACAAACTTATAATAAGGATAAATACAATATGCGATCGTGATCATAAGTAATTAGTTTATTGCTACCAATATTAACATACATACAGACTACATAGTGAGAAGACCAATCTTATATATTTGTAAACAAGTATCTATTATGAAAAAAACAAGTTCAGTTTTTTAATTATTATATGTCCTCGTGGCTTGCACGAGTTTGGCTAATAAAATTTAATGTTAAAATATTTTTAAATACTTACAAAAATTAATATGGTCAATTGTAAGCTTAATCTCTTGAAAGATATGGTGACAAGGTTTTTATATGATTAGAATTGAAAGTATATACGTGATTTGTATATAAAAATGAAAAATAAATTAGAAATTTTACACAAATAATATTCAATAATTAAATAAGAAAACATAGAAGTGTACATTAATTATGTATAATTAATTAAAAGGAAAAAATGGTTAAATTATATCACATATTTCTTTCAAATATTTTTGATATGTATAACCAGTCTTGCATCATTAATCATTTATTACCAGTTATGTTCAATTCTATGTTACCTATTATAAAAAAATAAGTATTAAAACTTTAAGAAGTAATGTAACTATTAAGGTATAAATATATTATATATAATTTTATTTATAAATAAGAAGAAACTAATAAGATATAAATAATCTTTGACATGATACTATTAGTACAATTAAGGTAAGTATATTCGGAAAAAATTAAGTAGATAAGAAATAGAATATGTTAATATCAAAATTATGGAAGGATAATATTGTAACTGGACATTGAAATTTGCCTACGTCACATAGTTGATAGGGGACACATATGAGAGATAATTAGGGTTGTTGATATCCTTGGTTTTAATGGTAATAACCATTCATCTAATATGGTTACTAAGTGTTTCAGGATTAAACAAGAACGTCACAAAGAATACACGGTAGTGTGTTTACGAGGTGGGAACACTGAGTTCACCAAACGATTTGTTACCTCTGAAGGAACAACATTGCCTTTCACAACAACAACTGCAATTATCATAACAGAAAGGTTGTGAAACATCAAAGATTTCTCCATGAAGAATTTGTGGTTGGAATCGACAAGCATGAACGACTGCACAAAATTGGAAGATTTGGAGAGATAATATGTATCTTACCCTTTTAGATTTATTTTAGGAGAATTTTCCTTTGATAAACCTTTTGGTTAAGATATTATCTTATTGGGTCAAATGATATCTTCTTGTTACTGGAAAGTATGTAGAAGATATTATCTGATACTAGGATCTTCTACTTGTATTAATATGAATGATTAGTTCATTTTCAAAGGTACGAACTCATAGCATTTCATTGAGAGAGAAAAGAAGTGAAGGAGTCTATGAGTCTTAGAGATTGAGTTTGTGTTCTTCGTTCTAGAAGAGATTCAAAACTACGTGGGAAGTCTAGGATTTGAAGTCCGAGCTACAAGTGTAACCGACCAAGAAATTAATAAGACAAGTAGACCTCTTCAAAATCATCTCAAGCGAGAAGTTTAAAGGTAGTGGTTTTTCCTTGATTAGTTATTTGACTAAATGGGGTTTTTACTCTAAATCATGAGTTCTCTTAATATTATTTCCCGCTTAAATATTCCGTTACACCTTATGTAGGAACAAAGCATTTGTTCACTCAGACGAAACACTAGCGATCCAACAATTGGTATCAGAGCCTAGTCTCTAGATTGTGTTCGTTAAGTCTTTGCAGGAAATATGTCTTCAAGCAATGCAATCAATGATTCATTTTGGAAACCTTTAACTCTGAGGTTTGGAGAATATGATTGGTGGGTCAAACAGAGCAAATCCCGCATTTGCTCCCTCAATGGTCAGATCTGGAAAATCATCAAAGTCAGTCCTATACCTATTCTTGATGAAAAGGACGCGATACAAGCTAAAGCAAGGGCTGACTATGATGATACTGACTGGAAGAGGTTGGAGAAGAATAGCATGGCCAACAAATTCTTCATATGGCTTTGCTCCCTGTTGATATCTAGAAAGTCATCTGCTACAAAACGACCAAGGAAATCTGGGATGCTCTTAAACGTCTTCATGAAGGAAATGAGGATGTCAAGAAAAATTGAAACCTTGTCCTAATGAAGGAATATGACTTCATTTCCCAAGGAAAAGATGAACACATTCAAGACTTCTACTCCCGCTTCCAAGGAGTAGTTGGTCAACTGGAATTGCTTGGTGAAAAGCTTCATGACTGGAAACTTACTCATCACTTCATGCAAGGTCTCAATCCTTAATGGGACGCTATTGCTTTGGCTCTCTACGCTCAAACTGACATGAAAACTCTCACCATGGAAGAAGTTGTTGCTAAATTGGAGAGCAACACATCAATACAAAATTCCAAAATGATTTGAAGAGGAACAAAGAAAGCTCAAAGCATTTCCTTGAAGGTTGAAAAAGCCTTCGATTTGTCTCAAACCGAAGATGAGGATGAAGACGAAGATGAAGATGTTGCTCTCATTACTAGAGAAATGAAGAGAATATGGTCTCGAAGAAAAGGTATGCATCGTTCCACCGAAAGGAACAAAGATCTGAAAGATGTTGTATGCTATCATTTCCAAAACAAGGGACACTTCGCCAAAAACTGCTTCAAGAATAAGACAGGGCTCCTTCCAGTCCGTGAAGAAAAACAAGCAATGGTGGCAACTTGGGGAGACTCTAACGCGGAAGATGAGGAATCTGCTCAATCAAGGGATGTTTGCTTGATGGACATTGAGAGTCCTTATGACTCAAAAGAATGTAACTCTTCCTTAAGCATGCTTTGTCTCATGGACGAAGGTAGTTCAAACGACTCTTGAGGTAATCGAATTTGAACTCATTTTAAATCTGAAAAGCAAGTCTAAGGAACAATTGATTTTTATCATAAAAAAACTTACTCATGAAAATAGTCGTTTCAGTGAGCAACTCGAGGAAAAGGATGACACGATCTCAAATTTGATTGATGAAAACAATGGTTGGGCTGGGTAAGTGACCAATCTAGAGAAAGTTTCATCCTTTTCCTCTAGTACTTGTGGAGAATATCCCAAGCTCAATGTGAAGATTATTTCCTTGGAAGTCTTTGTTTCCTCGTTGGAATCTGAATCCTTAATCCTAATCCTGAGCAACGCTGAGTTATCTAGTGATTTGTCAGATATCAATGAGGAACAAAAAAAGAAGGCAGAACGTATTGAGTTTATTGCATCCAAAAATGAAGAAGGGAAAGGGAAGAAATGTGTGCCTCACTTTGGCATTGGATACCAAGCTATGACTTTGTTGATGACATCTAGGTGTTAAGTCCCAAAGCCAAATGAAAACAATCTTTCCAAGAGAGTTGTGAAAGTTCCTCTCAAGGGAACAATCATGACTCTTTGAAGAAGGACTGTGCGAATTTGGCTGAAGAGAACAAACCCTGGTATCATGGACAAAAGGCTCACTCTATCTAGCTAAAGCAAGCACAGAACTGTAAGCCCAATCACATTGATTTTCAATCAAGGATCGCAAATAAACCGATTTGGCCAGAACAAAGCAAGTATGTGGATCTAAAATGTCATAGTGTTTATTGGTAATGCATTCATGCAGGTCACTACAAACAAGAGTGCCTTCTGAAAAGGCACAATGAGGAAATTGCTCGTATTGCTAGAGAAAATCAAAATGAAAATCCTGTTCAGATTAAATATGTTGCTCCCAAACCTAGAAGGCCTAAGCTTGTGTGGGTTCGTAACAACTAATCGTTTCAATACAGGATGAAGTGAGGAAATGTTCCTGATACTTAGTGCATACTCAAGTCATATGGGAACAAAAGATGGTTCACCTCACTTCAACAAGCCTCCGGAGGTTCCATAACCTTTGGAAGCAAGAGTAAGGGAGAAGTATGTGGTCTTGGAAAGGTAAGACTTTCTAAACGCGTAACTGTGGATAATGTGACTCTTGTAAATAATCTCAAGTTTGATCTCTTCAGTGTTGCTCAACTTTATCAAAATAGGAAGAATAGGGTTGTTTTTACTACTGATGAATGCCAAGTTTAGTGTGTAAGCACAAGCAAAATTTTGCTGAAAGGGATATGTGAGAACAATATTTACAAGGTTAATCCCTTATTTATCCCTAAGAAGGAACTCTGCTTGTCGTGTATCGCTGAGACAACATATATGTGGCACAAGCAGTTTGGACATGCGAGTTTCCAACTTCTTTCCAAACTTCATCAATAAGAATTGGTAAACGGTCTTGCCAAGATCAAAATGACAAGCAATGAAGTTTGCGATGCTCGTGTTAAAGGAAAACAGGTAAGGTCCTCATTCAAATCCAAGAAGGAGGTAAGCACTACTCGACCTTTGGAATTAATCCACATGGATCATTGCGGGCCTATGCGTACAAAGAGCCGTGGGGGAAATCTGTTTGTCTTTTTTATTATTGATGATTTCTCCAGGTATACGTGGACCTTCGTCCTATCCTCCAAGGATGAAGTATTTGCAGAGTTTGTGACTTGGCTGAAATATGTTGAGAAGAAATTAGAAAAAACTCTCGGTGTCATTCAGACTGATCATGGGACAAATTTGAGAACTCTTAATTTCTATCCCTCTTCCGGAACAATGGCAGAAGTCACAACTTCTCAGCTCCCAGAACTCTGCAATAAAATGATGTTGTGGAGAGGAAGAACATGACTTTGGAGGACATGACGGGCACACTGCTAATTGCAAGTGGTCTTCCTAGAAATTTTTGGGCTAAGGCTTTTAATGCTGCCTATTATGTGTTGAACATGGCAACTATTTGCTCACTGCTGAACAAGACTCCTTATGAGCTTTTAAGGGGAAGAAAGCCTAATGTCGCCCATCTGCGGACATTTGGATGCAAGTGCTTTGTCCACAACAACGGAAAAGATTCTCTTGGAAAGTTTGATCCTAGAAGTGATGAAGGAACCTTTGTAGGATATTCTCTCCATAACAAAGCCTACAAAGTATTCAACAAGAGAACAAGAAAGGTAGATGAAAGAATTCATGTTATTTTTAATGAATCTGTTATGGCTAGTAATCTTGTGTAGGAACAAAGGAAGGATATGTCTCTGAGTGTTGATTCTCCGAAAAATGACGACTTTCATCTTCTAGGAAGCAATGCCAAGGAATACGTGGCAAATGAGGACATCAACAACACGACCTCAAGTCGTGAAAGCCACGACTCCTCCTCCGATTCCTCAAATCTTAGGGATCATGACTCTGATGGTGAAATAGAGTCCCATGTAGAAGCTCTGATGTCTTCTTCACCTTTTATCCCGCCGGAGGAATAAAGTCCTAGTCCTAATGCTGAAGGAACTGCTGACGATAGCCTAGATTCCGGTGGTGCTAGCTCCAATAATTTTGATCTCACTACCTTTCAAGTATGGAACTACCACCAAAAGAAAAATCATCCAGTGGATCAAATTCTCACAGATTTTCGAAAGGGAACTTGTTCACGCTTTTCTCTACATAATTTATGTGCTTTCAATGCCTTTCTCTCTTTGCAAGAACCTAAAATTGTAGGTGAAGCACTGAAGGATCCAAACTGGATACGTGCCATATAAGAAGAACTCGATCAATTTAAAAGGAACAAGGTTTTGCGACTTGTCCCTCGTCCAGGGAACATAACTGTGATAGGAACCAAATGGGTGTTCAGAAAAAAACTTGATGATTAGGGACAAGTTACAAGGAACAAAGCAAGGCTGGTGGTCAAGGGGTACAATCAGCAGGAGGGGATTTACTATGATGAGACATTTGCTCATGTTGCTCGCTTGAAGGCTATTCGGTTACTCATTGCCTACTCTACCTTTCAAGGTTTCAAGCTGCAATAAGTGGATGTGAAGAGTACCTTCTTGAATGGAGTTCTCAAGGAGGAAGTCTATGTAGAGCAAACCCCTGGTTTTGAAGATTCTTCTCAACCGAATCATGTTTATATCCTTGACAAGGCACTGTATGGTTTTAAGCAGGCTCTCAGGGCCTGGTATGATAAACTAGCACAGTTTCTCTTATCACATGGATATGTTCGTAGGAAGGTTGATAAGACGACGTCCTACTAAAGGAAGGAAATCACACTCTGGTAGTGCATTTCTATGTTGATGACATCATATTCGGATCTACAGATGACAAATTGGTCAAACAATTCTCAAGTCTTATGACCAGTGAATTTGAAATAAGCATGGTTAGGGAACTGAAGTTCTTCTCAAGTCTTCAGGTCTCATAGGGTGATAATGGAACAAGGGTTTATCAACAAAAGTATATCAGAGAATGTATCAAGAAGTTTGGAATGATGGATGCAAAACCATTCTCAACTCCTATATCTCCAAACAATCCGATGGGAAATGATGAACATGAAAGATGAGTTGACCCAACACTCTATCGAGAAAACCATAGGTTCGCTTCTCTATCTTACTGCTAGTAGACATAACATTATGTATAGTGTGTGTTTGTGTGCTCGATTTCAAGCTGGTACCAAAGAGACACACCTCAAAGCAGTTAAGAGGATATTGAGATACTTGAAGGGAACATATGACTGACCAACCGTTCATTTTCCTTGCATGGTTAGCTGGTGTCATACGTCCTATACTGCACATTAGGTCTTTCTTCCAAGAGTGGAGAAACAGGATACCGACATTGAAGGCAACTGTTGTTTTATGATTTTGTTTACAATAAGGTTGAGGATCCTGAAGTTAGATTTTAGGTTTATAACCTATTATGTAATTTTAGTCTTTTAATTAAGTGTTTTGCTACTATCTTTGATATTTATCTAGTTATGGTTTTTCCTCAACGTTGATTATAAGACATTTTTGGATTAATTTATAATTGTTTCGTATTATTTGGTAGTTGCGATCAATACTGTAAGCCTTGGGTGATTTCGGATATGCAATCTGAGGTCACTGGTGGTAATATTCCTAAGATAATTTAGGGGTGTTACAGTGGGACAGTTGAGTTATGGCATAAAAACTCCTGAAAGTTGAAAGTCTAGTGTCATCGTTTGAAGCATGTTGTCACCCCTGATCCGATCAAGTAGGGTATCACTGACCCTCCCGATCCGAGTACTTGAAAGTGGTGGAAGGTCAAGCTAATGAACCGAAACAAGCGCTGCTTGGAAGACAACCCAAGACCTTTGATGTGAGTTTCTTTCGCTTTTGTTATTTTTTTTTTCTACATTGGGACAATGTAGGGTTTAGCATGGGATGCAATTCACATGTAGACTTGCATTTTCATATTAGTTGATCCTACATTTAGTTGCATTTTGTTTTTTTCTTTTGTCACAATGCATTTTTCATTCTTATGATCATGTTTTCATGCATTGCACACTCACATTTTAGATGTTGGATTTGATTCCCTTGTTTAGGGTGCATTTGGATTCCTCAAATAATGCATTATCTTGCATTAAATTGATGATTTAATGCATATATTTTAATACATTCTCTGGTGGAATCCAAACGCACCCTTAATATGTTGCTTGTTTTTCTTATGATGCATGCATGTTTTTGTTGTTGATATTGCAATAGCATTTTGTGCATGATTATGAGATTTTAAACTTTTGGCAATTGGCTTGAGCATGTAACTTTTGAATGAGATTAGTTAGAACTGAAACTCTAGATAATACGTCGGTGAGCTTTTGTGCCTTTTTTAGGACTATAAGTGTATGAGTCCTCTTGTTCTCATTGTGTGTGACTCTCTCTTTCCTTGCTAACTCTATAACTTACAGTAGAACTTTTTTTAAGGATGCGCTTATCGCTTATGTACATGACATTAATATGATTAAGGCATTGTTTATATTAGCCCATTATCCTTGACCACTTATATATGTTTTTCTCTACTTGAAGACCCTTTGTACCTTAATTCCCTTTTCTTTGGAAGCTCCACAAAAACATACATAGCCAATATATTCCTCCTACCCTCCGTGGATTAGGATTGTTGATTTGTTTTGTTAGAGTGGATTTGTGACAAGCTTGGGGGAGGTCGCATATGTTAGTAGTTGGATGTGATTTTTGTATTGTGTCTCCTTCCTTCTTCTCCTCATCCTTGTCCTCCTTATCCTCCTTCTCTTTCTCCTTCTTCTCCTTATCCTTCTCCTTCTTCTCCTACGTCTCCTTCTTGTCCTCCTTCTTCTCCTTCTCCTCCTCCTCCTCCTCCTTCTTCTTCTAAAAAAATAATGAAAAGAAAGAAAAAATAAAGAAGCAAAAGAAGAAAACAAAGAAGAGAAATGAGACAATTTAGAATAAAAAGGGTTTAATTTGTTGTATGGGTGTGAAGGACGAATTTTAGAATGTGGAATTCTTTAAGCTTGGTGTCATCTTGGTGAACTCTTTTCCCCCCGATTTAGCACAACATAGCCTAAATATATCCCTACTTTACTCTTATACCTTGGCCCCCATTACAACCTCATAAAAACCTTATGATTTTTGTTATCTACATAGTCTCTAGTAGTGGAGATTTAAGACACTATTGCAAGCCTATGGTAATTTAGCATGCGAAGTAGAGAATTGAGAAAAATACAAACCCAAACACATGAGTTGGAGTGACTTTCTTTCTTTATCCTTGTGATGTTTGGAGTAGAGGAACTAACTATATTTTTGTCATTAGTTGTAAAATATGTTATGATTGCACTTGCCTTATGTTTGGATTTTCATAGTCACTACTCATTTGTCTCTTGAGTAAAAACAACCTTAGCATGTTTTGTGGATTCATTGGTTATGTCCTTGCTTGAGGACAAGCAAAGGTTAAGCTCGGGGGAATTTGATAACATCCATTTCATATATGTTTAGGACATGCATTTAAGCTTTAGTTTAGGCTTTTTCACATTTGTTATCATGCATTTATAACTAGTTGCATCATTTTCTTTATTATGGATGTCTACACTAGTTAATTGTGTGTTTCCGGTGAAATGATGGACATTGGAGTCGTCTCTCATGAGCAATAGTGGTGTGGACGTGAATGGTGGAACTATCTGGACTTGATCGAGATATGTACGTGCCAAGAAGAAGATTGCACGGACTGTGGAGTTGATGCAGATACAAAGGAATTCCATGCTCGGGCCTCAGTAGAAGTGCACCGGGTGTTGACAGTTCGTGCATACTATGTGCACGGACCGTGCATTGGCCTCAGTAGAAGTGTATCGGGTGTTGAAAATTTGTGCACACTATGTGCACGTACCGTACCTTTGCCTCAAGAGAAGTGCATCGGGTGTTGACAATCCGTGCACATGCCATTTGACTCTGGATTGTTGGGCTTCGGCCCATGACTATTTTTAGATGGTTTATATACTCTTTTGTAGGCGTTTTTTCGGACCTCTCTTTGGCTCTCTTCTACGTTTGAGATTGTCGTTCTAGCCTGAGGGTGTTTCTAGAGTTCTTTTGAAGATTTCTAAAGATTGCAGATTGTTCCCTGAATTTGATCAAGTATTTTTCTTCTTCTAATCTATATGATGTTTCTGATTGTCTCTCCAGGCATGTCTAGCTAAATCCATATTTCTAGGGTTAGGGTGATTCCAACAATGTGTAGGTAGACTTGGATATGATATTTTCTTGAATTGTAACCCTAAAACTTTGTTTGATTCCATTATATAGTTCTTAATGCAATTGATGAAAGTTGATTAGATTTTTATTAGGTTTGAGACCAACAGGAGATGACCTTAATAGATAATTCAAATAGGGTATGAAACCAACACGAGATTATTCCTATCAGACTACTATGAATTGAACCGGATTTTATTTATGCGACAACAACTTAATTACTCTTGTGGACTACTAAGCTATCATAAAATACCTAGGTTTATCTGGACTTAGTGGAACGCGACAACTAATGTTAACCATGTTTATCCCGAGATTTTAAGTGCTCAAGGGGTCTAGATTTGATTAGCTCTACACGACATTGATTGTTGCTTGTAATTTAGGCACGTCTATTATCATTAGAAAGGAGTTAGTAGATATTTTAGATAGATTACCTTTAGACAAGTTCAGGTAATTTTCAGACAGATATCTAGTAAGTTTACCAAGACATTGTTGTGGAGATCCCTAGTCATAGAATCTTCCTTCCATTGATTACAATCATCTTTTGCAATTTGTTTCTTGTTTAGTAGTTATTAGTTCAACAAAACTCCATTCTTTTGGCTTAGCTTATCAGTTTAAGTTACAATAGATACTACATAGTCCTCGTGAGAACGATACTTGAAAAGCTATAACTGACACTATACGTTTGTGCGTAGGTTTTTTGTCCTATTAGTCACGTAGTGTCAAAGATTTCTTCACATAGATTAGGACATCCAACTCTGCCTTATCTTTAGGAAAGTTAATATAGTCGTTGACTCCCTTGCTAGCTTAGTTTTTTCCTTTCCTAATGGTAAGCATATGTTAGTTAACTCGTCTATGGATGTTGTTTCTTTTCTATTAGACGATGTTAGGGGTATGGCTACTCTGCATTTGATCCCTAACTAGCCTTTTTCCTATTGATGATATCACCCAACTCTCAAGAGTGTCGTCTCTTTGACACAAAAAAATACATTTCAATCAATAAATAATATTATAATTAACTAAATTCATTTTCTTTTTATTACCACTTTCATAAATTAAAGTCAAATCGGGGCTAAAAAGAAAGAAAAAAAGATACCAAAGAACCATGAGTGTCATAGTCATGCCAATTTTGATATTTATTTTTTATTAGACGATGTTTCGAGAAAAAAAAAATTAAGGCGTTTTAGTTATATTGTAATATCGTCAAAGGTCAGCCTAAACGGCTAAACCTACTTCGTATTCCATTTTGGTTCTTATTATCAATTTGGGTTCATTCCATTTTTATGTGGGTTACGTAATTACTTACGTTACGTTCCAAATGTTTCGGAAAGGAAAAAAGAAATTAAAATTGGGGAGCAACGAGTTTCATAAAATTAAAAAATCAGGTCAGGTCCCAAGCCAAGAGCAGGAGACGCGAAGCGACGTCGTTTGAGGAAGTCTCTCCTGGCTGGACTATAAATGTAGGGATACGGGAAACACAGATGTCAGATCCAAACTCAAACAAACTACTCCGGGGAGAAATCGATCGATCGAAAGCGACGATGGCAAGTCTGAAAGTGTACGCTGATCGCATCTCCCAGCCGAGTCGTGCAGTTATTCTCTTCTGCAAGTAATTAATTACATTCTCCCAGTTTCTCTAGCTACATTATATTTGCTGTTTGCAGATCCAGAAATATATACATCCAAGTTCTTAATTTGTCCACCTTAGCTTGCATTTGATAGTATTCAGTACTAAATCTGATACACTCATTTACAGTATTAATCTGATTGTTATGCTGTATTTCAGGGTCAATGGGATTGATTTCGAAGAAGTTCCGATCGATCTCTTTAAAGCAGAGCATCGTACCCCTGATTTTGAAGGTCGTCAATTGAGATTATTAGCTTAACCTTTTCTGCTTATTAACAAATTCTTCGATTTCTTATCAGAGGTGAATCCTTTTAAGCAAGTTCCAGCTATAGCTCATGGAGACTTTAAGCTCAACGAGAGGTACTTGTACAACCTAATATATGCTCGATCGGAATGATTCACCAATGTTAAAAATTATAATTCTTGTTTGCGCAGCCACGCAATCCTGACGTACATTGCTTCGGCGTTCCCTGGTGTTGCAGACCATTGGTGAGCTTTATAACTTGTTCCATCTAAATCCATCTGCTTAATTATGTGTTTTTATACGTCGCTTCACATTATCTTTAAATTACAATTAATAACCCTTTAAAATCTTTAATTCTCCTTTTTCACTCACACATTATCTTTAAATTTAAGAGGACAAAAAACACTTATATATTATATTGGTAACATTTTTTCATCCTTTTACACTATTTTCGGTCATAAGGGTATCTTTAACGAAGTCTCTTAGAGAGGGTCTTATAGGAGGCTTTTGATAGAATTATTTACTAAAAGTCCCTAGGTGAAATGTTGCATTTTATTGAGGCTTTTAGGAAGAGTTTTAGCTTTAGTTTAAATTACAATTTTACCTCTTTTTTATATTAAATTATCAATATAACCTAATAATTTTATTAAAAAAATCATACATAAAATTTTAAAGCTATTTTAATTCAATTATTTTGTTATATTATTAATTTAAAATTAAGAACGAACATTAAAAATCAAAGGAAATTAACGACAAACACACATATATACTACAATAAACAAACAATCCCAAATAATAATAACATGGTTTATTTGGTCTTAGTTATATCAAAATTCATACATAATATTTTTAAAATTTCTTTAAAATGTAATTTCATATAAAGAAATTAAATTATTATTTATTTTATTTTCAAACACTAAAAATAATAATAAAATGATTTATTTTTACTTATTGATATCCAAAATACATAAAAAATATTAAAATCTCAAATATATCCAAAATGGGTGTCTATAGATAGACATGGGATGGTTCCAGAATGAAAAAATGAAAACCAGAACCAAAACTGAATTAATCTATAACCCGAGGTTCGGTTCTGGACGAATTTGGTTTCGGTTTTATCTGATTCTTGTTCTGGAACTGGAAAAACATACCTTTTTAAAAATATATAGAATAAAAAAAATTGCAAAAAATAACTTTTTTAAATAAAGATAAAGTGAAAGTTTCTTTAAACTTAAAAGATTTATACTTTAAAGCTTAAACTTAAAATTTGACTTATAAATTAAATTGACAAATAAATAAAAATACAAAATATGTATATATATATATATATATATATATATAAGTTGAGAACCGGAACCGAAAACAGGTATATGAGGTTTATCCGGTTTCGGTTCGAGTAGGTTCCGGTTCTATCGAACCACGAGCCATCTTTATCTATAGATAGAGAAAAATATAATTAGAATTATTATTTTTTTAACATGTAAATATTGTATAAAATGATTTTTTTTTTAAATGGACGATAAGGAATTATTCATGATCGTCCATATACGCCACGTGTCGCGCATCGATCGTGCGCGCTCCACTCACAGTGTCAAGCGTGGCGCTTTTCCTGCCGATGCTTTTGCAATTGTGTCACGTTTGGTCCAAGTGCCAAAACGGTATCGTTTTGAAGGCGTATTTCTATAGGACGGTCCCGTGAAGAATCCAATTTTTTGGACGGAGAGAGGGTCTTTTAGTCAATCTTAAATATTTTAATAAAAATATTTTATAAGACCCTCTCTAAGAGAGATCCATTAAAGTTGTTGTAAGGAGATGAATTTTCTTCTTCTTGTGTGTTCCATTATACATCATATATCATTAACTTTAAAATTAGTTAATAATATTTAGCGAAATTACATTATAAAATTAGTTAATAATAAAAGGAATAACGTACTCATGAAGTGATATGTGAAATTAAAGGTATCCCGGTGAGCTCCAGAAGAGGGCTAGGCTCCAGTCCTTGTTGGATTGGCATCACACCAGCTTACGCCGTGGTGCAAGTAAGTAGTGTTAGATTATTAATTAATTAAGTACAGTAATTAAGAAGAAATGATGGATGGGATGGGTGTTTGTTGCATGCGTACGTGGATATGATCAGTGGGATATCTGCTGCACACCGTGCTTGCTCCTCTATTCAACACCCCAGAGAACCCAGTTGGCACCGCCGAGTGCGAGAAGACGTTGCTGGCATCGCTGTCCACCATCGACACCGTCTGGCTCCAAGGAACCGCCAAGTTCCTGCTTGGCGGGGACCGCCCATCCATTGCTGACCTTGCCCTTGTCTCCGAGATCATGCAGTTGCAGGTAATCCTCATTAATTAATACTCCGTATATATGATATGATGGATGCTAGTACATTCAATTCAAGAATTCTTGTTTCTAGTTGTTGGATGACAAGGAGCAAGCACGCTTGTTGGGGCCGTACAACAAGGTTCAGAAGTGGATAGAGGATGTCAAGGATGCGACCAACCCTCATTTTCAAGATGTTCACCAGAAACTATTCAAGGCAATTGCTATGAACAAGGCCGCAAACGGTACTGCTTAATTAGTACCCTGCATCCAAACTCTTAATTGGCTTCTAAATTCTAATGCAAGATACCATCAGTGTCCAAATCTATCTTCCGTTCCTTCCTTTCATATTCGTTTTTTCATCATGTTACATGTTTCTCCTTGTTGTTGTTGTTGTTGTTGTTGTTCAGTTTAATTGATACGTACGTCTTGCTCCATCATAGTATCTGTTATGTTTCATATATTGATTAGTACGTGTGTGGTTTTTTGAGTTTATTTTACAATCCAACATATACCGCAAAACAAAATCCACAATCATCTACCTATCTATATTTAAAAGTTAGCATTTTGAGTATACTCACTTAAATGCAGAAATAAGAGCTTTTTTATGAGCCAAAATTGTTAAATCAAATATGTTCATAAGCCAACACTAAACTCAAATATAGGTCCATCAATATATATATATATATATATATATATATATATATTACTAACAAATATCAAAATGGGTCCATTTGCCTCCACTCTAAATACACGTTCTTAAAAACATATTCACACATCTATCTATAAAACCTACGAAGAGTTAATTTTTCTGGACTCAATTAATACACTTAATTCAGCAAATTGCAAGGCAACAAAACAAAAAAATAATATATGTATTGGAGTTATTTAATTGGTAAATATCCAGTGTTATAATTACAAAAAAGTAACGCCTCCTATAAATTAAATACTCTTTTATTTGAAACGTCATTTCTCTTCTTGAAACTTTACTATAAATTATAAGTTCATAACCGATATTATGGAAAAACTAATCAACAACGACTAAACCCTTCAAGTCCAATACCCTATTTAAAACGGTATATTAGAGCTATGATATCTGCAAAGAATTGAATTAATATGGTCTAATAGATGAGATTGTGCAAAGTCAGTGTGAAGATGGAGTGCAAGCGTTTCACCTTGATCGCAATGGAAATACAAGTATGACCATATGAGCTTAAAGAATCTATCTATATATAAAAATTGATATATTTTCACAATTAATGAGCTCTCTTTTACACAATCTTCTCTATATTATAAATAAGTCTTTTTACATAAAACTAATTCTCTCTAATCTTCTAACTTAATAAATGCATTTAATGACATTCTTTAACTCTTTTTCAACCCTTTCAAAATTAAATATCTATTTATTCATGCTCATATTTAAATATAATTATATATATATATATTAAAATATAAGTTGGAAACCAACGGATATCATTCGGCATACATGCAAAATAAGGAGAACATAAATCAAAATAATCTAACACATTGGTTTTGTATTAGCTAAATGTATTCGCTTGAAATATCACCTAAATATTGAATGTGCAAACTACTTCTATATAATAATTTGATATAAAATATAATTATACAATTTTTTTTATAAAGTTCACAAAGTGATTTTGTTTCATCTCATTTTACATTAATAACGTTGTAATTTGTAAGGTACAATGAAATATCTTATATATATCATTTTTCTACTTAAAAATCAATCCTAAATTACGATAACTTTGATTGTAACTTTTTTATAAAATAAACTAATTATTAAAAATATCAACTAATTTTATTATAATTAAAATGAAATTAAACATGTCATGGATCCATGCGTAACACGGACACACATGTAACCAGTTACAATCAATTTTGAAAAGTTGAGCTATTTATTAACACGATTGCTTAAATATTCAACTTACATATAACACTAAGACATAAATGTTAGATGATGAACTGGAATGAGTGCAACGCTTAATGCCTATGAATTAATTACTCCGTAATACGGAGTACTTGATAAGATTATGTATGTTGAATCGTGTGTGTTAGTAGATTCTTGGAACTTAAAAATTGTTAATTGGGCAGCGTAATTTTAATAAAGGAAAGTAACAAGGTAAATTCCATTTCTTAGAAAGGAAATCCAATAAACTAAGTGGTTGGTCAATTCTAGGAGGTTTAACCAAGTAAGTACTCGTTTGGTTGGTAAATAAATTTTCATAAATTTAAATACCGTAAGAAGTGATATCAAATATATGTATTTGGTTGACTTTTTGTATTTGAAAAACTCAGATATTTTAATTGATGTAATTTTCAATTCCTTCAAAATACATGAATTTCAATCACCTAAAAAGGGGTATGTAAGATTTTTTCCCCCCATATTTACCATGATTTGGATTTTAACAAAATATGATTTATCAATTTTCATGAATTCAAATTTCTATGAATTAATTTTACATGAAATATTTTTCTAGGAACGACACTTCATGTATTCAACCAAACAAACACTAAGATTTCAAATAAATTACTTGTATTATTAATGAGTTCACCAAAAAAAAAAAGGACTCCCAATATCTAGTCACCTATATTTTTTAAAACTAAATATCAACTTCTAAGCTTATGTTCGAAACTCACGCAACAAGTAGGCTCAACAACCCTAGTAACCACATACTAACCTTGAAACTCCATAGCAAAACTCCAAAATTACAATTATTGTTGTATCACATATCTTTTTATTTAATATAACACAAATCACGGTTTACATTAATTAACTCTTTCCTGCTCAATTATCACCATATGTATTTCAACCCTCTTCCTCCTCTCCCCTTCATTTGTTGGATCTGCAATTTAGTCCGTTGGTGGAAAAAAAACTGCTTTAGGTTTGACTTTCCTATTGGCGTCGTAACGCCAAGTTTGAGAGCTTATCGCCTCCTTCCTTTGATTGGACGTCAACATCTCTGACTTCTCATCACCTTTACTCTGCCGCCGACGCTACGACAATCGCTTGATTCTTCAAGCCAAGTCTTCCTTCACATCTCTCTTCACTCCGTTGTCGACGCTACGGCCCAAGACTTGTCTTTTCAAGTCGTCTATCCCCTCCAACAATCGCTTTCGCCATCGCAATACCACCATCAATCATCGCGTTCACCAACTCACACGAGGCCCCAAATACCGCATTCCAGTCATTCAACCACAGATTCGACATGCGCGACTCACCACCAAGATCTCGATCCGGCATTCACAAGCAGGAACACATCAATTGACATCAGAGCCTTTGATCTTGTAAGTCGCTTGTCAAGTCTCATTTGTTCACAATTTTTCTTCTCCATCATCCTTGCTTCCACCATTGTCACAATTTTTTTTTCTTTTCAGACACATGCTAGTCCTTTCGGTTTCTACAAGAGAATCTCTTGGCCGATTAATTGTTTGATCCCTCGTGAAAATTGTGTGATTTGTTTGCATGAAATCTGCGTAATTAATTGATTGATTTTCTTAATTAATTGCTTAAATTTCGCTAATCATATCTTGCATAATTTCTTGTGTGGCCATTATAAATCTACATCAATATTCTCTCTCTCTTATCGCGATAATCGCGCGATTTCTTTCCTTAAGTTACTTAGCCGTTTATTTTTATTTTATTTCATTTAATTCTTATCCGATCTTCAATCAAAAGTCAAAGACTAAGATCTCGGATTTGAATTTCAAAATTCAAAAGTCAAAGTCGCATTAAAAAAGAAAGAAAAAAAGACGCGACAATTCAAAAAAAAAAAGGAAAGCCAAAATAAGGGAACCTTCTTCCCTCACCGGCTAGGCTTATCTTCTTCACCCCTCCACCGTCTAGAGTCACACTTGAAGGTTTGTCTTGTGTGTTCGTGTTGTTTACGCAAGAGATTATGACTTCATTCTTTTGGTTTCGTTTGCTTTTGTGCTTGCATATCACACTTGCTTTGCTTGCCTTAAGCCGCCCTCACGGCCAAAAGAACGCGCCTTCATACGTGAACACTTGTTACTTGCTAGTTGCTTGCTTGCTCTCTGGTTTTGTTACTTTTGTTCATTTTTACTCGCGATGTCTAGTCAAATTGTGATAGGACACATGACGGCCCATATTTATCCAAGTGGAGACGGCAATGGTGCCAATGAGAACGCGCCAAACCCGTCCTTGAGTCCACAACACGATCAACACAATGAAGATCCCATTCTGGAACTCACCGTGGGACAACGCGAGATACTGGAGTTACGACGCCAAGTTGCCCAACTCCGAGCCATGTAGCGCGTCGCACCCGTGGTGACCGCGCCGACACAGATGATCCAAATGGATGCGGCAGGAAGACCGCGACACACTGACGTTGGTCCAAGCCAAGAACGCGTGGATAAGGGCAAAGGATCGATGCCTTCAACCTCCACCCTCCAACCACGTCTCCAACAGATTCAATCAGTCATAGAGAGTCGCCAAGGATATGTGTCGCATCGTGATGGCTACGCACCGCAAGCCAATCCTAACGACTACGACAGCGACTCCGACCGCGACAATGATCTTCAAGGTGAGTATTCTGAGCCTTATGACTTCAATGACATGTTTGCCCACAAGAAAGTTCAACGCGATGTACCATCATCCGCGCCGCGAGACAGCAGAGCGCGCCACAACACGCGAGAAGCTAATACACCGCGACGACCACTTCGACGCCCACAGTGCGACGAACATCGCGTGAGAACACCTGCCACAACACCCATCCCGTTCGACGTCCGTGACCACCTTGGCCACCAGAGTGCGCGCACACCACGCTATGGCTCCTATGGCTATGCCTCCATGACGCCGACGATCCATGATGCCTTTGAGGAGTTCGACGATGAGGAATTCGAAGACTCAGGTATGAGAAATCCTGGCTCTTATCACCCCTATCTTGGTAATCCTTTGAAGTTGCAGGATCGGCCCGTAGACTGGATTCCGCCACTGCGGCTCTAGGTCCAATCCCACAATTCATTCCAAGCCAACATGGAACATGGCACATACGGCCAGCGACACGAAGAAAGGACGCGCGACTATCGTCAACACGGCGAGGGAGATGTCTAACCGCGACAACGACGCTGCGCCGATCCAACGCGCACCAACCAGAACCGAACGCTCCCCGCTACCAACGCCATGAAGTGAAGGTTCACCACCAGCTCAACCGCCGCAAGCACTCATCTTGGCAACATCAAGGCCAACGCAGGTATGAGCCTAACACTAGTCCCTCCCTTATTACTGATGTACGTGCTCCAGTCTCAGGATCTACCGCGTACAACCAAGGCCATGACTCCAAGCTCGCGTTGGCCAATTCCACGGCCTCTCGCACGACCGTGCCAACGGCCCCCTCCCAGTGCAATGATCGCAAACATGGCATTGAATGCTTCCAGTGTGGAGGGCGTGACCACTACCAAAGGGATTGTCCGAACACCAAGAAGGTCTCTTCTCCACCATTACCGCGGGATATGAGTCTTACGAGGAGGATGAGACCCAACTTCAGACAATTGAATGATTCAAAGATGACACCAAGGAGGCCAACACGTGTGAGGCTACCGCACCCCATGCATGCACACCATTGAGCCTCATCACGCGGCGCATTCTCATCGTCAAGGAAGCCAACCTTGTCGACCAGCGCGCGAATCTCTTCCACACGCGTTGCTTGGTTAAGACCGCGTCATTGAGTGTCATCATCGATGGAGGCAGTTGTTGCAACATCGTCAATGAGAAGGTGGTCCACCGTCTCAGCCTGCCGATAATGCCTCATCCACAACCATATGGCCTACAAGGGATATCTTCAAGCTCAGGTAACACTGTCTCACGGCAGTGTCTTATACCCTTTTCCATTGGTCGCTACCATGACACCATTTTATGGGATGTGATTGCAATGGACGCCACCCATCTCTTGCTTGGGCGTCCATGGCAGTCTGATCGTCGCGTACTTCACGATGGGTATCTAAACACCTATGTGTTTACCTACCACGGGAAACGCATGACTTTCTTACCTATGTCTCTCCATGAGATTTTACAGGCTCAGGTCGAGCGTGATCGAGAAAAGACTGTGGAAGCATCAAAGCCCGCGTTAACATCAACGCGACCCCACTCAGATCCTGGAGATGCTTCCAACACCCCAGACCCAAGTAGCAGGACAACGCGTTCTTTCATAAGGCATGACGTCGTTTCCAACAACAACGAGCCCAAGGATAGCACGCGTTACAGGGACAATGGGAGTACCGCGCCACCGAGCAATGCGTTGCAGGGCAGTTGTGAGCACCATGTGCTTCTCGCCCGACCAAGGGACATCATGTAACACCCCCAAAATACCCTTTGGAAATATTATCGTCAGTGATCTCAGATTACACATCTGGGGTCACCCAAGGCTTAACCAATTTGTAACAAACTGTATAATAACATAAACTTTATTAAATGACATACAAATGCCCAAATGATATCTTAATTCAAATGTCGAAACTACAATTCGATAACAAAATCGAGTATAAATATTTATTATAGCAGAAGTCTTGAAATAAAATTACTCAACGGGTTTTGACCTTGCGATCTTACGCCTAGGATCTCAACCTTGGAAAAACACAGAAAAATGCCAACTGCCTTCACATTGGGTCCTTGCTTTTATTGATGCGGGAACTTATCTGATGTGCCGTATGAGACGGATGACACCAGCCAACCATGCAAAGGAAATTAACCAGTTGGTTAGTCTAATGAAAGACTATGCAAGGGTAGAAATAAAAAGGTTCTAGTGATCGTAACGGTTTACTATCATTGTTCCTCGAATAATAACCGAAGGAACGATACATAACCCGGAACTTTCACGAAATGATTAGAATTAGACATGCACTGAAAAAAAGACTCCAAGGGATTGAGTCTTATGGGAAACGTATGACAAATTGTTTGGGAACGTTAAGTTTACCAATAAGTTTAAAACGACCTTGATTATTTGGGTCCACGACCAACCTCACCGCTCAATGCGAATTCAGATTGGAAAGAAGACTTACTCTAACAAGAGTCCGAGCGGTTTCCACGTTGTACTCCTCGCCCGAGGGTATATTAATTATGTGTATAACCGCACTTATCTTATTTAATTCCAAAACGTATATTCACGTTAAAGCTTTTATAATATATATAGCATCTCGATACGAGAGATATCTTAGGAACATTTCCCGAATGTTTGGCACCAGCTGTGTGCACCACCACCTATACTCGGATAGGGGTAGGTCATGACCAGGAAAGTGTTAGGGAAAAATCATCCTAAGCACCAAGTTATAAAGAAACGACTAGATCTCGTAAGGTACATAGCATTCCTACGAATACTCGTTCTAACTACACATTTAAGTTCACACATAAAATCCACACCAATACCATCATGATAATAACAGATATAATAGCGTCGTTCTAGCAATATATACAACCTATTATAATATCATATTTTAATCACATCATTTATAAAATCTGTTCCCAAACGAAAACAACACTTCACTCCATTTTAATTAACAATTAAGTAATTGATAATTAACGGAAATATGAAATGATAAGCAAGACCGCCACTTGCCTTAATTAGACGAATTGACGATGTCGAGTTTCGGGATCTGGAAACTGGAATCTGAATACGGATTCCTATGACGACAACGAAACAACGACGGAACCCTAAGTTAGATTCGACACCAGCGAATAACGGTATGAACGAATGAACGTTAAGAATCGAAAGGAACGAAGGCCGAAGCCATGACCGGGGTTGTCCAAGCCACGATCGCGCTTGCTAGAGCAAGCCGCGGTCGCGGTTTGGATTCCGCGGTCGCGGAAATCTGGGCAGAGCCGCGGTCGCGGAATTCATCCCCGCGATCGTGGATCCCCCTTCCGATGACGACTTCAACTTGGCTTCAAAGCTTACCGACAACGAGACGACCCCTTCTTGGCTCGGACGAGGGCTTACTACCACCACCACCACCGCTTCGACACCTCCAAGGCACCTCCGGCGACCTCTGGCAACTCTGGCGAACTCGAAACCTCCGACGAAACAAAAACACGAGAGAAAGAGAGCTTGATGGAGATGTATGATGAATCCGGGGTGGGAGCCTCCTATTTATAGGACAAAGGGGATCCCAACGCCGAGGAGACCAATCGATCGGCATCCCCAACGGCGAAACGGCGACATCCGAACCGGCGAAACGCGAAGGAATCTGAAGACGACGACGAACAGTCTTCCGCAGTTGCGGAAAACACTTCCGTGGTCGCGAAATTGCAGCGAGCGCGTTCTTTGGCCTTTGGTCGCGGATTCACTCGCGGACTTGTGCTAGAATGTTTTTTTAGTACCCTTAAAAATACTCTAAGACCCACAAATGCATTAAACGTATATTATAACGTTCAAAAGATCTCACTGAGATTACAGAAATTGCCCATCATGTCTTTCATACAAAACAACAGACATGGACTTTTAGGGGTTATTACAATACTACCCCCTTAAAATAAGTTTCGACCCGAAACTTGGCCGATAACAGCTCGGAGAAGTGACCTATTGATTCAAGCAATTCTAAGTTAAATTTATAAGTTGGTTCAAATTATAGTTAACGCAAGGTTACCATAATTTAGACTCTTCACAACTTAAGGGGATTTTATAACTTTCTTTCACCAATCATACATTTTACCATATTACCCTTATGGTAACCTGAGGGTTATTACATTACTACCCCCTTAAAAATTAGTTTCGACCCCGAAACTAACATCACTAAGGTAGAGGGACCGGTTTCACCACTAACCTCACTACCTGAACTCAATATCCTTAATCATTTCATCCTTGAAATTGCTCCTAGGAAAACAATATGTTTCCTCAACCCTATCACTATCTAGCATATCTTATCTTCATGTACTACACCTGTAGTAACTCGTGACTATATCCACAAGGTCATAATTATCTTAGGATAATAGTCCCAAAATCATCGTAATAGACTTGCTATACCTTAAGCGTGAGAACACATTTCTCTTTCAACTTTTCTCTTTACAAACCTCTCTCAGAGTACTTACCTTATCTCCCTTAAGTTGATATCCTTTAATAAATTTGGTCTTCGTAACCTATATCACCAAAGTCGAACTATTTACTCTATCATGACACCACTCAGTACATACATAAAACTCACTTATACCCAATGTTCTAAAAGTCGTTAGGAGGGAGCTGGGCGGTGTGAGGGGGGGGGGGGCTAGCGCCTAGGTGACTAGGTGGGGGCTAGGGGTGTCAATCGGGTGGGTCGGGTCGGGTCATTTCGGATTCGGGTCAGTTCGGATTCGGGCCAATGTCTGCTATAGTAACAAGTCAGATCATGTCGGGTTGGGTCGGGTCGGATATTCGTATTTCGAGTGAGATCGGATTTTCGGGTCAATTTCGATCGGGTTAATTTGGATTTCGGTCAAACTTAGGGTTGTCAATCGGGCAAATCGGGTCAATTTTGGTCGGGTTAATTTGGATTTCGGTCAAACTTAGGGTTGTCAATCAGACGAATCGGGTCGGTGTTAGATCGGGTCATTTTGGTTTCAAATTAATCCGATCCGGGCTATTGCACATATTGACATGTATCTTGACAACTCGATCCAATTCGGGTCGATCGGGTCGATTGTTCATTTAATCGGGCTAAGTCGGGTATTTGGGTCAATTTCGATGGGTTATTTTGGATTACGACCGAACTAGATTTTGTGTAAATCATATTTCGGTTGAGTCGAATTTCAAATAAATATGAGTTTGAATTGTGTATATCGAATTGTGGTTGAAATGTATTTCGATGGAACCGGTTTTCGTTTGAAGGCAAACATAATTAAAATAAATATATATATTCACTATAAAATCTCCTATCATTGGAGTTATATATTTAAAATTGGGTTTTGGTAAAGATGATTATTATGATAAATAGTGAAGCTAAACCTAAACATGTGAGTTTATGATCTAACGATAAGAAAAAAGTCTACACTACGAGATCTATAGTGCGCTTTATCTCACCGTGTAATAATTAACACAATTGTATATTTTTTGTTTCTCTCTCATATCACTTGTTATTTACGTTATGACTATGAATGTAATACTATAGTATATAAGTGTAACTATATCAAATATAATGAAATACTATAGTATATAAGTGTAACTATATCAAATATAATGAAATACTATAGTATATAAGTGTAACTATATTAAATATAATGAAATACTATAGTATATAAGTGTAACTAAATGAAATATAATGAAATACTATAGTATATAAGTCTAACTATATCAAATATATTGAAATACTATAGTACATAAGTGTAACTATATCAAATATAATGAAATACTATAGTATATAAGTGTAACTATATCAAATATAATGAAATACTATGGTATATAAGTGTAACTATATCAAATATAATGAAATACTATAGTATATAAGTGTAACTATATCAAATATAATGAAATACTATAGTATATAAGTGTAACTATATCAAATATAATGAAATACTATAGTATATAAGTGTAACTATATCAAATATCATGAAATACTATAGTATATAAGTGTAACTATATCAAATATCATGAAATACTATAGTATATAAGTGTAACTATATCAAATATCATGAAATACTATAGTATATAAGTGTAACTATATCAAATATCATGAAATACTATAGTATATAAGTGTAACTATATCAAATATAATAAAATACTATAGTATATAAGTGTAACTATATCAAATATAATGAAATACTATAGTATATAAGTGTAACTATATCAAATATAATGAAATACTATAGTATATAAGTGTAACTATATCAAATATGATGAAGTACTATGGTATATAAGTGTAACTATATCAAATATAATGAAATACTATAGTATATAAGTGTAACTATATTAAATATAATGAAATACTATAGTATATAAGTGTAACTAAATGAAATATAATGAAATACTATAGTATATAAGTCTAACTATATCAAATATAATGAAATACTATAGTATATAAGTGTAACTATATCAAATATAATGAAATACTATAGTATATAAGTGTAACTATATCAAATATAATGAAATACTATAGTATATAAGTGTAACTATATTAAATATAATGAAATACTATAGTATATAAGTGTAACTAAATGAAATATAATGAAATACTATAGTTAATAAGTCTAACTATATCAAATATAATGAAATACTATAGTACATAAGTGTAACTATATCAAATATAATGAAATACTATAGTATATAAGTGTAACTATATCAAATATAATGAAATACTATGGTATTAAGTGTAACTATATCAAATATAATGAAATACTATAGTATATAAGTGTAACTATATCAAATATAATGAAATACTATAGTATATAAGTGTAACTATATCAAATATAATGAAATACTATAGTATATAAGTGTAACTATATCAAATATCATGAAATACTATAGTATATAAGTGTAACTATATCAAATATAATGAAATACTATAGTATATAAGTGTAACTATATTAAATATAATGAAATACTATAGTATATAAGTGTAACTAAATAAAATATAATGAAATACTATAGTATATAAGTCTAACTATATCAAATATAATGAAATACTATAGTACATAAGTGTAACTATATCAAATATAATGAAATACTATAGTATATAAGTGTAACTATATCAAATATAATGAAATACTATGGTATATAAGTGTAACTATATCAAATATAATGAAATACTATAGTATATAAGTGTAACTATATCAAATATAATGAAATACTATAGTATATAAGTGTAACTATATCAAATATAATGAAATACTATAGTATATAAGTGTAACTATATCAAATATTATGAAATACTATAGTATATAAGTATAACTATATCAAATATCATAAAATACTATAGTATATGAGTGTAACTATATCAAATATTATGAAATACTATAGTATATAAGTGTAACTATATCAAATATCATGAAATACTATAGTATATAAGTGTAACTATATCAAATATAATGAAATACTATATTATATAATTGTAACTATATCAAATATAATAAAATACTATAGTATATAAGTGTAACTATATCAAATATAATGAAATACTATAGTATATAAGTGTAACTATATCAAATATAATGAAATACTATAGTATATAAGTGTAACTATATCAAATATGATGAAGTACTATGGTATATAAGTGTAACTATATCAAATATAATGAAATACTATAGTCTATAAGTCTAACTATATCAAATATAATTAAATATTATAGTATATAAGTGTAACTATATCAAATATCATGAAATACTATAGTATATAAGTGTAACTAAATGAAATATAATGAAATACTATAGTATATAAGTGTAACTATATCAAATATAATAAAATACTATAGTATATAAGTGTAACTATATCAAATATAATGAAATACTATAGTATCTAAGTGTAACAACATGAAATATAATGATATACTATAGTATACAAGTGTAACTATATCAAATATAATGAAATACTATGGTATTAAGTGTAACTATATCAAATATAATGAAATACTATAGTATATAAGTGTAACTATATCAAATATAATGAAATACTATAGTATATAAGTGTAACTATATCAAATATAATGAAATACTATAGTATATAAGTGTAACTATATCAAATATCATGAAATACTATAGTATATAAGTGTAACTATATCAAATATAATGAAATACTATAGTATATAAATGTAACTATATTAAATATAATGAAATACTATAGTATATAAGTGTAACTAAATGAAATATAATGAAATACTATAATATATAAGTCTAACTATATCAAATATAATGAAATACTATAGTACATAAGTGTAACTATATCAAATATAATGAAATACTATAGTATATAAGTGTAACTATATCAAATATAATGAAATACTATGGTATATAAGTGTAACTATATCAAATATAATGAAATACTATAGTATATAAGTGTAACTATATCAAATATAATGAAATACTATAGTATATAAGTGTAACTATATCAAATATAATGAAATACTATAGTATATAAGTGTAACTATATCAAATATTATGAAATACTATAGTATATAAGTATAACTATATCAAATATCATGAAATACTATAGTATATGAGTGTAACTATATCAAATATCATGAAATACTATAGTATATAAGTGTAACTATAT
This sequence comes from Rheum nobile, assembly GCA_027886185.1. Lineage (NCBI taxonomy): Eukaryota > Viridiplantae > Streptophyta > Magnoliopsida > Caryophyllales > Polygonaceae > Rheum > Rheum nobile. The sequence goes on along the minus strand of WOAB01000158.1, from coordinate 494,636 downwards.
CAAATATCATGAAATACTATATTATATAAGTGTAACTATATCAAATATAATGAAATACTATAGTATATAATTGTAACTATATCAAATATAATAAAATACTATAGTATATAAGTGTAACTATATCAAATATAATGAAATACTATAGTATATAAGTGTAACTATATCAAATATAATGAAATACTATAGTATATAAGTGTAACTATATCAAATATGATGAAATACTATGGTATATAAGTGTAACTATATCAAATATAATGAAATACTATAGTCTATAAGTCTAACTATATCAAATATAATTAAATATTATAGTATATAAGTGTAACTATATCAAATATCATGAAATACTATAGTATATAAGTGTAACTAAATGAAATATAATGAAATACTATAGTATATAAGTGTAACTATATCAAATATAATAAAATACTATAGTATATAAGTGTAACTATATCAAATATAATGAAATACTATAGTATCTAAGTGTAACAACATGAAATATAATGATATACTATAATATATAAGTGTAACTATATCAAATATAATGAAATACTATAGTATATAAGTATAACTATATCAAATATAATGAAATACTATAGTATATAAGTGTAACTATATCAAATATCATGAAATACTATAGTATACAAGTGTAACTAAATGAAATATAATAAAATACTATAATATATAAGTATAACTATATCAAATATCATGAAATACTATAATATATAAGTGTAACTAAATGAAATATAATGAAATATAATAGTATATATAAGTGTAACTACATCAAATATAATGAAATACTATATTATATAAGTATAACTATATCAAATATAATGAAATACTATAGTATATAAGTGTAACTATATCAAATATAATGAAATACTATAGTATATAAGTGTAACTATATCAAATATAATGAAATACTATATTATATAAGTGTAACTATATCAAATGTAATGAAATACTATAGTATATAAGTGTAACTATATCAAATATCATGAAATACTATAATATATAAGTGTAACTAAATAAAATATAATGAAATACTATAATATATAAGTATAACTAAATGAAATATAATGAAATACTATATTATATAAATGTAACTATATCAAATATAATGAAATACTATAGTATATAAGTGTAACTATATCAAATATCATGAAATACTATAATATATAAGTGTAACTATATGAAATATAATGAAATACTATAGTATATAAGTGTAACTATATCAAATATCATGAAATACTATAGTATATAAGTGTAACTAAATAAAATATAATGAAATACTATAGTATATAAGTGTAACTATATCAAATATCATGAAATACTATAGTATATAAGTGTAACTATATCAAATATAATGAAATACTATAGTATATAAGTGTAACTATATCAAATATAATGAAATACTATAGTATATAAGTGTAACTATATCAAATATAATGAAATACTATAGTATATAAGTGTAACACCCCGGGCTAGAGGTGCTACAGTGCCATAGTCCCGAAGGACTATAAGGCGATTTTTAAAAGAAAAGAAATCCAAAACTCTTCCCAAAACATAAAGTTAACATCAAAATCCCTGTTCAAGTTTGGAACAACCTTTAAACCTTGCATCAAGTTCAATATCTCATTTTACACCAAAACAACGGTAGTTAATACAACCTTTTTAAATCCGCAGTGAAACTAAATCTTTAACTGTGAAGACACATCTCTGATCCAGAACCCGCTTGTTGCGGCAAACCTGCAAAGCCAAATTGACTGGGGGACCCGATACACCAGCCAACCGCGACACGTAAACCAAAGTTGGTCAGTCTTACGAAAGACTGGCAAAACTCCTCAAGCCAAATAGTCTGATCAAATAGTCTGATCAAAATAGTCTGATCAAAATCATCTATAACAGTCTACCTGCTCAGCACTCATCAGTATACTCAAGAATTCACAACTATGCATCACCATCAAGATTTCATCTCTAAATACAATCATCTCTGAAAGTGCTCAATCTGTCTTTCTCATTCTTGACAGTAACAACAGCACACACCAACTTCATACCGAATCATCAACTACTAGACTAGCTGCCTCAACCTCTTGACGATAAGCCCAACGACTTCATCCTCTATCACACCCACACTTACCTTATTAATCTCCAACACGTCCCACTTACCAGGGAACACATCATAAAATTACTCAACAACACTAAACATCACATATAAAATATCAAACACAAACTTACCTATACGTAACAACAAGGGTCTTCTGATCACACGATTGCTTCACAGTTTTCCCGAATAATCTTTTTCCACGTCAAACTTTTGAAAACATTTTCGAACGTAAATGCTCTGATACCAATTCCTGTAACACCCCGGACCAGATGTGCTACAGTGCCATAGTCCCGAAGGACTATAAGGCGGTTTTTAAAAGAAAAGAAATCCAAAACTCTTCCCAAAACATAAAGTTAACATCAAAATCCCTGTTTAAGTTTGGAACAACCTTTAAACCTTGCATCAAGTTCAATATCTCATTTTACACCAAAACAACGGTAGTTAATACAACCTTTTCAAATCCGCAGTGAAACTAAATCTTTAACTGTGAAGACACATCTGTGATCCAGAACCCGCTTGTTGCTGCAAACCTGCAAAGCCAAATTGACTGGGGGACCCGATACCCCAGCCAACCGCGGCACGTAAACCGAAGTTGGTCAGTCTTCCATCAAGACTGACAAGACTCCTCAAGCCAAAACAGTTTAAAACCAGAGAATTATCACAACAATCAAATAGTACCAAACAACAACATGCCACACCATATATATATATATACTATATCATAATTATATCATTATCATATCAACCAACCAATATCGACCACACATTAAAACATAAACACACACTATCACATAACCATTCATTTCTCACTCTTATCCAACTCTTCAATATACTAACACAACTTAATCCAACCTCAACCTCACCACAAGTATAGACGACTAAAATGATCCAATCCAACTTCTCTATTATTAATACCTCAATTATCAACCCTACGAACCTATACACATATATTACTACTAACACGTATAACCACGACTAACCACTTACAAAACTCACTACTGTACTAACACGTCCAACTAATCTTCGCATCAACAAACACTTAAGCATAAGCAAGACAATCATCACATTATATAAACATGACAAAAATAACGACCTAGGCCAGCCACCCTTCCGGTGCCGCCTGATCGATAACATGGGTCGTAACCCAAACACCTCAACCTAACCCATATTGGCCCACACCCTCAAGATGGGAAATCAACCTTCATAATCAATCAACATAACCATCTTTCCTCAACTAGCTGCCACCAACAACCACACCAATAGAAATTCATATCACAACTAGCTACAAAAACCAATATTTGACAACAAGTCAATAACTAGCCAACAATCAACATCCAACATAAAACCAATAACCAAACACACAGTCAATATTCACCAACACAATCACTTAATCAAGTGCACAACCAATATCATCACAAAACCACTTAAATCAGATACGCAACCAACATCCAACACCAAAACCACTTAATCAGATACACAACCAACACACAACACAAAACCACTTAATCAGGTACGCAACCAACATCCAACACCAAAACCACTTAATCAGATACACAACCAACACCCAACACAAAACCACTTAATCAGGTATGCAACCAACATTTAACACATAATATCTCCTCCGTCTCACCACCACATCACCGGGTGAGACAATTCTACCTCTCTATCCGGATAGGCGGATGGGTCGCATACCATCCGAGTTCCTGGCCCTAACCACCATAGGCATTCCCCCTACGTGATTGAGTGAGGCTTTCATCACTCTGGCCCACCGACCACCGGAGGTCACACCCTCCGAGGCCCTGAATCAACATACACTTTCCGGATGAGACTTTCACCATCCAACCATAGCCCTTAACCAATGCAAGGTCACACCCTTACGTGGTCGGGTGAGGTCACACCCTCACCCCGGCTCCACAACCAACCAACAACAATCAATCACATTTAGTTACAAACAACTACCACATCAACATTTAATCAGACACAACCCGAGACAAATACTAACACACGCACACACACATGCACACACATATTTACACACTTTCAAACAATCACAATAAAACACCATTAGTCACGAATAAATACCACGTCAATATTTAATTAATCTCAACACAGGGTCACGACAACTAACACATTCAACCAAGTAACTCCACAATCGATACTCCGAATTAACATAATCAGACAAGGATAAAATCAATTACTGAATCAAGATAGGAACAAAAGTACTTTTATAAAAATATACGAAGGGTTAGCAAGAATCATCTTGCCTCAAGCTCGACAATCACGACCTCAGAGATCTCCAACCAACTCGAACGAACCTGCAAAATCAATCCGAGCAAATCTCTGGCATTAATTACTCATACAAATCCACTACTAACAAAACCCCCAAATTCAAACCCTAAAATTATACCTCCAATTTTCCAATCCAACAAACCCCTCACAATTCCACCTAATTGCTCTAAAATCAAAATATTGCTGCCCAGCTCCAACCGAATCAGTCCAAAATATTCACAGCTTGCACGCAGACCTTGCCATCTTCCATATCTATCCACGCCTGATTTCAACAACAACCGGTCATAAAAAAAAAATCAGCAACACTTCCGACTCAACAAATCCGACTCTTACCTCGTCGACAACCAGGTTGTCCTTGCCAGAATCGCCCTCTCATCGCCGGATTTCAACAGCAGCCAGCAGCAGCGAACAGCACAGCTGCAGCAGTCGCGGCTCCTCTTCGCAGGAACGCACAGCAGCAGCCACTCCACCACAACAGCCAGCAGAGGTTTGCTGTTCGGCTCACCGGCGGGAATCGAACGGAAGGGAGTCAGGGAGAGAGCACGAGTTCGCCCAGCTGAGTGACCCCGAAGAAGAAGATCGGTTTCTGCCCCCCCTTGCTTTACCCTTCTGATTTATAAAGTCCCCAAAAATCTGTATTTACCATTTTGCCATATATATATATATATTTTGGGGTATTTCATTCTCCCTCCCTTATAAGAGTTTCGTCCTCGAAACTAAGATCAAACAGGTCCGGATATCTATCTCGCATGACTGACTCTAGTTCCCAAGTCTCTTCTGTTGTTCCATGCTTAGACCATAACACCTTCACCAAAGGAATGACCTTATTCATCAATTTCTTCTGATTAACCGCTAGAATTCTTACGGGTGATTCCTCAAACGTGCAATCCGGTTGAAACTCTATCTCCTCAAAATTCAGAACATGAGTTGGATGATACACATATTTCCTCAACTGTGACACATTAAACACATCGTGCATTCCACTCCTCTTCGGAGGCAATGCCACTTGGTAAGCTACAGTACCAACTCTCTTCAGAACCTCAAAGGGACCAACATACCTAGGACTCAACTTACATCGTTTCCCAAATCAAAACACTCCTTTAGTCGGCGAGACTTTAACAAACACATGATCTCCAACATTGAATTCCAAGGGTCTTCTACGAATGTCGGCATACGACTTCTGTCGACTCTGAACTGCCAACACTCTCTAACGAGTCATCCCAATACAGTGACGATCTACACCGACGACCATACAAAGCCTCATAAGGTGCCATATGAATCAACGCATACCAACTATTGTTGTACATAATCTCTACCAGATGCAGATTGTCTTTCCAATTTCCTGGCCACCCAAAGCGCAAGCTCGAAGCATATCTCAATAGTGTCCCCATTGCCATACGCAAGGACTTCTCCCTGGTCCCAAGTAGTCTTGATGGGTACATAATGCAAAGACTTCGCTATCCGGTCCACAATGACCCGTATAGTATCGTTTCCTTTCGTGCTCTAGGAAGATCAACAACAAAATCTATCGTGATGTCTTCCCACTTCCATCCAGGGATAGGAAGCGGTTGTAGTTCTCCTATTAACCTCTGGCGCTCAATCTTAACTGGTGAACACGCCAAACACCTCGACACGTACTCAACAACTTCTCGCTTCACATCAATCCACTCATACTCCGTCTTAAGTCCTTGTACAATTTACGGGCTCCAGAATGTACATTTATGCTGAAGAATGACCTTCCTTGAGATTCAACTTTCTAATCTCTTTATCAGTTGACACACATAATCGATTCTGAAATCACATTATTCCATCCTCATGAACAAGGAATCCGGCACTCTTCCCTGAGCAATCTGACTGCATATCTTACTCAATATTCCATCGCATTCAGCTGCATCCGCTCTTTCCCAAACCAATTTCACTTTCACCCCCCACCAACTCTTGTTGCAATCCCGGCTGAACTGTCAGGCAAGCAACCATATGCCCGAGAGTCGACTTCCTACTCAAAGCATCATCTACCACATTAGCCCTTGCTGGATGATAAACAATATCTATATCACAATCCTTAATCAATTCTAGCCACCATCTTTGTCTCATGTTCAACTCTCTCTCTCTTATACAGTTGGAGCTGGCTAAAAACATACGCAATTGAAATACCCCAAAGGTTAGAAATGGCAAAATGGTAAATTAATTAGGGATTTCTTAATGAGGAAAATGGGAAATTAAGGGGATAAAAACCCTTGTCTTCGGTGAGCCACTCAGCTGGGCAAACTCGCGTCTTCCTCTCCAGATCCCTCCCGTGTTCAGCCATTCCTTCCCTCCGGTGAGTTCGACTGGCGGTGGCCATCACTCCCTCCCCGAAGCTGAACGCGAACCACTACTGTCCGAAGCCGCGAAACAGTTGTAGGCCGCAAGAGCTGTTCGAAGCTGTGAGTTGTTGCTGAGCAAGGCCGCAAGAGCTGTCACTGGTGGCTGTACTTCCCGACGACGTGAAGCCCGGTCCCGACGACGAAGGCGAGCCGCGGTCGCTGCTGATGCAAAGGTTCGAGTGCTGCTTGACAGACGTGTTGAGCTCTGGTCGTCTGCGCGGCCTGTAGGGCGCCGACTGCCTCTGTGCTGCTGCTGGTGCTGCTCCTCCGGCAACAAGAAGCCAGTCCCGACGACGAAGACACCACCGGTGAGGTATCTCAGTTGTTGCGTGTTTTGATTGGCTGAATTTAATCTGAATTGAAGGGTTGAATCAATTGTTGTTTGTTCGATAAAATTGGACAGATTTGGATGAATTACAAGGGTTGAGGACAGCCATAAATCTGTGTTTTGTTGATTGTGTTGATTTTGTGCAGCCTTAATCTATTTTGGGTTGTTAGGTTAGTAATTAATTGATCTCAATTGGGTAGATTTTGGTTCGAGCAATTGAAGAGGATTGTGGGCAGATTTGGGTTGAAATTGAAGGTTGTATGAGCAACCAAAGAAATTCTTGATTTGACTAAGGTGTTGGTATGTGATTTTGAGTATGGTTTCAATTTTGGAAGTTTTGGGCTAAGTTGGACTGATTTTAGATTAATTAGGGGCTGAATTTGGAGGTTTCAAGCATTGGAATAGTATGTGTTAATTAATGCATGAAATTGTTTGGGTTGTTGTTGTTGCAGGTTCGTTCCGGATTGGTTGGCAAAGTTGGTGAAATTTCTGAGGTCGTTGTGGTTGAGTTTAAGGCAAGATAAATCTTGCTAACCCTTCGTATATTTTATAAAATTACTTTTGTCCCTATATTGATTCAGTAATTGATTTAGCCTTGTCTGAGTAAATTAATTTGGATTATTAGTTGTGAAATTTCTTGGTTGAATATGTGTGTTTGTCGACACCTGTGTGTGTTGGCGGTTGTGTGTTGGATTGTGTGCATAATTATTGGTCGTGCATCGGATACCAGTTGTGTGTTTTGTTATTGGTCTTGTGCTGGGTATTGATTGTTTGCTTGGCTGTTGGCAGATATTGGTATGTGCTTGGTTACTGTTTTGTGTAGAATATTGGTTGTTGCTTGATTGTTGGCAGATATTGGTTATGTGCTGGATTATTGGATGTAGAATTACGTGGTTGAATATATGTGTGTGTGTGTGTGAATGTGTGGGTGTGTTAGTAATTGTCTCGTGTTGTGTTTGATTGAATGTGATGTGGTAGTTGGTCATAACTAAATGTGGATTGATTGTTGTGGATTGATGGTTATGAATTGATTGTTGTGGATTGATTGGATTATTGAATTTAAAGTTGCTTGGTTGATTATATATATGTGTGAATATGTGTTAATCGTTGTCGTGTGTAATAATTGATTGGGCGTCGGTGTGGTGATGGATTGTTGTTGATTGAGAGTCCAAGGGCCAGGTGATGATAGCCTCACCAAACATCGTAGGGACCGAGTGTCGCCTACGTTGTTAAGGGCCAGTGTTAATTCAGAGTCAAAGGGTCAGGTGATGATAGCCTCACCAAACCGCATAGGGTGCACGCCTACGTCGTTAAGGGCCAAGGGTTGGATGGTGAAAGTCCCATACGGAAAGTGTGTGTTGATTGTCTCACCCGGTGATGTGGTGGTGGAGACGGAGGTTGGATTGGAGGTGTTGGCGGTTGTGTGTGTTGGTTATGTGTTGAATGTTGGTTGTGTACTTGATTAAGTGGTTTTGTTGATGATATTGGTTGTGTACTTGATTAAGTGGTTCTGTTGTGATGATATTGGTTGTGCGCTTGATTAAGTGATTGTGTTGGTGAATATTGACTGTGTGTTTGGTTATTGGTTTTATGTTGGATATTGATTGTTGGCTAGTTTGACTTGTTAAATATTATCTATTTTAGCTAATGGTGTTGTGGATTTATGTTGGTGGGGTTGTTGGTGGAAGCTAGTGGTTTATGAAGGTCAGTTGTGTGGATTGAGTGTGTAGGTTGGTTTCCCATCTTGAGGGTGTGGGCCAATATGAGTTAGGTTGAGGTGTATGGGTTACGACCCATGTTAACGATCAGGCGGCACCGAAAGGGTGGCTGGGCTGGATTGTTGTTTTGTCATGTTCATTTAATGTGATGATTGTCTTGCTTGTGCTTATGTGTTCGTTGATGCATAGGTTGGAATGCGTTAGTACAGTAGTGAGTTCGGTATGATTGGTTAGCCTTGGTTGTACGTCAGTAGTAAGATATGTGTATATGTTTCATAGGGTTGATGATTGAGGTATTAGTAATAGAGAGAAAGATTGATTGGATTGTTTTAATGGTTGTACGTCAGTAGTAATAGGGTTGATGGTTGTACGTCAGTAGTAAGATATGTGTATATACTTATGGTGATGTGGAGGTTTGATTGAATGAGGTTAGCGTAGTGAAGAGTTGGATAAGAGTGAGGAATGAATGATTATGTGATAGTGTGTGTTTATGTCTTAATGTGCGGTCGATATTGGTTGATTGATATGATTAAGTGTAATTATGATATTATATATATATGTATATATTGTGTGTGTGTTGTCTTTTGATATGAGTTGATTGGTGATATATATATATGTGTTTTGAAACTGTTTTGGCTTGGAGAGTCTTGCCAGTCTTGATGGAAGACTGACCAAATTCGGTTTACGTGCCGCGGTTGGTTGGGGTATCGGGTCCCCCAGTCAACCAAGCTTTGCAGGTTTGCAGCAACAAGAGGGTTCTGGATCACAGATGTGTATTCACAGTTAAAGATTTGGTTTGCATCAGATTTGAAAATGTTGTATTCGCTTCCGTTGTTTTGGATATAAATTGATGCATTAAACTGGATGTCAGGTTTAAGTGTTGTTTCAATCCTGAGCAGGGATTTTAAATGTTTATAATTTATGTGTATTTGGAAGAGTTTTGGATTTCTTTTCTTCAAAACCCGCCTTATAGTCCTTCGAGACTATGGCACTATAGCACCTCTGGCCCGGGGTGTTACAGAAGTTGGTATCAGAGCATTTACGTTCGAAAATGTTTTCAAAGGTTTGACATGGAAAAAGATTATTCGCCAAAACTGTGAAGCAATCGTGTGATCAGAAGACCCTTGTTGTTACGTATAGGTAAGTTTGTGTTTGATATATTGTATATGTGATGCTTAGTGTTGTTGAGTAATTCTGTGATGTGTTCCCTGGTAAGTGGGACGTGTTGGAGATTAATAAGGTAAGTGTGAGTGTGATAGAGGATGAAGTCGTTGGGCTTATCGTCAAGAGGTTGAGGCAGCTAGTCTGGTAGTTGATGATTCAGTATGAAGTTGTTGTACTTTACTGTTAAACTGTTAAGAAAAGGTTATGCCGGTTATGTGTGTATGCTGAGATTGAAGGAGCAGATAGAGGAACTTATGGAGTTAGGCTTTGGTAGGCCAAGTGCATCTTCTTGGAGTGCGGCTGTGTTGGTTGTTAAAAAGTAAAGATGGTTCCTTTCGACTCTGCATGGATTATGATGAGTTAAGTACTTGTTGGATAAATTGCAAAGAGCTACAGTGTTTTCAAAGATTGACTTAAGATCAGGGTATTCTCAGCTTAGGATTTGAAATGAGGATATTCACAGGACTGCCTTCAGAATAAGGTATGGTCGCTATGAATTGGTTGTGATGTCTTTTGGGTTGACTATTGCTTCCGCAGATTTCAAGGGTTTAAGGAACTGATGTTTTTATTTTGAAGGTACTTGGATTATTGTGGTGATTTTTATTGATGATATTTTAGTATACTCTCGGAGTAAGAGGGGTTACGAGAACAACCTTGGAATGTTAAGGAAATTGGGAGTTTTCTCAGACTGACAGATTACTATAGGTGATTGTGGATGAATTTTCTAAGGTTGTGTATGACTGAAAATTTTGAATGGAACAGGAAATGTCAGGAGAGAGTTTCGAAGAACTCAGGAAGTGTTTGATTAGTGCGTTAGAGTTGGTTTTATTGCTGGGAACAAAAAGGTTGCCATTTACAGTTATGTGTCTAAGCAAGGTCTGAGTTGCGTTATAATGCAGAATGGGAAGGTCATTGCACCTGCTTCTTGTCAGCTCAAACTGTATGAGAGAGAGTTGAACATGAGACAAAGACGGTTGCTAGAATTGATTAAGGATTGTGATATAGATATTGTTTATCATCCAGAAAGGGATAATGTGGTAGCTGATGATTTGAGTAGAAAGTCGACTCTCGAGCATATGGTTGTTGTCTGACAGTTTAGCCAGGATTGCAACAAGAGGGTGAAGGATGAAATTGAAATTGGTTTGGGAAGGAACGGACGCAGCTGAATGCGATGGAATGTTGAGTGAGATATGTAGTCATATTGCTCAGGGAAGAGTGCCGGATTCCTTGTTCATGGGGATGGAATATTGTGATTTCAGAATCGATTATGTGTGCCAGCTGGTAGAGATATTAGAGAATGGATTCTCAAGGAAGGTCATTCCTTTGGCGAAAGTGTTATGGTCTAAACATGGTACGGCAGAAGAGACTTGGGAACTTGATTCAGTCATGCGAGGCAGTTATCCGAACCTGTTTGATCTTAGTTTTGAGGACGAAACTCTTATAAGGGAGGGAGAATGAAATACCCCAAAGGTTAGAAATGGCAAAATGGTAAATTAATTAGGGATTTCTTAATGAGGAAAAGGGGAAATTAAGGGGATAATGAAATACCCCAAATAAGTTGATAATGACATTTTTGGTAAATTAATTATGAGTTTACTTAAAAAGGGAGAAATGGAAAATTTGGGGGATAAAATCCCTAAACACATTCGATGGTCTCTCTCTCTCTCTCTCCCGCGTGGTTCTTCAGCCGAGCAGCTCAGCCAAGCTTCTCATCCGGCGAACTCCCCCTGTGCCCAGCCGAGCGGTTCTTCTCCGGCGAGCCGACTTGGACCGCGCCGCTCCTCCTCCTCCTCCTCCCCTGCTGCTGCTGTCCGTGCTGCTGCCTTGCTGTGCCGTTGTACAGTCCGTGGCTGTGCTGTTGTTGTGTTCGTGTGGTGGCTGAGGTCGCCGACGATGAGAAGCCTCCCCAGTGGCTACGTAGTGGTCGACGATGAGGTAAGCCTTCAATCTGTTTCGGTAGGGGCTTCGGATGGCTGATTTTCTGAGCATATATATTTATACGTATATGTTGCTGATTTTTTTTTGGTGGCCAGATTTGGCTGATTTCGGTTTTGTGCAGCAACTTGATGAATTTGAGTTTGGATTGATTATTGTGTGGGGTTTGCTTGATTGGAATTTTGAAGGTATGAATTAGGGTTTGAATTTGGGGGTTTTTCTAGTTATGGTTTGATTTGAATTAATGCTAGGGATTTGCTCGGATTGATTTCGCAGGATCGTTCGAGTTGGATTTGAATCTGGGGTCGTCGTGGTCGCGCTTGAGGCAAGATAAATCTTGCTAACCCTTTGTATATTTTATAAAATTATTTTTGTTCCTATCTTGATTCAGTAATTGATTTAGCCTTGTCTGAGTAAATTAAGTTAGATTATTAGTTGTGAAATTTCTTGGTTGAAATTTCTTGGTTGAATATGTGTGGTTGTTGACACTTGTGTGTGTGTGTTGGATTGTGTATGTCGACACCTGTGTGTGTTGGCGGTTGTGTGTTGGATTGTGTGCGTGCTAGTAGTTGTGTGTTGAGATTGCGTGTGTGTGTGCATGTGTGGGTGTGTTAGTAATTGTCTCGTGTTGTGTTTGATTGAATGTGATGTGGTAGTTGGTCATAACTAAATGTGGTTTGATTGTTATGGATTGATTGTTGTGGATTGATTGGATCACTTGACTATAAAGTTGCTTGGTTGAAATGTGCGATTATGTGATATTGATTATCGTTGTGATTTTTGGATTGGTGTCGGTATGGTGATGGTTGGTTATGGAGTCGGGGTGAGGGTGTGACCTCATCCGACCGCGTGAGGGTGTGACCTCCGTTGGTTAAGGCTAGGTTGGATGGTTGAAAGTCCCATCCGGTGGTGGGTTGGATTGGAGGTAGGATCGGAGTTTGGATCGGGTGTTGGATTGTGTGTGTTGCCAATTGTGTATATTGGTTGTGTGCTCGGTTATGGATTGTGTGTTGATTATTGGTTGTGTGTGTATATTGGTTGTGTGTTGAATAATGGTTGTGTACTTGATTATTGGTTGTATGCTCGGTTATGGATTGTGTGTTGATTATTGGTTGTGTATGTATATTGGTTGTGTGTTGAATAGTGGTTGTATACTTGATTATTGGTTGTGTGCTCGATTATGGGTCGTGTGTTGATTATTGGTTGTGTGTATATATTGGTTGTGTGTTGAATAGTGGTTGTGTACTTGATTATTGGTTGTGTGTGAATATTGGCTGTGTGTGTGATTATGGGTTGCGTGTTGATTATGGGTTGTGTTGGTGAATATTGGTTGTATGCTTAGTTAGTGGTTTTGTTTGCGGATATTGGTGGGGAGTTTGATTATTGGTTTTGTGTTAGACTTTGGTCGTCGGTTGGTTGTAGTTAGTAGTCGTTGTTGATTGTTGTTAGTGGTGATTGTGAGCTTTTGTTGTCCATTGGTAGTGATTGTTGGATCTTGGTGTGAATTATTTGAGAAGGTTGGTTATGTTGATTGATTAGTCTTGGTTGTAAGTCAGTAGTAAGATATGCATATGTTTCATAGGGTTGATGATTGAGGTATTAGTATTGGAGAGAAAGTTGGATTGGATCGTTTTATTCGTTTATGCTTGTGATGATGTTGAGGTTGGATTGAAGAGGTTAGTATAGTGTAGAGTTGGATAAGAATGGGTAATTGATTGGTTATGTGGTAGTGGGTGTTTGTGTTTTGACGTGTGATTGGTCTTGGTTGGTTGTTATGATTATAGTATAGTTATGATATTATATATGTATATATATTGTGTGGCGTGTTGTCGTTGTTGTGAGTTGATTGGTGAAATATGTATGTGTTTTGAACTGTTTTGGCTTGAGGAGTTTTGCCAGTCTTTCGTAAGACTGACCAACTTCGGTTTACGTGCCGCGGTTGGCTGGGGTATCGGGTCCCCCAGTCAATCAGGTTTTGCAGGTTTGCAGCAACAAGCGGGTTCTGGATCACAGATGTGTCTTCACAGTGAAAGATTTAGTTTTGCATCAGATTTGAAAATGTTGTATTCGCTTTCGTTGTTTTAGATTTAAATTGTTGCATTAAACTGGTTGACAGGTTTTAGTATTGTTTTAAATCTTGAGCAGGGATTTTAATATTGATGACTATATGTATTGGGAGAGTTTTGGATTTCTTTTCTTTTAAAATCGCCTTATAGTCCTTCGGGACTATGACACTGTAGCACCTCTGGCCCGGGGTGTTATAGGAATTGGTATCAGAGCATTTACGTTCTAAAATGGTTTTCAAAAGTTTGATGTGGATGAGACCACTCGCAAAAACTGTGAAGCAATCGTGTGATCAGAGACCCTTGTTGTTGCGTATAGGTAAGTTTAGTTGTGTTTGATATATTTTATATGTGATGTTGAGTACTGATGATTAATTTCATATGCGATGTTTAATGTGGTTAAGTAAATTTTATGGTGTGTTCCCTGGTAAGTGGGACGTGCTAGAGATTTAAAGAGTATGAGTGTGGTAGAGGATGAAGCCGTTGGGCTTATCGTCAAGAGGTGGATGTAGGTAGTCTAGTAACTGATGATTCAGTATGAAGTTGTTGTGTGCTGTTGTTATTGTTAGGGTTGAGTAGGACAGATTAAGCGCATTCAGATATGGTTGTGTTCTGAGATGAACTTTGATGGTAAGGCATAGCTGTACAATCCTTGAGTATACTGATGAGTGCTGATCAGGGAGACTACTACAGTTGATTCTGATCAGACTATTGATGCTTGAGATGATAAGAAACAGATGACTCAGTCTACATCGAAAACAATGGAATTTCGCGACTATGGGTTCGGCTGAGTTGAGAAGTAGAATGCGCAGGTTGCTACAGGCAGATTGTGGCTGGGTACGTAAGGCTAAGAATTTTGAATGGAACGGGAAATGTCAGGAGAGAGTTTCGAAGAACTCAGGAAGTGTTTGATTAGCGCCAGTGTTAGTTTTACCGCAAGGAACAGAAAGGTTTGTCATCTACAGTGATGTGTCTGAACAAGGTTTGGGTTACGTTCTAATGCAGAATGGGAGGTCATTGCATATGCTTCTCGTCAGCTCAAATGGTATAAGAGAAAGTTGAACATGAGATACAGATGACTGCTAGAATTGATTAAGGATTATGAGAAGATATTGTGTATCAATCAGAAAGGGCTAATGTGGTAGTTGATGTTTTGAGTAGGAAGTTGACTCTCGAGTATACGGTTGCGTGCTTATCAGTTCTGCCAGAGTTGCAACAAGAATTGTGCGGGGTGAGATTGAGATTGGTCTGAGAAGGAAATAATGCAGCTGAATGTAATGGAAATTCAATCAGCATTGATAGAGTTGATCCAAGAGAAAAAATTGCAAGATTCTGTGTTGAACAAGTTATGCAGTGAAGTTGCTCAAGGAAAGGCACCCGGAATTCTCATTCATGAGGATGGGGTTTTGTGATTCATAATCGGTTATGTGTGATAGCTGATAAAGAGATTAGAAAGTTGATTTTCAAGGTAAGTCATTCTTCGGCAACAGTAGTTGATATGCGTTGATTCAGATGGCACCTTATGAGGCTTTGTATGATAGTCGCTGTAAATCGCCATTGTGTTGGGATAATTTGACTAATGCTGTGTTAGTTGCTCCTGAGCTTCTGCATAAAACTAAGGATGACATTGATGTGATCCGTCAGAGACTATTGTCAGCTCAGAGTAGACAGAAGTCGTACGCGGATGTTTGTAGATGTCCTTTGGAATTCAGTGTGGGAGACCATGTATTTATTAAAGTTTCGTCGACTAAAGGAGTATTCAGAATTGGGAAACGAGGCAAGTTGAGTCCTAGGTATGTTGGTCCCTTTGAGATTCTGAAGAGAGTTGGTGTCGTAGCTTACCAAGTGGCATTGCCGCTAGAGAGGAGTGGAATGCATGACGTATTTCGTGTGTCTCAGCTGAGGAGAGATGTGTATCATCCGTTATGGGCTAGGCATGGAACAGAAGAAGAAACTGGGGAACTGGAATCAGTTATGCGAAGCAGTTATCCGAACCTGTTTGATCTTAGTTTCGAGGACGAAACTATTGTAAGGGGGGGAGAATGAAATACCCCAAATAAGTTGATAATGGCATTTTTGGTAAATTAATTATGAGTTTACTTAAAAAGGAAGAAATTGAAAATTTTGGGGATAAAATCCCTACACACATTCGGTGGTCTCTCTCTCTCTCCCGCGTGGTTCTTCAGCCGAGCAGCTCAGCCAAGCTTCTCCTCCGGCGAACTCCCCCTGTGCCCAGCCGAGCGGTTCTTCTCCGGCGAGCCAACTTGGACCGCGCCGCTCCTCCTCCTCCTCCCCTGCTGCTGCTGTCCGTGCTGTTGCCTTGCTGTGCCGTTGTACAGTCCATGGCTGTGCTATTGTTGTGTTCGTGTGGTGGCTGAGGTCGCCGACGACGAGAAGCCTCCCCAGTGGCTACGTAGTGGTCGACGACGAGGTAAGCCTTCGATCTGTTTCGGTAGGGGCTTCGGATGGCTGATTTTCGGAGCATATATATTTATACGTATATGTTGCATATTTTTTTTTGGTGGCTAGATTTGGCTGATTTCGGTTTTGTGCAGCAACTTGCTGAATTTGAGTTTGGATTGATTATTGTGTGGGGTTTGCTTGATTGGAATTTTGAAGGTATGAATTAGGGTTTGAATTTAGGGGTTTTTCTAGTTATGGTTTGATTTGAATTAATGCCAGGGATTTGCTCGGATTGATTTCACAGGATCGTTCGAGTTGGATTTGAATCTGGGGTCGTCGTGGTCGCGCTTGAGGCAAGATAAATCTTGCTAACCCTTCGTATATTTTATGAAATTATTTTTGTTCCTATCTTGATTCAATAATTGATTTAGCCTTGTCTGAGTAAATTAAGTTAGATTATTAGTTGTGAAATTTCTTGGTTGAATATGTGTGGTTGTTGACACTTGTGTGTGTGTGTTGGATTGTGTATGTCGACACCTGTGTGTGTTGGCGGTTGTGTGTTGGATTGTGTGCGTGCTAGTAGTTGTGTGTTGAGATTGCGTGTGTGTGTGAATGTGTGGGTGTGTTAGTAATTGTCTCGTGTTGTGTTTGATTGAATGTGATGTGGTAGTTGGTCGTAACTAAATGTGGTTTGATTGTTATGGATTGATTGTTGTGGATTGATTGGATCACTTGACTATAAAGTTGCTTGGTTGAAATGTGCGATTATGTGATATTGATTGTCGTTGTGATTTTTGGATTGGTGTCGGTATGGTGATGGTTGGTTATGGAGCCGGGGTGAGGGTGTGACCTCATCCGACCGCGTGAGGGTGTGACCTCCGTTGGTTAAGGCTAGGTTGGATGATTGAAAGTCCCATCCGGTGGTGGGTTGGATTGGAGGTAGGATCGGAGTTTGGATCGGGTGTTGGATTGTGTGTGTTGCCAATTGTGTATATTGGTTGTGTGCTCGGTTATGGATTGTGTGTTGATTATTGGTTGTGTGTGTATATTGGTTGTGTGTTGAATAGTGGTTGTGTACTTGATTATTGGTTGTGTGCTCGGTTATGGATTGTGTGTTGATTATTGGTTGTGTGTGTATATTGGTTGTGTGTTGAATAGTGGATGTGTACTTGATTATTGGTTGTGTGCTCGGTTATGGGTCGTGTGTTGATTATTGGTTGTGTGTGTATATTGGTTGTGTGTTGAATAGTGGTTGTGTACTTGATTATTGGTTGTGTGTGAATATTGGCTGTGTGTGTGATTATGGGTTGCGTGTTGATTATGGGTTGTGTTGGTGAATATTGGTTGTATGCTTAGTTAGTGGTTTTGTTTGCGGATATTGGTGGGGAGTTTGATTATTGGTTTTGTGTTAGACTTTGGTCGTCGGTTGGTTGTAGTTAGTAGTCGTTGTTGATTGTTGTTAGTGGTGATTGTGAGCTTTTGTTGTCCATTGGTAGTGATTGTTGGATCTTGGTGTGAATTATTTGAGAAGGTTGGTTATGTTGATTGATTAGTCTTGGTTGTAAGTCAGTAGTAAGATATGCATATGTTTCATAGGTTGATGATTGAGGTATTAGTATTGGAGAGAAAATTGGATTGGATCATTTTATTCGTTTATGCTTGTGATGATGTTGAGGTTGGATTGAAGAGGTTAGTATAGTGTAGAGTTGGATAAGAATGGGTAATTGATTGGTTATGTGGTAGTGGGTGTTTGTGTTTTGACGTGTGATTGGTCTTGGTTGGTTGTTATGATTATAGTATAGTTATGATATTATATATTTATATATTGTGTGGCGTGTTGTCGTTGTTGTGAGTTGATTGGTGAAATATATATGTGTTTTGAACTGTTTTGGCTTGAGGAGTTTTGTCAGTCTTTCGTAAGACTGACCAACTTCGGTTTACGTGCCGCGGTTGGCTGGGGTATCGGGTCCCCCAGTCAATCAGGTTTTGCAGGTTTGCAGCAACAAGCGGGTTCTGGATCACAGATGTGTCTTCACAGTGAAAGATTTAGTTTTGCATCAGATTTGAAAATGTTGTATTCGCTTCCGTTGTTTTAGATTTAAATTGTTGCATTAAACTGGTTGACAGGTTTTAGTGTTGTTTTAAATCTTGAGCAGGGATTTTAAAATTGATTACTATATGTATTGGGAGAGTTTTGGATTTCTTTTCTTTTAAAATCGCCTTATAGTCCTTCGGGACTATGGCACTGTAGCACCTCTGGCCCGGGGTGTTACAGATAAAAACCCTTGTCTTCGGTGAGCCACTCAGCTGGGCAAACTCGCGTCTTCCTCTCCAGATCCCTCCCGTGTTCAGCCATTCCTTCCCTCCAGTGAGCTCGACCGGCGGTGGCCATCACTCCCTCCCCGAAGCTGAACGCGAACCACTGCTTTCCGAAGCCGCAAACCAGCTGTAGGCCGCAAGAGCTGTCCGAAGCTGTGAGGTGTTGCTGAGCGAGGCCGCAAGAGCTGTCACTGGTGGCTGTACTTCCCGGCGACGTAAAGCCCAGTCCCGACGACGAAGGCGAGCCGCGGTCGCTGCTGATGCAAAGGTTCGAGTGCTGCTTGACAGACGTGTTGAGCTCCGGTCGTCTGCGCGGCCTGTAGGGCGCCGACTGCCTCTGTGCTGCTGCTGGTGCTGCTCCTCCAGTGACAAGAAGCCAGTCCCGACGACGAAGACACCACCGGTGAGGTATCTCAGTTGTTGAGTGTTTTGATTGGCTGAATTTAATCTGAATTGAAGGGTTGAATAAGTTGTTGTTTGTTCGATAAACTTGGACAGATTTGGATGAATTACAAGGGTTGAGGACAGCCATAAATCTGTGTTTTGTTGATTGTGTTGATTTTGTGCAGCCTTAATCTATTTTGGGTTGTTAGGTTAGTAATTAATTGATCTCAATTGGGCAGATTTTGGTTCGAGCAATTGAAGAGGATTGTGGGCAGATTTGGGTTGAAATTGAAGGTTGTATGAGCAACCAAAGAAATTCTTGATTTGAATAAGGTGTTGGTATGTGATTTTGAGTATGGTTTCAATTTTGGAAGTTTTGGGCTAAGTTGGACTGATTTTAGATTAATTAGGGGCTGAATTTGGAGGTTTCAAGCATTGGAATAGTATGTGTTAATTAATGCATGAAATTGTTTGGGTTGTTGTTGTTGCAGGTTCATTCCGGATTGGTTGGCAAAGTTGGTGAAATTTCTGAGGTCGTTGTGGTTGAGTTTAAGGCAAGATAAATCTTGCTAACCCTTCGTATATTTTATAAAATTACTTTTGTCCCTATATTGATTCAGTAATTGATTTAGCCTTGTATGAGTAAATTAATTTGGATTATTAGTTCTGAAATTTCTTGTTTGAATATGTGTGTTTGTCGGCACCTGTGTGTG
This sequence comes from Rheum nobile, assembly GCA_027886185.1. Lineage (NCBI taxonomy): Eukaryota > Viridiplantae > Streptophyta > Magnoliopsida > Caryophyllales > Polygonaceae > Rheum > Rheum nobile. The sequence goes on along the minus strand of WOAB01000158.1, from coordinate 474,850 downwards.
TTGGCGGTTGTGTGTTGGATTGTGTGCATAATTATTGGTCGTGCATCGGATACCAGTTGTGTGTTTTGTTATTGGTCTTGTGCTGTGTATTGATTGTTTGCTTGGTTGTTGGCAGATATTGGTATGTGATTGGTTACTGTTTTGTGTAGAATATTGGTTGTTGCTTGATTGTTGGTAGATATTGGTTATGTGCTGGAGTATTGGATGTAGAATTACGTGGTTGAATATATGTGTGTGTGTGTGAATGTGTGGGTGTGTTAGTAATTATCTCGTGTTGTGTTTGATTGAATGTGATGTGGTAGTTGGTCATAACTAAATGTGGATTGATTGTTGTGCATTGATGGTTATGAATTGATTGTTGTGGATTGATTGGATTATTGAATTTAAAGTTGCTTGGTTGATTATATATATGTGTGAATATGTGTTAATCGTTGTCGTGTGTAATAATTGATTGGGTGTCGGTGTGGTGATGGATTGTTGTTGATTGAGAGTCTAAGGGCCAGGTGATGATAGCCTCACCAAACATCGTAGGGACCGAGTGTCGCCTACGTTGTTAAGGGCCAGTGTTAATTCAGAGTCAAAGGGTCAGGTGATGATAGCCTCACCAAACCGCATAGGGTGCACACCTACGTCGTTAAGGGCCAAGGGTTGGATGGTGAAAGTCCCATCCGGAAAGTGTGTGTTGATTGTCTCACCCGGTGATGTGGTGGTGGAGACGGAGGTTGGATTGGAGGTGTTGGCGGTTGTGTGTGTTGGTTATGTGTTGAATATTGGTTGTGTACTTGATTAAGTGGTTTTGTTGATGATATTGGTTGTGTACTTGATTAAGTGGTTGTGTTGTGATGATATTGGTTGTGCGCTTGATTAAGTGATTATTGACTGTGTGTTTGGTTATTGGTTTTATGTTGGATATTGATTGTTGGCTAGTTTGACTTGTTAAATATTATCTATTTTAGCTAATGGTGTTGTGGATTTATGTTGGTGGGGTTGTTGGTGGCAGCTAGTGGTTTATGAAGGTCGGTTGTGTGGATTGAGTGTGTAGGTTGGTTTCCCATCTTAAGGGTGTAGGCCAATATGAGTTAGGTTGAGGTGTATGGGTTATGACCCATGTTAACGATCAGGCGGCTCCGGAAGTGTGGATGGGCTGGATTGTTGTTTTGTCATGTTCATTTAATGTGATGATTGTCTTGCTTGTGCTTATGTGTTCGTTGATGCGTAGGTTGGAATGCGTTAGTACTGTAGTGAGTTCGGTATGATTGGTTAGCCTTGGTTGTACGTCAGTAGTAAGATATGTGTATATGTTTCATAGGGTTGATGATTGATGTATTAGTAATAGAGAGAAAGATTGATTGGATTGTTTTATTCGTTTATACTTGTGGTGATGTGGAGGTTTGATTGAATGAGGTTAGCGTAGTGAAGAGTTGGATAAGAGTGAGGAATGAATGATTATGTGATAGTGTGTGTTTATGTCTTAATGTGCGGTCGATATTGGTTGATTGATATGATTAAGTGTAATTATGATATTATATATATATATGTATATATTGTGTGTGTGTTGTCTTTTGATATGAGTTGATTGGTGATATATATATATATGTGTTTTGAAACTGTTTTGGCTTGGGGAGTCTTGCCAGTCTTGATGGAAGACTGACCAACTTCGGTTTACGTGCCGCGGTTGGCTGGGGTATCGGGTCCCCCAGTCAACCAAGCTTTGCAGGTTTGCAGCAACAAGCGGGTTCTGGATCACAGATGTGTATTCACAGTTAAAGATTTGGTTTGCATCAGATTTGAAAATGTTGTATTCGCTTCCGTTGTTTTGGATATAAATTGATGCATTAAACTGGATGTCAGGTTTAAGTATTGTTTCAATCCTGAGCAGGGATTTTAAATGTTTATAATTTATGTGTATTTGGAAGAGTTTTGGATTTCTTTTCTTCAAAACCAGCCTTATAGTCCTTCGAGACTATGGCACTGTAGCACCTCTGGCCCGGGGTGTTACAGAAATGACTTTCCCATTCTGCATTAGAACGCAACCCAGACCTTTCTTAGACGCATCACTGTACATGACAAACCGTTCTGTTCCCTGCGGTACAATTAACACTGGCGCACTAGTTAAACACTTCTTGAGTCCTTCGAAACTCTCTTGACATCTCCCATCCCATTCAAAATTCTTAGTCTTACGTACCCTGCCACAATCCGCATGTAGTAACCCGTGCATTCTACTTCTCAACTCAGCCGAACCCATTGTTGTAAAATCTCACTTCTTTCTGTGTAGACTGAGTCCTCTGTTTCTTACCATCTCAAGCATCAAATAGTCTGATCAAAATCATCTATAACAGTCTCCCTGATCAGCACTCATCAGTATACTCAAGAATTCACAGCTATGCATCACCATCAAGATTTCATCTCTGAATACAATCATCTCTGAAAGTGCGCAATCTGTCTTTCTCATTCTTGACAGTAACAACAGCACACAACAACTTCATACCGAATCATCAACTACCAGACTAGCTGCCTCAACCTCTTGACGATAAGCCCAACGACTTCATCCTCTATCACACCCACACTTACCTTATTAATCTCCAACACGTCCCACTTACCAGGGAACACATCATAAAATTACTCAACAACACTAAACATCACATATAAAATATCAAACACAAACTTACCTATACGTAACAACAAGGGTCTTCTGATCACACGATTGCTTCACAGTTTTGGCGAATAATCTTTTTCCACGTCAAACTTTTGAAAACATTTTCGAACGTAAATGCTCTTATACCAATTCCTGTAACACCCCGGACCAGAGGTGCTACAGTGCCATAGTCCCGAAGGACTATAAGGCGATTTTTAAAAGAAAAGAAATCCAAAACTCTTCCCAAAACATAAAGTTAACATCAAAATCCCTGTTTAAGTTTGGAACAACCTTTAAACCTTGCATCAAGTTCAATATCTCATTTTACACCAAAACAACGGTAGTTAATACAACCTTTTCAAATCCGCAATGAAACTAAATCTTTAACTGTGAAGACACATCTGTGATCCAGAACCCGCTTGTTGCTGTAAACCTGCAAAGCCAAATTGACTGGGAGACCCGATACCCCAGCCAACCGCGGCATGTAAACCGAAGTTGGTCAGTCTTCCATCAAGACTGGCAAGACTCCTCAAGCCAAAACAGTTTAAAACCAGAGAATTATCACAACAATCAAATAGTACCAAACAACAACATGCCACACCATATATATATATATACTATATCATAATTATATCATTATCATATCAACCAACCAATATCGACCACACATTAAAACATAAACACACACTATCACATAACCATTCATTTCTCACTCTTATCCAACTCTTCAATATACTAACACAACTTAATCCAACCTCAACCTCACCACAAGTATAGACGACTAAAACGATCCAATCCAACTTCTCTATTACTAATACCTCAATTATCAACCCTACGAACCTATACACATATATTACTACTAACACGTATAACCACGACTAACCACTTACAAAACTCACTACTGTACTAACACGTCCAACTAATCTTCGCATCAACAAACACTTAAGCATAAGCAAGACAATCATCACATTATATAAACAAGACAAAAATAACGACCCAGGCCAGCCACCCTTCCGGTGTCGCCTGATCGATAACATGGGTCGTAACCCAAACACCTCAACCTAACCCATATTGGCCCACACCCTCAAGATGGGAAACCAACCTTCATAATCAATCAACATAACCATCTTTCCTCAACTAGCTGCCACCAACAACCACACCAACAGAAATTCATATCACAACTAGCTACAAAAACCAATATTTGACAACAAGTCAATAACTAGCCAACAATCAACATCCAACATAAAACCAATAACCAAACACACAGTCAATATTCACCAACACAATCACTTAATCAAGTGCACAACCAATATCATCACAAAACCACTTAAATCAGATACGCAACCAACATCCAACACCAAAACCACTTAATCAGATACACAACCAACACCCAACACAAAAGCACTTAATCAGGTACGCAACCAACATCCAACACCAAAACCACTTAATCAGATACACAACCAACACCCAACACAAAATCCCTTAATCAGGTACGCAACCAACATTTAACACATAATATCTCCTCCGTCTCACCACCACATCACCGGGTGAGACAATTCTACCTCTCTATCCGGATAGGCGGATGGGTCGCATACCATCCGAGTTCCTGGCCCTAACCACCATAGGCATTCCCCCTACGTGATTGAGTGAGGCTTTCATCACTCTGGCCCACCGACCATCGGAGGTCACACCCTCCGAGGCCCTGAATCAACATACACTTTCTGGATGGGACTTTTACCATCCAACCATAGCCCTTAACCAACGCAAGGTCACACCCTCACGTGGTCGGGTGAGGTCACACCCTCACCCCGGCTCCACAACCAACCAACAACAATCAATCACATTTAGTTACAAATAACTACCACATCAACATTTAATCAGACACAACCCGAGACAAATACTAACACACGCACACACACACATACACACACATATTTACACACTTTCAAACAATCACAATAAAACACCATTAGTGAAATACCCCAAATAAGTGGATGATGGCATAAGTGTAAATTAATTATGGGATTTTGTTAAAATTGGGGGAAATAAAATTTTTGCGGATTAAATCCCTAAACACATTCTCGGTTGTCTCTCTCTCTCCCGATCGATTCACCGGTGCCCAGCCAAGCTCCTTCTCTTCCCCGGCGAATTCGTTCCTTCTCCCGTGCCAGCCGAGTTGCTTCTCCTCCGGCGAGCCCGAACCCAAGCCGTGTTCGCTGCTGCTGTGGAGCTCCCTTGTTCGTGCTGTCTTGGCTGCGTGTTGTCGCTGCTGCCGGTTCGTGTTGTTCGTGGCTACTGCTGTGGAGCCGTGGTGGTGCTGCTGTCCTCATAGCTGTTGTTGTTGAGCCGAGTTGTGCTGCTGCTTCCCAGTGGCGATGGGTGGTGTTTCCGGGGCTGAGTTGTGGCCACCAACGAGCGAAAATTGTGGTGTTTGTGTGTGTGGACTGGTGGAGCTGTGCAGCTGCGGTTCGTTGTCGTCGTTGTGGTTCCGGCGACGAGGAGCCCTCCTAGGTGACTACCGTTTGATTGTCGACAAGGTAAGCTTAGGGTTAGGTTAGAATTGATGTTGTATATGATCAAAATGATGTTGTGATGTTGTGAAGTTGTGTTGTGCAGCACCAATTGCTGATTTTTGTGTGTGTTCAATTTGCTGAAGTTGTGCAGGAGTGGTGCAGCTTTGTTGAATTTGAGCTTTGAATTTGTGTGTGTGTAGTGCTGAATTTTTGAAGGTATTGATTTAGGGTTTGCAATTGGGGTTTTATTTGGTTGTGGATTGGATGAGTAATTAATGCCAGGGATTTGCTCGGATTGATTTCGCAGGTTCGTTCGGGTTGACTGGAGATCTCTGAGGTCGTGGTTGTCAAGCTTGAGGCAAGAGGATTCTTGCTAACCTTTCGTATATTTTTATAAAATTACTTTTGCTTCCTATCTGGTTCAGTAATTGATTTTATCTTTGCCTGAGTAAGTTAATTTGGATTATTGATTGTGGAATAATTTGGTTGAATGTGTGTGTGTGTGTGTTTTAGTATTTGTCTCTTGTCGGACATTGGTTGTTTGTTGGTTATTGGTTATTGGTTATTGGTTATTGGTTATTGGTTTTGTTGTCGGATATTGGTTGTAGATGTTGGTTGCCGTTGATTGTCGGTTAGTTGTTGGTTGTTGTTGATCAATTTTTATGGATTGATTGTGTGAATAATTGTTGGTTTGTTGACGGATATTGGTTATGTGCTGGATTATTGGTTTTGTGTTGATATGGTTGAACGCGTTAGTTGTTGTTGCCTTGGGTTGTGTTTGCCTGGATGTTGGTGTGATAGTTGATTGTAGCTAGTTGTGGATGGTTGTCTTCCCACCTTAAGGGTGCGGGCCAACATTGGATAGTTTGGGACTGGGCGGCACCAAAAGGGGTGGCTGGTCCAGGTCCTCGATGGTTGTCTTCCCACCTTAAGGGTGCGGGCCAACATGGGATAGGTTGGGACTGGGCGGCACCGGAAGGGGTGGCTGGTCCAGGTCCTCCATGGTTGTCTTCCCACCTTAAGGGTGCGGGCCAACATGGGATAGGTTGGGACTGGGCGGCACCGGAAGGGGTGGCTGGTCCAGGTCCTCCATGGTTGCTTTCCCACCTTGAGGGTGCGGGTCAACATGGGATAGGCCGGGGTGATGTCTCACCCGTTTGTTTGGTAGTTGTGTGTGTTGGATTGTATGTGTTGACAATTGTGTGTTGGCAATTGTGTGTGATTGACTGTTATGTGTGCGTTGACAATTGTGTGATTGACTGCTATGTGTGCGTTGATAGTTGTGTTTTGGCAATTGTGTGTGATTGACTGTTGTTTGTGTGTTGACAATTGTGTGTGTTGGCAATTGTGTGTTGACAAGTGTGTGTGTGTGTTGGTTTTTAGATGAATATTGGTTGTGTACTGATTAAGTAGTTTTGTGATGATATTGGTTGTGCGCGTGACTAAGTGGTTGTGTTGGTGAATTTTGACCGTGTGCTTGGTATTGGTTTGAGTTGGATGTTGATTGGTATTAGTTGCGGTTGTGGGCCATTGTTGGTGACAGGGCTAAAGTCGTATGCCTATCAAAGAAATCCTAAAGTACCTACTAAACAGAGTATAGCAAGCAAGTCAGGGTCGATCCCACAGAGAGTCAGGTTATCTATTCTTGCAATTCACGTCACCAACTAGGAACTAAAGGGGGGGGGGGTTTGTAGTGTTTTTCGTAACCAAAGTAAACAAAGCAAGAAAAACATATTCGCAAGTGAAGGTTGTAAATGTTATGGGGAAAAGCGCCACACTCAACAGAGATCCACACAACAATAGATAGGTCGATCACGGAATTCTATCAATCTCAAGTTCTCAACTTTCCTAAAGTTGTTCTTATCCCGATCCTAGATAACTATTAGTTCTACCAGCCCTAATAGTACTTATTACTAAATCAAATCCGAAAACCTTCAGAACTCAATAAAGCAATAGCATTCAACCAAGGATTAACAAGACACATGCAATAGAAACAACCCGTTACTATAAGCATGCAATTAACTCTCTCTCACGATGAAGCGCTCGGATCCCCTATACGCAACAATCGTGCTCGCCACTAGATATGCAACCCGAACCTGGAATCACAAGTCCTAGCAATTAGGAAGATATCAATAAACCTAGGTGATCAATCTAGATAAATCAACATAAACCAATAATCATTCAAGCACAAGAGAATCAATCCAACTAGATAGGAAAACGAACAAGAGTAGAAAACTCACAACCAATCAATTGTTGGCTTCAAACTGTCAAGTGCAACAATGGAGGTTTAGTTCTCCATAGGGTTTGTGAGAAAAACGATGAAAGGTGGCAACTAGGGTTAGAGAATGATCTGCTCTCTAAAAGAGTCTAACTAAAGCTTAAATACTAAGGAAATAATAAGGAATAAAATAAAGGAAAATAACAAACTTGGAAACTAATGTTCGGAATTAAAAGAACACGGAATTAAAAACTCGCAAAGAAGATCTTCAGCGCGTCCCACCGCGGGTGCGCCAGACTCCACCGCCGGGTGCGGCCATTTAACAGAAACTCCAGTACTTTAACTCCTGCGATACTTCCATAGAAACCACATAACTTTTGATTCCCAACTCGGATTGCGCTCATATTTTGAGGACTTGTAGTAGACTTCAAGATCTAACTCCTCGAATTGGAATCACTCCATTTGGACATCTGAGTAGAGAGAACGAACCAATTGAATTCAGCACACTGTTCTTCTACTCTTCTCTTCACTTCCTTGGCGTCTTCTCCTTGTGGCTTCCTATGATCTCCAAAACAGCTAAAACACCTCCAAAAACACCAAACTTCGCCCCCAAACTCCATACACATGAATGTGTCTAAATCTACCCGAATGACACCAATAAACCCTCTAATGACTCTTACTTAAGCCCTACAAAGTAGTGCTTATCAAACTCCCCCATGCTTAGACCTTTGCTCGTCCTCGAGTAAACTAATAAAGAGTCTACTCCTCCAATGCAGCACCCAAGGTCTCAGGAAGCATATCCTCCAACTAAGAGTCACCTAACCCATGCCAAGGCTCCTGGCACCAATCTCATCTACAACACATCCATACTCAACAAGCTTAAGGGGCAAGCAGAGTACTTCCCCCAAGCTTAACCCGGACATCCAATAGTGTGAGTAACCTCTAATCCTAGCCTCCATCTATGACTCCTTATGTCTCCCAGAGTGGCCTACCCGACAATCCTTCTTTGAATCCTCTTCTTATGACGCCTCGCCAAGAATAATGAGAAATCCTAAAATCACTCTTCTTCTTCTTTTTCGCTCATTTTGCCAAGGCGCCCTTTCGGGTTTTCACCAAGCCACTCATATTTTTTTTTATAGATGTGCTCACATAATGCTCACGTCACTCTTGACCAATTATTACCCCAGCCTAATGCTGGTCTAAGCCACCTGCTTATTACCTAGGCCGCCCTTTCGGGTTTTCGACCTATCCCAGGATTTCTATATTAGCCTTTTTTCAATTTTTTTGCTTTTTCAATTTTTTATTTTTCTCCTCAGCGATGTAGCAATTATAAAACCCTACAACCCCTTTCGGGTTGTGAACCTGAGTTGATTGAAAGTTGTGGTTGTGAAATTTTGTATCTTGTAGTTGTTGCCGGTAGCTTGTTGCGGAAAAAGGGTTATGTGATATGTGGATTAATTACCAAGATGGTTGAGTGGATATTTGTGAAAGTTAAATTGGATGTGTCAGCGAAGTTAGATTGATCGTTTCTTTCGTTTGTACTTGTGATGGGAATGAGGTTATAGTGATTGATTGTAACTAATCAAGGTTGTGAACCTGAGTTGATTGAAAGTTGAATGGAACCTATTAGCATAGTGAAGAACTGAATAAAGATGAGAAATGAATTATTATGTGATAATGTGCGTATAGGTTTGATATGTGGTTGGTTGGTCGGTGTGATATTGGTTAAGTATAGTTATATATATATATATATATATATTGTATGGTAGGTTGTTGTTTGACATGATTGGATTGTTGTGACAATGCTATGTGTTTTTAAACTGTTTTGGCTCGGCTAGTCTTGCCATAGTCTTTCACGAGACTGACCAACTGCGGTTTACGTGCCGTGGTTGGCTGGGGTATCGAGTCCCTCAGTCAATTAGGCTTTTCAGGTTCAGCGCCAGCAAGGAGGTTCCTGATCATCGTCGATTTTGGAGTCGAGAACTCTACTCTTTTGGTTTGGACTTGACTTGTTGCACGTGTCGTTTTGGTTTCGGACTTTGAATGGGTTGTATTTATTGTATTGGTTTTGGTTTTTGGTTGTTGGTTTTTGGTTTGTAAATGGTTGTATTTCAGTATGTTAAGTTGTTGGTGGTTTCAAACTCTGGACAGGTTTTACAGGTTTTACGCTGTCCTGCTTTTGATATTATATATATGGGTTATGTTTTGCATTTTTTCTTTTCACCCGCCTTATAATCCTTTCGGATTATGGCACTGTAGCACCACTGGCCTGGGGGTGTTACAGAAGTTGGTATTAGAGCTTTCTTTTCAAAAATGTGTTCTTTCCGAGTTTTCAACTTGAGAATTTTTATTCGTTGTGGTTGTGAACGATCGGGTGATCAGGAATCCTTGTTGTCAACCGTAGTGGGTTGTGTTGATAAGTAAGTATTGGTTGTTTGTGATGTTTTGTGCTAATGTTTGATATATTTTATATGTGATGTTTTGAGTTGTTAAATTATATTTATGGTGTGTTCCCTGGTAAGTGGGACATGGTAGAGGTTTAAGGAGTATGAGTGTGGTAGAGGATGATGCCGTTGAGCTTATCGTCAAGAGATTGATGCAGGTAGTTTAGTAGTGATGATTTGGTATGATATTGTTGTGTGTTGTTGTTCTTGTTAGGGTTGAGCAGGACAGATTAAGCGCATTAATATATGGTTGTGTTCTGAGATGAACTTTGATGGTAAGGCATAACTATACAATCCTTGAGTACTGATGAGTGCTGATCAGGGAGACTACTACAGTTTATTTTGATCAGGCTATTGATGTTGGAAGTAGTAAGGAACAGAGAACTCAGTTGCATCTAAAAAAGTGGAATTTCGCAACTATGGGTTCAGCTGAGTTGAGAAGTAGAATGCGCAGGTTGCTACAGGCAGATTGTGGCAGGTTACGTAAGGCTAGGAAGTTGAATGGGACAGGAAGTGTCCGGAGAGAGTTTCGAAGAACTCATGAAATGTTTGATTAGTGTGTCAGTACTGGTTATACCGCAAGGAACAGAAGGGTTTGTTATTTACAGTTATGTGTCTAAGCAAGATCCGGGTTACGTTCTAATGCAGAATGAGAAGGTCATTGTGTATGCTTCTCATTAGCTCAAATTGTGTAAGAGAGAGTTGAACATGAGATACAGATGGCTGCTAGAATCGATTGAGGATTATGGAAAAGATATTGTGTATCAATCAGAAAGGGCTAATATGGTAGTTGATGTTTTGAGTAAGAAGTTGACTCTCGAGTATACGGTTGCTTGCTTATCAGTTCTGCCAGAGTTGCAACAAGAGTTGTGCGGGGTGAGATTGAGATTGGTCTGAGAAGGAAATGATGCTGAATGTATTAGAAATCCAATCGACATTAGTAGAGTTGATCCAAGAGAAACAATCGCAAGATTCTGTGTTGAACAAGTTATGCAGTGAAGTTGCTCAAGGAAAGGCACCCGGAATTTTCATTCATGAGGATGGAGTTTTGTGACTTCATAATCGGTTATGTGTGACAGCTGATAAGAGATTAGAAAATTGATTCTCAAGGAAAGTCATTCTTCGGCAACAATAGTTGATATGCGTTGATTCAGATGGCACTTTATGAGGCTTTGTATGATAGTCGCTGTAAATCGCCATTGTGTTGAGATGATTTGACTGATGCTGTGTTAGTTGCTCCTGAGTTTCTGCAAAAAACTAAGGATGACATTGATGTGATCCGTCAGAGATTGTTGACAGCTCAGAGGAGGCAGAAATCGTATGCGGATGTTCGTAGACGTCCTTTGGAGTTCAGTGTGGGAGATCATGTGTTTATTAAAGTTTCGCCGACTAAAGGAGTATTCAGAATTGGGAAACGAGGCAAGTTGAGTCCTAAGTACGTTGGTCCCTTTGAGATTCTGAAAGGAGTTGGTGTCGTAGCTTATCAAGTGGCATTGTCGCCAGAGATGAGTGGAATGCATGACTTCGTGTGTCTCAGCTAAGGAGAGATGTGTATCATCCGTTATGGGCTAGGCATGGAACAAAAGAAGAGACGTGGGAATTAGAGTCAGTTATGCGAGGCAGTTATCCGCACCTGTTTCATCCGAGTTTCGAGGACGAAACTATTGTAAGGGGGGGGGGGAGAATGAAATACCCCAAATAAGTGGATGATGGCATAAGTGTAAATTAATTATGGGATTTTGTTAAAATTGGGGGAAATAAAAATTTTGGGGATTAAATCCCTAAACACATTCTCGGTTGTCTCTCTCTCTCCCGATCGATTCACCGGTGCCCAGCCAAGCTCATTCTCTTCCCCGGCGAATTCGTTCCTTCTCCCGTGCCAGCCGAGTTGCTTCTCCTCCGGCGAGCCTGAGCCCAAGCCGTGTTCGCTGCTGCTGTGGAGCTCCCCTGTTCGTGCTGTCTTGGCTGCGTGCTGTCGCTGCTGTTTTCGCTGCTGCTGGTTCATGCTGTTCGTGGCTACTGCTGTGGAGTCGTGGTGGTGATGCTATCCTCGTAGCTGCTGTTGTTGAGCCGAGTTGTGCTGCTGCTTCCCAGTGGCGATGGGTGGTGTTTCCGGGGCTGAGTTGTGGCCACCAACGAGCGAAAATTGTGGTGTTTGTGTGCGTGGACTGGTGGAGCTGTGCAGCTGCGGTTCGTTGTCGTCGTTGTGGTTCTGGCGACGAGGAGCCCTCCTAGGTGACTACCGTTTGATTGTCGACAAGGTAAGCTTAGGGTTAGGTTCGAATTGATGTTGTATATGATCGAAATGATGTTGTGAAGTTGTGTTGAGCAGCACCAATTGCTGATTTTTGTGTGTGTTCAATTTGCTGAAGTTGTGCAGGAGTGGTGCAGCTTTGTTGAATTTGAGCTTTGAATTTGTGTGTGTGTAGTGCTGAATTTTTGAAGGTATTGATTTAGGGTTTGCAATTGGGGTTTTATTTGGTTGTGGATTGGATGAGTAATTAATGCCAGGGATTTGCTCGGATTGATTTCGCAGGTTCGTTCGGGTTGACTGGAGATCTCTGAGGTCGTGGTTGTCAAGCTTGAGGCAAGAGGATTCTTGCTAACCTTTCGTATATTTTTATAAAATTACTTTTGCTTCCTATCTGGTTCAGTAATTGATTTTATCTTTGCCTGAGTAAGTTAATTTGGATTATTGATTGTGGAATAATTTGGTTGAATGTGTGTGTGTGTGTTTTAGTATTTGTCTCTTGTCGGACATTGGTTGTTTGTTGGTTATTGGTTATTGGTTTTGTTGTCGGATATTGGTTGTAGCTGTTGGTTGCCGTTGATTGTCGGTTAGTTGTTGGTTGTTGTTGATCGATTGTTGTGGATTGATTGTGTGAATAATTGTTGGTTTGTTGACGGATATTGGTTATGTGCTGGATTATTGGTTTTGTGTTGATATGGTTGAACGCGTTAGTTGTTGTTGCCTTGGGTTGTGTTTGCATGGATGTTGGTGTGATAGTTGATTGTAGCTAGTTGTGGATGGTTGTCTTCCCACCTTAAGGGTGCGGGCCAACATTGGATAGGTTGGGACTGGGCGGCACCGGAAGGGGTGGCTGGTCCAGGTCCTCCATGGTTGTCTTCCCACCTTAAGGGTGCGGGCCAACATGGGATAGGTTGGGACTGGGCGGCATCGAAAGGGGTGGCTGGTCCAGGTCCTCCATGGTTGTCTTCCCACCTTAAGGGTGTGGGCCAACATTGGATAGGTTGGGACTGGGCGGCACCGGAAGGGGTGGCTGGTCTAGGTCCTCCATGGTTGCTTTCCCACCTTGAGGGTGCGGGTCAACATGGGATAGGCCGGGGTGATGTCTCACCCGTTTGTTTGGTAGTTGTGTGTGTTGGATTGTATGTGTTGACAATTGTGTGTTGGCAATTGTGTGTGATTGACTGTTATGTGTGCGTTGACAATTGTGTGATTGACTGTTATGTGTGCATTGACAATTGTGTGATTGACTGTTATGTGTGCGTTGACAATTGTGTGATTGACTGTTATGTGTGCGTTAACAATTGTGTGATTGACTGCTATGTGTGAGTTGACAGTTGTGTGTTGGCAATTGTGGGTGATTGACTGTTGTTTGTGTGTTGACAATTGTGTGTGTTGGCAATTGTGTGTTGACAAGTGTGTGTGTGTTGGTTTTTAGATGAATATTGGTTGTGTACTGATTAAGTAGTTTTGTGATGATATTGGTTGTGCGCGTGACTAAGTGGTTGTGTTGGTGAATTTTGACCGTGTGCTTGGTATTGGTTTGAGTTGGATGTTGATTGGTATTAGTTGCGATTGTGGGCCATTGTTGGCCATTGGTTGTGGTTGTGAAATTTTGTATCTTGTAGTTGTTGCCGGTAGCTTGTTGCGGAAAAAGGGTTATGTGATATGTGGATTAATTACCAAGATGGTTGAGTGGATATTTGTGAAAGTTAAATTGGATGTGTCAGCGAAGTTTGATTGATCGTTTCTTTCGTTTGTACTTGTGATGGGAATGAGGTTATAGTGATTGATTGTAACTAATCAAGGTTGTGAACCCGAGTTGATTGAAAGTTGAATGGAACCTATTAGCATAGTGAAGAACTGAATAAAGATGAGAAATGAATTGTTATGTGATAATGTGCGTATAGGTTTGATATGTGGTTGGTTGGTCGGTGTGATATTGGTTAAGTATAGTTATATATATATATATTGTGTGGTAGGTTGTTGTTTGACATGATTGGATTGTTGTGACAATGCTATGTGTTTTTAAACTATTTTGGCTCGGCTAGTCTTGCCATAGTCTTTTACGAGACTGACCAACTGCGGTTTACGTGCCGTGGTTGGCTGGGGTATCGGGTCCCTCAGTCAATCAGGCTTTTCAGGTTCAGCGCAAGCAAGGAGGTTCCTGATCATCGTCGGTTTTGGAGTCGAGAACTCTACTCTTTTGGTTTGGACTTGACTTGTTGCACGTGTCGTTTTGGTTTCAGACTTTGAATGGGTTGTATTTATTGTATTGGTTTTTGGTTGTTGGTTTTTGGTTTGTAAATGGTTGTATTTCAGTATGTTAAGTTGTTGGTGGTTTCAAACTCTGGACAGGTTTTACAGGTTTTCCGATGTGCTGCTTTTGATATTATATATATGGGTTATGTTTTGCATTTTTCTTTTCACCCGCCTTATAATCCTTCTGGATTATGGCACTGTAGCACCACTGGCCTGGGGGTGTTACAATTAGTCACGAATAAATACCACGTCAATATTTAATTAATCTCAACACAGGGTCACGACAACTAACACATTCAACCAAGTAACTCCATAATCGATACTCCGAATTAACATAATCAGACAAGGATAAAATCAATTACTGAATCAAGATAGGAACAAAAGTACTTTTATAAAAATATACGAAGGGTTAGCAAGAATCATCTTGCCTCAAGCTCGACAACCACGACCTCAGAGATCTCCAACCAACTCGAACAAACCTGTGAAATCAATCCGAGCAAATCCCTGACATTAATTACTCATACAAATCCACGACTAACAAAACCCCCAAATTCAAACCCTAAAATTATACCTCTAACTTTCCAATCCAACAAACCCCTCACAATTCCACCTAATTGCTCCAAAATCAAAATATTGCTGCCCAGCTCCAACCGAATCAGTCCAAAATATTCACAGCTTGCACGCAGACCTTGCCATCTTCCATATCTGTCCACGCTTGATTTCAACAACAACCGGTCATAAAAAAAATCAGCAACACTTCCGACTCAACAAATTCGACTCTTACCTCGTCGATAACCAGGATGTCCTTGCCGAACTCGCCCTCTCGTCGCCGGATTTCAACAGCAGCCAGCAGCAGCGAACAGCACAGCTGCAGCAGTCGCGGCTCCTCTTAGCAGGAACGCACAGCAGCAACCACTCCACCACAGTAGCCAGCAGAGGTTTGCTGTCCGGCTCACCGGCGGGAATCGAACGGAAGGGAGTCGGGGAGAGAGCACGAGTTCGCCCAGCTGAGTGACCCCGAAGAAGAAGATCGGTTTCTGCCCCCCCTTGCTTTACCCTTCTGATTTATAAAGTCCCTAAAAATCTGTATTTACCATTTTGCCATATATATATATATACATTTTGGGGTGATTCAATAAGTGTAGCTATATCAAATATAATGAAATACTATAGTATATAAGTGTAACTATATCAAATATAATGAAATACTATAGTATATAAGTGTAACTATATCAAATATAATGAAATACTATGGTATATAAGTATAACTATATCAAATATAATGAAATACTATAGTATATAAGTCTAACTATATCAAATATAATGAAATACTATGGTATATAAGTGTAACTATATCAAATATAATGAAATACTATGGTATATAAGTGTAACTATATCAAATATAATGAAATACTATAGTATATAAGTGTAACTATATCAAATATAATGAAATACTATGGTATTTAAGTATAACTATATCAAATATAATGAAATACTAAGTCTAACTATATCAAATATAATGAAATACTATGGTATATAAGTGTAACTATATCAAATATAATGAAATACTATAGTATATAAGTGTAACTATATCAAATATAATGAAATAGTATAGTATATAAGTGTAACTATATCAAATGTAATGAAATACTATAGTATATAAGTGTAACTATATCAAATGTAATGAAATACTATAATATATAAGTTTAACTAAATGAAATATCATGAAATACTATAATATATAAGTGTAACTATATCAAATATAATGAAATACTATAGTATATAAGTGTAACTATATCAAATATAATGAAATACTAGAATATATAAGTGTAACTATATCAAATATAATGAAATACTATAGTATATAAGTGTAACTATATCAAATATAATGAAATACTATAGTATATAAGTGTAACTATATCAAATATAATGAAATACTATATTATATAAGTGTAACTATATCAAATGTAATGAAATACTATAGTATATAAGTGTAACTATATCAAATATCATGAAATACTATAATATATAAGTGTAACTAAATGAAATATCATGAAATACTTTAGTATATAAGTGTAACTAAATGAAATATAATGAAATACTGTAGTATATAAGTGTAACTATATCAAATATAATGAAATACTGTAGTATATAAGTGTAACTATATCAAATATCATGAAATACTATAGTATATATGTGTAACTATATCAAATATCATGAAATACTA
The DNA here is from genome assembly GCA_027886185.1 of Rheum nobile. NCBI lineage: Eukaryota > Viridiplantae > Streptophyta > Magnoliopsida > Caryophyllales > Polygonaceae > Rheum > Rheum nobile. The sequence continues at coordinate 458,303 of WOAB01000158.1, read as the reverse complement.
TAGTATATAAGTGTAACTATATCAAATATCATGAAATACTATAGTATATAAGTGTAACCAAATGAAATATCATGAAATACTATAGTATATATAAGTGTAACTATATCAAATATAATGAAATACTATAGTATATAAGTGTAACTATATCAAATATAATGAAATACTAGAATATATAAGTGTAACTATATCAAATATAATGAAATACTATATTATATAAGTGTAACTATATCAAATATAATGAAATACTATAGTATATAAGTGTAACTATATCAAATATAATGATATACTATAGTATATAAGTGTAACTATATCAAATATAATGAAATACTATAGTATATAAGTGTAACTATATCAAATATAATGAAATACTATAGTATATAAGTGTAACTATGTCAAATATAATGAAATACTATAGTATATAAGTGTAACTATATCAAATATAATGAAATACTATAGTATATAAGTGTAACTATATCAAATATAATGAAATACTATAGTATATAAGTGTAACTATATCAAATGTAATGAAATACTATACTATATAAGTGTAACTATATCAAATATCATGAAATACTATAGTATACAAGTGTAACTAAATGAAATATAATGAAATACTATAGTATATAAGTATAACTATATCAAATATCATGAAATACTATAATATATAAGTGTAACTAAATGAAATATAATAGTATATATAAGTGTAACTATATCAAATATAATGAAATACTATAGTATATAAGTGTAACTATATCAAATATAATGAAATACTATAGTATATAAGTGTAACTATATCAAATATAATGAAATACTATAGTATATAAGTATAACTATATCAAATATAATGAAATACTATAGTATATAAGTGTAACTATATCAAATATAATGAAATACTATATTATATAAGTGTAACTATATTACATGTAATGAAATACTATAATATATAAGTGTAACTATATCAAATATCATGAAATACTATATTATATAAGTGTAACTATATCAAATGTAATGAAATACTATAGTATATAAGTGTAACTATATCAAATATCATGAAATACTATAATATATAAGTGTAACTAAATGAAATATAATGAAATACTTTAGTATATAAGTGTAACTAAATGAAATATAATGAAATACTGTAGTATATAAGTGTAACTATATCAAATATAATGAAATACTATATTATATAAGTGTAACTATATCAAATATCATGAAATACTATAGTATATAAGTGTAACTATGAAATACCCCAAAGATAATAGTAATGGCAAAATGATAAATTAATTAGGGATTTCTTAAAATGAGGAAATGGGAAATTAAGGGGATAAAAACCCTTATCTGCTTCGGTTTTGGGGGAGAGCTCAACAGGGAGAGAGAGGGCCGCCTCCTTCCTTCCTCCCGTCCATTCCGCTGGTCTTCCCGCCGGCGAACCCGACCTCCACGACTGCGACCACCACCTCTCCTTCCCTGGTTCGGATCGCGTCAGATAGTTGCTACTGTGCAAGGAGCCGCGAGCTGCTGTGGAGCCGTCGTTGTTGCAGTTCGTGGCTGTGTTCTGCTGGTGTCCGTTGTTGTTGTGCTGGTGTGGCTGCTGAGTTCCGGCGTCGAGAAGCCTCCCCGGTGGCTACGTAGTGGTCGACGATGAGGTAAGCCTTCGATTTTTTTCGGTAAGGGGCTTCGGATGGCTGATATTTATGAGCATATATACGTATATGTTGCTGAATTTTGGTGGCCAAAATTGGCTGATTTCGGTATATATTGTGCAGCAACTTTGGATTAATTAAGAGATGGAATTTGGGGTTGAATTTGGATGTGATTTGGCCTAATTAATTAGAGGTATAATTTTAGGGTTTGAATTTGGGGGTTTTGTTAGTAGTGGACTGTACGAGTAATTAATGCCAGGGATTTGCTCGGATTGATTTCGCAGGTTCGATCGAGTTGGTTGGAGGTTTCTAAGGTCGTGGTTGTCGAGCTTGAGGCAAGATGATTCTTCCTAACCCTTCGTTTATTTTTATAAAATTACTTTTCATCCTATTTTGTTTAGTAATGGATTTTTTTCCTTGTCTGACTAAGTTGATTTGGATTATTGGTTGTGAAATTTCATGGTTGGATGTGTGTGTGTGTGTGTTGGTAATTGTCTTGTGTTGAAGATCGGTTGTGTGCTTGATTAGTGGTTTTGCTGATAGATATTGGTTTTGTTATTTGAAATGGTTGAATGTGTGGATATTGGTTTAGTTGTTTGACATTGGTTGTTTGCTTGGATATTGGGTTCGTGTTGAATGTTGATTGTGTGAATAATTATTGGTCGTGCATTGGATATTGGTTGTGTTGAAAGATGGAGGTGGTGGGTTGTTGGTGGATTGGTAATGGTTGGTTGTGGAGCTGGGGTAAGGGTGTGACCTCATCCGACCACATGAGGGTGTGACCTCCGTTGGTTAAGGCTAGGCCGGGGTGATTGATAGCCTCACCCGACCACGTGAGGGTGTGACCTTACGTTGGTTAATGGCCATGGTTGGATGGTTGAAAGTCCCATCCGGAAAGAGTGTGTTGATTGTCTCACCCGGTGATGTGGTGGTGGAGACGGAGGTTGGATTGGAGGTGTTGGCGGTTGTGTGTGTTGGTTATGTGTTGAATGTTGGTTGTGTACTTGATTAAGTGGTTGTGTTGATGATATTGGTTGTGTACCTGATTAAGTGGTTTTGTGTTGGGTGTTGGTTGTGTATATGATTAAGTGGTTTTGGTGTTGGATGTTGGTTGCGTATCTGATTTAAGTGGTTTTGTGATGATATTGGTTGTGTACCTGATTAAGTGGTTTTGTGTTGGGTGTTGGTTGTGTATATGATTAAGTGGTTTTGGTGTTGGATGTTGGTTGCGTATCTGATTTAAGTGGTTTTGTGATGATATTGGTTGTGTACCTGATTAAGTGGTTTTGTGTTGGGTGTTGGTTGTGTATATGATTAAGTCGTTTTGGTGTTGGATGTTGGTTGCGTATCTGATTTAAGTGGTTTTGTGATGATATTGGTTGTGCACTTGATTAAGTGATTGTGTTGGTGAATATTGATTGTGTGTTTGGTTATTGGTTTTATGTTGGATGTTGATTGTTGGCTAGTTTGACTTGTTAAATATTAGCTATTTTAGCCAATGGTGATGTGGATTTATGTTGGTGGGGTTGTTGGTGGCAGCTAGTGGATTATGAAGGTCGGTTGTGTGGATTGAGTGTGAAGGTTGGTTTCCCATCTTGAGGGTGTGGGCCAATATGAGTTAGGTTGAGGTGTATGGGTTACGACCCATGTTAACGATCAGGCGGCACCGGAAGGGTGGCTGGGCTGGATTGTTATTTTGTCATGTTTATATAATGTGATGATTGTCTTGCTTGTGCTTATGTGTTCGTTGATGCGTAGGTTGGTTGGAATGTGTTAGTATAGTAGTGAGTTCGGTATGATTGGTTAGCCTTGGTTGTAAGTCAGTAGTAAGATATGTGTATATGTTTCATAGGGTTGATGATTGAGGTATTAGTAATAGAGAGAAAGATTGATTGAATTGTTTTATTCGTTAATACTTGTGGTGATGTTAAGGTTGGATTGAATGAGGTTAGCATAGTGAAGAGTTGGATAAGAGTGAGAAATGAATGGTTATGTGATAGTGTGTGTTTATGTCTTAATGTGTGGTCGATATTGGTTGATTGATATGATCAAGTGTAGTTAAGATATTATATATATATATATGTATATATTGTGTGTGTGTTGTCTTTTGATATGAGTTGATTGGTGATAAATATATGTGTTTCGAAACTGTTTTGGCTTGAGGAGTCTTGCCAGTCTTGATGGAATAATATGAAATACCCCAAAGGAAATATATATGGCAAAATGGTAAATCAAATTTTTGGACTTCTTAAAAATCAAAAAGGGGGAAATTTAAGGTTATAAAACCCTTGTCTTCGTCATTTATGGGCAGCCAGCTGAAGCAGTTCGTGTACCTCCATTCTCCCTTCCGTGCTCATCCATTTCTTCTCGGCGGTGGGCTCGAACCAGCAGTGGCCACATCTCCTCCCTTGTACGAGCTGTGACATGCTGCAGAAAGGACCGCTGCTACTGTGTACTCGCTGCTGCTGAGTGTTCGCTGCTGCTGAGCTCTGCTGTTCACTGCTGCGGAGTTCGGTTGATATTTCGGTGACAGGGGCCAGTTCCGGCGGCGAAGACGTGGTCGACAACGAGGTAAGGCAGAGTTGCGTGGGTTAGATCTTTCGGCTGTTTACCTTCGGAAATTGCTGGATTAATTGAACGATTAAATTCTAGCTGAACTTTGGACAGATTCGGTTGTGTTGCAGGGTTGTGGGCATGCTGTAAGTTGTAATTGGCTGCTTGTGTTGTTCATGTGCAGACCACTGAGCTGTTGGAATTAGGGTTGATTCGGGTGGTTGCTGAATTGGAAATTGGAGGTATAATTTTAGGGTTTCAATTTGGGGTTTTGTTAGTAGCGGATTGTATGAGTAATTAATGCCAGGGATTTGCTCGGATTGATTTCGCAGGTTCGTTCGAGTTGGTTGGAGGTTTCTGGGTCGTGGTTGTCGAGTTTGAGGCAAGATGATTCTTGCTAACCCTTCATTTATTTTTATAAAATTACTTATCATCCTATTTTGTTTAGTAATTGATTTTTATCCTTGTTTGAGTAAGTTGATTTGGATTATTGGTTGTGGAATTTCATGGTTGGATGTGTGTGTGTGTTGATAATTGTCTTGTGTTGAAGATTGGTTGTGTGCTTTGCCATTGGTTCTGTGTTGGATATTTATTGTTTGTTTGGTTGTTGGTTTGTTGATGGATATCGATTGTGTGTTTTGTTATTGGTTATGTGCTGGGTTATTGGTTTTGTGTTGAACCTGGTTGAATGTGTTGGTTGTTGTTGCCTTGTGTTTTGATTGATTGGATGTTGGTGTAGTAGTTGATTGTAGCTAGTTGTGGATGATTGGTTGTGTTGACAGATGGAGGTGGTGGGTTGTTGGTGGATTGGTAATGGTTGGTTGTGGAGCCGGGGTGAGGGTGTGACCTCATCCGACCACGTGAGGGTGTGACCTCCGTTGGTTAAGGCTAGGCCGGGGTGATTGATAGCCTCACCCGACCACGTGAGGGTGTGACCTTACGTTGGTTAATGGCCATGGTTGGATGGTTGAAAGTCCCATTCGGTGGTGGGTTGGATTGGAGGTTGGATCGGAGATGGGATAGAGTGTGATGATTGTCTCACCCGGTGATGTGGTGGTGAGACGGAGGAGATATTATGTGTTAAATGTTGGTTGCGTACCTGATTAAGTGGTTTTGTGTTGGGTGTTGGTTGTGTATCTGATTAAGTGGTTTTGGTGTTGGATGTTGGTTGCGTATCTGATTTAAGTGGTTTTGTGATGATATTGGTTGTGCACTTGATTAAGTGATTGTGTTGGTGAATATTGACTGTGTGTTTGGTTATTGGTTTTATGTTGGATGTGTAACACCCCCAGGCCAGTGGTGCTACAGTGCCATAATCCGGAAGGATTATAAGGCGGGTGAAAAGAAAAAATGCAAAACATAACCCATATATATAATATCAAAAGCAGCACGGCGAAAAACCTGTAAAACCTGTCCAGAGTTTGAAACCACCAACAACTTAACATACTAAAATACAACCATTTACAAACCAAAAACCAACAACCAAAAACCAATACAATAAATACAACCCATTCAAAGTCCGAAACCAAAACGACACGTCCAACAAGCCAAGTCCAAACCAAAAGAGTAGAGTTCTCGACTCCAAAACCGACGGTGATCAGAATCCTCCTTGCTGGCGCTAAATCTGCAAACCCTGATTGACTGGGGGACCCGATACCCCAGCCAACTGCGGCACGTAAACCGAAGTTGGTCAGTCTTACGAAAGACTGGCAAAACTCCTCAAGCCAAAACAGTTCAAAACACATACATATATCACCAATCAACTCACAACAACGACAACACGCCACACAATATATACATATATATAATATCATAATTATACTTAATCATATAACCCAACCAATACCAACCACACGTCAAAACATATACACACACTATCACATACCACTAATTAACCATTTCTATCCAACTCTTCAATAGACTAACCACAATCCAGCCAATCTCAACCTTACACGAGTATAAACGCATAAAACAATCCAATTAGCTTTCGCATCAACAAACACTTAAGCATAAGCAAGACAATCATCACATTATATAAACATAACAAAATAACGATCCAGGCCAGCCACCCTTCCGGTGCCGCCTGTTCGTTAACATAGACTGCAACTCATACATTCAAACTCAACCCATGTTGGCCCACACCCTCTAGATGGGAAACCAACCTTCGCAACATCCACTTAACCATCTTGGTAATTAATCCACATATCACATAACCCTCTTTCCGCAACAAGCTACCGGCAACAACTACAAGATACAAAATTTCACAACCACAACCAATGGCCCACAACCGCAACTAATACCAATCAACATCCAACTCAAACCAATAACCAAAACACACAATCAATATTCGCCAACACAACCACTTAATCAAGAGCACAGTCAATATCATCACAAAATCACTTACTCAGGTACACAACCAACATTCAACACAATATCACTTAATCAGTTCGCAACCAACATTCAACACATAATAGATATCACAACAATCAACCAATCAACACCCATAGCCTGAACCAACGGAGGTCACCCTCGCGTGGTCGGATGAGGTCACACCCTCACCCCGGCTCCATAACCAACCAACCAACACCCATAGCCTGAACCAACGGAGGTCACCCTCGCGTGGTCGGATGAGGTCACACCCTCACCCCGGCTCCATAACCAACCAATCAACACCCATAGCCTGAACCAACGGAGGTCACCCTTGCGTGGTCGGATGAGGTCACACCCTCACCCCAGCTCCATAACCAACCAACCAACACCCAAGCAAACACAACACAAGGCAACCAACCAACACATTCAACCAGGTTCAACACAAAACCAATAACCCAGCACATAACTAACAACAAAACACACAACCGATATCCGCCAACAAACCAACAATTATTCACACAATCAATCCACAACAAACGATCAACAACAACCAACAACTAACCGACAATCAACGGCAACCAACAGCTACAACCAAAATCTATCAACAAACCACTAATCAAGCACACAACCGATCTTCAACACAAGACCAATATCCAACACTAGACAAATACTAACACACACACACACACAACCAAGTAATTCCACAACCAATAATCCGAATTAACGCACTCAGACAAGGATAAAATTAATTACTGAAACAAGATAGGAGCCAAAAGTAATTTTATAAAAATATACGAAGGGTTAGCAAGAATCCTCTTGCCTCAAGTCGAACCACAATGACCCCAGAGATCTCCAATCAACCCGAATGAACCTGCGAAATCAATCCGAGCAAAACCCTGGCGTTAATTAACTCATACCAATCCACAACCAACAAACCCCCAATTCCAAACCCTAAAATCAAATCCTTAACTAATTAAGCAAACCACACCAAAATTAACCCAAACTCAAAATTCAACAATACGGTCACACACTCTCCTCTTCCACTGTCCACGAAGAACAATTCAACATCAATTCGAACAACACAACATCAATTCGAAATTAACCCATAAGCTTACCTTGTCGACAACCAACGGTAGTCACCGAGGAGCTTTTCGACGCCGGAACTCAGCCACTACGAATCGCAGCTGCACAGCCACCAGTCCACGCACACAACACCAAAAATTCAGCAAACTTGAAGTCTGAAATTTAACAGACCAACACCCCCTTTCTTACCTCGTCGGCGACCGCAAATCTCAGCCCCGGGAACACCACCTCTTGCCACCGGAATAGCTGCACGCCGGACTGTAGAAGCACAGCACGGACAGCTCAACCACGGACTACAACAACGAGCTCCTCAGCAGCTCGAACGCGGATAGCAGACAACGAACCAGCACAGCACGCGGGCTCGCCGGAGGAAGGAGCTGCTCGGCCGGGCACGGAGAAGACCGGTTCGAACGCCGGAGGAAGTGGCTGATTTTGGGAGGAAGAAGAACGTGCTACAGTGCACAGGAGAAAAAAATCGGGAGGAAGAGACCGAATTAGGGAGTTAGGGATTTAATCCCCCAAATTCCCATTTTTCCCCTTTTTAACAAATCTCATAATTAAATTTACCAAAATGCCATTATTAACTTATTTGGGGTATTTCATTCTCCCCCCCCCCCCTTATAACAGTTTCGTCCTCGAAACTCAGATCAAACAGGTGCGGATAACTGCCTCGCATAACTGATTCCAGTTCCCAAGTCTCTTCTTTTGTTCCATGCCTAGCCCATAACGGATGATACACATATCTCCTCAGCTGATACACACGAAATACGTCATGCATTCCACTCATCTTTGGCGGCAATGCCACTTGGTAAGCTACGACACCAACTCTCTTCAAAATCTCAAAGGGACCAACGTACCTAGGACTCAACTTGCCTCGTTTCCCAATTCTGAATACTCCTTTAGTCGGTGAAACTTTAATAAACACATGATCTCCCACACTGAATTCCAAAGGACGTCTACGAACATCCACATACGATTTCTGTCTGCTCTGAGCTGACAACATCCTCTGACGAATCGCCTTAATGTCATCCTTAGTTTTCTGCAGAAGCCCAGGAGCAACTAACACAGCATTAGTCAAATTATACCAACACAATGGCGATTTACAGCGACTATCATACAAAGCCTCATGAGGTGCCATCTGAATCAACGCATATCAACTACTGTTGTCGAAGAATGACTTTCCTTGAGAATCAATTTTCTAATCTCTTATCAGCTATCACACATAACCGTTTATGAAGTCACAAAACTCCATCCTTATGAATGAAAATTACGGGTGCCTTTCCTTGAGCAACTTCACTGCATAGCTTACTCAACACAGGGTCCCGAGATTGTTTCTCCCCGATCAACTCTACTAATGTCGATTGGATTTCTAATACATTCAACATCATTTCCTTCTCAGACCAATCTCAATCTCACCCCGCACAACTCTTGTTGCAACTCTAGCAGAACTGATAAGCAAGCAACCGTATACTCGAGAGTCAACTTCCTACTCAAAACATCAACTACCACATTAGCCCCTTATGATTGATACACAATATCTTTCCCATAATCCTCAATCGATTCTAGCAGCCATCTGTATCTCATGTTTAACTCTCTCTTATACAATTTGAGCTGACGAGAAGCATATGCAATGACCTTCCATTCTGCATTAGAACGTAACCCAAACCTTGTTCAGACACGTCATTATAGATGACAAACCTTTTTGTTCCTTGCGGTAAAACTAACACTGGCGCACTAATCAAACACTTCCTGAGTTCTTCGAAACTCTCTCCGGACATTTCCCGTCCCATTCAAAATTCTTAGCCTTACGTAACCTGCCACAATCTATCTATAGCAACCTGCGCATTCTACTTCTCAGCTCAGCCGAATCCATAGTTGCGAAATTCCACTTTTTCAGATGTAGACTGAGTCATCTGCTCCTTACTACTTCCAACATCAATAGTCTGATCAAAATCATCATAGCAGTCTCCATAATCAATCACTCATCAATACCCAAGGATTGTACAGTTACGCCTTACTATCAAAGTTCATCTCAGAATACAACCATATCTGAATGTGCTTAATCTGTCCTGCTCAACCCTAACAATAACAATAGCATACAATAACTTCATACCGAATCATCAGTTACCAGACTCAACCTCTTGACGATAAGCCCAACGGCCTCATCCTCTATCACACCCATACCTTAATAATCTCCAACACGTCCCACTTACCAGGGAACACATCATACATATAATTTAACAACTCTAAACATCCCATATAAATATATCAAACATTAGCACAAAACATCATAAACAACCAATACTTACTTACCAACATAACTCATTACGGTTGACAGCAAGGATTCCTGATCACCCGTTCGTTCATAACAACAACGTATAAAAATTCTCAAGTTGAAAACTCGGAAAGAACACATTTTTTTGAAAAGAGCTCTGATACCAACTTCTGTAACACCCCCAGGCCAGTGGTGCTACATTGCCATAATCCGGAAGGATTATAAGGCGGGTGAAAAGAAAAAATGCAAAACATAACCCATATATATAATATCAAAAGCAGCACAGCGGAAAACCTGTAAAATCTGTCCAGAGTTTGAAACCACCAACAACTTAACATACTGAAATACAACCATTTACAAACCAAAAACCAACAACCAAAACCAATACAATAAATACAACCCATTCAAAGTCCGAAACCAAAACGACACGTGCAACAAGCCAAGTCCAAACCAAAAGAGTAGAGTTCTCGACTCCAAAACCGAAGGTGATCAGAATCCTCCTTGCTGGCGCTAAATCTGCAAACCCTGATTGACTGGGGGACCCGATACCCCAGCCAACCGCGGCACGTAAACCGAAGTTGGTCAGTCTTATGAAAGACTGGTAAAACTCCTCAAGCCAAAACAGTTCAAAACACATACATATATCACCAATCAACTCACAACAATGACAACACGCCACACAATATATACATATATATAATATCATAATTATACTTAATCATATCAACCAACCAATACCAACCACACGTCAAAACATATACACACACTATCACATACCACTAATTAACCATTTCTATCCAACTCTTCAATAGACTAACCACAATCCAGCCAATCTCAACCTTACACGAGTATAGACGCATAAAACAATCCAATCAGCTTTCGCATCAACAAACACTTAAGCATAAGCAAGACAATCATCACATTATATAAACATAACAAAATAACGATCCAGGCCAGCCACCCTTCTGGTGCCGCCTGTTCGTTAACATAGACTGCAACTCATACATTCAAACTCAACCCATGTTGGCCCATACCCTCTAGATGGGAAACCAACCTTCACAACATCCACTTAACCATCTTGGTAATTAATCCACATATCACATAACCCTCTTTCTGCAACAAGCTACCGGCAACAACTACAAGATACAAAATTTCACAACCACAACCAATGGCCAACAATGGCCCACAACCGCAACTAATACCAATCAACATCCAACTCAAACCAATAACCAAAACACACAATCAATATTCGCCAACACAACCACTTAATCAAGCGCACAGTCAATATCATCACAAAATCACTTACTCAGGTACACAACCAACATTCAACACAATATCACTTAATCAGTTCGCAACCAACATTCAACACATAATAGATATCACAACAATCAACCAATCAACACCCATAGCCTGAACCAACGGAGGTCACCCTCGCGTGGTCGGATGAGGTCACACCCTCACCATGACTCCATAACCAACCAACCAACACCCATAGCCTGAACCAACGGAGGTCACCCTCGCGTGGTCGGATGAGGTCACACCCTCACCCCGGCTCCATAACCAACCAATCAACACCCATATCCTGAACCAACGGAGGTCACCCTCGCGTGGTCGGATGAGGTCACACCCTCACCCCGGCTCCATAACCAACCAACCAACACCCAAGCAAACACAACACAAGGCAACCAACCAACACATTCAACCAGGTTCAACACAAAACCAATAACCCAGCACATAACTAACAACAAAACACACAACCGATATCCGCCAACAAACCAACAATTATTCACACAATCAATCCACAACAAACGATCAACAACAACCAATAACTAACCGACAATCAACGGCAACCAACAGCTATAACCAAAATCTATCAACAAACCACTAATCAAGCACACAACCGATCTTCAACACAAGACCAATATCCAACACTAGACAAATACTAACACACACACACACACACACACACACACACACAACCAAGTAATTCCACAACCAATAATCCGAATTAACGCACTCAGACAAGGATAAAATTAATTACTGAAACAAGATAGGAGCCAAAAGTAATTTTATAAAAATATACGAAGGGTTAGCAAGAATCCTCTTGCCTCAAGTCGAACCACAACGACCCCAGAGATCTCCAATCAACCCGAATGAACCTGCGAAATCAATCCGAGCAAAACCCTGGCGTTAATTAACTCATACCAATCCACAACCAACAAACCCCCAATTCCAAACCCTAAAATCAAATCCTTAACTAATTAAGCAAACCACACCAAAATTAACCCAAACTCAAAATTCAACAATACGGTCACACACTTTCCTCTTCCACTGTCCACGAAGAACAATTCAACATCAATTCGAACAACACAATATCAATTCGAAATTAACCCATAAGCTTACCTTGTCGACAACCAACGGTAGTCACCGAGGAGCTTTTCGACGCCGGAACTCAGCCACTACGAATCGCATCTGTACAACCACCAGTCCACGCACACAACACCAAAAATTCAGCAAACTTGAAGTCTGAAATTTAACAGACCAACACCCCCTTTCTTACCTCGTAGGCGACCGCAAATCTCAGCCCCGGGAACACCACCTCTCGCCACCGGAATAGCTGTACGCTGGACTGCAGAAGCATAGTACGGACAACTCAACCACGGACTGCAGCAATGAGCTCCTCAGCAGCTCGAATGCGGACAGCAGACAACGAACCAGCACAGCACGCGGGCTCGCCGGAGGAAGGAGCTGCTCGGCCGGGCACGGAGAAGACCGGTTCGAACGCCGGAGGAAGTGGCTGATTTCGGGAGGAAGAAGAACGTGCTACAGTGCACAGGAGAAAAAAATCGGGAGGAAGAGACCGAATTAGGGAGTTAGGGATTTAATCCCCCAAATTCCCATTTTTCCCCTTTTTAACAAATCTCATAATTAAATTTACCAAAATGTCATTATCAACTTATTTGGGGTATTTCAGGATGTTGATTGTTGGCTAGTTATTGACTTGTTGTCAAATATTGGTTTTTGTAGCTAGTTGTGATATGAATTTCTGTTAGTGTGGTTGTTGGTGGAAGCTAGTTGAGGAAAGATGGTTATGTTGATTGATTATGAAGGTTGGTTATGTGGATGTTTGTGAAGGTTGGTTTCCCATCTTGAGGGTGTGGGCCAATATGGGTTAGGTTGAGGTGTTTGGGTTACGACCCATGTTATCGATCAGGCGGCACCGGAAGGGTGGCTGGCCTGGGTCGTTATTTTTGTCATTTTTATATAATGGGATGATTGTCTTGCTTATGCTTAAGTGTTTGTTGATGCGAAGATTAGTTGAACGTGTTAGTACAGTAGTGAGTTTTGTAAGTGGTTAGTCGTTGTTATACGTGTTAGTAGTAATATATGTGTATAGGTTCGTAGGGTTGATAATTGAGGAATTAGTAATAGAGAAGTTAGATTGGATCGTTTTAGTCGTCTATACTTGTGGTGAGGTTGAGGTTGGATTAAGTTGTGTTAGTATATTGAAGAGTTGGATAAGAGTGAGAAATGAATGGTTATGTGATAGTGTGTGTTTATGTTTTAATGTGTGATCGATATTGGTTGGTTGATTTGATAATGATATAATTATGATATAGTATATATTTATATATGGTGTGGCATGTTGTTGTTTAGTATTATTTGATTGTTTTGATAATTCTCTGGTTTTAAACTGTTTTGGCTTGAGGAGTCTTGCCAGTCTTGATGGAAGACTGACCAACTTCGGTTTACGTGCCGCGGTTGGCTGGGGTATCGGGTCCCCTAGTCAATTTGGCTTTGCAGGTTTGCAGCAACAAGCGGGTTCTGGATCACAGATGTGTCTTCACATTTAAAGATTTGTTTTTGCAGCGAATTTGAAAAGGTTGTATTAACTACCGTTGTTTCGGTGTAAAATGAGTTATTGAACTTGATGCAAGGTTTAAAGGTTGTTCCAAACTTGAACATGGATTTTAATGTTGCTAACTTTTGTATATTTGGAAGTGTTTGGATTTCTTTTCTTTTAAAAAAACCGCCTTATAGTCCTTCGGGACTATGGCACTGTAGTACCTCTGGCCCGGGGTGTTACAGACTGACCAACTTTGGTTTACGTGCTGCGGTTGGATGGGGTATCGGGTCCCCCAGTCAATTTGGCTTTCCAGGTTTGCAGCAACAAGCGGGTTCTGGATCACAGATGTGTCTTCACAGTTAAAGATTTAGTTTTACTGCGGATTTGAAAAGGTTGTATTAACTATTTGTTGTTTTGGAATTTAACTGATGCATTGAGTTGGATGAAATGTTTAAGGGTAGTTTTAAACTTGAGCTGGGAATCTTAATGTTGTTAACTTTATGTATTGGGAAGAGTTTTGAATTTCTTTTCTTTTAAAAAACCGCCTTATAGTCCTTCGGGACTATGGCACTGTAGCACCTCTGGCCCGGGGTGGTACAAACTATATCAAATATCATGAAATACTATAGTATATAAGTGTAAATATATCAAATATCATGAAATACTATAGTATATAAGTGTAACTAAATGAAATATCATGAAATACTATAGTATATAAGTGTAACTATATCAAATATCATGAAATACTATAGTATATAAGTGTAACTATATCAAATATCATGAAATACGATAGTATATAAGTGTAACTATATCAAATATAATGAAATACTATAGTATATAAGTGTAACTATATCAAATATAATAAAATACTATAGTATATAAGTGTAACTATATCAAATATAATGAAATACTATAGTATATAAGTGTAACTATATCAAATATATTGAAATACTATAGTATATAAGTGTAACTATATCAAATATAATGAAATACTATGGTATATAAGTATAACTATATCAAATATAATGAAATACTATAGTATATAAGTGTAACTATATCAAATATAATGAAATACTATACTATATAAGTGTAACTATATCAAATATAATGAAATACTATAGTATATAAGTGTAACTATATCAAATGTAATGAAATACTATATTATATAAGTGTAACTATATCAAATGTAATGAAATACTATAGTATATAAGTGTAACTATATCAAATGTAATGAAATACTATATTATATAAGTGTAACTATATCAAATGTACTGAAATACTATAATATATAAGTTTAACTAAATGAAATATCATGAAATACTATAATATATAAGTGTAACTATATCAAATATAATGAAATACTACTATATCAAATATAATGAAATACTATAGTATATAAGTGTAACTATATCAAATATAATGAAATACTATAGTATATAAGTGTAACTATATCAAATATAATGAAATACTATACTATATAAGTGTAACTATATCAAATATAATGATATACTATAGTATATAAGTGTAATTATATCAAATATAATGAAATACTATAGTATATAAGTATAACTATATCAAATATAATGAAGTACTATAGTATATAAGTGTAACTATATCAAATATATCGAAATACTATAGTATATAAGTATAACTATATCAAATATAATGAAATACTATAGTATATGTAACACCCCGGGCCAGAGGTGCTACAATGTCATAGTCCCGAAGGACTATAAGGCGATTTTAAAAGAAAAGAAATCCAAAACTCTCCCAATACATAAAATCATCAATATTAAAATCTCTGCTCAAGATTTAAAACAACACTAAAACCTGTCAACCAGTTTAATGCAACAATTTAAATCCAAAACAACGGAAGCGAATACCAAAAATTTCAAATCTGATGCAAAACTAAATCTTTCACTGTGAAGACACATCTGTGATCCAGAACCCGCTTGTTGCTGCAAACCTGCAAGCCTGATTGACTGGGGGACCCGATACCCCAGCCAATCGCGGCACGTTAACCGAAGTTGGTCAGTCTTACGAAAGACTGGAAAAACTCCTCAAGCCAAAACAGTTTAACACCAGAAAATTATCACAACAACCAACTCAAGCCAAATAACAACATGCCACACATTATATCATATATATATATCATAACTATATCATAATCATATCAACCAACCAAGACCAATCACACGTCAAAACACAAACACCCACTACCACATAACCAATCAATTACCCATTCTTATCCAACTCTTCACTATGCTAACTTCATTCAATCTAACCTCAACATCACCACAAGCATAAACGAAAAAAACGATCCAATCCAACTTTCTCTCCAATACTAATACCTCAATCATTAACCCTATGAAACACACACATCTCTTACTACTGACTTACAACCAAAGCTAACCAATTATACTAAACTCCCTACTGCACTAACACATCCAATTAACCTTCACATTAACAAACACATAAGCATCAACGAGACAATCAACACATAATACCAACATAACAAAACAACGATCCAGGCCAGCCACCCTTCTGGTGCCGCCTGTTCTATCATAAACCGCGACCCAAACTTATGTTGGCCCACACCCTCAAGATGGGAAACCAACCTCCACAACATCCACTTAACCATTCCATAAACTCAAAGTACCCCTCTATCCGAAACTAGCTACTACCAGCATCCACATCAACAGAGATTCACAACCTTGACTAGTTACAATCAACAACTATAACACACGTAAATTCACAACCACAACCAATGGCCAACAATGACCCACAACCACAACTAATAACAATCAACGTCCAACATAAACCAGTTATCAAACATACAACCAAATTACCAACACAACCACTTAATCAAGTATATAATCAACATTCATCACAAATCCACGTATTCAGGTACATAGCCAACATTTAACACATAATAGATATCACAACAATCAACCAATTGTAACCCAATAAATAATATAACTCAACACAATAACCGACCAATTCAACCAAAAGATATACATAACAGTCATCACCATAATCGACCAATTCCACCAAATAACTCAACTCATCAAAAGCAAATAACTCCAATCCATTCCAACCCATCACCGGTGAGACACTCATCACCTAAAACCAACTATCCGGATAGGGACGGTCTCATACCATCCAACACCTGGCCCTTAACAACGTAGGCTACACCCTACGAGGTTTGGTGAGACGATCATCACCTGGCCCTCCGACTCTGATTCAACATTTTTGGCCCTTAACAACGTAGGCGATTCCCTACGAGGTTTGGTGAGACGATCATCACCTGACCCTTCGACCCCCAATCAACGACAATCCAACCACCAAACCGACACTCAATCAAACACAACAACAATCAATGTCACACAATCACACATCATCAACCAAGCAATTATAGTCAAATAATCCAATCGATCCACACCAATCAATCCATATTTAGTTACGACCAACCACCACATCACATTCAGTCAAACACAACACGAGACAATTACTAACACACCCATACATTCACACACACACACGCAATCTCAACACACAACTACCAGCACGCACACAATCCAACACACAACCGCCAACACACACAGGTGTCGACATACACAATCCAACACACACACACAAGTGTCAACAACCACACATATTCAACCAAGTAATTTCGCAACTAATAATCTAACTTAATTTACTCAGACAAGGCTAAATCAATTACTGAATCAAGATAGGAACAAAAATAATTTTATAAAATATACGAAGGGTTAGCAAGATTTATCTTGCCTCAAGCGCGACCACGACGACCCCAGATTCAAATCCAACTCGAACGATCCTGCGAAATCAATCCGAGCAAAACCCTGGCGTTAAATACTCATACCAAGCCACTATTAACAAACCCCCAATTTCAAACCCTAAAATCATTCCTTAAAAATTCCAATCAAGCAAACCCCACACAATTCAACCAAAGCTCAAATTCAACAATACGGTCACACAATTTCCTCTTCCACTGTCCACGAAGAACAATTCAACATCAATTCGAACAACACAACATCAATTCGAAATTAACCCATAAGCTTACCTTGTCGACAACCAACGGTAGTCACCGAGGAGGCTTCTCGACGCCGGAACTCAGCAGCCACACCAGCGCAACACAGCGGACAGCAGCACAACTGCAACAACACGCAGCAGAACACCAACAGCGGCTCCGACTTGAAAAAATTCGTTCTCCCTGCTCAGGACTCCAAATGCGATGATTCCAACTCGAGGAGTTAGATCTACGAGTCTAGTTTACCTCCTTAAACTTTCAGACCAAAATAATGAGTGAGCAAACAGTTATTACCATTCTCCTGAGACGTCGTAGACGGGGCAACAGCACAGCAGTGGACAGCAGCGGATCCGGATCTGTGCAGCAGCTCGTCGCGGTTCAACAGAGGTTCGGCTCGCCTCTTCGGTGGCTCGACTCAGCAGCTCCACCGTGGCTTCACGCACCGGTGAACCAGCATAGCCACGAACAGCAGCAGCAGTACCCAAGTCGCAGCAACAACGACTTCACTGGGTTCGGAAGTTGTTCGAACAGAGGGGGAAGGGGACGACTTCGGGGTTGGCTTACCGGAGGAGAACGACGGCTGCACACAGGGGAGGGAGTCGGAGAAGAAGGAAGCTGGATGGCTGCTCACAGGGAAATCGAACACGGGAAGGAGAGAGAGACCGAGTGAGGTTAGGGATTAAATCCCCAAAATTTTCATTTCTCCCCTTTTAAGCAAAACCTTAATTAATTTACCAATTTGCCATCATCAACTTTATTGGGGTATTTCAGTATATAAGTGTAACTATATCAAATGTAATGAAATACTATAGTATATAAGTGTAACTATATCAAATATCATGAAATGCTATAGTATACAAGTGTAACTAAATGAAATATAATGAAATACTATAGTATATAAGTATAACTATATCAAATATCATGAAATACTATAATATATAAGTGTAACAAAATGAAATATATTAGTATATATAAGTGTAACTATATCAAATATAATGAAATACTATAGTATATAAGTGTAACTATATCAAATATAATGAAATACTATAGTATATAAGTGTAACTATATCAAATATAATGAAATACTATAGTATATAAGTGTAACTATATCAAATATATTGAAATACTATAGTATATAAGTGTAACTATATCAAATATAATGAAATACTATCAAACAAGCCAACAATCAGTATCCACACAACACCATTTAATCAATTAAATACACATTCAACCAAGTAACTCCACAATCGATACTCCAAATTAACATAATCAGACAAGGATAAAATCAATTACTGAATCAAGATAGGAACAAAAGTGCTTTTATAAAAATA
Source organism: Rheum nobile (assembly GCA_027886185.1). Lineage (NCBI taxonomy): Eukaryota > Viridiplantae > Streptophyta > Magnoliopsida > Caryophyllales > Polygonaceae > Rheum > Rheum nobile. Next base: position 439,147 of record WOAB01000158.1, on the reverse strand, counting down.
TACGAAGGGTTAGCAAGAATCATCTTGCCTCAAGCTCGACAACCACGACCTCAGAGATCTCCAACCAACTCGAACGAACCTGCGAAATCAATCCGAGCAAATCCCTTGCATTAATTACTCATAAAATCCACTACTAACAAAACCCCCAAATTCAAACCCTAAAATTATACCTCCAATTAATTAGGCCAAATCACATCCAAATTCAACCCCAAATTCCATCTCTTAATTAATCCAAAGTTGCTGCACAATATATACCGAAATCAACCAATTCTGGCCACCAAAATTCAGCAACATATACGTATATATGCTCATAAATATCAGCCATCCGAAGCCCCTTACCGAAACAAATCGAAGGCTTACCTCGTCGTCGACCACTACGTAGCCACCGGGGAGGCTTCTCGACGCCGGAACTCAGCAGCCACACCAGCACAACAACAGCGGACACCAGCAGAACACAGCCACGGACTGCAACAACGACGGCTCCACAGCAGGGGAGGAGGAGGCGAACAGCGGAGTGGTGTCCGGGTCGGGCTCGTCGGAGGAGAAGCGACTTCGGCTGGCACAGGAGAGAGATCGGGAGAGAGCTACCGAGCACAGGGGAAGTGATTTTACGAGAGAGACAACCGACCACAAGGGATTTATCCCCCAAATTTCCCATTTCCTCATTTTAAGAAATCCCTAATTAATTTACCATTTTGCCATTACTATTATCTTTGGGGTATTTCAATTTCGAGTTGAGTATATATTTTTTACAGATGATTTAGGATCGGGTGGCACTGGTTATTTATGTGATTTTGGACTATCGAGTTTGGGTTTTCATGTGATTTCAAATCAGTCAACTTTGGGTTTTCGGATGATTTCGGATTGGGGAACTTCGGGTTTCAGATGATTTCGAATCGGGGAACTTCGGGTTTCGGGTGATTTCGGATCGGGCAACTTCGGGTTTTCGGGTGATTTCTGATCGAACAATTTTGGGTTTTCGGGTGATTTCGGATCGTGCAACTTCGGATTTTCGAGTGACTTCGGGTCGGGTGACTTTGGGTATCGGATTGCTAACGGGCTAGCCCGTTCGGGTTATTTTTGCGTTCGGGCTAGTCGGTTTGGGTCGGGTCAGGCTCGGGTATACATTTTTGTTGTTCTTTTCGGATATCGAACGGGTTCGGTTTCGGGCGGGTCGGGCGGGTCATTCGGATCGGGTCAAGTTTTGATAGCCCTAGTGGGGGCCTAGGCGGGGCCTAGTCGAATTAAAAATTAATGCATGATCCATGTGAGTATTTGAGTATGTTCTTCCAAATCCATTAATCTTTATAAAACTATGTTGGGATGAGATTTAATATTATATTATGGGCATTATTGTACAAAGTCTAACCCAAAATTATGTTAATGCATCAGTCATCTTCTACGATGTTACAACTTCCACAACATTTGAGAAATTCTTCTTGCCTAGGCGGGTCCTAGGCGGAGGGTGACCGCCTAACACCTAGCCGGGGCCTAAGTGGCCTTAGGCGGGGATTTTTAGAACATTGCTTATACCCCAAGCTTGGTACTTCCAATTGTCATATCGGCTTTGAAATACCCTAAAATATATATAAATGGTAAAAGAGTAAATACAGATTTGTGTGGGACTTATAAAATCTGAAGGGGTAAATCAAAGGGGCAGAAAACCCCGATATTCTTCTTCAGTAGGCCACTTCGCTGGACAGCTCGTGCTCCTTCAAACTCTCCTCTGTGCACGGCCAGTCAGCCGCCGGTGAGGCTCGACCCGGACACCGCCAGTCGTCGTCCCTCCCCTTCCCTGTGGTTGAGTGAAGTCGCTGCTGCGTGGGTTGCTTGCTGTTGTGCGAACCCCATTGAAGGTTGGAGCTACTGCGTGAGTCGAGCTGCTGCTGAAGGTCGGAGTTGTTGTTGTTCCGCCGCTGTTGCTGCTGTCGTCTCTGGCGACGAGGAGCCATTTTCCGATAGGGACAGTCGGGGTATCGATGAGGTAAGAGCGGGTCTTTGATCGGTATAATTTTGGGCTTCAATTGCTGCTGAATGTTGACCGATTTCAGTTGAAGAGCTGTGTGGACTGGACAGAGGTGGATGATGACGAGGAGGGCGTGCAGCTGGGAAATTTTGGATTGATTCGGTGGAGCTGTGCAACAATATTTCGATTGTGAGCAATTGGGTTGATTTTGGTGGGGGTTTGCTGAATTGAATTTTGAAGGTATGATTTTAGGGTTTGAAATTTGGGGGTTTTGTTAGTAGTGGATTGTATGAGTAATTAATTCCAGGGATTTGCTCGGATTGATTTCGCAGGTTCGTTCGAGTTGGTTGGAGATCTCTGAGGTCGTGGTTGTCGAGTTTGAGGCAAGATGATTCTTGCTAACCCTCCGTATATTTTTATAAAAGTACTTTTGTTTCTATCTTGATTCAGTAATTGATTTTATCCTTGTCTGAGTATGTTAATTTAGAATATCGATTGTGGAGTTACTTGGTTGAATGTGTGTGTGTTAGTATTTGTCTTGTGTTGAGATTAATTAAATATTGACGTGGTATTTATTCGTGACTAATGGTGATTAATTGTGATTGTTTGAAAGTGTGTGAATATGTGTGTGCATGTGTGTGTGTGCGTGTGTTAGTATTTGTCTCGGGTTGTGTCTGATTAAATGTTGACGTGGTAGTCAATTGTGACTAATTGTGATTGATTGTTGATTAACTTGATGGTGAAATTCCGTTATATGATTGATTGTTGACTAATTGTGACTAATTGTGTTTGATTGCGGGTTGATCGTGATAGGTGGTGGGTGGTTGGTGGATTGGTGATGGTTGGTTATGGAGTCGGGGTGAGGGTGTGACCTCATCCGACCGCGTGAGGGTGTGACCTCCGTTGGTTAAGGCTAGTTTGGATGGTTGAAAGTCCCATCCGGTGGTGGGTGGTTGGTGGATTGGTGATGGTTGGTTATGGAGCCGGGGTGAGGGTGTGACCTCATCCGACCGCGTGAGGGTGTGACCTCCGTTGGTTAAGGCTAGGTTGGATGGTTGAAAGTCCTATCCGGTGGTGGGTTGGATTGGAGGTAGGATCGGAGTTTGGATCGGGTGTTGGATTGTGTGTGTTGCCAATTATGTGTATTGACAGTTGTGTGTGTTGAATTGTGTGTGAATTGACATCTGTGTGTGTTGACAGTTGTGTATGTTAGACTGTGGGTGTTGACATGTGTGTGTGTGTGTGCAGTTGTGTGTGTTGACACTTGTGTGTGTTGGTAGTTGTGTGTTGGATTGTGTGTGTGGACGTGTGTGTGTGTTGACACTTGTGTGTGTTGGCAGTTATGTGTTGGATTGTGTGTGTGGGTGGTTGTGTGCTCGGTTTTGGGTTGTGTGCTTGATTATTGGTTGTGTGCTTAGTTAATGATTTTGTTTGCGGATATTGGTGGGGTGTTTGATTATTGGTTTTGTGTTAGACTTTGGTTGTCGGTTGGTTGTAGTTAGTAGTCGTTTGTTGATTGTTGTTAGTGGTGGTTGTGGGCTATTGTTGTCCATTGGTAGTGGTTGTTGGATCTTGGTGTGAATTGTTTGAGAAGGTTGGTTATGTGGATGTTTGTGAAGGTTGGTTTCCCATCTTGAGGGTGTGGGCCAATATGAGTTAGGTTGAGGTGTATGGGTTACGACCCATGTTAACGATCAGGCGGCACCGGAAGGGTGGCTGGGCTGGATTGTTGTTTTGTCATGTTTATTTAATGTGATGATTGTCTTGATTGTGCTTATGTGTTCGTTGATGCGTAGGTTGGTTGGAATGTGTTAGTACAGTAGTGAGTTAAGTATGATTGGTTAGCCTTGGTTGTAAGTCAGTAGTAAGATATATGTAGATGTTTCATAGGGTTGATGATTGAGGTATTAGTAATAGAGAGAAAGATTGATTGGATTGTTTTATTCGTTTATACTTGTGGTGATGTTGAGGTTGGATTGAATGAAGTTAGCATAGTAAAGAGTTGGATAAGAATGGGTAATGAATGGTTATGTGATAGTGTGTGTATATGTTTTGATGTGCGGTTGAGATTGGTGGAAAAATGATATATTTATGATATATATGTGTATATTTATGATATATATATGTGTATATTTATTGTGTGGCATGTTGTCGTTTGGTATTAATTGGTTGTTGTGTAAAATCTCTGGATTTTAAACTGTTTTGGCTTGAGGAGTCTTGCCAGTCTTTCGCGAGACTGACCAACTTCGGTTTACGTGCCGTGGTTGGCTGGTGTATCGGGTCCACCAGTCAACTGGTCTTTGCAGGTTAGTAGCAACAAGCGGGTTCTGGATCACAGATTGGTCTTCACAGTTAAAGATTTAGTTTTGCATCGGATTTGAAAATGTAGTATTCGCTTCCGTGTTTTGGATATAAATTGATGTATTTAAACTGGATGACAGGTTTACGTATTGATTCATCTTGAACAGGGATTATTGTTGTTGATTTTTATGTAATTGGAAGAGTTTTGGATTTCTTTTCTGTAAAATCGCCTTATAGTCCTCCGGGACTATGGCACTGTAGCACCTCTGGCCCGGGGTGTTACAGGCTTACTCTTTACATATGCACCTCATCTATCTCATTGGTTACCTGAATTAAATTTGGCCCTTGTGCCATATCTTAACTCATAATCTTTCTGCATATGATCCCTTAATTTTCCATAATTAATCACACCACATCCTATGTCTGTTTATCTCAACATGATTTAATAATCCATTCCACAAGATTATAACCTCGTTTTTACCCAAACGTGTCATACAATCACCTTAATGGACGTAGGTCAATCTTTCCTCAAGTCCAGTTGATAACATCCACATACTTACTTTATGTCACACGATTGATCTTCAAAAATCATAACAACTTTTACCGGTTGAGTTTGTTATTCACCCTTAAATCCTTAAACAACCAGTTGTCCTCATACGATTTATTATCCCAAATCAAACACCCTTTTGCTTTACTGATATTTACTATTTACCCAAGACTAACTTAACGTATTCCATTATTCAATCTCTAAATTACACCTTTAAGGTTCCTCAATTTTATTTACTCAAAAATACCATATTGATGAACGGTGCCTTGCCATCAAATTCAATCACTTTACGTCCTAATCCTTCAATGGGTATATACGAGTAACATTTGTTACCTTACTCCTTAAACGCACATAAGACAAATTCCCATGCTACATCCTTTAGTTTATCGGTATCCTTCGAATAACTAGTCCTTATTCCATATCTCATTAAATTCAAGTGAGCTTTCTCCCAACACAGTCGTTTCACAACTTAATTTTTCCAAAAAGTGTTATATCATCGGCCTTATAGACGTCACACTTACTTAAAATCTACATATCAAACCTTGTAAATCTCTCGATATCACAACTCCATATTCCTTGGAGGTACAACTTACAAATTCAATTATTTGGCCCAATTAAATTTGGCCCTAATGCTCACTTCTAACTCAAAACCTTTAGTTTCCTCAAAACAAGGTCGTGATAAATCAATTAGCACAATTGTGATCGTTCACTTTATTTTCCCTAACGTGACATCAGATTTCCCTAATAGACATAGATCACTTTCCATCCAATCCTTATATCGTTTCCCTTCAGAAAGCCTTATAACGAAACCTTAGATAAATCTTCCAAAATAATACTTATGACTTCACACCCTTAGCCTTTCCGAAAGCTTAAACCACTGGGCCCACAATGAGCACACTCACTTACAAAATTCATAACCATAATCCTTGGGTTCTAAAGTTTTACTCAAGATCATAATAGAGTATGGTCTTTTTAGAGAAGACGGATTCCTTATGAACTATCTCTCTTATACATTTATTCTCTTCTCAGCAATCTATCCATATAAATGCCTACAGAATGACCTCACAACTAGGCATTCTGGACTTCATATAGTTCACTCTCACGTACTTTTACCAGAACAAATGTTCAGGGTACACATATGAGAGATAATTCTTAATCCCATAGAGCATTAACCACACACATTTGTTTCCTTCAAATTAAGGAATTTTGGTAAAACTCAACTTACATGATAACGCTCATCAGCTCAATTGAGGGAGCAATTAATGTCATACCAATGTGACATTACTCCAAGAATAAAGCGAGATTCCTAAGAATTGATCTAGGAATTAAGTAATATAGTCGACCCTAGTGTTAACCACATAAGGGACGAACACATAGGCTTCATATGTTACCCCTCATTTATGAGTCCTGACAGCCCTTATCCACACGTGACATATACTATTTTTGCCACTCACGGAGTCTCGTATGAACAAACAATTTGCAATAATAACGAATTTAGTAATTTCCGAAACAAGGAAACACTTCTTTCTTATTCGAAACCTTACATTAAAACAACTGACAGAAAGTCGAACAAATAGATTACTAAATTATGGAGACTATCGACACAAGTCATCGCTCCTTATTCTTAAAAAGGCTCAACAAAAATGCAACTACTCGTCCCGGGTTTCATTCTCATTGGAGTAACGAATCACAAAGAGTCGTTGTCCCTGACCCGAAGACTCCATATGCGCCTTACCTTTATTACGAGCAATAGATTGCTCAGGAGCGGATACCCCTGGCCTTGGGTTCTGCCCATTGCCAACATTTGAGGCTTGATAAGACGGCGTTGGTCCTTGACCCTTCTGCCTACAGTATGTTTTCATGTGGCCTTCCTTCCCACAATTGTAACATATCCTCTTCTCTTTTCTACACTCATTGCTCTTATGTCCAAGAGCCCCACAGTTGAAACACTGAACATAACCCCTATTCTGACTTGAGCGTTGAGTAGAACCGGACTGGGTCACTTCGGTTCTAGACCGATTAGATTTGGAGAAGTGGGAAGGCGGAGCTGGACGCTTGAACCCACCACCCTGTTGCTGATTACCACAGTTGCTCCCCGATCTCTATCGGTTATGCTTCATGTCTGACTCCTCCAAAGTCACTTCCATCTTATAAGTGGCGTCCACATACTGATCTAGAATGGTACAACCATGACGCACCATCAAGGGCTTGAGGTTGGGACTCATCCATTCGTGAAAATGCCAGATTTTAAGTTCTTTGATGGACGCTTGATGTGTTCTTGCCTCCGATGACAAGCCAATTGTCAAAAGGTGGCGCCTTGGGATCTAGTCTTGGGTGAGAAGTCACGTTGAACGTCATAGCAGTGAAGAAGATGGCGAACGCGTTGATGAATGCGATGATGAATGTGGTGGTGAACATGGTGGTGGTGCGGTGGTGAACGCGGTGGAAGCGGTTGTTGGGGAGAAAGGATAGCGTTGGCGGAAGCGATTTAATGAGGGATAGATGACTTGAAGATACAAGTCGTTGGTGTCGTAGTGTCGACTGCGGGTGTCGTAGCGTCGACTACGGGTGTCGTAGCGTCGACTGCGGTTGAAGGGAGATGCGAAGGAAGACTGGCTTGAAGGTTCAAGCGTTTGCCGTAGCGTCGGCGGCGGACGGAATGGGGATGCGAAGATAGAGGGTGACGTTCGATCAAGGGAAGGAGGATAAACACTCTACTTGAAACCTTGATTAAAATTGAACGTAAGGAAATAACAATAACAACGGGGGCTTTAAATAGCCAAAGAAACTCGGCCAAGACCTAATGGGCTTGGACCGAGACGAACCTATGGGCTAGCCCATACAAGCATGAAAAAGGCACAAACCCAAAAATAGAAAAGACTATAGAAGAAAACTATCTAAAATACGCAATAATACCAAATATAGAAAATGTCTCGAAACTATGAAAACGACGCGTTGAATGAGTACAAACACCGCGAGGAACAGTGACTAAGGGTCGATGGCCTCGCGAGTGGGTGCACGCGATGTTGGCTCTGAAGAATGCGTTGTTTCAATGTCGATGGTGGAGAGGACGACGAGTCTTGGGTTTTCGTCTGGGCTTCCTTGGCCAGCGACGACGCGTGCGACAAGTGACGCGACGGCGGCAGAGATGGCTTTGGACCTAGACCTTGTCACTGGGCCCTCTGAGCGTAGGCTAATGGCTTCTTCCTCGTCTTGGGCCGTCATGGGAGGCAGGGTCACATCAACGCTTCCGCCCCAGCATAGTACAACAAGTGGTTAAACCTGGCAGCCAGCTCTGCCACCTTTAACCCATCAGTCTTTGGGTAAAGAAACTCCTTACATTTCTCCTCCCTCATAGCTCGAGAGAAGAACCGATCAGACATCTTGGTCTTAAATATTGACTAGCTCAGCTCGAGATGATCAACTAATCCCGTGCTCTCCTACTATTCACTGGCCCCATCCTTCAGATATAACGAAGCAATGTGTACCATTTCAGCCTCAGTACATACAATGTTCTTAAACAAACGCTCCATGTGAAGGAACCAGTATGCCACCTTGACGGGTTCTCCAGTACCATCATACAGGTCAGGCCTCATGAAGTTGATCGCTTTCAGCGCACGACCATAATTTCCTCCATCTCTCGGAGTACTCATTAGAGGCGGGTTATTTGTTGTATCCTCAACGTTAGCAGTACCCTGAGGGGTTGGATTCCCCTGGGCTCGTTGAACCCCTGGCCTCACCAACTCAATGACCGCTTTCATTACGATATGCCTGATTACCTCTACAACAGCTGTACTGAAAACTATTGGAACAGCAGGAGGTACCTGTACCCTTTCCCCTCCTATCTGGGGTGGAGCATTCCTCTCCGGGTTGTTGTGGGAACCGAACCCAACTTCCTCCTGGTCCGCTGCATTTCCAGTCTGAATCTGAGAAGCATTACTCGGTCCAGTTGCATGACGTGCGGTGTTTCTAGCGTTCACCATCTGATTGTGTCTACGTATATTAGATATGTACCAACAAATTTAAGTTGCAAGTAGTAAATACTTAAGGTGCAATAATTGAGGTAGTCGTCAAATAAACTCAACTTTTCATTAATGAAACACACACCAAGTGTCAACAACAACTGAAAGGGAAATAGGGAGAAAGAACATTAGGAGACTTTTACTCCAGTGTTGTTCAAATGGGAAAACACTTAGGAAGAAAACCATTACTGGCCTATTATTCACTGCTTCTTCTCTACCGGAGGTAACTCTTCCTCCGAGTCATCAGTTAACCCCTTCTATTTTGGATCACTTGATCCCTCAGCAGGCACTGATGGCTCCCCGGACTTGCCCATATCGCCTTTCTGAGTCTCGGAACTCCGCCATCTTTGCCCCCAAATCTTCATTGCCGGTTGATTTAAAATCCAGAAAGACTCTTCCCACTCCTCGTGGAAGGGATCCACCGGCTCCTTCTCATCCTCTGGATCCTCCATTGAGTCCTCATCTTCGTCAGAGATCTCGGGGGGTAGAGGTTTGCTTGGATTGCACTTCTCTTTCTTTCCCGCTCTCGGACTCGGACTCTTCGGTCAACGGAGTGAACTTACGCACCGATCCGCCGACCACTGGAACTTCTATAGAATTAGGCTCAGACTTAATTGTCGGAGCGGCCTCAGATTCATCTTGGGTCTTAAGTTGGGCTCTAGGGAATACCATTGTTTGTGAAGAGACAAGGAGAGATTTAGAACTTTCTTGTTTATAGAAATTCTATCTTCCATAACAAGCAGGAATGATAGGACTACGTACGTTGGTAGAAGTTTGAAAATGTATTTTCCACAAAACCGTTAAGGTAAACTGAAACTCGTTTGTTAAATCTGAAAGTCTTTTCCACAAAACTTATTAAAAACAAACCGAGACTCGTTGGTTAATTCTGTCTCTACTAAATTATTGGGATTTAAAATCTACTTCAAAAACATTTTTATCTTTAAACCTTACTTAGGGCTATAGTAAAGAAATCTCATACACGAAGTTTTTGTTTTATGAAACCCCAAATAAACGCAAAATGGTTTAAAAGTCTAGAGTTTTAAAACTTTTAGCTCTGATACCAAATCTGTAACACCCCCAAAATGCCCTTTGGAAATATTACCGCCAGTGACCTCAGATTACACATCTGGGGTCACCCAAGGCTTAACCATTTTGTAACAAACTGTATAATAACATAAACTTTATTAAATGACATACAAATGCCCAAATGATATCTTAATTCAAAGGTCGAAACTACAATTCGATAACAAAATCGAGTACAAATATTTATTATAGCGGAAGTCTTGAAATAAAATTACTCAACGGGTTTTGACCTTGCGATCTTACGCCTAGGATCTCAACCTTGGAAAAACACAGAAAAATGCCAACTGCCTTCACGTCGGGTCCTTGCTTTTATTGATGCGGGAAATTATCTGATGTGCCGTATGAGACGGATGACACCAGCCAACCATGCAAAGGAAATTAATCGGTTGGTTAGTCTAATGAAAGACTATGCAAGGGTAGAAATAAAAAGGTTCTAGTGATCGTAACCGTTTACTATCATTGTTCCTCGAATAATAATCGAAGGAACGATACATAACCCGGAACTTTCACGGAATGATTAGAATTAGACATGCACTGAAAAGAAGACTCCAAAGGATTGAGTCTTAGGGAAACGTATGACAAATTGTTTGGGAACGTTAAGTTTACACACAAGTTTAAAACGACCTTGATTATTTGGGTCCACGACCAACCTCACCGCTCAATGCGAATCCAGATTGGGAAGAAGACTTACTCTAACAAGAGTCCGGGCGGTTTCCACATTGTACTCCTCGCCCGAGGGTATACTAATTATGTGCATAACCACACTTATCTTATTTAATTCCAAAATGTATATTCACGTTAAAGCTTTTATAATATATATATTATCTCGATACGAGAGATATCTTGGGAACATTTCCCGAATGTTTGGCACCAGCTGTGTGCACCACCACCTATACTCGGATAGGGGTAGGTCATGACCATGAAAGTGTTAGGGCAAAATCATCCTAAGCACCAAGTTATAAAGAAACGACTAGATCTCGTAAGGTACATTGCGTTCCTACGAATACTCGTTCTAACTACACATTTAAGTTCACACATAAAATCCACACCAATACCATCAAGGTAATAACAGATATAATAGCGTCGTTCTAGCAATATATACAACCTATTATAATATCATATTTTAATCACATCATTTATAAAATCTGTTCCCAAACGAAAACAACACTTCACTCCATTTTAATTAACAATTAAGTAATTGATAATTAACGGAAATATGGAATGATAAGCAAGAGCGAACCGCCACTTGCCTTAATTAGACGAATTGATGATGTCGGGTTCCGGGATCTGGAAACTGGAATCTAAATACAGATTCCTATGACGAAGATGAAACAACGACGGAACCCTAAGTTAGATTTGACACCAATGAATAACGGTATGAACGAATGAACGTTAAGAATCAAAAGGAACGAAGGCCGAAGCCGTGACCGAGGTTGTCCAAGCCACGATCACGCTTGCTAGAGTAAGCCGCGGTCACGGTTTGGCTTCCGCGGCCGCGGAAATCTGGGCAGAGCCGCGGTCGCGGAATTCATCCCTGCGATCGCGGATCCCCCTTCCGACGATGACTTCAACTTGGCTTCGAAGCTTACCGACGATGAGACGACCCCTTCTTGGCTCGGAAGAGGGCTTACTACCACCACCACCACCGCTTCGACACCTCCAACGCACCTCCGACGACCTCTGGCAACTCCGGCGAACTCGAAACCTCCGGCGAAACAAAAACACGAGAGAAAGAGAGCTTGATGGAGATGGATGATGAATCCGGGGTGGGAGCCTCCTATTTTTAGGACAAAGGGGAGCTCAACGCCAAGGAGACCAATCGATCGGCATCCCCAACGGCGAAACGGAGGCATCCGAACTGGCGAAACGCGAAGGAATCTGAAGACAACGACGAACAGTCTTCCGCGGTCACGGAAAACACTTCCGCGGTCGCGGAATTGCAGCGAGCGCGTTCTTTGGCCTTTGGTCACGGATTCACTCGCGGACTTGTGCTAGAATGTATTTTTAGTACCCTTAAAAATACTCTAAGACCCACCAATGCATTAAACGTATATTATAACGTTCAAAAGATCTCACTGAGATTACAGAAATTGCCCATCATGTCTTTCATACAAAACGACAGACAGGGACTTTTAGGGGTTATTACACATCACCGCCCGTTTGAACAACAAGGTGCCTTCTTGCCTGTTAGTGCCAAATCCAAGCATGCACTGCGCACACATCGACGAGCCTTTGCCACCAGCTTTCGCCTCGTTGCAAGCAGAGTTCACCGCGATTTTGCCAGAGGCGCCTCCAAACGCACTACCAGCCTTGCGTAGCATTCAACACACAATCACCTGGGTGTCTGGTGCCTATCCGCCATACCACGGCCGCCGTCGATTCGTGTTCGACACCGGAGACCTTGCGTGGGTGCACTTGCACGAGTTTGTGGAGCACAAGTTCGACGATGGTGAAGCGGGGACGATTCACAGCCAAGTGGGGGAGGGTGATGCGACCCTACCCTCCATGACAGCCATAGAAGAAGAAGCCATGACCGTGAGCTCAGAAGGGCCTAGTATAAAGACCACGATCTTCCTCACACTACTCGCATCGAGTATAGAGACCGCGATCTTCATAGAAATTCTTGCATCTGGTACAGAGACCACGATCTTCGTCATACTTCTCGCATCTGGTATAGAGACTGCGATCTCCTTCAAGCGCCTCCAGCCAAGCCCAGAGATCGCGTTCTATCTCAAGATCCTCACCATCATCATTGCACGCGTTCTTTGAATTGTTTTGTATTTATTGAACATCATTATTTTCAGTGTTTTCTTTTGGGTGTGTGTTCCACGTGTGTCACGTGGGCCAGCCCATTAAGCGAGACTCGGCCTATCCGAGTCCCGCTATCTCCTATAAAAGGTCATCTCGACCTTCTGTATTAGGTTACGTCTAATTTGAATCAAAGCTTAAGTTTGAGAGCCTATCACCTCCTTCCTTTGATTGGACGTCAACACCTCTGACTTCTCATCTCCTTCACTCCGCCGCCGACGCTACGGCAATCGCTTGATTCTTCAAGCCAAGTCTTCATTCGCATCTCCCTTCACTCCGCTGCCGACGCTACGGCCCAAGACTTGTCTTTTCAAGTCATCTATCCCCTCCAACAATCGCTTCCGCCATCACAATACCACCATCAATCATCACGTTCACCAACTCACACGAGGCCCCAAATACCGTGTTCCACTCATTTAACCACAGATTCGACACGCGCGACTCACCACCAAGATCTCGATCTGGCATTCACAAGCACGAACGCATCACTTAAGCTTTGAATCAAATTAGACGTAACCTAATAGAGAAGGTCGAGATGACCTTATATAGGAGATAGCGGGACTCGGATGGGCCAAGTCTCGCTTAATGGGCTGGCCTACGCGACACGCGTGGAACACACACCCAAAAGAAAACACTGAAAATAATGATGTTCAATAAATACAAAACAATTCAAAGAACGCGTGCAATGATGATGGTGAGGATCTTGAGATAGAACGCGATCTCTGGGCTTGGCTGGAGGCGCTTGAAAGAGATCACGGTCTCTGTACCAGATGCGAGAAGTATGACGAAGATCGTGGTCTCTATACCAGATGCGAGAAGTATTACGAAGATCACGGTCTCTGTACTCGATGCGAGTAGTGTGAGGAAGATCACGGTCTTTGTACTAGGCCCTTCTGAGCTCACGGTCATGGCTTCTTCTTCTATGGCCGTCATGGAGGGCAGGGTCGCATCACCCTCCCCCACTTGGCTATAAAGCATCCCCGCTTTACCATTGTCGAACTTGTGCTCCATAAACTCGTGCAAGTGCACCCACGCGAGGTCTCCGGTGTCGAACACGAATCGACGGCGGCCGTGGTATGGCGGATAGGAACCAGACACCCAGGTGATTGTGTGTTGAATGCTACGTAAGGGTGGTAGTGCGTTTGGAGGCGCCTCTGGCAAAATCGCGGTGAACTCCGCTTGCAACGCGGCGAAAGCTGGTGGCAAAGGCTTGTCGATTGTTGCGCAGTGCATGCTTGGAGTTGGCACTAATAGGCAAGAAGGCACCTTGCTATTCAAACGGGCAGTGAAGTCCCTTGGTCGGGCAAGAAGCACATGGTGCTCACAACTGCCCTGCAACGCAGTGCTCGGTGGCGCGGTACTCCCATTGTCCCTACAACGCGTGCTATCCTTGGGCTCGTTGTTGTTGGAAATGATGTCGTGCCTTGTGGAAGAACGCGTTGTTCTGCTACTTGGGTCTGAGGTGTTGGAAGCATCTCCAGGATCTGAGTGGGGTCGCGTTGATGTTGACGTAGGCTTTGCTGCTTCCATAGTCTTTTCTCGATCACGCTCGACCTGAGCCTGTAAAATCTCATGGAGAGACATAGGTAAGAAAGTCATGCGCTTACCGTGGTAGGTAAACACATAGGTGTTTAGATACCCATCGTGAAGTACGCGATGATCGGACTACCATGGACGCCCAAGCAAGAGATGGGTGGTGTCTATTGCAATCACATCCCATAAAATGGTGTCATGGTAGCGACCAATGGAAAAGTGTATAAGACACTGCCGTGCGATAGTGTTACCTAAGCTTGAAGATATCCCTTGTAGGCCATATGGTTGTGGATGAGGCATTGTCGGCAGGCTGAGACGGTGGACCACCTTCTCATTGACGATGTTGCAACAACTGCCTCCATCGATGATGACACTCAACGACGCGGTCTTAGCCAAGCAATGCGTGCGGAAGAGATTCGCGCGCTGGTCGACAAGGTTGCCTTCCTTGACGGTGAGAATGCACCGCGTGACGAGGCTCAATGGTGTGCCTGCATAGGGCGCGATAGCCTCACACATGTGGGCCTCCTTGGTGTCATCTTTGAACCCTTCAATTGTCTGAGGCTGGGTCTCCTCCTCCTCCTCATAAGACTCATATCCCGCGGCAATGGTGGAGATGAGGACCTTCTTGGTGTTTGGACAATCCCTTTGGTAGTGGCCGCTCCCTCCACACTGGAATCATTCAATGTCATGTTTGCGATCATTGCCCTGGGAGGGGGCCGTTGGCGCGGTCGTGCGAGAGGCCGTGGAATTGGTCAACGTGAGCTTGGAGTCACGGCCTTGTTGTACGTTGTGGATCCTGAGACTGGAGCACGCACATCAGTAGTAAGGGAGTGACTAGTGTTAGGCTCATACTTGCGTTGGCCTTGATGTTGCCAAGATGAGTGCTTGCGGCCGTTGAGCTGGTGGTGGACCTTTACTTCATGGTGTTGGTAGCGGGGCGCGTTTGGTTCTGGTTGGCGCGCGTTGGAATCGGTGCGGCGTCATTGTCGCGGCTGGACATCTCCCTCGCCGTGTTGACGATAGTCGTGCGTCCTTTCTTTGCATCGCTGGCTGCGTATGCCATGTTCCATGTTGGCCTGGAATGACTGGTGGGATTGGACCTGGAGCCGCGGTGGCGGAATCCAGTCTGCGGGCCGATCCTGCAACTTACAAGGATCACCAAGATAGGGGTGATAAGAGTCGGGATTTCTCATACCTGAGTCTTTGAATTCCTCGTCGTCGAACTCCTTAAAGGCATCATGGATAGTCGGCGTCGTGGAGGCATAGCCATAGGAGCCATAGCGCGGTGTGCGCGCACTCTAGTGGTCACGGACGTCGAACGTGATGGGTGTTGTGGCAGGTGTTCTCACGCGATGTTCGTCGCGCTGTGGACATCGAAGTGGTCGTCGCGGTGTAGTAGCTTCTCGCGCGTTGTGGCACGCTCTGCTGTCTCGCGGCGCGGATGATGGTACATCGCGTTGAACTTGCCTGTGGGCAAACCTGTCATTGAAGTCATAAGGCTCAGAATACTCACCTTGAAGATCATTGTCGCGGTCGGAGCCGATGTCGTAGTCGTTAGGATTAGCTCGCGGTGCGTAGCCATCGTGCTGCGACACGTATCCTTGGCGACTCTCTATGACTGATTGAATCTGTCGGAGACATGGTTGGAGGGTAGAGGTTGAAGGCATCAATCCTTTGCCCTTATCCACGCGTTGTTGGCTTGGACCAACGTCAGTGGGTCGCGGTCTTCCTGTCGCATCCATTTGGATCATCTGTGTCGGTGCGGTCACCACGGGTGCGACGCGCTGCATGGCTCAGAGTTGGGCAACTTGGCGTCGTAACTCCAGTATCTCGCGTTGTCCCGCGATGAGTTCCAGAATGGGATCTTCATTGTGTTGGTCATGTTGTGGACTCAAGGACGGGTTTGGCGCATTCTCATTGGCACCATTGTCGTCTCCACTTGGATGAATAGTGGCCGTCATGTGTCCTATAACAATTTGACCAGACATCGCGAGTAAAAACGAACAAAAGTAACAAAACCAGAGAGCAAGCAAGCAACTAGCAAGTAACAAGTGTTCACGTAGGAAGGCGTGTTCTTTTGGCCGTGAGGGCGGCTTAAGGCAAGCAAAGCAAGTGTGATATGCAAGCACAAAAGCAAACGAAACCAAAATAATGAAGTCCTAATCTCTTGCGTAAACAACACGAACACACAAGACAAACCTTCAAGTGTGACTCTAGATGGTGGAGGGGTGAAGAAGATGAGCCTAGCCGGTGAGGGAAGAAGGTTGCCTTATTTTGGCTTTCCTTTTTTTTTTTTTTATTGTCGCGTCTTTTTTTTTTTATGCGACTTTGACTTTTGAATTTTGAAATTCAAATCCGAGATCTTAGTCTTTGACTTTTGATTGAAGATCGGATAAGAATTAAATGAAATAAAATAAAAATAAACGGCTAAGTAACTTAAGGAAAGAAATCGCGCGATTATCGCGATAGGAGAGAGAGAATATTGATGTAGATTTATAACGGTCACACAAGAAATTATGCAAGATATGATTATTGAAATTTAAGCAATTAATTAAGAAAATCAATCAATTAATTACGCAGATTTCATGCAAACAAATCACACAATTTTCGCGAGGGATCAAGCAATTAATCGGCCAAGAGATTCTCTTGTAGAAACCGAAATGACTAGCATGTGTCTGAAGAGAAAATAAATTTGTGACAATGGAGGAAGCAAGGATGATGGAGAAGAAAAATTATGAACAAATGAGACTTGACAAGCGACTTACAAGATCAAAGGCTCTGATGTCAGTTGATGCGTTCCTGCTTGTGAATTCCGGATCGAGATCTTGGTGGTGAGTCGCGCGTGTCGAATCTATGGTTGAATGAGTGGAACGCGGTATTTGGGGCCTCGTGTGAGTTGGTGAACGCGGTGATTGATGGTGGTATTGCGATGGAGGAAGCGATTGTTGGAGGGGATAGATGACTTGAAAAGACAAGTCTTGGGCCGTAGCGTCGGCATCGGAGTGAAGGGAGATGCAAAGGAAGACTTGGCTTGAAGAATCAAGCGATTGCCGTAGCGTCGGCGGTGGAGTGAAGGAGATGAGAAGTCAGAGGTGTTGACGTCCAATCAAAGGAAGGAGGCGATAGGCTCTCAAACTTAAGCTTTGATTCAAATTAGACGCAACCTAATACAGAAGGTCGAGATGACCTTTTATAGGAGATAGCGGGACTCGGATGGGCCGAGTCTCACTTAATGGACTGGCCCACACGACACGCGTGGAACACACACCCAAAAGAAAACACTGAAAATAATGATGTTCAATAAATACAAAACAATTCAAAGAACGCGTGCAATGATGATGACGAGGATCTTGAGATAGAACGCGATCTCTGGGCTTGGCTGGAGGCGCTTGAAGGAGATCGCGGTCTCTGTACCAGATGAGAGAAGTATGACAAAGATCGTGGTCTCTGTACCAGATGCGAGAAGTATTACGAAGATCGCGGTCTATGTACTCGATGCGAGTAGTGTGAGGAAGATCGCGGTATTTGTACTAGGCCCTTATGAGCTCACAATCATGGCTTCTTCTTCTATGGCTGTCCTGGAGGGCAGGGTCGCATCACTTTGCAGGTACAATGATCAAGTTGACGGCTTCTAATTATTCGATTTGAAAGTCGCAAATGGAATATTTGTTGTACTGCAGGGACTTGTATGATCCGATTGAGTTAGGATCAAGAAAATTGATTGAGACATCTGTGAATGACTGAAAGAAGATGCACATAAAGGCTATTGGAACCATCAGACAATGGGTGTATAATAGTGTTTATCACCATATTAGCAACGAGACGGGTGCACATGTGTTGTGGACAAAATTGGAAGATATGTATGAGAGGAAGTTAACCCAGAGTAAAGCTTTTGTGATTAGAAAGTTGGTGAATTTCAAGTCCAAAGACGGAAAACCTATTGCAGAGCATCTGATTGAGTTTAGAAATTGGTGAATTAGTTGAACACCATGAAGTTTGTCCTTGATGATGAGTTGCAAGCCCTATTGCTCTTGAGGTCATTGCCTAACAGTTGGGAGACTCTAGTGGTATCGATCAACAATGCTGCTCCTAGTGGTGTTATGTATTTATATACAGTGAAGTATATTCTCTATAATAAGGAGACTAGGAGAAAAGATATGGGCACATATACGTCACAGGCTTTTATGACACATTCGAGGAGTAGGTCGAGAGGGAGAACGCAAACCAAGTGGAGCTTTGCTTGTTATTGTTGTGGCAAGGGTATATCAAGAGAAACTGTAAACATTGGAAAGAGAAAAATCTAAAGAAAGATGACAAAAACACCACTGAAGTTGTGCATGGTGACGATGATGGATTGGTTGTTCTCTCTTGCGTCGATGCTTAGAGTTGTGAGCCAGATACTTGTGTAGAGTGGGTTGTTGACTCGGGTTCGTCTTACCACTGTACATCATGGAAGGAAAGCCTTCACCATGAATAGAGCAGGAGTCTTTGGCACGGTGAAGATGGGGAATGCCAATCATGGAGAGTTTGTTGGTATGGGTGATGTTGTGTGAAGACATACAATTGTTGTACGGTGACATTGAAAAGTGTGCGCCATGTACCATATCTGGAGTTGAATCTGATTTCTTGAAATGTTTTTGATCATGAGGGCTACAAGAACATCATTGGTGATTAGAAGTGAAAACTCGTCAAAGGTTCAATGGTGATTGCAATGGGTGATTTGAAAGACACCTTATATCGGACTCAGATGTGGGATACAAAGGAAGGCTTGAGTAGAGCTCGAGATGATAATTCACTTGATTAGATGCATATGCGGTCGACATGCTTGAGTGAGATGAGGTTACATGTTCGGACAAAGAAGTCTCTCAATTCTTTTGTTGTGGAACCTTGATCATTTATGATGATTGATTGTTTGTGAAGTAGACAAGATTTAGTGGATCTTCTGACACGTCAGTAGAGGATGACACAATTGTGGAGTTTACTTTAGAGGATGATGTTGATGAGATACCCATATCAGATGAGTGTTCGTCAAGTGCTGAAACTGATGAGGGATCTGAGTAGGAGGGCCAACAAAGACTAAAGAAAGTGTCGGGAGGTTAGAGAGAAAAGATTGTGAATCCACCTGATATCCTACCGCATAGTATGAGAGAGTTATAAAGGGGAAGGAGCTAGAGGGTGGTGGCGTGGTGTTATCTGGCGAGCATCAGTTTCATGCAACGATCGCAGGACAAGACTCGGATGCATGTGAGACCATGATGAGGACGTCTCCCCCTTGGGTTGGAGGGGGAGTTTGTTGGGCTTTTGAGCACAAGGTTGGTCTAGCCCGAGTGTGGTCTTGCTAGGGTTTTGCAAGACATACAAAATGGAGGTGGAAGCTAGTTTGTGCCTCCACTTTGAGATGGAAAAGCCATTGAGAGTTTTTTTAGAGTCTTCAAGCCAAGGAAGAAAAGGAGAGGAGAAAGAGTTTGGAGGAGAGAAAGAGAAAGGTGGAGAAAAAGCGGGTTGAGACTTCTTTATTCTTGGAGATCGTCTCTCGATCGTGGAATGCTCGTTACCAACAAGAGTTTGGTAAGTTCGTCTCTCTTGTAATCCCTAATCTCATGAGCAAGTGATTTAACTAGTTGGGGATTTTTTATATTAAATCATATGTATTCAATTTATGTTTATGTATATATAAATCCCTATCATCTTTTTACCCTCTTAAAGTAGACTTATACAATTTATTTTATTTTCATAGTTCTATTAAATTTATAAATCGTTGAGTTATAGACATGGTAATTTATTATTAGATTACATAATTTTTAACATAGAAAACTGTGCATAGAAAGAGACATAAACTAAGTAAGTGATAAAACCCCCTCTTTGTTTAATTACTCATTTAAACTAGTTATTTAACTAGTACTATTTTTCTTTCCTTATCAAATAATTTTTGTTTTATTTTTTGAACTAATAAGTAATCAAATAACTAATTTAAATGAGCATTCAAATAAATTCATGAAACCCCTAATTTTTTAGTTACTCAATTAAACTAGGTATTTAATTAATTACTGACTAGCCATGATGCGTTTACTTTAAGATCATCTTTCATGGTGATTTTCCTAATATCGTAGGATATTTATATAAAAAAATGTCATATTGTTTTAAAAATCAATATAAATTTCAGAGTAGAGTAGTAGTATGCGCAAGGACAACTTTAATGGGGGGCTTTTAGATGGAGCTTTTAGGAGGATTTGAATGTATTTATTTACTAAAAGCCCCATGGTATATTAGTGGCTTTTAGTGGGGGATTTTAGATGGGGCTTTTAGATAAGTTTTATGTACAATTATATTCTTTGTTTTGATTGAAATTACAAAAATGTCATTTACTAAATTATGGATAAAAGCATACATTAAACTTAATATTTATATTTTATTTTAATTATATAATTATAATATTTATTTAAAATTAAGGGAAAAAACATACATTGATGGAAAATCAACAAAAGGGGATGCATACATTCAAGAAAACAAAATAACATGCGAAAATAACATGAACTAAACCAAATGACAATATTAAACGACAAACATGACACGATAATTAAAAATAACACATAAACAACAAAATATTCAATTGTTGCCATAACGGTCCCAAATGTGCTTCTTCAAATCTTCCTTCAGCATGTGATGCATTGTTTTATCCCGAAGTTGAGTCGTCCTTATAATTAATGGATCGTTCATAATCTCTGGTATATCGTTGCTCCAATCGCCTGATGTATTCTCTCCACTTACTCCTTCATCGAATTGTGGGATTTCGTATCCATGATGGGAGTAAGAATCGCGTTCATCTTCTACGATCATATTATGTAGAATGATGCAAGCCCTCATTATCCTTCCAATCTTTCCAAAATCCCAACAGAGTGCTGGTTTACGAATTATTGCAAAGCGAGATTGCAGCACTCCAAATGCCCTCTCCACATCTTTACGAACAGACTCTTGGTGTTGGGCAAACAACTTGGCTTCATCGCCTTGGGGTAGGCGAATTGATTGCACAAATGTTGCCCAAGGTGGGTAGATGCCATCAGCAAGGTAATATCCCATCTTATATTGATACCCATTAACCGTGAAATTCACATTTGGAGCTCTACCATGCAAAACTTCATCAAAAATAGGAGATCGCTCAAGAACATTAATATCATTAGCCGTACCTGGTACACCGAAGAATGCATGCCAAAACCATAAGTCGTATGATGCAACAGCCTCCAAAATTATTGTTGGATGACCATGATCTCCACGGGCATACTGTCATTTCCATGCAGTTGGACAATTTTTCCACCCCCAATGCATACAATCGATGCTACCTAGTATCCCAGGAAATCCACGAGACTCACCCACACTTAATAGGCGTTGTATGTCTGATGCGGTTGGCCGCCTAAGGTACTCATCACCAAAAAAGGTAATTATTCCATCAACAAAATGCCCTAAGCAATTCCTTGCGGTTGATTCGGAAATACGAATATACTCATCGCAAGCATCAGCAGCAGTTCCATATGCCAACATACGTATTGCACTAGTACATTTTTGTAATGCAGATATACTAGGCCTACCTCTTGCATCTGGCCTTTGTTGAAAGTACTCCATCCCATTCCCTAGCGTTTCCACAATGCGGATGAAAACTTCCTTCCTCATTCTGAACCTACGTCGGAAGAATTCAGCTGGATAAGTTGGTTGATCAGAGAAATAATCTTTGTAAAGTTGCTCGTAGCCTTCTTCACGATTTCTTTCAATATACTTTCGATGACGTCGAGCACACCCTGCCTCGGCATTGTTTCTTCGTTGTCGAGCACGCTCTTGAAGTGTCTCACACGCAGCAAGCGCTTCTTGTGTAATTCTTTCGTATTCATCATCTTCAGAGCTATCGCTAGAAAGTAAAGGGTTTGAGTTTGAAGAGTTTGATGATGAACTAGACATTTTCAGAGATTTAAAGAAATGAGGAGTGACTAAACCATTGTAAATTCTCACTTATATAGATCTCTGCAATTCTAGGAAATGCCAACCAAAAGCATAGAGATGCTTAGTCAAATAAAACAAAGAAGCATTGATATCAATGTATCACTTTGCAAAAGCAATAAAATACTTTCTCTGCATCATTCTGCACCACATAAAATCATAGAAAATGCCAACCAAAAGCAACAAAATGCTCTCTCTGCATCATTCTGCACCACATAAAATCATAGAAAATGCCAACCAAAATCATAGAGATGCTTAGTCAAATAAAACAAAGAAGCATTGATATCAATGTATCACTTTGCAGAAGCAATAAAATGCTTTATCTGCACCACATAAAATCATAGAAAATGCCAACCAAAAGCAACAAAATGCTTTCTGATCGGCACTATTTTATAGTGCATATCTAGGGGTTATTACCAGGTTTGAGGCGTCATTTGGATGGATTTAGAGCACAATCGTGGATTATGGAGTTAGAGTGGAGAAGTGAAGAAATCATGGGATTTATAGAGGTTTGAAGTGTATTGAAGAATAGAAGAACAATGTTCTGAATTCAAATGGTTCGTTCTCTCTACTCAGATGTCCAAATGAAGTGATTCCAATTCGATGAGTTAGATCTTGAAGTCTACTGCAAGTCCTCAAAATATGAGCGCAATCCGAGTTAGGAATCAAAAGTTATGGCATTTTTACGGAAGTGTCGCAGAAGATGAAAAAGGCACCGCCGCCCCGCGGTAGAACTCACCGCCCCGCAGTGGACGTGTTAAACGCCTCGCGGCCAGAAGATTTATTTCCTTTATTGCACTTTCGGACTTTCTTATTTCTATTATTTTATTTCCTTTGTTATTTTCATTAGGTTAACTTATTTCCTAAGCCTGTTTAAGACCTCTTTCTAGGTTAAGAGGCAGACACTTTCACTTTTGCATCAACTAAAGCATAGATTTGCTTATTTTTAAAAACGATATCATTACTTGAACTTGAATTACATGATTGAAAGATACATCACAAGATTGAAACATGCACTTGGAAATGAAAACACACAAAGCAGAAAACTACAAATACAACTTAACAACTACATGGATAACACTTAAGAGGTGAATTCTTTCATCAATTGCATCTTGTATACTTCCTCCTCTGGTGTGCAGCTCTTGTTCATCAACATACATAGCATTTCCCACTTCCTGCTCCTTTCCATCTCCTGCCTCTTTTGTGCCCTCTCCATCTCCTGCCTCTTTTGTTCCATCTCCATCTCCATGGTCTTGATCTGAAGATATAACACTTGCTTATCCCTCTTTCGTGCCTCCTTTGTCATCTTCAATTCATGGAAATTATGCTGAATGAGATTTTTTTCTCTTTCAAGCGTATCTTCTCCATCATCTTCAGCACAACTTGTTGATGCAAATTTTTTTCCCTTTCGCTTAGCCTTCTTGATGCCCTCAGGACGCTCAAAAGTTCCAGTGAAACCACTTGTTGGAGTTTCTTGATTAGAACTTTCCATATCAGTAGACGATCTTTTCGAGCTTGGGGCACTCCCCGAGCTTTGGTTCATCCCGCCAGCCTGCTGCAAATAAGAATAGCTCCATTTTGGCTCGTTTCGAAGAGCCTCCCATATATGCTCATATAAAAACCCTTTTCCCGTTTCAACCTTAAACAACTCATGTGCTCTCTTCATAACATCATCCTCATTCTCCCCACTTTTTTATCATTAGAAGCACGATGATACGTACAAACAAACTTATTCACAAAAGGATTGAATGTATGCCATCTTTTCTTAACACTTTTTTGAGTTCGCTCACCTTGACCTGGTTTCTTGTAAGTGTTCCAATAGACTTGAATTCGCTTCCAAAATGCCTCGGATGTCTGGTTGGTGTTGATCACGGGATCTTTAGTGGTGTTTAAGTACCCACTAATGAGGAGAAAAGCATCATCCTTACTCCAGGCGCATTTTGTGGATTTAGGGGCGGCATCGGCATCACCACCACCACGAGCAGCACGACCACGACCACTGCTTTGAGTTTGTTCCTGGGACTCAACAACATGTTGAGGTTGTGTACTAAAGCTTGGCATCTCCACGGATTGAGATGCACCTCCGTAATAAGAGAACTGATTTTGTGAAAGGAGTTGTGTGTAGTTAATATTGTAAGGATCATACACATCTAATGACAAATCCCCAAAGTTATTTGGGATGTCATCTTGGTTTGGATTCATGATGAAATAATAGAAGGAAGGAATGAGAATAGAAGGGAGGATTGTGTGAGTTGTATAACTGCAACCATGTCTTATTTATAGACAAAAAAAATTCATTTATATTATTGAAAAATAGAAATACATGCATAAAATATATTAAAACTATCCTTATTATATATTAAATTAAATTATTAATATATCATATATTATATTAAAATATAATTATACCCCTTATTATATATTAAATTATAAAAAAATTATAAAAAAACATGCATAAAATATATTAAAGCTATCCTAAATAAAAATAACATGGTTTATTTGGACTTAATTATATTAAAATTAGTAAAAAAAATACATAAAATGATTTATTTTCACTTAATGATACCTATAATACAAAAAATATTAAAATCTATCAAATATATCCAAAATGGATGTCTATGAATAGAGAAAAATATAACTAGAATTATGGTAATTTTTATTTTATTTTTTAACCAGTCGATTTTTATATAAAACGATTTTTAAAAAAAAAAAACAGACGGCCAGGAATAAATCATGATCGTCCGTTGCGTGCCACATGGTGCACATCAGGCGTGCTAGCGCGCGCCAATCATACAGCGCCACGTAGCACTGTGCATGACAGAAATGAATAGCACCGCGTTTGGTTTGGAGACAAAACGACGTCGTTTTTTGCTAACGCGGAGGCAACAAAAATTGATAACCAAACAAGCCTCTAATTTTATATCTATGGGACGGTCCCGTTTTTATGCCCAATTTTGAGACCCAAGATGGGGCTTTTAGCTGATTTCTCTTATTTTAATATATTTGCTCTAAAAGCCCCATTAAAAGCCCACCGTTATTCATGCTCTAAGAGATTATTTTATTGATTTACTACAAAATTTTTTTATATATTTTATTATTATTATATAAGATACTCAAGTCATCTTTATTGGATTTTGCATTTTTGCATAATGAATGCTTCTTTTGCATTGACGTCTTGAAGATTTGAAGGGGCAGGAGCTAATTGCACCTGCAGTGGTGCTGCAGACACCACTGTAGGGCCGTCTGATCAAACGGTGTTTGACACCGTTTGAGGATTTCAATATTTTTTTAATTTATGTAGTTTAGAACGGTGTTTGACACCGTTTTGTTTATGTTTTTTTTTATTTTCTGAATTTAAAACGGTGATTATCACCGTTTTAATTTATTTATTTTTGTTAAAACGGGGACTATCGCCGTTTGATTTTTTTTTATTTTAGGGGATTAAAACGGGGATTATCACCGTTTGAATTTTATTTGACTCACAACTGTGAATGGCTCCTAGGGGAGATGCTCGTAGGGATGCAGAATACAGAATGGACAATCGGGGGGATGCAGGGTAAGGGGGATGCAGAGGAGAAGAGGGGATATGGTAAAAAAAAAAAAAAATTAGCTTTCTATAAATGGATTCGGAGGAGAAGAGGGGATATGGTAAAAAATTTGAAATTGTTAGTTGAGTTTCAAAGAAAGAATTAGGTGATTAAAAAGAAGAAGAAGAAATCAAAGGTGGATTAGGAGATATTATCCTAATGTCGTGGTCAAATGAAGATGTCGGAGAATCCATTCAAGAGGTATGTAAATTAAATTGGATTAATTATTATTTATTTAATGTCATATAAATTAAACTTTTGTAAATTGCATGATTAATTTATCAGATGCTTAATTTATCAAATCGTTCAAAACTCCACTCTTATTTAGGGTAAATTGCATGCGCATGATTAATCATACACCAAAACTCCACTCTCATTAACTGTAAATTGCATATAAATTGATTTAATTATGTTAGTTTATTTAATTATTTAACTATGTTAATTTCACTCTCATTTACTGTAATTAATCATATAGCAAAATTCCACTCTCATTTATTTAACTATGATAGTTGATTTAATTATGTTGTCATTGCTTAATTTATATATTTACTTAAGACATATAATATCTTTAATTTATAGATTAAATAACAAGAGTAATAACTTGTAGATTTTAATTTATGTAAATATGATTGTTATTCCTAATGTGAATGAGGCATGTTTGGTTGGAACGAATGATTGGTCTGTAATTGGATTTTAAAATGAATTTTACCATGGTAGGTTGTTTTATCATTTGAATTTTAAAAGGAATTTTACCATGGTATTATTGTAATGTAAATATATTATGTTACTTTTTACTGTAATTATATATATTATATAAATATATTATGTTATTATGTAATTACTATAATATCTTAATTTATATGTTTGCTTAATTTATATGTTTTACTGTAATTTATATGTTTCCTTAAGGCATATAAACTCCACTCTCATTTACTGTAATTATATATTATATTACTTTTTTAATGTCATTGATTCAAGTGTATATATTTTAGATTCAAGTTAATATCACATATATAATTTATAAAAGTTAAAGTCATAAACAATTGTATTTTTTAAATAATGTTTGTTTTGCATATAATTTCCACGATTTTATAGATTAGATTCAAGTGTATACATTATTTTAATGTAAATAGTTTGAAACTTGTTATAGTGTATGTATATTTATTCAAATAAAAGTTAATATCACATATAAAATTTGTAAAAGTTAAAGTCATAAACAATTGTATTTTTTAAATAATGTTTGTTTTGCATATAATTTCCACTATTTTATTATACATGTTTATTTTATTTGTAAAATTAATATATATGTTAGTGGAAAGTTAGAATTGGACAAAAAAAGCATGAATATTTAAAATACTTTGAATTATAAATATTATATTTTATACATCATTGAAAATTTATTGTGTTGGATGTTTATTATACTAAACCAATACATGTTAAAATATCTGGAATTAATGGC
Organism: Rheum nobile; assembly: GCA_027886185.1. Lineage (NCBI taxonomy): Eukaryota > Viridiplantae > Streptophyta > Magnoliopsida > Caryophyllales > Polygonaceae > Rheum > Rheum nobile. The sequence goes on along the minus strand of WOAB01000158.1, from coordinate 411,855 downwards.
AGAATTTTACCTCGTACTTCCAAACGAGCTACAAGTGGTCGGATCGTGAGTCCATGTTAGCTTGGGCACGCGAACAAGGAACTAGACTTAACATGGTGTTGACTATTCAGAAATCCTGGGAGCGAAAAGTCATACTGGCATGCGAGAAGTCGGGAAGCTATCGGCCGTTCAAGGATGTATTGATAAAAAAGACGCGTACAAAGAAGAGCAATTGTCCATTCGTGCTGAACGGGGTGATGCATAAGGATGGGTCGTGGATGTTGTATGTGGAATGCGGTACACATGATCATGATCTTGCGACGAGCTTGGAGGGTCATGCCTATGTCGGACGCCTGACTGAGCATCAAAAAAGCGTTGTCAAGACATTGACGCAAGCGTCCGCAAAGTCGAAGATGATTATGACCTTCTTACGACAGACGTATAACAGGGTCTTTGCGTCGAGGAAGCAAATCTACAACATTCGGCAACAGTTTCACGCTGAAGAGATGGATGGTATGACTGTAACCCAGTACACCCTCTCATATTTATTTAGCTTTGGTTACTATATCAATCCCCGAAGGCTACATGGACATGACGATGTGGTTCAAGACTTGTTTTGGGCTCACCCTCATTCCATTCATTTGCTGAGCTTGTTCCCTTACGTCGTCATCATGGATTCGACATACAAGACAAACAGGTCAGTAGTTCCGACATTACAAATTTTGAGAAATTTTACTCATTACTGTAGCATGGTTAGAGTCGTTTTAATACTTTCTTATAAACCGATTATAGGTACAATTTGCTCCTTGTTGAGATCGTCGGCTTTACGTGCACGGGACATACCTTCAACATTGCCTATTCGTTCATGGCACGTGAGAATGTCGACCACTACGAATGGACACTCAGAGAGTTGGCACACTTGTTCGCTCAAGTCGGCAAGAGGCCAACGACGATAGTCACGGATCGAGATTTGGCTGAGGTCAAAGCTGTAGGCCATGTATTCCCCGATGCCCAACATCTATTGTGTTGGATACATATACTGCACAATTGCAGGGCCTTTGTCCTCACCGTGACGCATAATGGCGGTCTAGCAGATGGATTCATGAAAGCGTGTCGGTTACTATTCAACTCAAAATCCGAGTATACATACTACGCGCGCCTCCGTGAGATGCAAGAGACCTACACTGGTTTTATGGGTTACCTTATGACTATGTGGCTTGGGCCTTATAGAGAACGTATCGTCAGAGCCTGGACTGATACCAAACTTCATTTGATCACAAGGACCACGAACAGGTAAAGTGATTTAAGTTTATTGTGTATAGGTTGTTGGTGTATCAATGTGTTTATTTATAAAATATTCTTCATGTGTCTGCAGAGTTGAGGGCGCGCACTCTGTGCTTAAAGATTGGATTGAAAACAGACCCGTATTAGGTTTCAACACACTAGCACAGAAGATCCATCAACTCACAGTAGACCAGGTTAGTGTAGTGAGAGGAAACATGGAAATGGATCGTAATACGATCCCAACCGCAGTGTTGAGGCTACGAGCACCTTACGAGAATCTGTTTAGTCTGCTACTGAACAAAGTGTCAAAATTGTGTTTGGACACAATGTTGGGCACGGTAGATAGAATCTTGAACCCGAAATATAAATTTGATGTCTCTGTTTGCAATGACGGTTGGTGGAGGGTGGTCAGAGGGCTTCCATGCGGACATGATTTGTTCGAAGCGATGGCAAACAGCACCCCTATCCAGCCTGACCAAATCCACCTATTCTGGAAACAAGTGAAATGGAAGGTGTTACAGATGTAAAAATGATCCAAGGGGTCAACATGGCATTCACGGAAGAGGAATCTAAGTTTTGTTCCGTAATTAGTGATTTTTTGGGAAGCAGGATGAGCTATGATGACCTGCACCGGGTTAATTCGGCATACGATGACGGGAAAATTCCAGGAAGGTCCTCACTTCAGGAGCCGCCCAGTAGCTCATTTATAACAAAGGGGAGGCGAAGAAATGAATCAACAAAAAGGGATAAGACTTGGATGGAGCACGCAGAAGAAGCCACATTAACCAAGTCCAAGTCGATGGGCGACTCAACATTGAAGCGTCAGAGTAGTCGGGGAAAACGCAGACGTCATAAGGCACCACTCAGCGGGTCGGTGCTCGGGCCCGAAAAGGAAAAACCAGAGGAAGATTTTGGGGTGAATTTTGGTATTCTAAATGTGGACTCATTCATGTTCGTATACATGACCAAAGCCTTAAACGTTGCGGGAGACGGCCATTGTGGCTACCGTTCACTTGCTGAGTTACTTGGGTTGGGCCAGGGTGAATGGAAGCAGGTTCGAAGGACGATGGCGATAGAGCTGAAAAGAAACATCCATGTGTACAAAGCAATGGAGCATATACTTGTCACCAAATTGCCTGATCTGTTGCACAACATAAACTACACTGGTGATAATTGCATGCAACATCAATGGATGGAGATGCCGATGTGTGGCTTGATTTTTGCTACAGCGTACCAAAAAGCGTTGGTGATGTTGTCATGGAGCGGTGCACATACAAGTCTACCGATGATTTCCCACCTTTCCAGCGACCGCCCTCCTACAGACGTTCTTACAGTCGCCTTAGTCGGCGATTGTAACCATTTTGTACCGGTAAAAATGTTGTCACTCGTCTTTAATTTAACGTTTCCTACTTGTTTTCATTTTAATCAAATTAATCATATGTTGTAGGTATGGTTGTATAAAGATGCCCCAATTCCTCCCATTGTTGGTTTGTGGAGGAACTACCACCATTCTAGTGTTGATAATTGGGATCAAGCATTTCAGCAGCGGATAGCAGACTTCCAACGATATCGTATGGAGAATGGTCGCCCTATCGCATGAGGATCATATTGTAACTTCGTTTGTTGTCATTTTCGTATAATTAGGATCATAATGTAATGAATATTGTAACTTCGTTTGTTGTCATTTTCGAAAAATGGGTATATATCCTACTCGATTATTAAAGTGTACTGATTTATTATTCATTTAGTATATTATTAAAATCAATCTGTTTATTTTCCCCTAAACACGAACATGTAAAAGATATGAAGAAATAAATACGAAAAAAATGTAACATATACAATTAATAATAATGTAAAAAATTATTATTAATAAAAACCGAAAAATGGAAGGTAAAAGATAATAAATTAAATGGGAAAAAAATGGAAGGAGGGAGGGAATAAACGCGGGGGAGAGAATTAATTTTTGAAAGTCTAAATTTTCAAACCAAAATGGAAGGCGGGAGCCAAGGGGAAGGGAGCAAAACGGGGCCCAGAACCGTTTATTTTCGGAGGGCCAACTGGTTGCCATCGTGGCGGGAGGCGATTCGGGAGGGGGGCTCGGATTGCCAAGGTGGCAAACGGGGGCCAGAACCGTTTTCTCCCTACCCCAGATTTCATCAAACGTGTTCCAAAACCGTTTTCGGATTGCCAACGTGGCAAATCCGATGACTGGCGACGCCTTTCCTTTGATATCCCGTATTTGATTTTAACGGCCCGATTTATCACCCCTCGGATTAACCTCTCATTTTTTCCTATAAATACCCAAACCCTTCCCCTCTCAAACTCACAATTCAACTCTCATTTTCTACTATCAATTTCCTACTCTCATTTTAAACACTTTTTTACGCACTTATTTAGTCTCTCCTAATACAAGATGCCTCCAAAAGACGCCAATCAAGGGAAAGGACACTCATCATTATGGGTATATTTTATTCTATACTTATATTTAATTTGTATTAATTTCCGTTATCGTCATTTTAATAGTTGTCGTTTAATACTCGTCTTAAATTGATAGAGATTATATATTTAATTTGTATTAATTTCCGTTATTGTCATTTTAATAGTTGTCGTTTAATACTCGTCTTAAATTGATAGAGATTATATATTTAATTTGTATTAATTTCCGTTATCGTCATTTTAATAGTTGTCGTCATTTCGTCATAAATTTGCTAGAAATCATTTTCAAGAGGCATTGGCTTCGGGGGTTCCCGACACGTTTCAGAACGCGGAGTCACGCAATCGGCTCGTAATCGTAACGATTCGCGAAGGGCTCAAGAGAGGGAACATGAGGAGCAAGTGGACCTCCCTCATGACCAAAGTGCATCCCCCCCCCCCAACCCACCCAACTTTCATTGACCGCCCCTCGAGCCAGCACTAGTGTCGTTCCCTCAAGTAGTAGTACGAGGACGCCATCAACATCAAGGCTGCACCGCTCTGCTAGCACTAGACACGATCATTCGTCCACTGGTGCATCCTCCTTTCATGCAACCGCCTCCCATGCAACTGACAGTGTAACGGGAGGAGATATGGAGGATGACGATACATACGGCGGCCCTCAGGAGGGTGACATTCCATATGGTGGGCCCCAGGAGGGTAACATTCCATACGGCGGGCCTCTGGATCGTCAACTCCTATGGGATTACGACACACACATAGCTGGATTTGTGTATGCCGATAACGATAATGGAAAATATGTAAGTGTCAACTTCAGCGCTTATCATATGCATTTTTTAGTACTTTTCTTAATATTTTATTTATGCACATGTTCGTTTTTAATTTTACTTAAACCTTTATGTTCAAAAAAATAAATGTTTAAGGGCGCTGACACGGTCAAAGACCCTGAACTTTTGGAAAAACCTAATCGCGAATGATAACCAAGCAGAGTGGTATAGGTTGGCAGCTCGCAGCGGCCTCCTTGGACTTTTGAATCTCAAGTACAAGGGGATGGATAGTGCACTCATTTCAGCTTTCGTGGAGCGGTGGCACCCGGAAACAAACAGTTTTCACTTTTCATGGGGTGAAATTACCATTACACTCCACGATGTCTTTCAGATCCTGAATATGCCAATCCAAGGCAGTGCTGTACATACACCATTCGAAGATGTCGAATTAATTATGGATATCAACTCGAAGATGGGCATTCCAATACAAGCATTAAAAGCGGCAAAGACGAAATCTGGTTTTAATTGCAAATGGCTCAATGAATTTTTGACGACGACGGGAAATCCGACAGTCTTATAGCCTCTGGGTTTTTGGCCGTTTTGCTTGGTAGCATGTTGTTTCCCGACAAGTCAGGGAACAAAATCAAGCTATCTTTATTTCAGCTGCTATGGGAACACAATGAGACAAGGCAATACGCATGGGGTGCTGCTACGCTTGCCTACTTGTATAGACAGCTTGGTATGGCAAGTCGTGCAGAAGCCGCTCAAATTTCTGGTTGCCTTTTGCTCCTTCATGTAAGGATCCAAAACTCTTTCTTTTATTGTCATCTCAAATAATTATTTCTCAAACTTTACTTGCCTAAAGTTTGCTTATTTTCGTGCAGGACTGGATTTGGAGCTACTTTCCTAAGTTTAGGGGCCACTTAAATCTGTCTCAAAACGACCCAAGAAATGAAGGCCCACGGGCGGCCCACATCGATCCTCGATCGCCAAAAGAAGATTGTAGCATCAGGGTCAAGGAAATTAGGCTTTCACTGGACTTATTACGACCCGACGAGGTACTACACTTTCATTATTCATTTTACATTAATTAATTTTCATTTAAATTTATGCAACACATGCTCAAACTCTTATGTGTATAGGTCGTATGGAAGCCGTGGGACAATGTTCAACCTCAACACTACCGCATATCGATGTACAGAGGAACTCTGAAGTGCATGAAATTCAGTGAACCTTACATGCCTGATCGAGTGACTTGTCAATTCGGTAAGGTTCAACTGATTCCCATTGACCCGATTCGCCCCAAGAGTAGAACCAGACACGTGACGCTATATAATTACGAGGCAGTGTTCTTTTCCATGGACGACCATTGGGATGAACTGCCCAACTACCAATCCCCGATTCTGAGGCTATCCAATTGTATCACAAGCACGCAGACGGTGGATGGCTACGTTTCATGGTTGCAACGTCTTTCTCATCCTTACATGTATGCGGATTCCAAGAGTGTGATGGAAAACGAACGTCCCATGCCCGCATACATAGAATCTGTTATCAAAATTAATCATATACAAGGGATAGTCAACGAGACCCTTCGCCAGTTGGATACAATGCCACACTTGCAAATCGCAAAAGCGGCGCTTCAACGGATCCATGCGCTTGTGAATGTACAACTGGTTGAAGCTCCAATTGCAGAGGCTGCTGAACCAGAAGGATATGTACCAGTTCGGGAAACACAATACGAGGAGCACGTGACACAATATGGGTCATCCACAGGTCCAAGTACAGGGCAAGGGTATCAAGGTCCATACTTCGGCCAAGGATACCAAGTCACACCGTCGGCTGGAGGTCCAAGCTTTGGGCAAGCATTCCAAGGCCCACCGTTCCCACCGGCAACAGGAGGTCCAAGCTATGGGCAAGCATTCCAAGGGCCACCGTTCGGAGTGCCGACAGGGTTCGGGGAGCAAGCATTCCAAGGCCCACCGTTCGCACAAGCTATAGGACGTCCAAGCTATGGGCAAGGGCAATCGTTCGAAGTGCCGACATGGTTCGGGGGGCAGTACAGGGAAACGAGTGGATTCATGAATTTACTTGGATCTGTCCAAGAGTACCGACAATACGGAGAAGGGTATCATCCACCGTACGGGACATGTTATGGACAAGGGTATGAGAGAAGAAATGAGGGGAACAATTAAATAAATCTTTTGTAATACCTTAATCTAAATTTTATTGACTTTAGTTCATTAATATTTTATTTTTTATGATTTGAATTTATTTGATATGTTAATATAAATTTGTTAATTTTTTTTAACAAAATAAAATACATAAATTTTATTATATTTTTAAATAAATTACATAAACCCCATAAAAATAATATCCAAATATCCCATAAACCCCCATTAAAATCCCCAAAATTCGCTCTTTTATTTTTTTTTTAAAGAAAAATTCGTAAACGGTGGTTAACACCGTTTATATTTACAAAACAAAATTTGCAAACGGTGGTCAACACCGTTTATATTTAAAAAACTGGATTAAATTTTTTTTTACAACAAAAATTGGAGTTTACAAAAAAAAAATAAAAAATCCAAACGGTGGTTAATACCGTTTTAAAATTAAAAAAAAACATAAAAAATTCTTTTTCAACAAAAATTGGAGTTTACAAAAAAAAAAAAAATTTCCAAATGGTGGTTAACACCGTTTTAAAATTAAAAAAAATTATATTTTTTTTTCAATTTTTTTTTCCAACAGAAATTGGAGTTTACAAAAAAAAAAAAAAATTTGCCAAACGATGGTTAACACCGTTTTAAAATTACAAAAAATAAAAATGGGTCAAACGGTTTCTCTCACCGTTTACCCTAACGAACGGACCCAAACTTTCATGCGGTAGAAGTAGTAATTCCCTTTGAAGGGGGCGATTACTATTTCCACCGGGTTGGAAATTGTGCTGATTCGAACGGTGAGTAACACCGTTGATTTTTTTTTAATTATAGCAACGGTGAGAGATACCGTTGATGTATAAATTTTTTTTTAAATGGCAAAAAAAAAAAATCAAAGCAACGGTGGTTAAAGCCGTTGATGATAAATTTTTCATATAGGAACGGCTCTAAGAGCCGTTCAATCTATTGTCGTGCACATTTATATATTTCGTTTTTTTTATTACAACATATTTGATTTGTATGTATGTTGTTGAGTCATGCAATTAGTACATGTCTATTTGATTACAACATACGCGGTATATGTGTTTCGGATCAAGACAATTTCTAACCGTCAATCTATTGTCGTGCACATTTTATGGTTATATACTATTGTTATATACTATAATTATATTTTATGATTCTAACGTATAGTTATATACTATTTTATATCATATAACTATATACTATAGTTATATAGTATTGTTATATGGTATAGTTATATACTATGGTTGTATTGTATAATTATATACTATGGTCATATCGTATAGTTATATACTATTGTTATATCTTATGGTTATATCATATTGTTATATACTATAGTTATATACTATAGTTATATACCATGGTTATATCGTATAGTTATATACTATAATTATATATTATTGTTCTAACGTATAGTTATATAGTATGGTTATATCTTATAGTTATATACTATAATTATATATTATGGTTCTATCGTATAGTTATATACTATTGTTATATTATTTAGTTATATACTATAGCTATATACTATGGTTAATATCGTATAGTTATATACTATAATTATATATTATGGTTCTATCGTATAGTTATATACCATGGTTCTATCGTATAGTTATATACTAGAATTATATTCTTTTCCTTTGTAATATCAAGACAAATATTTTAATACGGCATATATAATTTTCACATGATATACTCCCTCCATTTATTTTTACGTGCTTTTTACTATTGCACACTTATATTTGTCATTATAGATTTTTTAAACCATTTATTATATGTGAATCACAAAAGTTTATTGAAATTTTATTACCTTTATTTTCTTCTTCTCCGTCCATTAATTCTAAAGATGTGGGTATAAACTATTAGAAAGACAACTACTCCGTATAAGTAAAGGTATAGAGTATAAAAAAAAAGTCTGAATTTGACTTGTAAACCTATGAATTAAAGCCACATGCAAAATTCTAGCTGTACTAAATATTTCTTTGTTTTACATGCGTCTAAATCACTTTATATTGGATTAATTGAATATTATTTATTCACAACAATCATAGAATAACATAGTTAATTACTTTGAATAAATAACAATGAAATGAAGTTGAAATGTAAACAAAAAATTGAAATGAAACTATACGATATAATGATGCAAAGAAGAATACAAAGAACATGACAAGTTGCTAGTGAATTGCACCGTTGTAATTGCTTTTTATTTTTATTTTGTTAATAATGCAACACTGTCAACCATTGTTTTTATTTTAATCAATTTTGTCAAATTAAAAATATTAATTTTTAAAAAAAAAAAAAAGGAAACGGTAACTATAACCGTTTTTTTTTTAAAAAAAAATATTAATTTAACGATGACTATCACCGTTGAAATCAACAGCCGTGCACCACACCACTGAAGGTGCAAGTAGCGGCAACCCTCTGAGGGGTTCTTCATCCCTATTTACCTTTCTCTGTCCTACGAGTTTTACCAAAGAGCTTCCAAATTGGAACAAAGAAAAAAAAAAGTGCTTCCAATCTTTCAAGGGTCATCAAATTCCAAACCGGATACATTTATCAGGTGTGAAACGTTTTCAATTTTGTAGTTCTCCAATTGTTCTTGCGGTCGTAATGTAGGCTAATGAGCTTGCAATTTACCCTACATTTAATCTGGATTTAGTGGCTTGCAAGTCTGCAAATTTGGCATTCTCTCTTCTCCCTCGCTATTTTATGATAGTATATGTCACAGCCCTGTGCCTTTTAACTTCTAAGTTGAGCTACAAGCCTACAATGATGGTATGTGGATTTTCACCTGATTGTATCACGGGTAACACGACAATTCATTGATTAACAAGGCTAATGTTGATGTCCTACATATAGAGTTCATACTGCTGATTAGGTCCATTTCTATATAGTTAGTCGAAATTTCATGTCTTCAAGTTATGTTTTTCTGCAGATTTTGTGAGTTCTGGCTGTTTTCTGGAAAGGTAAAATGTTCTGTCAACGGTTTGAAACTTGAACAAAGTACTAGAGACTAGGTACTATTTTACAAGTGTTGGATAGTTTGTGGAATTCAGCAATGAGTCTGGTATTACTCCTTTAACTCTTGAACCAATTTTCCAATGCTGTTTAGGCATCAACAGTTTCTGTGGATTCACTGCTGCATTCTAAAATTGAATAAATTTGATGTGCATTCTGTAGTTTTTGGCCAATGCTCAGTATTGTTTACTGGTTTCTTGGATGGCATCAGTTCGGGGATTTGGCTAATTTTTTTTATTGCCTTTGCTGTTCCTCAAGTGGACAAATGACTTGGGACGGTGGTTGTGACATTTTGTTTTATCTTGTTTTGGTGCAATTAGAGCAATGGATGGAACGGACAAGTACGCTGCTGATATTTCCTCGATAAGAGAAGCATGGAATCGAATCAAACCAGTTGTCCACAGAACTCCCGTCCTGTCCTCAAAAACCTTAGACTCAATGGCCGGGAGTGGGAGAAACCTGCTGTTCAAATGTGAATGTTTTCAGAAAGGGTAACTTGGCCCATTAGTGGGTAAAATGTTTATGTTTCGTGTTCTTAATCTTCATGGTCAAATTGTGTTGTCTATATTATTAATCTTAGCTTCGGCAATTAAAGAAGGTTTGTCGTGAATTTTACAGCGGAGCTTTCAAATTCAGAGGTGCTTCAAATGCTGTACTTTCACTTAGTGACGAGAAAGCAGAGAAAGGCGTTTTAACTCATAGCAGGTTTCTTTTTCCTCCTGTGCTCTTTGTTGTTATTTCCAGCACTATCTCGGATTTTCATTACTTTATTTGTAGATATGTGAATTTAAGAAGTTCTTCACCTCATAGGCTCATATCAGAACATTCATAAAAGCAGTGTAATAATTATTACTATTTTCGTAGGTCTTGAGCTTGAATATGATAAGTAGTATGTATGAACATATTAGTTGATATTTTGTATTTCTTGTAGTGGGAACCATGCTGCAGCATTGTCTTTGGCTGCAAAGCTTCGAGGAATCCCAGCATACATAATTATTCCAAAAAATGCTCCGAAATGCAAAGTTGAGAATGTTTTGCGTTATGGTGGAAAGGTTATCGAGTGTGAGCCCACCATGCATTCAAGAGAGAGTACTGCTGCCAAGGTGCTGCAAGAAACTGGTGCAGTTCTTATTCATCCATACAATGACAGACGTGTCATAAGGTACTCCAAGCAATTTGTGTCTAGAAACATTTTTAGAATTCAGATGCATCAAAATTGATTTCTAACAATTTTGTGCATCTCTGAACTCACCTGCACTTGTGAGTCTGTCCATCTTGAAACAACTGATAAGCCTCCTCATTTAAGTTCGATGGTTTCCTTAAGTTGTTATTTCGGTATTGTAGTGGACAAGGGACAATAGCACTGGAGCTTTTGGAGGAGCATCCTGAAGTGGACACAATCATAGTTCCAATAAGCGGTGCGTTGTTTTAAGCCAATGTTATATGTGGGTTTATATCGTTTTCTTACACACTACATTTTGCATCAGTGTAATTTCAAATTTTCACTGACAAAACTTACTATAATTTTGTAGGTGGTGGACTGATATCTGGGGTGTCACTAGCTGCCAAGTCAATCAATCCAGCCATACGGATTTTGGCTGCTGAGCCAAGAGGAGCCAATGATGCAGCTCTATCTAAAGAGGCAGGGAAAATCATAACACTTCCAGAGACAAACACCATTGCTGATGGGCTCAGAGCATCCCTTGGAGATCTTACTTGGTGAAAACTGCATACTTTTTCTAATATATCACTCCATTGAATGATCATTTGGTTTGTCATAAAAGACGATCCATTAAACTTGCTCAGGTGCGAGAGTTTTCATAAAAAGTGACTAAAAAATACTAGTTTATTTATAACACTACAATAGTAGTACTTGTTTCCTTTGTAATTGAAATTCTAGACATAAGATTGCCATGTTGTTGAATATGCTGAACAGGCCAGTTGTACGTGATTTTGTGGATGGCGTCATAATTGTGGAAGACAAGGAGATTGTAGAAGCAATGAGGCTTTGCTACGAGATTCTCAAGGTTGCGGTGGAGCCTAGTGGAGCCATCGGACTAGCTGCTGCCTTGTCCGAGACCTTTCAGAGAAACCCAACATGGAGGAGGGACTGCAAAAACATAGCAATCGTCGTCTCAGGAGGTAATGTTGATCTGGGCGTGCTCTGGGAATCCTTTCGCATGTGAACCCTCTTCTGTATGGTTTGCACATTCCCTTCGTTTTTGAACAATTTGCAATCTGGTTTGCATAAGTACGAGTTCCCATGGTCTTGGAAATCTCGGAAGAAAGAAGTTCGGTTATTATGCATATAACATAAATAAACACATTTTGTGTGAACTTCAATTAGAAAACCCTTGCCAAATGTGGTTCGAACCAGCAAAATTTGGGAAAACACCAGCAGATATTCGTTGAGACAAGAAACAATGACAGCTAAGAAAACACAACATCACCAGGAGTCAATCCACACCCAATTGCCAGCAACAAGGAAAAAACCTATGTATACATTTGACAAGGAGTCAAGGCATTCCACTACATATCCTCCTCGTGCGCTTCCTCGTCTCCGTACCCATCGCCTTCGTCCTCAGCAGTGGCATCCTGGTACTGCTGGTACTCGGAAACCAAATCATTCATGTTGCTTTCTGCTTCAGTGAACTCCATCTCATCCATGCCTTCCCCGGTGTACCAATGCAAGAAGGCTTTCCTCCTGAACATGGCAGTGAACTGCTCGCTCACACGCCTAAACATCTCCTGGATCGACGTGGAGTTGCCAATGAAAGTGGACGCCATCGTCAACCCAGTTGGCGGGATGTCGCAGACAGTGGACTTGACATTATTCGGGATCCACTCGACAAAGTAGGACGAGTTCTTGTTCTGCACGTTGAGCATCTGCTCGTCCACTTCCTTGGTGCTCATCTTGCCCCTGAACATGGCAGAGGCAGTGAGGTACCTGCCATGGCGAGGGTCGGCTGCACACATCATGTTCTTGGAATCCCACATCTGCTGGGTCAGCTCCGGGACGGTCAGGGATCGGTATTGCTGGGACCCGCGGGAGGTGAGAGGAGCAAACCCCACCATGAAGAAGTGGAGACGCGGGAAAGGGATGAGGTTCACTGCAAGCTTGCGGAGGTCAGAGTTGAGCTGTCCTGGGAACCGAAGGCAGCAGGTCACCCCACTCATTGTGGCCGAGATAAGATGGTTCAAATCCCCAACTGAGTCCACAAAGGAAAACAATCTAGCATCAGTCATACTTGAGAACTAGTGTTCTCTCATGCTTAAATAAAGACAAGAATGCATCTTACAGCTTGGAGTGGTGAGCTTGAGAGTACGGAAGCAGATATCATAAAGAGCCTCATTATCAAGCACCATACACTCGTCGGCGTTCTCAACAAGCTGGTGGACGGAGAGTGTTGCATTGTAGGGTTCAACCACAGTATCGGATACCTTTGGGGATGGGAACACCGAGAACGTGAGCATCATCCTATCCGGATACTCCTCCCGGATCTTCGATATCAGTAGAGTTCCCATTCCCGATCCGGTTCCCCCTCCGAGCGAGTGGCATACCTGGAAACCTGCGTTTCAAAATAAAAGAACAGATCCCAAACATATAGTTTGAGAATAAGAATTCATCGTCAAATTAATCACTCTTTCGCAAATCACAAAGTAGTGATTAAGATTAGCACTGCGGGAACCAAAATAAAAGCGTAAAATCAGGGATATCCAACTAAACCTATACCGAATCAATTTGATTTCAAAAGAAAGAAGAAATTTGAAACCGAAAACAAAGATTAAATTCAGGGAGCAGTCCACCGCCATTAATCTTCTACCAAAAGATTAAATCGAAATCAAACAGCAAAACGGCATTGAACATAACTCAAATCGGAACAGATAGATCACAAGTAAATGCTAACCTTGAATGCAATCACAGTTCTCGGCTTCCTTCCTCACAACATCCATCACAGAATCGATGAGCTCTGCGCCCTCAGTATAGTGTCCCTTGGCCCAATTATTTCCGGCACCGGACTGACCAAAGACGAAGTTATCAGGCCTGAAGATCTGTCCGTAAGGACCGGATCTTAAGCTGTCCATGGTTCCTGGTTCCAAGTCCACGAGCACCGCCCTGGGGACGAAACGGCCACAACTGGCCTCGTTGTAGTACACATTCACCCTCTCGAGTTGCAGATCCGATTCCCCATGGAAGCTACCTGTGGAATCGATCCCGTGCTCCGCGCACACTACCTCCCAGAATTTGGCGCCGATCTGGTTACCGCACTGCCCTGCCTGGATGTGAAGGATCTCACGCATCTTCGCTGGCGGCAATGGTGGAGAGAGAAAGTACTGGTTTAAGAGAGACGGAGAGTTTAGGCGCAGAAATTGAAATGTGAGATCTGCAGGTAGAGAGTTGATTTTAAGGGGTAAGAGTAACGGTTACATTTAGGGTTAAATTTGAGGGTGGCCGTTCTGTCTTTCACCGTGAGAAAAAGATTTGATTTGAAATTTGAAAAATTGAGAGCCGTAATTTGTTGTGTGGGAGGTTCAGGGCCGTCGTAATGTGGCCGCTTGTCGACAAATCAGGATGGGGTGGACTCAACTAGTTTAAACCCCTTACTAGTTACTATACACAGAGATGACACGGTTCCGTAACCGAAAAAATGAAAACCGGAACCGGAACTGAATTAATCTAAAACTAGAGGTTTCGGTTCCGTCCGATTCCGGTTTTATCTAGTTTCGGTTCTAGAATCGGAAAAAAATACATTTTTTATATAAAAATAAAAGAATGAACATTTTGTTTTGTAAAAAAATATAAAAGACATTACTTTATTTTAATAATGATAAAGTGAACGTTTCTTTAAACTTAAAATATTTATACTTTAAGGCTTAAACTTAAAATTTAACCTAATTTGACATATAAAATAAATTGACAGAAAAATATATATATATATATAACTTGAGAACTGGAGGTTTACCCGGTTCGAACCTCCGGTTTCGAACCGGATAAACTTCCGGTTCTTCAGTTTTGGGTTTTGCTAAACCGAAACCAGATATAGGAGGTTTATCCGGTTTCGGTTTGACCCGGTTTCGATTCCGGTTTTTTCTGGTTCCACCGAACCGCGAGTCATCTCTAACTATACATTAGCCGACTATATTAAGTTTATACTAGATATCAAACAAGAGAATTTTTTTTATAAGGAAAGAGATTAGGGGAACGCCTTTATCGAGAGGTAGGTTGCCTTAGAGCATCCTTGCGGATGAGATCCCAAAGATTTGGAATGGCTGCACAGTTTGGTGAAATTGTTCTGTGGTAAAGTTTAGCGATAAAGTCGGCCACATAGTTAATTTTCCGAAATATGTGAGAGATGCGACATGAAGAGAAGTGTCGCAAGTCGAGAAGGATGTCAGAGACAACGAGCTCGATTTCCCACGGGCAGAACAAGAGAAATTTTTGATATAAATCAATTAAGGGAAATTCATGTTGGTACCCCTGAATTTAGGGTTATTCCTATTGGTGTCTCACGATTAAGTTTTTTTCCGGTTGGTGCCCCTAAGGTTTGTGTTTGTTCTCTTTGTAACCGAAAATTTTCATATTTGTATCATTTCGGTTCGAATTGATCATATCGAAGCTCATTATTATGTTTCTTGACCTCAACTTAGTAGGATTCGACTCCTAAAATAATCAAATCCATATTCGAACCATTCTGATTTGAATACTTAAGGTCGGAAACAGATTGTTGCTTCAGAATTCAAATCGACATGGTTCATACATGGATTTGGGTATTTTAGGAGTCAAATCTTACTAATTTGAGGGCGGATAGCACAATGATGGACTTGGATTTAATCAATTTGAACTAGAATGGTACAAACATGAAAAAGTTTGGTTACGAAGCAACCAAATCCAAACCTTAGGGGCACCAACCGGAAAAAACTTAATCGTGGGACACCAACAGGTATAACCCTAAACATAGGGGCACCAACATGAATTTCCCATCAATTAATGTTGAATTGTTGGTGATTTTAGTGTCATCGACCATTTGGTATAGACGAGATTCGCTCAAGACTTGAGGAGTTCGTTCGGCGCATGATGAGTTTCGGGGGTTCGGAGTGCACACTTATATGTGTGGATTCGAATTCGGAGTTATGAAACATGTAGGAATTCGAGAGGCGGACACTGAGGAGGTAAAACTGAGGTCCAAGAGAGGTGCACGGACCGTGCACGGTGTGCACCAAGGACATTATGGTCCTCAGTGAAAGTGCACGGTCCGTGCACAGTGTTGTGCACCATATTGGTGGGTTCAGTCGAAGTGCACGGTCCGTGCACTTTGTTGATTTTGGCCTATTTTGTTCTTGAATTAAGTGCACGGTTAAGTAATTTGGCGGGTTTTTAACCGATTTTCAACCGCCATGCAACTGCCTAACTGACATGTAATGGCCAAACTACCTATGCCATATATAAGGGTGTGGTTGGGGCAAGTCTTGGGACATTCGAAGAGAACTATCTCTCTTGTGTGTTTCACATCAAACAAAACCGAAAACACTAAGTGCTTCTCTATTTGATCTTGCCTTGATCGATAGAGGCTTGCGTTGTCTTATCCCAAATCAGATTTCGTGTAACCCTAAGGCTACAAGAGTAGGGTCAAAATATTGATTTTGGAAAGTGCCTTAGCACGATTCAATTGCTATCCAAGGCGAACCGAAGTTTGATCAACATTACACCCTCATTACAACATTCAAAACCAATAATTTTATGGTTGATCAATGACGGTTGCATTGGTGCGCGATATGACTTTAAAGTTTGGGAAGTTGGAGAAGTTCGAGGGCGTGTACTTCCAGAGATGGCAAAAGAAGATGCATTTCCTCCTCACGACGCTCAATGTGGTGTACGTTCTGAGTATGTCAATGCTTCTCGTGCCGTAGGATGTGGATAATGAACCCGTGGAGGAGGCGAGGAAGCGCAACAAGTAGGAGAATAACGATTACATATGACGTGGTCATATTCTAAATGGTATGTCAGATTCACTCTTTGATGTATACCAGAATGTCGAGTCCTTAAAGGAGTTGTAGGATGCATTGGAATCCAAATACATGGCGGAGGACGCTTCTAGTATGAAGTTCCTCGTAATTAATTTCAACAATTACAAGATGAGTGATTCCAGGCCGGTTATAGGGCAATTCAACAAAGTGCTGCGTATCCTAGGGAAATTCGCCCAACACAACATGAAGATGGATGAGTCCATCTCGGTGTCGAGCATTATCGACAAATTACCACCCACCATCATGGAAGGATTTTAAGAACATGTTGAAACACAAGAAGGAGGAGTTGTCTCTTGTACAACTTGGGAGCCATTTGCGCATAGAGGAATCTCTAAGGGGGCAAGAAGGTAGTAAGCCAAAGGAGGCACCCAGATCTTCCTCCGTGAATATGATGGAGGAGGGTGTGAGTTCTAAGATGAAGAATAAGCGGAAGAAACAACCTTCTAAGGAAACCAACGGTGGGTCTAACAAGAAGCCTAAGGGCGCTTGTAGGATATGTGGAAAACCAGGTGACTTCAAGCGTAATTGTTGGTCTACAAAGGATAGGAATGGAGCAGGACAAAACCGTTCGGGGCAAGGGTCTAAGGACCAAGGCACATCCACTCATCAAGGTTGGTTTTCAGATTTTGGTTCAAATTCGGTTGTGAATTATGTACCATTAATTTCTGAGACATTTTATGTGAAGGGTGATGAAGTGGCTTGGTGGATTGACTCGGGTGCAACAAAGCATATTTGCAAGGATTGTGGCTGGTTTAAGACATACGAATCGGTTAAAGATGGGGCCGTCCTTCATATGGGCAACAAGTCAACCGCCCCTATCCTTGGCCGTGGAAAAGTGGTGTTTGTAATAACCCTCAATTTTAGTAGGGGTATTTGTGTAATTTTCAAACTTTTGTTTTGTAAGCAAGACGTGTTAGGCATGTTCTGTAATCCTATAGGAACCATATGAATGTGTGGATACACATTTAATGAAATATATGAGTTCTAATTATTGGAGGGTTGCTAAAAACGAGATTAAGCATGACCGTGATCAAGGCCCGAGAGCCGATCAAGGCCCGAGTGCCACATGTGCGGCAATGTTCGCGACCGCGGCTATGCAGCCACGAGTGCGGCATTGCCCGCGGCCGCAGTATTGAAACCGCAAGCGCGATTTTGGCAAAATGCCAAACCGCGACCGCGGTTTTGAAACCGCGATCGCGGCTCTCTGCTTCGTCTTCTTCCTCCTCTTTTCCGAATGCCGACGATCGGCATTTCCCATGTGTTCTCCGAGCGGTGGGAGCTGGATCGGTTGGCCTCCTCTGCATTGAGTATGGAGCTCCATTTCTGAGCCTATAAATAGGGCTCAGATCCACCATTCTCCTCCACCATCCTCATTCCTCTCTTCCTCTCGTTGTTGCATTGTTGTGGTGTTTGTCGTCGGAATTGTCATTGCCGGAAGTCGAGGCCATTGCCGTTGTGAAGCTCTTAGAGTGGTGGTAGTGCGCAAGTGTCCAGAAAGCGAAGATTCGCGCCTTGTCGTCGTCGGTAAGGCTCCGAGGCTCGATTTAAGCTCGTGTCGGGATGGAGGCCCGCGACCGCAGCTCTATCTACCGCGGCTGGGCAGAGGCCCGCGATCTCGGCCAAGGCTGGCCCGCGATCGCGGCCCCTTCTGCCGCGGCCGCGGCTTTGCCCAGCAAGCCACGATCGCGGCTATGCTAACCGCGACCGTGACACTGCCTCTTTCCTTCATTTTGTTTCGTCTTTTTCGTGCCGTAACTAATTAGGGTTTTGTTCTTAAAACTCATCTCGTATGCGTCGTCGGGTTGGAATGTGCTCCTATCCATGGCCGGTTGTGCGGATTGGGATCCGACCCTACGGAATGATGATAAATTCCAACAGGAATTTTAGTAGGCAGCCGTGCACAAGTTCAAGTTCCCGGATTTCGGACCAACGCTTCGTTTGTCCAGACTAAGGCAAGTGGCGGTTCGCTCTTGTTGATTTATTCCATATTCTTCTTGATTATCAATTACTTAATTGTTTAATTAAGTTGGAATAAAGTTGTTGATTTGTGTTTGAGAACTTAAACGATAAAATGTTGTGTTAAGAATATGAATTTATAATAGGTTGTATATATTGCTAGAAACAACGCTATTATATATAATTCTATACGTTATTACCGTAAGGTGATAAATGGATTTTGGTGTGGATTTATATGTGGACTTACATGCTTAGTTAGCACGAGTATTCGTAAGAACACTATGTACCTTGCGAGGTCTAGTCGTTTCTTTATAACTTTGAGTTAGGAGGATAAATGCCCTAACGCTTTTGGTCATGACCTACCCCTATCCGAATATAGGTGGTGGTGCACTTAGCTAGTGTCAATCTTCGGGATGTATTCCCAACCTATATCTCATTGCGAGATCTGTTGTGGAAATTAAAAGCTGTAACGTAAAGCACGTTTTGAAATTAAATAAGATAAGTGCCTTGTTGCACATAATTAATATACCCTCGGACGAGAAGTACAACGTGGAACCCGCCCAGACTCTTGTTAGAGTAAGTCCTCTTTCCAATCTGGATTCGCATTGTGCGATGAGGTTGGTCGTGGAACCAAATAATCAAGGTCGTTTTTATAAACTTGTGTGAAAACTTAACGTTCCCAAACAGTTACATACGTTTCCTATAAGACTCAATTCTGTTGGAGTCTTCTTTTCGTTACATATCTTCTTCTATAATTCCGTGAAAGTTCCGAGTTATGTATCATTCCTTCGGTTATTATTCAAGGGACAATGATAGTAAACGGTTACGATCACTAGAACCATTTGTAAGACCCCCGATTTATACCGGTAGTGCCACACGCCAGTGACCTCAGACGTTGCTGTCCGATGTCACCCTAGGCTTTAATCGGAACAATTAACCTTAAATAAACATATTAAATAATGAAAAGTTAAACAGCGGAAGATATTGTATAAATGAAACTCAACCTTTTATTAAAAGATCTCTCGTCAAACGAGGAGATGATTTTACAACAGAGTGATAATACATCGGAAGACTTTTAAGACTCAACCTAAAACATGGCTAGGTTATAAAGATATATTAAAGTAACAACTTAAAACACTGACACTTAAATCTTCGTCTGTAAGCCTCTTCTTCTTCAACTGGTTACTTTGACTTCGGGAACCTACCACTGATGTGCCGTATAGGACAGATGACACCAGCCAACCATGCAGTGAAAATTAATCGGTTGGTTAGTCTAATGAAAGACTATGCAAGGGTGAAATTAGAATGGTTCTAGTGATTGTAACCGTTTACTATCATTGTTCCTCGAATAATAACCGAATGAACGATATATAACCCGATACTTTCACGAAATGATTTATTATTAAGATATGCATTGAAGAGAAGACTCCCAAAGGAAATGAGCCTTATGGGAAACGTATGAAGGGAAGACTCCAAAAGATTGAGTCTTACTGGAAATTCTGACAACTGTATGGGAACGTTAAAGTTTCACACAACCGGTTAAAAGCG
This sequence comes from Rheum nobile, assembly GCA_027886185.1. NCBI lineage: Eukaryota > Viridiplantae > Streptophyta > Magnoliopsida > Caryophyllales > Polygonaceae > Rheum > Rheum nobile. The sequence continues at coordinate 391,670 of WOAB01000158.1, read as the reverse complement.
ACTTGACTATTTGGGTCCACGACCAACCTTACCGCTTAGTGCGACTTCAGATTAGGAAGGTGGACTTACTCTAATCGAAGCCCAGACGAGTTTCCACGTTGTACTTCTCGCCTAATGTTTATTAATTATGTGCTTAACCGCACTTATCTTATTTAATTAAAAGACGTACATTAATGTTAAGACTTTTAATATTATCTCGAGTAACTACGAGAAGGTTAACAAGCTTTTAATATTATCTCGAGTAACTACGAGGATTTTAATACACAGGGTGACAATTATGCCAACCCAAATTGCACTAGCAGAGTGCTTAACACCTCCTACCTTAACGGTGGATAGGAAGCAATGGGTCATGACCTTTAAGAGCATTAGGAAATTATTCCGACTAGTACCAAGTTATAAAGAAACGACTAATCCTTATCCGGAATTAGCGTTCCTACGAATACTCGTGCTAATCTAGCATTTAAAGTTTACATTTAAATCCACAACAAAACCATTACGGTAATTAACAAATATAATAGCGTTGTTTCTAGCAATATATACAACCTATCATAATATCACCTTTTAATCACGTTATTTATAAAATCTGTTCCCAAACGAAAACAACAGTTCAATCCAATTTAATTAACAATTAAAAGCAATTGATGATTAATAGAACATGGAATGATTAAGCAAGAGCAAACCGCCAATTGCCTTAGATTAAACGAAGCTCAAAGACAACGAGTTTTAAAAAATCACCCGACCCACCCGATCACCCGCGAGTGATCGGGTTCGGATGATGTCCCCTTCGGGTGCGGGTCGGGTGACCGGATATAAAAATCGGGTCGGGTGATGGATGTGGTCCATCCGTCCATCACCCGACCCATTGCCATCTAGCTTGAGCACATTAAATCTCCTTGCACTTCTATTCAATTGGAGAACTATATTAAGATGGGATGCACTTGCCTGTGATATGCTTCTTTTCAATTTTCCATTCATCAACTTGATGTCATCTACGTCTAAATCTGTTAAGGGAGCAACAACTGATTTGCTTTTAATATTGTTAGAGAAGCTTAATGTAGAAGTGTTGGTTACAAGAGGTGCAAAGCTATTTATTAATGGAAGTTCTCAATTTGTCAACAGATCTGAGATGATTGTCTTTAGTCTTACTTTATGACTTCACGAATCATCTCCAACTTCTATGTCATTCAGTCGAATGATATGAGAAAAGAACTACCAGCTAAGTTTTTGTTCCTTTCTTCTAAATTCATGATAAAACGTCATATTGTTTAAAAGTTAGTATTTCAATATATATAAATACCTTTTGAGTGTTAATTTGCAATTGGAGAAATGAGGTCTTCCTTTAAGACATGTTAACATCACTGATTAAATGCATGCATTATAGAGTATAGATAGCTACCTTAAATCAACTAAATCTTCACAAGTTGAGAATAGCATGGAAGAAGAGATTCTAAGTTTAATAAATCAATTATGCTTTTCTTAGAGTTTGAAAAACAATAAGTTGAATCACGAGCTAATAAAGTTGCTAGTTTAGTATTAGCATCCATACAACTCTTTTTTTTTTGGGCTTTATCCCCTTGAGAATGAGATGGATGAAAAGAAATGCACACAACACAACACAAGTTATTTGAAACAACAAGCTTACGGGTCACAAGGGCACGAGTTATCATCAATCTTCATTCTATTAGCCTTCGGGTCGTAGGTGCACGAGTTGTCATCAATCTTCATTATATTAGCATTCGGGCCACAAGGTCACGAGCTGTCATCGATATTCTTCCTATTATCCTACCGACTACAATGGATGAAGATGTCATCACGCTTTATTCTATTATCCTTCAGGCCACAGGGGCACGTGCTGCAATAAGTCTTTATTCTATTAGCCTTCGGGCCGCATGGGAACAAGTTGTCATCAATCTTCTCTCTATTAGCCTTCGGGCCAAAGGGGCACGAGCTTCCATTAGTCTTTTTTCTATTAGCCTACGGGGCGTAAGGGCACGAGCTTCCATCGATCTTGATTCTTCATTCTATTTGCCTTTGGGCCACAAGGGCACAAACTGCAAGTAAGCCTTCAAGCCAGATGGGCACAAGTGGCCAGTAAGCCTTTGGGCCACATGGGCACAAGCTGCCAATAAGCCTTCATGCCACAAGGGCACAAACTGTCAGTAAACCTTCAGGCCATAGCAACACGAGCTGCCAATAGGCTATAAGCCACTAGCCTCTGGGGCAACTAGCCGTACAATCACTCTAGATTGCAATTGATGTTCATCTTGCAAATCAGAGAATAAGTCGATGGTATACCCCTCACACAAAAAATAGTCATATGGCCACTTTAGATTGCAATTGATGTTCATCTTGTTGATTAGAGAATAAGCCGATGGCATACCTCTCGCGCAGAAAATAGTTGTACGACTACTCTAGATTGCAATTGATGTTCATCTTGTAGATTAGAGAATAAGCCGAGGGCATACCCCTCGCACAAAAAATAGTCCAAGTGGCCAAAAAACACAAGATGTTGACTTCTACATTAGCCTGATGGCAAGCTGTCAGTCCCCAAGTGATCTGAAATTAAAAAGCCAGACTATCAACCTAGAAGAGATTTAAACCGCAATCAGAACCAAGGCATTGACCACGGAGGCAAGCCAGAGCGAGCCAAGAAAGCACGGAGTGTGCAAGTCATTATGTAGAGTAATGATAGGCTACATATAAATCCAACCAAAATGAAATATTACAGCAATCAGCCTCCTCAGCCACGATTGATGCTTAAGGAACCTGAGGGACATTTGTGAAGGTAAAAATTAAAAAGTTTATTGTAATATATTGTTATTATTATTTCAGTGTTATTTAACAAGCAAGAGGGAAAAATACATTAAGGCTAAAGCCCATTAAGAGTCTTCCAAGAAGAAGAAAAAGGTATTTAATACTTTCTTCCCACTCTAACTAAAGGGATCTCATTCATTCATTTCTCTCTGACTTGAGCGTCGGAGGTGAAACGGGAGACAAAGTCCCGTCTTTGGCCTTTCTCTATGTTCGCAAGGCAGCGAAAAGGAGATCGAAAGACTCTACGCTTGTCGGAGTTGCAATTCTCATCGTCATCATCAATAATTATTTGTGGTGAAGATTTTTAATACCACATTGCCTTTGTAAACAACACTATCAGGGGAAGATCCAATAATATTGCTAAAGTTTTCACAAGCTACTTCAATCTCTGGCCTGCTATATTTCTTGACATCCTTCAACACATCTGAATATGTTCGCAAGGGACATCAAATTACTACACCGTTACGAAAAATAGAAGAGGCGACAAAAACATCAATTTTCCCCTTTGCTTTAAACAATACCTATATATCACGACAAGCGGTCCTTGTCATTGATTGATTTTCTTTCAAGGGATTATATAAGATTGCAACAAAGAGGTCGGCGCCCACCATGGTTCACGACCCTATTTCCACACCTAGAATCCATGTAAGTTTAGACTTCCATGGATGTAGGAACAATATATGCTGAAAATAGGAACAATATATGTTAAAGGGACTGTTTCTTGCAAGTCTGTATCTTCTCTTAGGAACTGGTGTAGACTTCGTCTCCCAAAAGGAACAATTAATGAACGATGCAACTCGGATAAGATTTGAATCGTGAGAACACTTTCAGAATTCAGAATTTTGCCCCTTACTAGCCTTAGGGAATTCGCAAAATCTGAAGTGAGATAAGATAAATGCTCTCCTTTCAAGGCTTCTGATAGGAATTAAACTATGTTAAATATATTTATGGAGTATATAGACAACTCGTGTCCAAAACTAGTAATCACAACACTATCACCGAATTGCCTTAAATAGTTTTTCAAGTGGTTACAAGGAACTGTTACAACAATTACATGTGGTTACTAGAAGTTACTAACTGTTCCAACTGCCACCAACGGTTTCCATAGATGTCCAACGACTCCCATAGGTTAACAATAGATTAAGGTAGTTACAAAGTAGTTGTAATGACAGTTATCACACAATAAACACATGCTAAAGTTTACCATGTCGTAGAGAACTGTTGTTTCCACATACGGAATGGTTGTTCCCTCCAGGGAACGACCACTCGTCCAACCTTAAAGCCGATTTGTCTTAGAGACACAATAACCTCTCAGAGACACTGTTTCCTTATAGGTAACGTAACATATCCTCAGTGTTTCCCTTCAAATCTCAAGTATGCTTACACGAGTGTGTACTCCACACCTCTAAACCCGTGATATAGGTAAGTGAGATCTTATAGTGTCGTATGAACCCCGATCACACTAAATGATATTGTTCCCTATATGGGAACAATCTCTTGATGATACTACAATCACCAAAACTGGATGACGAGGTCCACTCTGATGGGGCATATGCTTTGAATTACTAGCAGATGGACATCTTTTGGTCGATGATGTAGGAATTGCACTTGCACCTTGACTTATAAAATCATGTAATTTGAGAGATAATACTAACTACTTTGAGAAATAATCAATAGATTTTATATCTATTGCTCTAAAGCATATATAATTTTCTATATTTATATTAAGGAGTAATATATTATCTTCATCCACTTCAAGGGATAAAAACCATCTCTTTCGGGATGATATATATTTCACGTAAACACATCGCTTTGTGGGGTGAATTTAATCTGTCTCACTAAGACAAATATATATGATGTAAGCATCCACTTTAGAGGGTGACGTATATACGAGTATGATTCAGGTGCAAACAGTGTTTCCCATGCGGATTATGCGAACAATGCACATTATAGTGTTATGTTAATGCACATTCATGTTGTGATGCACATTTGTTTGTATTGCAATGAAGAATGGTTTGTTGTTGTGATGCACATTGTTACATTGTACATCACTATAATGCATATTATTACACTGCATATTTCCTAGGATGCATATCCTACAGGCTACAACGCCCGTGTGACTGATCACTGGTCAACAACGAGTCAATAATGGTCAACGCCAGAGACCGTTGGTCAATGTTGGGAGTCATTGTGGTACATATTTGCGCATTACATTCATACATAGGGTGTGTATCATAGTGAATGAGCATCACAACACACATGAATGTGTGTCACACTACACATAAATATGTGTTGTTTTGGGCAAAAAAGATCGAACCGACCTGAATCACTTAAAGAGAGGACAACTATACAACAATTAGATCGATAATATCTAAATAATCCAAATCAACTTAACAATCAAAAGAATGAGATTAAACGAATGTAATATAAACTTATCTCCCTGGAATGAGAAACTAATCAAATACAAAAATTTAGCCGTCGGTCGCTTCAATGTTGGAATAACGGACTAAGCATAAGAATGATCTCTTATTTTGAGTAGAACAATAGTATAAAGCTGTTTGAATTGAGTAAGAATGACAATGTGTCGTTACAAGATAGTTTTCTCTATATTTATACTAGTTTTTGGCTTGAATCGGTTGGTAAATCCGCCCGAGATTCATGGAAGATGTTATCCTGCACGTGGGTCGGTTAAAATCGTCCGAGATTTGCGACAGTCTTTTAGCTATGTACTGGTCGCTCCGAAATCTGCGGAGGTCGTCGCTCTGACCACTGGTCGCCCCGATATTTCTGGAGGCTGTAACTGACCGGACCAAGATTTCTAGAGGTTGTTTCTGACCGGATCTTCTAGAAGGCAGCTTTAGTTCAAGCTATTGGGCCGATCCAATGGGCCGAAAAATTGAGGCCCAACAATTGCCCCAAAATTAAACTGGGTCAGAGCGTCAAGTGATGGGACGATTTAATTTTATAACTTCTCTCTCTTCTGGCGTGATCTTCATCTCGATTTTGCTACAGGCGTTTTGGCGACGGGGCCGACATGTGTATTGCTCAAGCTGAGAGTCAACTTAATACAGCCAATAATCATGTGAAGACGACTGAGGGCGTCTCTTGTGATGGCGAAGGGTCAGGAGACCGCTCCTTGTTTGTCATTTGCTTTGTTTTGCAGGTGGACTCGTCAGTCGCTTCCTGGTCAAGTCGTGTGACGTTTGGTCGAGTAGACATGTAATTGAGTGTGACATGTCATGTAGTTCTAGGGAAGAGCGTCGTAGTATTTGTATAAGACGTGTAACTTAATCAGGATAGGTCTTGTAAAAATGTGTCGTGTTTTTGTTCCTCTATTCCCTGTGTACCGATTGATCGTGTAATGTGTAAGCGCTATGTATGATTGTGTTTTGTGTATTTTGATCAACTTGATTTTGTCTTGAGGTCTCTTGTCGTGTTCCTGTTGAAGACACTTGAAAAATATAGAAAAGATCAAAGGGTGACCGTTGGTGTGAGTCCAACGGCCCTCCAATGCTTAAGTCAGTAAAGGATTGGATAAGTATAATCAACTGAATCTAAATGAAATGCAAAGTATAAGTTTTCAAACGTAATACGACTCCCAATGGGTCGTGTTCCAGCTTGGTTGGTCGTCTTTTGTGGACTCTTCGTCTTCTTCTAGTCTGACTTGGGCCATGGCTTTGGCTTGTACATCTTCGAAGCTTCGACATGGATATTTGGTTAGCTCGCGATAGAGTTCGCTGCCCCTGATCAATCCCCGGCGGAAGGCTTCAATAGACTTTGGGATGTCGCAATGCGGGATCGCGACCTTCTCTTTGTTGTACTTGTTAAGATAATCCCTTAAAGGCTCACCGTACCTTTGCACGATCCTGTATAGGTCGCTTGATTGCTTTTCCAGTTTCCGACTGTTGGCAAACGAAGCGACCGAACCCTGCGATAGATGCATGAACCAAGTTAGTGCGGGTCCTGCGAGGGTCGTGCCAAAGATTTTGCACATGACCGCTTCACGATTCCCTTTTGGAATAGAGATAGTCATTAGTTTTTGTTTGTAAATAGAGATATGATCGCCGGGGTCCATGGTCCCATCGTAGTTGGGCATGTTGGGGACATGGAACTTTTTAGGGATCTCAACGTGAGCGATCGCCTCTACGAACAGAGAGTCTTCATATCCGTCGATTGCTTCCTTTTCGATCGGTTGCGGGACTCCTGGAATCCAAGCGATGCGTTCGTCTAAGGCCTTCATATGTTCATTGATGGCTTGTTGTATGAAGGTTTGGAGATCCATCAGTGTGACAACCTGTGGAGGGGCTACTCGAGTCTCAGTGGGCTCGATCGCGGAAACTGGAACGTTAGTCATGAAAGTACTGACTGGAGGAGTTTGAAACATACCAATGGGTTGAACGACGCTCTGAGTGACTAGAGCCATGGGCGTCGGGATTGCCCCATTCATGTTGAGACGTGCATGGAGGCCTTCAATGTTGACTACGCGTCTTGATCCCCCTGGGACCGATGCGGCCAAAATCACCTACGATTTCAAAAGTTCATTTTTACGGATTAGTCTTGCAATTTCAACTTCAGATTGGATGCTTAGGGTTTCGGTTCTTAGGCGTTGCTGAGCCAGTTCCTCTTGGAGGATGCTCATGCTTTTTGCTAATTCTTGGATTCGAGTGTCCAAGATTGGTTGGTCGGCGGGATCTTCAGTTTGACCTACGACGACCGGGAGGTTGGTTTGAGCTTGGTCTTCAGCGATGATCATGAGATTTCCGGAACTGGTCATGATCGGAAGAGGATTGGATCGTTGATTGGCTAGATGCCCCATGGTGGGCGCCAAATTGTTTTGGGCGAAAAAATCGAACCGACCTGAATCGCTTAAAGAGAGGACAACTAGACAACAATTAGATCGATAATATCTAAATAATCCAAATCAACTTAACAATCAAGACAATGAGATTAAACGGATGTAATATAAACTTATCTCCCTGGAATGAGAGACTAGTCAAATACAGAAATTTAGCCGTTGGTCGCTTCAATGTTGGAAAAACGGACTAAGCATAAGAATGATCTCTTATTTTGAGTAGAACAATAGTATAAAGCTGCTTGAATTGAGTAAGAATGACAATGTGTCGTTACAAGATAGTTTTCTCTATATTTATACTAGTTTTTGGCTTGAATCGGTTGGTAAATCCGTCCGAGATTCATGGAAGACGTTATCCTGCACGTGGGTTGGTTAAAATCGTCTGAGATCTGCGACAGTCGTTTAGCTACGTACTGGTCGCTCCGAAATCCGCGAAGGTCGTCGCTCTGACCATTGGTCGCCCCGAGATCTTTGGAGGTTATAACTAACCGGACTAAGATTTCTGAAGGTTGTTTCTGACCGGATCTTCTAGAAAGCAGTTTTGATTCAGGCTATTGGGCCGATCCAATGGGCCAAAAAAATGAGGCCCAACATGTGTCACAATGTGTGATGTGCACTGCTCGCACATTCCGTATAGAAACAGTGATTCACATTTCATTAATTCACCATATACCCTTCTAAGTTATAGAAGTGTATATATATATATACGTTATAACAAGTTAAACGTATTTTGTACAATCCGCTTGTTTGAGAAGAGTTGAAGTGACTTTTATATATATATATATATATATATATATATATATATATATATATATATATATTTTGCTAGTGACTATTATTCAAAGTTCAAACATTGTTGAATTCTTACTTTCCTATAATTCACAACAACTAACATTCATGTGTGTTGTGATGCTCATTGACTCTACACACAGTGACTTGGACTGACAAACTATGCATACAAGTCAGGAACAAGAGTTCCTACTTACTCTCTTCATTCACAACAACTAACAAGATAACCCCTTTACATGAAATTTCCAAGGAAGAAAATCAACACGAAAATTTAACACAATTAAATTCCTACAGTGGTGAATTCCTCTGTTTACATGTGTTAGTATATTTGCAGTCCGTTGCTACGAGTCCAGGATGAGCTCAGCCCATGCTAAAGAGGATGATCTGAGCTCGGCTGAGATGGACAGATCGATCCGGCTCTCCAAAGTGGTGCACAACTCACTCATCAGTGGCCTCTTCATCGGGTCAGATCTGATGCAGTGGCTCACCACCTCACACACAGCTTTCAGGTCTTCCAATTCGAAATGCTTCAGTTGTGGATCCACCACATGAGCCATGGCTTCCTCCAGTTCAAGGTAGTCTCTCGCCTACGAAAAATGAGATATGCATGGAAGGTCACCATCACCATCATTCAATCAATCTTCTCAATAATATTTGCACAAGGAATTAAAAATTGCTAACCCAATCTACTATAGAACCATGGTCCTTTGAATACGGAGGTCTCCCGCTGATTATCTCTAGTAGAAGCACGCCAAAAGCATACACATTGCCCTTCATGTCGAGATGGCGTTCTTCAATGGAGCTCGGCAGAATACAGAAGGCTCCGTTGCTTCCTATGGAGTTGGAGATGGCGTTCTTTTCCGATCTTGCAAGAATGGTCTTCCAACTCTCGAAGTCGACAAGCTGTTAAATGAGTCAATTACAGCTCCCCAAATTCATCAGAGTTCAAGAACACAGCCCTAGTTCATACCTTGGGAGAAAAATCTTCTGTGAGATAGACGGAGCTAGAATTTAGCTCGGAGATGGTGAATGGTGGATCAAGTTCAGAGTGAAGGTATTTCAAACCCTGGGAAGTTCCTATGATAATTTTCATCCGCCGCCTCCAAGATAGTTGGCAGCCGTCACCAACTGGCAATACAAAACAGAATATCAAGTCTCATATGGAAGTACGAACCTAAAGAATGATACATATATGGCAAGTTCACTTACAATGCAGGTGTTCAGAAAGTGTTCCATTGGGCGCGTATTCAAAGATCAACATCCTTGTAAATGGGGAGCCCTCCTTACAATAACCCAACAATCTGCCCGTGTTCTCGTGGTTTAATCTAGCCAAATCCACAGCCTGACCACACCAAAAATCATTTATATTCGCATCTTCTACAATAACATACTTTAATAAGAAAAATGGTCTTTTAATAAAGGTCGATGGTTACCTCTCGCAGAAAGTATAGCTCGTGATAATCGCTCCACTGTTCTTCTTTGATGCAGAAGGATATAACTGCAATCTCAGGCCCACCAGTAATGGTGCCTTTGTAAACGACGCTATCAGGGGAAGATCCAATAATGTTACTAAAGTCTTCACAGGCTACTTCAAGATCTGGCCTGCTATATTTCTTAACATCCTTCAACACATCTGAATCTGTTCACAACGGCCATCAAATTACTACACCGGAAAAACGAAAAGGCAACAGAAACATCAATTTTCCCCTTCGCTTTGAACAGTACCTATATAAAATGACAAGCGGTCCTTGTCACTTGCTGATTTTTTCCAAGGGATTATCATGGCTGATTTGGTATTACACCTCTGGAAAGCAATTAAGATTGCAACAAAGAGGCCGGAGCCCACCATGATTCCCGTCCCTATTTCCACACCTAGAATCCACCCAGGTTTAGATTTCACTGGATGCTTAGGTAGACTCGGATGGGGCCTGTGGTTTGAATTACTAGCAGATGGACGTCTTTTGATCGGTGATGTAGGAGCTGCACTTGCACCTGTACCTATAAACTGAGAACCTTAATTATAGGTTCAACTGATAATGTGTTACTAGATTAGCATCACCCGATACTGAGAAAGCTCAAGTTAATACCACATTGTGAACCGGGCCGCTGTTTCACATTCTTCACTTCGAGGCAATTTCCTTGAAAGCTTGACCTGGCATAAGATGATGAATTAGGAGATGTAATAAACAAACAGCTGTGGAACCAATAATTAGAGATGTCAGATATGGTACCGTGGGAGATACTGTAAGCACTTTGGTATGCTCCCGACAAAGAAGTTGTAGGAGAAGTCTGCAACTTTCAGCTCAGATGAACGGCAAAAGCTATTAACGTTTCCTGAGGGTGCAAACCTGATAATCCGAATATCAACTGATGATAAGATGGCTGGCTTCATGTAGCATCCTCATTATGACTAATTATTACAATATGTGTTTTTTTGAACAAAAATAGAAAGCGTCTTTTCACTTGATTACTCAAGCTTCTACTTTAGACTGTTTGTATGACATGGAAGTTCCACTCCTTGAAAGCCCATATGTAGAATCTGTAACAAATAAGTGAGCTTTCCTGGTTCAAAATTTTAGGAGTGTAAAGTTCCGTTTCTTCTGTAGTCAGGGCATTGTCACCAGCTTCTAATTTATTACTCTTTTACAGAATGAAAATCTGCCTTCATTCAAAAACGTTAAGAGAATATATAGGTGAGTATTACTTTCATAGAAGCAAAAGTAGCCCATGCTCCAGTCTTCCATATGAAAGGATGTGCATTCAAGGTTCACCTCTAACTAACTCTTTACATGAGCCATCCAAGTTCATGTCATAAATAAATAAACGAATCAAGTTCGGGATTACATAATACTCAGGATTCAAAACAATAATGAAACTAACAATTAGCATTGTTCCTCTGCATAATAAATTAACATAGATACAGAACAAAAAAGAACCTTGACCCATTTCATTTGCCATCTCTTGTCCCACATATCTCAAAATTTTAAAGCATCATCAATTTAATAATTTTTGACTGATTAAGCAGATTTCCAGGAAGCTTAAAGTAATGACCAAATGTTGCTTAGCTAAGACAATTAAGGCATCAGTAGAAAATCTCCTTACTTACATTCCATGAAAATTTGACGAGAACTCAGTATCATTATTGCCTGGAACAATGCCTTGAAGCTTATTCCTATTCAAGCGAAGTTCCCGAAGATTTTCCAAGTAGGCAAGTTCGGGTGGAATGGTTCCAGTTAATGCATTGGACTGAAGGTTCCTGCAAGACATAAAGACAAGAAGTAAGACTGCTAAACTTTTTACGTATAATGAAGTGAACGCGGAATTCTCATACATGTTGACCAAACTTTTCATATTCCCTATCTCGGGGGGAATCAGTCCAGTCAATTGGTTCTCTCCTAGATCCAAGACCTTAAGGTTCTTTAGCATCCCAATTTCTCTAGGAATGGTCCCAATCAAACTGTTACCGTGCAGGATTCTGCATAACCAAACCAAACTATAACATTTAGGCCACCAAAAAGAACACAAATCTACCAACAAAACAGTCAAGAAAACAGCATAGAAAACCAATTCCTACGCAGGTAGTTAACTGAAGGCCCTTACAGTTGCTCCAAGTATGACAGAAGACCCAGTTCAGGAGCAAGAAACCCCTTCAAAGATGAACTAGAAATGTTTCTGCAAAATGAATTGAATTTTATACCATCATCGCAATCCCAACAGTTGACCATGGAACTTCAAGAATTGAATGAAACGTGAGAAATAGTTCTTACAGCTTAACAACATGATCTCTAGATACCGAACAAGAAATGCCAGACCATTCACAGGGATCAGGATCTAAACCATTCCAACTTGAGAAGACCAGAAATGGGTCTTCATATATGGCTTCCTTGAAAGTAGTAAGAGCCCAAACTGAACAATAATAACCCCACATTTCCAATCAGGAACATCATACAACAATGTAATGTAAAATCAAGATTCCTAAAGAAACAATCAACCCAATTAAACTAATTGAAAAATCAAAGATCGCAAGTTAAGAAAACATACGTTCCTCTGATAAAAAAGATTCAGCAGCTGTAGCAAGTACTCCAAAGAGGATCAAAAGCAGGTTAATCCTAGCAGCTTCTCTCATCCTTCGGCTACTAGCGCCTCTCTCTTTTACACGCCAACTGAAATCTCCCGCCAGAAGAGACGTGAAATTACTAATTGGGAGACAGTGAACTGTGGAAGGAGTTATTAAAAACCGGAAAACAAGAAGGGGAAGAAGGTGGGGAGTCAAATTGAAGCTAAACCCATGACGCGTACAGTGTAGCAACAACCCAGCAGAAAGAAAAATTCAGTACAGAGAGATGGAGAGGATGGAAAGCTTGGATTCGAAGTGAGGCTTTTTTGTAGACATACAGAAAGAAAGCAAAAATGATGGTGGAAAAGGAAGTAAAGAATGGCAAATTATTACGGAATTATTTGGTTATAAAGATGAGCCAAGAAAAGCAGAATTCTAAACAAAGATGGATACAGCCTATCGGATTCCAGAGGTGGGTCATTGGAGAAGAATGTTTTTTTTAGGATTAATTATCGAAAATCATCCATTAAAAGGGTTATATTGTCCATAATTATTTATTTAATTTGATATTATCGGAAACCACCCGGGTATCATCTGTCGTTAGCGAAACGTCACCCCACCCAAAGATCCGTCAAAAAAGCGCGCGTTGAAAGACGAGTGGACGCGCGCGGAGGTTGGTTCTTTCTTTAATTTTTTTCCCCTTATTTTCTTTTCTTACATTGGGGGTAAATATTTATTTTGGGTTAAATTTTTTTGGGGTAAAAACCGTTGCTCATCTATCTCTCTCGTGTTCAAACCTAATCGATTTTTGTGATTGTCAATGTTGGATTGTCGGGGGTTATTGGCGTGAATTGGGGAGATTCATAGTCGATTTCAAAGTGGAGCTCCCATGATTGGAAGATTTGGAGCAATTTGGGGCGAAATTGGTGAAGTCGAGTGGAGCTGACTCATCAAAGGGGGTGAACTGGTGAATTGGAGCGATTTCTAGTGAAGGTGTTTCGAAGGGGATGAACTGGTGAAGTCGACGGGGCTATTTCCAGTGAAGTGGAGTGATTTCCACTGAAGAAGTATTCTTAATCCCTAATTTCTCTTTGAATAGAGTGGATTTGGAATTGGAAAATTTAGGGTTTAGGTTTTCACGAGAAGAAAATTGTGTAAAAGATGACTCCTCTGTTGCTGTGAATTGACCCAGTTACTTATTTGTCTTGTTTTCCATTTGTTGTCACTGTATTCATGAAAGATTCTCTTATTTGTAAGGTTCGAATATGTGGACACAAATTATTATAAGTGGGGACATTGGTTTAGGGTCATGTGAACACTTTATTCATTGACTGAAATGGAGGTCAGTAAGTGTGCAAATTGTTGTCTTATTTTATTGTTGTTCACTAAATTAGACCAATATTTATTGTTGTGCCAATGTCAGATATGAGCATTCATTTTAGACTTCTATATGATGGTTCCTTTTACAAATCAAGGCAGAATGAAGTGTTGTACAGAAAAGGCAAAGTCCATTACTATAGAGATGTTGATCCGGATATGGTCTCTAAAGTAGTCTTGGAAAGTATGTTTAATGAAGATGTTAGTTTGAATCACATTAAAAAGATGTGGTTCTCACAGGCTAGTATGACTCTTGACAAAGGCCTTAAGTTAATAGATAATGATAGGACTGTGATGGAAACGGTTAATTCTGTTGGGAAGGATAATCTTATGCATTTGTATATTGTCCAAGGTGATGAGCTTAGTCCAACTGACTTGAGAAACCAAGGCCCAAATTCTGATCCTATTTGTTAATATGTGGTGACTGAAACCCCATCACCTTCTGTGGTGAAGGATAAGCCTGAGACTAGGAACAAAAAGAGTGCAACCCTAAAAACTCCTCAACCCAACACCATAAAAACTCCTACAGCCAAAATTCCAGATCTTGTAGTTGAGGGAGATGTAAATTCAGAGGGAGACTCTATTTCATAGAGAGATTTAGATTCAAAGAGAGATTTAGATTCAGAGGGAGATGATGTTATAGGGGCTGAGAGTTCTTCCTCAGATAGTGATTTTAATTTCTTTGAAAGTAAAGATGAAGATGATGATTTGTTTGAAGAAAATGTAGATCCATATGCACCTGAGTTATAGGGTGGGTTAAGTGATGGTTGCTTCAACCTTGATGGTCGTAATGATGATTTGCATGATGAGATCTCTGTAGATGATTCAGATGATTTGAAGAGTCTCAGTGATTCTGATGGTACTACAAAGAAAATGTATCCAGAGTTTAATCCTCTTATTGGCTTAAAGAAATAAAATTGTTTTCAAGACTGACATGATTTTTTCTTCCAATGATGTATTCAGAAAAGCTTTAAGATAATACTCCATAGAAAATGATGGTGATTATTACTATCTCCACAATGACAAGACTAAGATCTCTGCTTAATGTAAAAAGGAATGTGATTGTAGTATGGAACAAGTATGGAACATTCTAGGAAAAAGTGTGTGTGCGCAAGAAAGTGTTTTGTGCTTTCAAAGCCTGTGCCAGGAAAATGGGCTCTGATGGCAGTTTCCGGTTGAAATCATGGAATGGAAAACATGAGTGTGGATGGTAGCATGAAAACACTACATTGACATCTCAATGGCTAGCTGAGAGGTACTTGGAGCATTATAGGGATGATCCTACCTGGAAACTTTTTGCATTTATTAATGTTGTGAAAAGGGATCATAATGTTCATATCTCATACAATCAAGCATGAAAAGGAAGGCTTAGGGCAATGCTCATAACACAAGGTGATGCTAAGGCACAATATGGTAGGGTGTGCGATTATGCAACAACTTTGAGAAGGTGGAATCCTGGCACATCTAGCTTTGTGAAGGTTGGTCTAGACAACCCAGAGAAACCTCTTTTTGAGAGGTTATATGTGTGCTTTGATGCTTGTAAGCATGGTTTCATAAAGGGTTGTAGACCAATAATAGACCTTGATAACTTTCATTTGAAGGGTGCATACACTGGTCAGGTGTTGGTGGCAGTAGGGAAGGATGGGAATGACAATATATATCCCATTGTGTTTGCTGTTGTAGAAGCATAGAGCAAGGACACTTGGATTTGGTTCTTAGACATTTTAATGAGGGACATTGGAGAAAGCAACCCTACATTCATGTATGACAGACAAAAGGTAAAGTGATCAATTTGTTATCATTTCTTATGTTTATAAACCTACACTAACATGTACTTATTTATGTAGGGATTAATAGATGTATTGAATCAAGTTGTTCCCGTGGCTGAGACAAGGGTTTGTGTGAGACATCTTTACAATAACTTCAAGTCAAGATGGCCAGGAAAGACATTCAAAGATGCAATATGGGCAGCTGTAAGGGCCTATAATGAAGCGGACTTTTTGGATGCTATAGATGAGGTGAGGAAATTAGATGAAGGGGCATATAAGTACTTGATTGATTCAAATCCAAAAACCTAGTCAAGACATGGTTTCAAGCATGACACCAAGGCTAATATGCTACTTAACAATGTGTGTGAGCGTTTTGATGCATATATTTTGCCTACAAGAGAGAAGCTTTTATTGTCCACGTGTGAATGGATTAGAAGGCAGCTAATGAAAAGATTTGTTGCTAAGCGTGAAGGAATGACAAAGTATGAGGGAAAATTCACACCAAAGGCAAATAAGAAGATAAAGATGGCCAAGGAAGAAGGCACTAGGAACTGTGTACCATGGTGGGGTGGAAGAGATAGGTTTGAGATTGATCACTTTGGGAGGACTTATGTTGTTGACTTGGGGTTAAAAAGTTGTGGTTGTAATAAGTGGGATCTCACTGGTATCCCCTGTCCTCATGCAATGTGTTGCATCATGAAGGATAGGCGTAATATAGAAGAGTTTATGCATGAATATTACACTAAGAAGGCCTACTTACTGGCTTACAAAAAGATGATCAACCCAATGCCAGGAGAATCTCAGTGGGAGAGGACTAGTCACCCTCATCCAGAACCACCAAAGTTCATAGTGTAACGTGGAAGGCCAAGGAAAAATAGAAGAAGAGAACCTGGTGAAGATGTACCAAGCAAGACCAAGAAAATCAGAATAGTGGGGCAGTCCAAGTGCTCGAACTGTGGGCAAAATGGACACTACAAGAACAAGTGCACCAATGCAAGGAAATGTCCTGATCCACCTAGCCCCCCTAATCGTGGATGAAGGTCCAAGAATCCAAACCCAGTTCCAATTGGTTCTCAAAAGAGGAAATACACCAAAAAGGTCTTGCACTCTATTTTTCCTAATTAATTTTGTGTTTGGTATTCGGTTACTAACTTTTACATTGTAATTGGTCCCTCAAAATCAAGGTGGCAGTCAAGGTGTTAATGAAGGTGGCAATCAAGGTGTTCATCAAGGTGGTAGTCAAGGTATTAATAAAGGTGGTAGTCAAGGTGTTCATCAAGGTGGTAGTCAAGGTATCTATGAAGTTGGCAGTCAAAGTGTGTATTGTAGTGGCAATCAAGAGAGTGAAGGAGGCAATCATGGTGGCAATCAAGGCAGTCAAGGTGGAAGCAATGTACAAGCTAGCGACAATAGGTAAGGGTTTCTTGTGGTTGTAATAAGATTGTGCATTCATATGATTAGTTTTAAGTGTGTATTGATCTTCACAAATGGTAACTCTGCACATGTTCATGACACAACCAGAGTGGTGGATTATTTGACACCATGGCTACCCAAATGTCTTCAGCTTCTTATCAAGTATTTTCTTAGGTATTGTCCCTTCCATTCTTCACTGAATTTTTGTTTTAAAACACTTGTTCAATTTGGGTCAGCTTATCGGGTATTGTCAGCTTATCAGGTATTGTCAACTTCTTATCAAGTATCTTGTCAGGTATCAAGTATATTCTAAGGTGTCCTACTTACTGAATTTTGTCTTCTTATAATGTATCTTCTCAGAGTACACAACCTCCTATGACTCAAGGTCTATAGAGTCAGACCAACCCCAGTCCCAGTGAACCCCCAAGAACAAACAAGCCATATCTCCCTGTCAGAGCTCCCATGAAAAAGGTTGTTGCTTCAAGGAATGAATTAAAGAAAATTATCAAACATTCACCTAGGAAGACATCTAAGGGCTAGCTTTGTGAAGGTTCAAGAGAGAGAGAGTGCTCAGGTGTACTTCAAAGTCTACTGGATGTAATTTGGTTATGTTTGTGATGTATTTTGGTTCTGTTGGATGGCCAAAGTTGGATACTTTTCAGCCTCTTACCCAAACTTTAAAGGCATGTATGTTGTTGGGTGCACGTGGATGCTATAATATGTATTTAAGGTCTCCTAGGTACTTGGATGCTATGCATCAATGCAGGATATTATGTGACTTTTTAAGGTGTGCTACTTGGATGATATGCATCAATGCAGGATGTTGTTTAGTTATCAAGTTGTTGGTTGAATTAAAGGCGTGTATGTTATTTAGTTATCAAGTTTGTGCTACTTGATCCACCTATGCATCAATGCAGGATATTATGTGTGACTTTCCTAGCAAACTGTGAAGGCATGTATGTTGAGTTACCAACTTTAGATACCAAGTCCAGTTACCAAGTTTCTGTTGGATAACAACTGCATTAATAGCAATACCAAGTTCAGTTACCAAGTGGAGCGATTTCCAAGTTCAGTTACCAAGTTTATGTTGGATTGCAAGTGCATCAATAGCAATACCAAGTTTAGTTACCAAGTTCAGTTACCAAGTGCATCAATAGCAATACCAAGTTCAATTACCAAATTTCTGTTGGATAACAAATTTACACGAGCTTAGTTCCAATCATTCAAAAAACCAAACATAAGGCAAATGGAGATAACAAATGGTTTCATAACCATTACATTGTCATTCATAGCAAGTTTAGTTACCAAATGCTACATGAAGATAATACCAACACCAACCACAATGCCTTCCTACTTTTCCCACATCACAACAACATTTACAAACATGAAAAATACCATAAAGTAAACCATTACAAGGACCCAACTATGATCACGTTCCTTCAGTTTCTTTATCATTGCATCAGAGTCCAATTTATATGCCTCATTCTCAAGCTTCATGAGTCTAGTGGATTCTTGTAGCTTCAAATTTTCTACTTCCAACTTGTTCTTCTCTTTCACCAGCTTCTTAAAGACATACATAACTCTTTCACTGTATTCCTCACCCCTCCACATAAAGAAATTGCATTTGCTGTTTGATCCATACAGACGACAACCCAAAACCTTCTCCCATAATTGAGCTCTGTTGTGCAGTTGATTCCTTAAGCAAAATGCCACAATAATAGACCCTTTATTGTGAGTTTGTGGATGCAGAACTTGTGTTTGACATTGTTAACCTGCATAAAAACACATTTCTTCCATCTCAAAACCATTCACACTCACTAAGAATACACAGCTCATCACATTCAAAGTAACATAACCTAACCTTTTCAATCTAAGTGCTACATGAATTAATCTAACTATAACCTAATCTAACTGTAACATAACATGAATCAATACAGATTACGAAGAACAATTCCAACTGCGAAGAGCAACTGAGAACCTGTTAAAAATTGAACAAGTCCAAATTGAACAGGTCAAAACCAAATTCGCAACTAAGAACTTGTTCAATAAGAATCATCACATTCACATTCACATTCACCATCTAATCTGGTATATTGAACTGGTCAAATTCAAATTCGCAACTAAGAACCCTAATAATTCGCAACTGTGAATAGCAATTCCAATCGAAAATGGTTGTTGCGAACCCTAATAATTTGCAATCAATCTAACCCTAATGCCAATCAAATTCGCAACTTCTCACCATTAGAAAATAAAGGGTCAAACAAAAGCTTATTCGCAACCAATGAAGCAATTCCAATCGAACCATAAACTGCAAACCCTAATTCCAATCTACTTACAGATGATGCGAAATTCTTCACCCCCTTCGTCGGAATTGCTCCAAATCCTTCACCCCCTTCGTCAGAATTGCTCCAATTCCACTCCTTTGGCCGAAATTGCGTGAGTTTGTCGGAATTGCTCCAATTCCCCCTTCGTCGTCGGCAATGTTGTTAAATGTCTGGGACGAAACACGATTTACCCCAAATGATAATAAAGAAAAGAAATAAAAAGTTAAAGAAATAGGCGTGTGTAGGGACGCGGTTCACGCTTTTTTTGACGGATCCTGGGGTGAGGTGGCGTTTCGTTAACGGCAGATAATACCCGGGTGGTTTTCGATAATATCGAATTAAAGGGGTGGCTTTGGGCAATATGGTCATTTAAACGGGTGGTTTTCGATAATTGACCATTTTTTTAAATGACAAACAGAGGATATCAAAACGAATATCAAATTATTATAACAGATGATTTTACAAGCGTTTTACAAGCTATATAAAGACTAGAGTTGTTTTTAACACTGATCCCAATGATAAAATAAAAAACTTTTCACATTATATTTCCACATTAACCAAAAATTGGGAAAAAACGAAAAAATGCTGAACTCGATGAAGACTTAATCCAATTAAGTAAACCATAACAGAACAGAAAAACTAGATTCTTAAGATGAGAAAAACCAAACCAACACTTACAAAAGTAATTTTGACGGAGCAAAACAAATAAATGGTGAATCTGGAATTAGATTCATTATCAGAAATGATAAAGCATAAATTATCCATATGAAAAATAAACTATGTGAATTTAATAATATCCTCATGACAGAAGCATTAGCACTTAAACATAGCATTAATTATGCAAAATCTCAGAGATTCACAAACTACAAATTGAGGGTGACAATCTTTGCCTTATTAATTCAATGAAAGACATTTGAGATTGTCCCTAGGATATATACGATATTTTGGTTGACATCCACTATTTCCAGGAAGTCCATCTTGGACACATTTTCGGGGAGATAAAATGTACTGCTGGTCACATTGCCAAACTCATCTTTTCACCAATTGTGTCAGTAATGATTCAGAACTGCGTGTTCTCATCCGCAAGGATGCTCTAGGTTGGTCTTCGCATTGAAACTAAGACCAACCTAATTCTTTCCTCATCGAAAAAAAAGAGTTGCTTCTTCGCAATTGAAGGCTTTGAATTACATAAGCTTCTTTAGTTTTGTGATACTCCAACTTAGGGCTGAGCATGGTTCGGGTAAACCGAAAATTTGGACTAAACCGAACCGAACCGAGGTTTTTTGGTTTATATATTTTGGTATTTCGGTTCGGTTTAAACCGATTATTGGGAAAATTCACACCAAAGGCAAAGAAGAAGATAGAGATGGCCAAGGAAGAAGGCACTAGGAACTGTGTACCATGGTGGGGTGGAGGAGATAGGTTTGAGGTTGATCACTTTGGGAGGACTTATGTTGTTGACTTGGGGTTAAAATGTTTTGGTTGTAATAAGTGGGATCTCACTGGTATCCTCTGTCCTCATGCAATGTGTTACATCATGAAGGATCGGCGTAATATAGAAGAGTTTATGCATGAATATTACACTAAGAAGGCCTACTTACTGGCTTACAAAAAGATGATCAACCCAATGCCAGAAGAATCTCAGTGGGAGAGGACTAGTCACCCTCATCCAGAACCACCAAAGTTCATAGTGCAATGTGGAAGGCCAAGGAAAAATAGAAGACGAGAACCTAGAGAAGATGTACCAAGCATGACCAAGAAAATCAGAATAGTGGGGCAGTCCAAGTGCTCGAACTGTGGGCAAAATGGACACTACAAGAACAAGTGTACCAATGCAAGGAAAGGTCCTGATCCACCTAGGCCCCCTAATCGTGGAGGAAGGCCCAAGAATCCAAACCCGGTTCTATTTGGTTCTCAAAAGAGGAAATACACCAAAAAGGTCTTGCACTCTATTTTTCCTAATTAATTTTATGCTTGGTATTTAGTTACTAACTTTTACATTGTAATTGGTCCCTCAAAATCAAGGTGACAGTCAAGGTGTTAATGAAGGTGGCAGTCAAGGTGTTAATGAAGGTGGCAGTCAAGGTGTTCATCAAGGTGGTAGTCAATGTATTAATGAAGGTGGCAGTCAAGGTGTTCATCAAGGTGGAAGTCAAGGTGTGCATGAATTTGACAGTCAAGATGTTCATCAAGGTGGTAGTCAAGGTGTCTATGAAGGTGGCAGTCAAAGTGTGTATTGTAGTGGCAATCAAGAGAGTAAAGGATGCAATCATGGTGGCAATCAAGGCAGTCAAGGTGGAAGCAATGTACAAGCTAGCTACAATATGGCAAGGGGAAATACACCAAAAAGGTCCTGATCCACCTAGCCCCCCTAATCGTGGATGAAGGTCTAAGAATCCAAACCCAATTCCAATTGGTTCTCAAAAGAGGAAATACACCAAAAAGGTCTTGCACTCTATTTTTCCTAATTAATTTTGTGTTTGGTATTCGGTTACTAACTTTTACATTGTAATTGGTCCCTCAAAATCAAGGTGGCAGTCAAGGTGTTAATGAAGGTGGCAATCAAGGTGTTCATCAAGGTGGTAGTCAAGGTATTAATAAAGGTGGTAGTCAAGGTGTTCATCAAGGTGGTAGTCAAGGTATCTATGAAGTTGGCAGTCAAAGTGTGTATTGTAGTGGCAATCAAGAGAGTGAAGGAGGCAATCATGGTGGCAATCAAGGCAGTCAAGGTGGAAGCAATGTACAAGCTAGCGACAATAGGTAAGGGTTTCTTGTGGTTGTAATAAGATTGTGCATTCATATGGTTAGTTTTAAGTGTGTATTGATCTTCACAAATGGTAACTCTGCACATGTTCATGACACAACCAGAGTGGTGGATTATTTGACACCATGGCTACCCAAATGTCTTCAGCTTCTTATCAAGTATTTTCTCAGGTATTGTCCCTTCCATTCTTCACTGAATTTTTGTTTTAAAACACTTGTTCAATTTGGGTCAGCTTATCAGGTATTGTCAACTTTTTATCAAGTATCTTGTCAGGTATCAAGTATATTCTGTCCTACTTACTGAATTTTGTCTTCTTATAATGTATCTTCTCAGAGTACACAACCTCATATGACTCAAGGTCTATAGAGTCAGACCAACCCCGGTCCCAATGAACCCCCAAGAACAAACAAGTCATATCTCCCTGTCAGAGCTTCCATGAAAAAGGTTGTTGCTTCAAGGAATGAATTGAATAAAATTATCAAACGTTCACCTAGGAAGACATCTAAGGCTTAGCTTTGTGAAGGTTCAAGAGAGAGAGTGCTCAGATGTACTTCAAAGTCTGCTGGATGTAATTTGGTTATGTTTGTGATGTATTTTGGTTCTGTTGGATGACCAAAGTTGGATACCTTTCAACCTCTTACCCAAACTTTAAAGGCATGTATGTTGTTGGGTGCACGTGGATGCTATAATATGTATTTAAGGTCTCTTAGGTACTTGGATGCTATGCATCAATGCAGGATATTATGTGACTTTTTAAGGTGTGCTACTTGGATGATATGCATCAATTCAGGATGTTGTTTAGTTATCAAGTTGTTGGTTGAATTAATAGCGTGTATGTTGTTTAGCTATCAAGTTTGTGCTAGTTGATCCACCTATGCATCAATGCAGGATATTATGTGTGACTTTCCTAGCAAACTTTTAAGGCATGTATGTTGAGTTACCAAATTTAGATACCAAGTTCAGTTACCAAGTTTCTGTTGGATAGCAAGTGCATCAATAGCAATACCAAGTTCAGTTACCAAGTGGAGCGATTTCCAAGTTCAGTTACCAAGTTTATGTTGTATAGCAAGTGCATCAATAGCAATACCAAGTTTAGTTACCAAGTAATGTTACCAAGTGCATCAATAGCAATACTAAGTTCAATTACCAAATTTCTGTTCGATAACAAGTTTACACAAGCTTAGTTCCAATCATTCAAAAAACCAAACATAAGGCAAATGGAGATAACAAATGGTTTCACAACCATTACATTGTCATTCATAGCAAGTTTAGTTACCAAATGCTACAAGAAGATAATACCAACACCAACCACAATGCCTTCTTACTTTGCCCACATCACAACAACATTTACAAACATGAAAAATACCATAAAGTAAACCATTACAAGGACCCAACTATGATCATGTTCCTTCAGTTTCTTTATCATTGCATCAAAGTCCAATTTATATGCCTCCTTCTCAAGCTTCACGAGTCTGGTGGATTCTTGTAGCTTCAAAATTTCTACTTCCAACTTCTTCTTCTCTTTCACCAGCTTCTTGATGACATACATAACTCTTTCACTGTATTCCTCACCCCTCCACATAAAGAAACTGCATTTGCTGTTTATTCCATACAGACGACAACCCCAAAATCTTCTCCCATAACTGAGCTATGTATGTGTAGTTGATTCCTTAAGCAAAAGGCCACAATAACAGACCCTTTGTTGTGAGTTTGTGGATGCAGAACTTGTGTTTGACATTGTTAACCTGCATAAAAACACATTTCTTCCATCTCAAAACCATTCACTCACTAAGAATACACAGCTCATCACATTCAAAGTAACATAACCTAACCTTTTCAATCTATGTGCTACATGAATTAATCTAACTATAACCTAATCTAACTGTAACCTAACATGAATCAATACAGATTATGAAGAGCAATTCCAACTGTGAAGAGCAACTAAGAACCTGTTAAAAATTGAACAAGTCCAAATTGAACAGGTCAAAATCAAATTTGCAACTAAGAACTTATTCAATAAGAATCATCACATTCACATTCACCATCTAATCTGGTATATTGAACTGGTCAAATTCAAATTCGCAACTAAGAACCCTAATAATTCGCAACTGCGAAGAGCAATTCCAATCGAAAATGGTTGTTGCGAACCCTAATAATTTGCAATCAATCTAACCCTAATGCCAATCAAATTCGCAACTTCTCACCATTAGAAAATAAAGGGTCAAATAAAAGCTTATTCGCAACCAATGAAGCAATTCCAATCGAACCATAAACTACGAACCCTAATTCCAATCTACTTATAGATGATGCGAAATTCTTCACCCCCTTCGTCGGAATTGCTCCAAATCCTTCACCCCCTTCGTCAGAATTGCTCCAATTCCACTCCTTTGGCCGGAATTGCATGAGTTTGTCGGAATTGCTCCAATTCCCCCTTCGTCATCGGCAATGTTGTTAAATGTTTGGGACGAAACACGATTTACCCCAAATGATAATAAAGAAAATAAAATAAATAAAAAGCTAAAGAAATAGGCGTGTGTAGGGACGCGGTTCACGATTTTTTTGACAGATCCTGGGGTGGGGTGGGGTTTCGTTAACGGCATATGATACCCGAGTGGTTTCCGATAATATCGAATTAAAGGGGTGGCTTTGGGCAATATGGCCCTTTCAACTGGTGGTTTCCGATAATTGACCCTTTTTTTAAAATGACAAACAAAGGATGTCATAACCAATATCAAATTATTATAACAGATGATTTTACAAGCATTTTACAAGCTATATAAAAACTAGAGTTGTTTTTTAACACTGATCCCAATGATAAAATAAAAGACCTTTCACATTATATTTCCACATTAACCAAAAATTGGGAAAAACGAAAACGCTGAACTCGAGGAAGACTTAATCCAAAAAAGTAAACCATAACAGAACAGAAAAACTAGATTCTTAAGATGAGAAAAACCAAACCAACACTTACAAAAGTAATTTTGACGGAGCAAAACAAATAAATGGTGAATCTGGAATCAGATTCATTATCAGAAATGATAAAGCATAAATTATCCATATGGAAAATAAATGATGTGACTTTAATAATATCCTCATGATAGAAGCATTAGCACTTAAACATAGCATTAATTATGCAAAATCTCAGAGATTCACAAACTACAAATTGAGGGTGACAATCTTTGCCTTATTAATTTAATGAAAGACATTTGAGATTGTCCCTAGGAAATTGAGATGGTTATATACGATATTTTGGTTGACATTAACTCTTTCCAGGAAGTCCATCTTGGACACATTTTCCGGGAGATAAACTATACTGCTGATCGCATTGCCAAACTCATCTTTTCACCAATTGTATCTAACCTTAGTAATGATTCAGAACTGCGTGTTCTCATCCGTAAGGATGCTCTAGGTTGGTCTTCGCATTGAAACTAAGACCAACCTAATTCTTTCCTCATCGAAAATAAGAGTTGCTTCTTAGCAATTGAGGGCTTTGAATTACATAAGCTTCTTTAATTTTGTGATACTCCAACTTAGGGCCGAGCATGGTTCAGGTAAACCAAAAATTTGGACTAGACCGAACCAAACCGAGGTTTTTCGGTTTACATATTCTGGTATTTCGGTTCGGTTTAAACCGATTATTTTTTACAAATACAATAAACCTTTATTCCTGCCCCATTTCTCTTTTTATTTGTGCACCGCACCCAGTCAACCTCCCACTTTGATTCATCTCTATCGAGTCTCGTCTCGTACAACACTTCATCTCTCCATTTTCCAATTGATCCTTCTCATAATTTGCTTAAATCTTTTAACATTTATTAATTGGTTGAAATAGATCTAATTTATAAATATTGATTTTTTATATTGTAAGCCATATATATTTTTAATTGCAAAATATAGATATGAAAATTTTGTATTTTGAGTGACACCGGTACGCAATATGCACCATTTAAGATGAATTGTCAATTTAGTTCGGTTAAAAACCGTACTGAACCGAGTATGTTCGATTTATCGAAAATCAAGATTCAATTTTCGGTTCGGTTTGTCTAATTCGGTTAGATTTTGAACCGATGTTCAGCCCTACTCTAACTTGCAGTTGTGGGTATTTAAATTGGATTTTATATTCAACAAAAAGAAAATTAAGTTCATTTTTATTACTTAAGTTGCAAATACGATGGAGTAGGTTTCTCTCTCCTCCTTTGCGTGTGGTTCTAGTGGCGCCCCTGTGGCGTGGTGCTCTTCTTGTGTGTATCGATTGCCATTTTCATGGTGGTACCAAACCCACAACAACAACCACAACCTTAAGATCTAGCAAAACCAACATGATTACTTCAAATTTTGGGATTTGTTTGTTTCTATCTATTATATAGGCATTTTCAACTTTAAATACTTATTTTAAAAAATAGTGTTTGGTATAAAAAATATTTTTGCAAATAATATTATATAAGATCAAATGTTCTCAAATATTAAAAAAAATTTTAATTCAAAATGCTACACAAATTCCAAAGCTTTAAAACAACTTTCTACAAACAAATTACTTTATAACTTTATAAATTAGTTTACCAAATACTCCTCAAATCCTAAATAAAAAACTTACTACTGAAATTTATTGTCTTTCGACTTTGTTTCTTTCGCTGCAATCACATCAGATTGATTCTTATGAACTTAGGCATCGTTTGGTACGATTCCTGTGGAATGAGGAATCGGAATGAGGAATGAGCGATTCCGAAAACATGTTTGGTTTGGTAAAAAATAAGAAATTATTTCATATCTTGGAATGGCCCATTCCAAGCCCAAAGAGCAATTTCATTCCAATAAAAAAGCCGGGGTTTCATCCATTCCAAAAACAAATTAGGGTAAGCGTTCAGTTGTTCTCTTGTACGGCTGTACCACAGTCGCTCCTTCGCCCCAACGATCTTCCCGGCTTCCTTCCCGGCGTCCTTCCCGGCGTCGTTCTCCGTCCCACCCCGTCAAGGTATTGTGCAGTCTCCAAGCTTTTTACTGATGCTAGAGTTAGAACTGATGCTAGAGCTAGAACTGGCATGTTACAATCATCTCATTGTTTGTGCTGAATATGTACAAGTGAGAACCGAGCAATTTACAAACAATTCATTGATTTTTTTAAAGCAATTTAACAAAAAATTTAAGAATTTTGAGCAATTTAACCGAGCCCAAAGAGTAATATACGAATTGTTTGATCATTGCTCGGTTCTGCACAGTGGAGCAATATACGAATTGGTGTACCCAGCAATATACGAATTGTTTTGTCTCCATTTGTACTGAATTGGTATTTCTTGTTATATTGATTTTAGGTTGAATTTTTTCAATTATTTATGTTGGAATATTTTGTGTGAATGTTTATTGTATACATTAGCTTATGGATGTTTGTAGTATTTTATTATCACTTTTAGTACTTAATCTTGTATTTATAAATTGAAAAATTCATCTACTTATATATACCTATGCAAAATAAAATGTAGCGATGGACCCTTTTGAACATGATTCGGAAAAGAGAAGGAAGGAAAGACAAAAGCGTGTACAACTAGTAATAACGTTTGAGGCTTGCTATGATAACATGTTCGGATGTGAACATGTGGTGTTATTATGTGCTTACAAGGCACTTAAATATTGGATATTTTTTATGTCTAAGTTGATTATCTTTATTTTTTTCCATATTTATATTCATATATAATGTATATATATGCGTGAAAAACGTGAAAATTAAATTTATAGGGAATTAATTTCTCATTTTAGATTTTATATACAACCAAACAACATTTTCAAGAATGATTCATTCCAACAGCATACCAAACACCAAATTACAGGAATGGTTCATTCCGACAGCATACCAAACACCAAGTTACAGGAATGATATATTATGATTCCTGATTCCATTCCGATTCCTGATTCCATTCCGATTCCAGACAGCATACCAAACGGGGCCTTACTCTTGCTCGCTACAATCGTTCCCAAACTTCAAATCCTAACCCCCAAATCCATTCCATTATGACCCGATTTTTCCCAGTTAAGCTTGGATCGAGATTTCTATGTGTTAGCTCTGATAAACCCCCACATCAAGTTCACTCTTGGTTAGAGATCTACCTTGTACTAAACCAATCACTACTACAAAAAACGCTTTTTAGCCCGGGCGTTTTCCATTATATAGCCCGGATATAGCTAAAAAGGGTCCGGGCTAATGGTTGGTGTGATAATAGACCAAATAGCCCGGACCCATTGTCACACGCCCGGGCTATAATCTTCACATAACTTCCCGGTTGAACTTCACTTAATAGCCCGGATGTGTACAATACATGTCCGGGCTAAAAAGTCCAAAATTTTCAAGTTGAACTTCACTTAATAGCTCGGGCGTGTACAATACATGTCCGGGCTAAAAAGTCCAAAATTTCCAAGCTATATAGTAGGCATATATTTGTGGTTATATAGCTCTGACTTATAATGTCCGGGCTATATAGTATTAATTTTTTTCCCATAATATTTTTATTTATTGCCTATTTGAATACCCTGTTTATATACTTCGCTGTATTTTGCTGCATTGTACCAATATTTAACTCACACTAGAGAATAGAAACATTTATAACTGATAAACCAGATAGTATAGATCCCAAACACTGTGAGTTACAATATCATTCTTCATATAATTTAGCAAAGTACTCCTAATAGAAGTTCACAACTTAACACATACTGAAAGAAAACAACTAATTCTACGCCTTCTACCAATACCACTTGTGATTCTTCATCTTTGTTGACAACTTTAGATATAAATACCGTCTACAGGCTAATAAATGCTCGTTACTCGGATTATTAAGGGCATTTCCTCTGAATGTAAGAAGCCCCATGCTCCTCGTACCTACAAAATTATGACAGTGAGTGAGATTAGTAGTTTGGTCAACAAAGATGATATTGGATCTGTTGTTTCCTGATGGTATAAATACTACCAAAGGATATAATCAATTTTCAGTTCTTAGGAATTCAGTGATTCAAGGTTGGCAATGTTTGGCTGAGTTCATCATCATTCAGGGGAATGAGATGGCAACATGATAAACCAAACAGAAACATGTACTACTTTGTATCCGCTACAGCAAAAAAACAGTAATTGCTAACTAGCCTTATTAATGCAAAGTGCACAAAGAACAACAACAAAAATCCAATGAAAATGTCATGCTTTCCATAAAAGTTGAGGTCTTTTTCTATGCCAAACAATAATCTTACCAGATCTTATGAGAAATGTGAGAAAAATCCGTGAAAATTAAGGTTCAAAATTGGAGAAAATGTTTCAAACAAGCAGAATTGATAAACGAATTATGTTATATACTTGTCTTTTCTCTTCTCAAGGTATCTTTGCAACAATGCTTGTCTGCTTGTCTGACCATCAATATCTGAAAGATATTTACACATCAGCAACAAGAGAGAATGCAGAGAAAGCAATCTGTATCTTTGCAATGCCACTTCCATGAGCCGTCTAGTGTTGGAGCTTGCAAAACAGAGTAGAACCTTTGGAAGATTTTAACAAAATACATAAGTTGCTCTTTCTTCTTTGTTTCACTAATGCACACAAAAATTATTAAGAGACGATTGAACTAGAGAGAATACAACAAGAACAATTAGAAGCAAAGGAGAAAGAAAGCTATCCAGACCACAAGTGCGACTCAAAAGCACAAATAACAACCAATGAAACAATAACTCATCTCCACCATCTTCACCTACCAGTGTGAGAATTTGTTGGACCTGCTGGAATTAAGGTCACTTTGACACTGGAACCAGGAAAGTGGCTGGAAGTGCCCCGCTGTGCAAAGCATCCATCAATTGGCTCATCCGGAAAGAAATGAACAGAGCTAGCAGCATGCTGTCTAATGGCTCGTGCCTGCAGACCCATAATCAAATTATCAAATTGCAATACATGTGACAAGAGCATTACCAGCAAATGTAAGGAATGTACCTTATCAGCTGGCACCTCATAAAAAACACTAACCTTTCTAGAGTAGAAGATTGTCATTTGCCCAACTGGCAATTTTAACATATCTGCGTCTCTATAACCAAAATGCCAAGAATTTAGCACTCCATATTTTGGTTTTATTTTAACGTCATGAACACATGTTAAGAGCTCTAGAAAATGCGATTCCCATACACCTGTAGCAAACAAGGACAATAGAAAGAAACACTAACAGATGGCAGTGTCTAGCAGATCTCATAAATACAAATTTTAAGTTCTCTTGTCAATTACTGCATGTTAAAACCACTCATAGCTATCAATTATCAACTAGTGTGCTTGATAAGACATGTAAAAGGTAGTTGATATATGACCTAATGAGGTGATCTTGTGTTCATAACAAAGTCGTGATAAGTTGGCTACATTGATTATAATATAGCACAGTAATGAACAGAATACTTAGCTGCCTTTATAATATACATCACAAAATCTGCCTTTATAATATACATCACAAAATTCAGAAATGAGAACATAATCTACGAAGGAGATTCTTCATTCCTCTCCCACAGCTTACTCCTCAGCCCAATGTAACAATAAATAATATAATCATACAATCAAGCCGA
Source organism: Rheum nobile (assembly GCA_027886185.1). Classification (NCBI taxonomy): domain Eukaryota; kingdom Viridiplantae; phylum Streptophyta; class Magnoliopsida; order Caryophyllales; family Polygonaceae; genus Rheum; species Rheum nobile. The sequence goes on along the minus strand of WOAB01000158.1, from coordinate 360,943 downwards.
AAAAGTAATCGATGGAGGCGAAAACTAGGCAGGGAACATTAGTAGGACATATCCTATTACAGATATACTTGTGATTTCCAAAAATATATATTCGCATAAGAACCCATATTGCAAAAACTAACATTGTATACATCTAGCCATTATGAATCCATAGATTTATTCCTTCAAATCCGAAAAGCAATACCATCATTGCAATTTAATATTTAACTCGGGTACAAAAATTGGCCTAACTCAACTTTCGGTGGCATTATATATCTTCTTCACCGAGTTTATGATCCCACAAGCATACACAGTAAATGCAAGACAAAAAACAAATTATGATAACAACACTAATTTATATATATATATATATATTTAAATGAGAATGGTATCAAACTTGAGAGAATAAGCTCTGTCATCGGCCCATTGCTCTCATCCTTGTTCGCTTTCCTCCTATCCCCAATCCCCCCCCACCACCGAACTCCCTCCTTGCAATCTTTGTGCAGACCTCCAATCCTCCCTGAACAGAAGAGGAGGCGACAACCTAGGGTTCAAATTAACATGAGAATAGTAGTATTATAAATAAGCTGGATCAAACCTCAGCTCCTCCTCTGACATAACTCCATTCCCATTCTTACTAGCAAAATCAGAGAAAGAGCTGATGTTTCCAAATAATCCCCCAATTGCATTCAGTGAACCCTCAACAGTGGGAGGTGCTGAGCCACTTCTATACAAATTCAACTCGCGCTCAACAACATTTTAGGGTTTTAGGGCTTTTCCAATTTCTGAATTTACAACTACAAATCTAAATCAGGGAGGTTATATGGTTCAAGACATACCTTAGGGTGGATAGCACGCCGAAATTGACGCCGGAATTAGAGTCATCGGAGATGGAGTCGCCGGATCGAACGAGGAAGGAGATGGAGGGGCCGGATCGAACGAGCAAGGAGATGGAGGGGCCGGAGATGCAACGCGCCGGCTGGAGGGACGGGTCGGAAAGGAAGCGCCGGTGGAGCTGTGTAGTCGGGGAACGAGGAAGGAGACGGAAGGAGGCGCCGGTGGAGTTGGGTAGTCTGGGAAGGAGGCGCCGGTCGGGGAAGGAGACGGAAGGAGCTATGCGCCAGTGAATTTTGAAGGAGTAAAAGCTTTTACTTACGTGGTTAATTACGACAAAATAGCCCGGGCAAAATAGCCCGGATGTTTCGTAACCGGCTTATTTTAATGTGGGTTAATATAGAACGCGATAAAATAGCCCGGATATTTAAAAAAAAACACGCCCGGGCTATTAAGTTTTGACTCTTTTAAAATAAATTTGTTTTTAGCCCGGGCTTCTCTACAACGGTCCGGGCTAATATGTTATCTTTCTTAAATAGCCCGACTTCTTCTGATGTATCAGGACTTTATATCACGGATAATTAGAATCCGGGCTAAATAATCACGGGCTAAAAAGCGTTTTTTGTAGTAGTGAATGATTATAGATCTGAGATACAAGGCCTTTGCATGCAATGGAATCCCTCTCAACTCAATCCTTGTTTTTATGGAAGCATACATGGTGGTGCTACTCTACCTCGATTCCCTTTTGTAAGTTAAACCTCTCTGAATCAACTTCTCTCAAAACTGTTTTGGTGTCCTACCGAATTGGGCGCTTGCTTGATTCTACATGTGGGATTGAGGAACCCCTCAAGGAGATCTACTTGTACAAACAATTACACGTAAGACTATAGCTACCCATAAGCTTTTTCTTCTTCAAAAAAACTCTCTGTGTTTTTGGAAACTCGATTACCATTACAGAAGGCATACTGTAATTTACCCCTGGAGTAATGAGGTATGCCATGTTAACTCCTCTGTGTAACTTGTGCTATGGGAGACTCATTTACTTTATCATCTTATCCCTAGATTGCATGAATGCTTGTGATCTCCGTGTCTCTATTAATGACTTATATAAGCATGCTAGCTCTATTCGAGACATTCCATCTTGAAATGCTTTTCAATAATTTCATTAATGTTAACTATGTGATGTGTGTCTGTACGTGCTGCTATGCAACCTCTTAAGGTATTACTTATGTGATTGGCAAAATCTATTACGATTGTTAATATCTCATCATTAGTATAGAGGCTGCCATTGAACACAATAGCTATCATGTAGTACCCTTCAAGTTAAACAGTGACCTAGATAATCTGGCTAAAAGCCGAAGCACCATGTATTCCATGCCTATGACTTTGTGCTTTCTTTCCATCCACAATAGCCTGATCAATTTGTGTAATTCCCCTACCTATCACTGGTTCTTGGCTGATGCTATATGGAACCGCAATGAAGAAACAAAACAATTAACTCTTCAAAAAGTCACATCCGACCTAATCATATACAAAAGAAATCACGAGTCAACGCCATATCCCCTCATTTTCGTCTACGGCTCAACTATAGAGGAACATAAATCAACATTATGGTAACACCTAGAAAAGGAAATAATCTGTTCCGAAATACCTGTTATTTTAGTAGGAGACCTGAATGAACTTGAAAATAATAATGAAAAATTAGGGGAAACAATCTGGATTGCGTATCGTTTTAGACGATTAGCTAACTTTAGGAACAATCTTGGCCTAATAAATACAAAAACCATTGGTTTCCCATTCACTTGGAGGCGTATAATGAGTGGTGTTGACAACACATATGAGAAACTAGACAGGGTCATTATTCACCAAGAAATTTTAGACATTGCACTAGAACTGAATATTCAACACCACCCTTTCACCTCATCGGTTCATTGTCTAATTACTTTCTGCTTAGGATCCGTCACAAGACGTATCAACCAACCTGTTAATTTTTAAAATGTGTGGGCTGATTTTGAATATTATAACATGTTAGTCACTAAAATCTGAAAGTATCAACTCAATTGTTCGTACATGTACAAGCTACAACGAAAGCTATCCCTCTTACAAAAATATTCAAAAACTTGGGCCAAAGAAAAATTCAAGAGAAATTTCAGACAATTGCAAAATTCTAAAGAGAAACTAAAAAAACTACAAAACAATCTTTTCGTCAATCCAAATTGCAAAAAAAAAAATCGACCCCCTTAAAAAACTAACGAATAAACATAACTCAATACTAAGCTTTTAATATACTTACTGGAAAAAGCGTGCAAAAGTCCAACACTGCATGCTGGGAGATCAAAATACTAAATACTATCAAGTAGTGGCAAAAATAAGAGCTATCAAGCAAAAAATCACCAAATTCCAGACAAGGGACGTTCTCATGATTTTTTATCCAAAACAAATCCAAGGAGAAATTACAAAGGAACTTGGATCGAGGTTCTCAGATAACCAATCCACCAACTATACAGAAGCCCACCTATCGATTATAGACGTAAAGATTTCTGAAAGTGAAAACCTAAAATTGATTAAAATCCCAATAGCAGGTGAAATTAGAGCATCAATTTTTAATCTCATGCTTGATAAGACTCTTGGTCCTGATGGTTTCTGATGTGTCCCTTAGACGATGAAGGTCACGAGTGTCGTGAGAGGAGGATCCCGTCTTGCAGTAGGTCGCTGAAGGTAGCGTTTCAAGGGACTTGACAGCGGAGGAAGCGGAGTAGCGCGTTGATGGTGATGGGGGTGGTGGTATCTGCCGTAGCGTCGGCTGCGGATGGGCTTGAGAGGACTCGAGGAGTGATGGACTCGAAGAGATCGAGTAAAAGCCAAGTGATGGCTGTGTGTTTTGGGACTCGAAAGAGATCGAGTGAAGGCCAAAGAGATGGCTAAGGATATGATCGACGATGGAGTCGATCTAGGTTTGCCGTAGCGTCGGCGCGGAGGAGAAAGGGGAGAAAGAGGAGTAGGTTCCCGGTGACGCAAACCCTAAGAGGAGGCACGTAGCTCTCAACAACGTTTAGGATTAAATTATGCGTAACCTAATTATATAGGTTAAGAGCGTCTTAAATAGACAAGCAATCGGCCCCTAGATGGGCCGAGGAAGCCCTAATGGACTAGCCCATAATGCAATTATGGGCACGCGTCCAAAAATAGAAGGAACGCTATAAAAGGAAAGTACTGAAATAAGAAAGTGCTATAAATGTCTCAAAATAATAGAAAGAACGCGTTGATGGGTTGTCTTCTTGAGCTCAGTCTTGGAGAACGCGTTCTTCATTGGTGAGGAGAATCATGAGGCTTTGCGCGTTCTCTGGAGCGCCTTGGCTTGCGATCATCCTCGCGATGATTGATTGTGTTGCCTTTGCGATAGCCTTGGCGCGAGCCCTGGTGACAGGCCCTTCACTTCTAACAGACATGGCCTCTTCCTCCTCAGTGGCCGTCATCTCTGGTAGGGTCACATCACCCTCCCCCACTTGAGTGTGAAGCGTCCCCGCTTCACCATCATCGAACTCTAGAGCCATGTAGGGAGAGAGGTCAGCAACGTTGAATGTAGCATGTACTCCATAATCTGGGGGAAGTTCCAACTCATAGGCGTTGTCACCAATAGCCTTGATAACCTTGAAAGGGCCATCGCCGCGTGGGGACAACTTGCTTTTGCGAAGAGCAGGGAATCTCTCCTTGCGTAAGTGTAACCAAACGAGATCACCCGGAGCATATGTGATTCGGCGCCGTCCTTTGTTGTGCTGGGCCTCATACTGCTTAGACCGCCTTTCCAACTGCTCGCGCGTCCGCTAGTGTAGTTTCTGAATCTGATCAGCGCGCTGAGTCGCGCCAATGTGTTCAGCATCGCGAAGAGGCTTGGGCAGCATGTCCAAAGGTGTTAAGGGATTCCTTCCATACACGACCTCAAAGGGAGTGAGGCGCGTAGCACTGTGGCGTGACCTGTTATATGCAAACTCAACAAACGGGATTAGATCCTCCCAACGCCTGGGATTGGCCTTGAGCATGGTTCGGAGGAGGGAACCTAGTGTCCTATTTGTGACCTCCGTCTGGCCATCGGTTTGTGGGTGGTAAGAGGTGGAGAACAGCAGCTTGGTCCCTAACTTGCCCCAAAGAGTCCTCCAGAAATGTCCCACGAATTTAGTATCGCGATCACTCACAATTGATCGCGGTACACCATGAAATCTAACCACATGCTCAAAAAAAACAACTCGGCTATCTCACTAGCATTGTTTGTGGTCCTACAGGGTATGAAATGGGCCATTTTGGAAAACCTATCTACAACCACAAATATCGAATCATGGCCTTTCCGAGACCTAGGCAATCCTGTGATAAAATCCATAGATAAGGCTTCCCAAGGGCCATCAGGTATGGGTAAGGGTGTGTATAAACCTTGGGGGCTAGCTCTTGCTTTCCCTTTCTGACAACTCACACAACCCTCACAATATTTCCTAACTTGGCGCGCCATTTGTGGCCAAAAGAAATGTTCTCTTAACGCGGCCAAGGTCCTTGCGATCCCAAAGTGGCCTCGGCCATCATGTGCCTCTTGAATGAGGAGGTGCCTAAGGGAAGAACTAGGGATACACAACCTTCCCGCCTTGTATAAATACCCCTCATCCACAAAGTAAGTATCACACTCACGACTCTCTAAACATCGCGCATAGATAGGCTGGAAGAACGCGTCACTCAAATACAAGTCTTTAATTAATGAAAAACCAAGAACTTTAGTCTGTAAATGAGTGATAAGAGAGTACCTACGCGAGAGGGCATCGGCCACAACGTTCTCCTTGCCTTTCTTGTGCACTACCACATAAGGAAACGTCTCCATGAACTCTACCCATCGCGCGTGGCGCCTGTTGAGGGTAGTTTGGCTCTTGAGGAAGCTGAGCGCGGCGTGATCGGAGTGTATGACAAACTCGCACGGCCATAGATAGTGCTGCCACGTCTTGAGTACTCTAACCAACGCATACAACTCCTTGTCATAAGTTGGGTAATTCAATGTTGCACCTGTGAGCTTCTCACTGAAGAAAGCTATGGGCCACTTCTCCTGGTGAAGGACTCCTCCAATTCCAACATCGGACGCGTCACATTCGACTTCGAAGTGTTTGGAGAAGTCGGGAAGTTGTAGCAAAGGCACGTTGCAAAGCGACGTCTTCAACGCGGTGAACGCGGACTCATGCTTTGGAAGCCAAGTCACAATGGTCCCCTTCTTGGTCAACTCGTGCAGCGGCGCGGCCAGGGTGGAGAAGTCGCGAACAAAACGGCGGTAGAAGCCGGCGAGGCCAAGGAAAGATCGCACCATCGTGGCTGTTATTGGTGTTGGCCACTGCTTTATCGCGATGATCTTGTCTTCATCCACGCGAAGACCTTCTCTGGAGACTACGAAGCCCAAAAAGTTTGTGGACGCCGAGATGAAGCTACACTTTTTCAGGTTTGCATAGAGCTTCTCCTCTCGTAGCTTGGTGAACACTTGTCTCAAATGTCCCACATGATCCTGCAAGCTATTAGAAAACACAAGAATGTCATCAAAATAAACTACAACAAACGTACCTAGAAACTCCCGCAAGACATGGTTCATGAGTCGCATGAAGGTGCTAGGCGCGTTGGTGAGGCCGAATGGCATCACTAGCCACTCGTACAGACCATACTTGGTTTTAAACGCAGTCTTCCACTCGTCCCCCTCCTTCATTCTGATCTGATGGTACCCGCTACGCAAGTCGATCTTGGAGAAGACACAAGCACCATGGAGTTCATCCAACATGTCGTCCAATCTGGGGATCGGGTGGCGATACTTCACCGTGATCTGGTTTATCACGCGGCAGTCCACGCATATTCGCCAGGAGCCATCTTTCTTGGGCACCAAGATCACGGGCACTGCACAGGGACTCAGGCTTTCTCTGACGTAGCCCTTGTCAAGCAAATCCTGCACTTGGCGCTGGAGCTCTTTTGTCTCCTCTGGACCCGCCTTGTACGCGGCCCTGTTTGGAAAGGAGGCGCCAGGTACGAGATCAATCTGATGCTCGATGCCACGCACTGGGGGTAATCCTTGTGGCAATTCTTCCAGCATGACATCAGCGAATTCAAGCAACAACGCGGTAATTGATGGAGGTAAGCTCTTCTCCGCGTTGTCCTCCACTGCAATGGTGGGTACCAGGAGGAAACATGGTTTGTTTCCCTTCAGTGCCGGTGTCAAATCACTAGGCCTGGCCAGAAGCAAACGCGGTTCACAGCGTCCTTGCAACGTCGTAGCGTTAGGGGAACGCGTTGATTTGGGCGCGTCACTTGGTGTGTTGCTAGCCTTCTTGAACACTGCACTTGGTGTGAAAGCAGAATCTCCAGGGTTTGGATCAACGCGTTGTTGTGTTGTTTTCCTCTGTGCTTGAGCTTGTGCCGCGGCCAATTCAATGGCTTTCTGCCTATCGCGCTCAACCTGATCCTGCAAAATCTCATGAGGAGACATGGGTAAGAGGGTCACGCGCTTCCCGTTGTAAGTAAACACATAAGTGTTTAGGTACCCGTCGTGAAGCACGCGACGATCGAATTGCCAAGGACGCCCAAGTAAGAGATGGGTGGCGTCCATAGCAATCACATCACATAAAATCGTGTCACTATAAGCTCCAATTGAAAACGGGATGAGACACTGTCGTGAGACAGTGTTACCTGAAGTGGAGCTAATCCACTGGAGACCGTAGGGCTGCGGGTGTGGTGTCGTCTCCAAGTTGAAATGCTTGACGACCTTCTCATTTATGATGTTGCAGCAGCTCCCACCGTCGATGATGACACTAAGGGAGGCAGTTTTGACGAGACACCTTGTGTGGAAAAGGTTCTCTCTTTGATCTTCAAGTGTGGCCTCCTTAACGATCAGTATTCGCCTTGTGACAAGGCTTAAAGGGGTTCCAGCATGGAGGCCAGTTGCCTCGCAAGTGTATTCTTCCTCTTCAGCTTCATCGCGTTCCTTGATGGTGGCTAACGCGGTCTCCTCATCGTCGTCCACCGTCTCGTAGCCAGTGGTCATCGCGGAGAAAAGAACGCGTTTGGCATTGGGGCAATCCCTTTGATAATGGCCCCGGCCACCACACTTGTAATACTCCATCTGGGAGGGACGCGCTGGTCCTTCTGAAGCAGGTTTCTGCACTGGGTGGCTCTTGGTAGAAGAATTAGGCGCCGTAGCCTTTGGTTGACGGCCTTGGTTCTGCGCGTTGTTCCCTGCAGCACTGGAACGCACATTAGAGTAAGGAGAAGCACTAGGGTTTTGAGAGTACCTTTGTTGGCCATAAGTAGAGTATGACCCTTGCCGCTTGCGGAGGTGTTGTTTGTGCAACTGCATGGCCGCGTGCTGCAATTGGGTCAAGTTGGTGATGGGGAGCACCTCGAGCTGGTCGCGGAGGCCCACGTGTAGACCACTTAGAAACTTGGTCCGCAACGATGCTGGGGTGACTGAGATGGAGGCCTTGTGATACATGTCTTCCAGACGGGAAAAATACTCCAAGGGACTCTCGTTGCCTTATTGTCTGGCCATCGCGATATCCAATCTCATCTGGTTTCTGTAGTCAGTGGGCACGTACTTCTGTGTCATGATAAACTTGAGCTGGTGCCACTCGGTGATTGGAATGAAATTCCTGCGAATGCGATCATCGACCAGACGCTGCCACCATGTACGCACTGATCCCCGGAAATTAATCGTCGCGGCAGCTACCCACTCATGCATCGGGATTTGACAGGACCTCAAGGTGTACTCAGTTGCCTGTAACCATTCAAGAAAAAGAGCTGGGTTGTATTCACCAAGAAAAAATTCAATTTTTACCTTGAACTCGTGGCGAAAAGTCCTTTGAGGTGCTGCTGGGGCAGCCTGCGCGGCACGTTGGGGCCGCTCATCATTGTGACCATAGGCATGGCCGTGTCCAGGGTATGGCGCTTGGTGTCCAAGCTGGCGGCGACGCCCTTCTGGGTGGCCAGGGTTGGCCATGTGGGCTAGAGGATCTCGGAACTAGGCGTCTTGCTGGAGCTGGCCCTGAGCCTGCGCGTTCTGGCAGTAGTCGTGAGGCATGTCGTGCCTCGCGTAGCCAACAGCGCGCTGTGGAGGTAGCATTGGGGCCGGAATATAGCCGTCGGGGTGATCCTGGAGTTCAGCGGGGTCACCCAGTGGAGGATGGAAATTGACTGGGTTAATCATGCCAGAGTCTTCCATGTCCTCGTCGTCAAACTCGTCGTATTCATCTTGGTTGAGGGGAGTGGAGGAATAGTAGTCGTCTGAACCATAGTGCGGTGTCCGCGCGCTCTGGTGCCCCAAGAAATCTTCCACCTGGAAAGGGATGGGAGTCGCGTGGACTGCTTTGTGGCCTTTGCCATATCCTCGCTGGCTACGATGAGATTGACGCGCTAACTTGTCCTTCTTCACAAGGATCCCATGTGAGTGTTGCTTACCACGCGCTGATTTGTCCGCGACAAACCTGTCATCAAAAACATACTGGTCATTAAAATTACCTCTTTCATCGCGTTCCTCCTCGTCCTCGGCATAATAGCCCTGTGGGGCTGTCTCATCAGCGCGTTGGTCTCCAGGGGACGCGTAACCCTGGCGACTCGCAATCACAGATTGGATGCGATTGAGTTTGGGTTGTTGCTGCGAGGTTGAGGGCATGATGCCCTTGCCTTTGTCGAGGCGAGCCGTGCTTGGGCCTGCAACTGTAGGGTTAGGTGCCTGGTGTTGCATGAGCTCTACTGGTCTAGTCTGGTTGGCGACGCGGTCGCTTTCCAACTCGGCAACGCGGCGAAGCAGTTCCTGGATTTGTCGCTGCTCAGCCGTGAGTTCCAAGGGGGGATGTGCTTGTTGGTTAGGATCTTGTTGTTGTTGAAGGTCCGCGTTGGATGGGTTGTCTAGCGCGCCGTCTCCATTTCTAGATCCATCGGTTGGCGCGATCATGGTTCCTATCACAATGTGACCAGTCATCAAAGTAAAGGAGCACAATAAACAAACAACACAACCAAGGACAAGCAAGCACAACTAACCAACAAAGTTCACGAAGAAGGTAAGGCTATGTAGCCGTGAGGGCGGTTCAAGTCAAGCGAGATAAGAGAGAGAAGCAAGCAAGAAATAAGCAGAAACAACGCATCAGATTTCTTGATTACAACGCGATCAATCACTCGACACACAAGACAAGACCTTCTAGCATGAACCTAGACACGGAGGGATAAAGAAATGAGCCTAGCCGAAGTGAGGGAAGACGATTACCTTATTTTGGCTTTGCGTCTTAAAACTTTTTTTTTTTTTGAAGTCGATGTCTTTTTCTTTTTTTTTTAATTCGACTTGACTTTTGAAATTTGAATTTGGATTTCCGAAATCTTTGTGATTTGATTCGGATTTGTTTTCAAATTAGGAAAAAATAATAATTAAATCGGCTAAGTGACTTAATGTGAGAAAGAAATCACCGAAGATCGCGATGATAGGAGAGAGAGAAGATTCGTTGAGATTTGGTGGTTATGAAAGAAGATCAATCAAGATATGCAAGCAATCAAATCACACGATAAGCAACAAATTTGGCAAGTAAATCTCAGCAAATCTCGAGCATGCAATCTCTAAAATCTCGCGAGGGTATTTATGTAAAATCGGCAAGAGCGTATCTTGAGGAACCGATTAGGACATGCAAATTTGCGCAATATTTTTTTTTTTTTTTGATTATGGCGGAAGCGTTATGATGGGGAGGGAAAAAAAAATTGTGAACTAAGAGGCAAGAAGCGACTTACAAGACCTTTGGCTCTGATGCCAGTTGATGTGTCCCTTAGATGATGAAGGTCACGAGTGTCGTGAGAGGAGGATCCCGTCTTACAGTAGGTCGCTGAAGGTAGCGTTTCAAGGGACTTGACAGCGGAGGAAGCGGAGTAGCGCATTGATGGTGATGGGGGTAGTGGTATCTGCCGTAGCGTCGGCTGCGGATGGGCTCGAGAGGACTCGAGGAGTGATGGACTCGAAGAGATCGAGTAAAAGCCAAGTGATGGCTGTGTGTTTTGGGACTCGAAAGAGATCAAGTGAAGGCCAAAGAGATGGCTAAGGATATGATCGACGATGGAGTCGATCTAGGTTCCGTAGCGTCGGTGCGGAGGAGAAAGGGGAGAAAGATGAGTAGGTTCCCGGTGACGCAAACCCTAAGAGGAGGCACGTAGCTCTCAACAACGTTTAGGATTAAATTATGCGTAACCTAATTACATAGGTTAAGAGCGTCTTAAATAGACAAGCAATCGGCCCCTAGATGGGCCGAGGAAGCCCTAATGGACTAGCCCATAATGCAATTATGGGCACGCGTCCAAAAATAGAAGGAACGCTATAAACGAAAAGTACTGAAATAAGAAAGTGCTATAAATGTCTCAAAATAATAGAAAGAACGCGTTGATGGGTTGTCTTCTTGAGCTCAGTCTTGGAGAACGCGTTCTTCATTGGTGAGGAGAATCATGAGGCTTTGCGCGTTCTCTGGAGCGCCTTGGCTTGCGATCATCCTCGCGATGATTGATTGTGTTGCCTTTGCGATAGCCTTGGCGCGAGCCCTAGTGACAGGCCCTTCACTTCTAACAGACATGGCCTCTTCCTCCTCAGTGGCCGTCATCTCTGGTAGGGTCACATCAGTTTCCCGATATACTTTTTCAAACACTACTAGGAAATTGTTGGGGGCATTGTCATTAATGCAACCAACTTTTGTTTTCCTATTATGGGCAAATGTTGAAAGAAACAAACCATTCTTTCATTACACTTATACCAAAAACATAAACATCATTAACCATAAGCCATTATCGACCAATAAGACTATGCAATACCACATACTCCGTATAAAATTATAACTAAAATCTTAGCCAATAAACTGAAACCTTTGCTCCCAAAACTCGTACATCCTCTACAAGGTGCATTCGTTGAAGGAAGGCTGATTCATGACAACATCCTAATTGCTCGTGAAATTTTTCATTCTTTCCACAAGAAAAAAACAGGGAAAAATGGATGGATGACAATCAAACTTGATATGGAAAAAACCTATGAAAAGATTAGATGGGACTTTATGGAATTAATGTTAATCATATTTGGTTTCCACAAAATGTTCATTCAACTTATTATGTCATGTCTCACAATAGGTTCTTGCTCGGTTGTATGTTAATATTGAACTAGGACAATTAATTACCCCGTCATGTGGTATCCGGCAAGGCGACCCAATGGCCCCATACATTTTTGTGTTGGCTATGGAGAACCTTGCATGGACACTAGCTAATGAAGCAGAAAAACCAAACGCTAAGGTGGGAATCAAACTTGTTAGAAATGGCACTCCCATCCCATTTTTTCTAAACTTTGCAGATGATACCATCAATTTAGCTGAGTCTTCTTTGGAATGCATGAACTACATAAAATCTTTTCAATAAGACTTCTCTAGTAGAACAGAACGAACCATAAATGTCCATAAGAGTTTTGTACAATTTTCAGAAAATGTAAACCCGCATACCTCTATTACAATTACTACTATCCTACGAGTTCCACTAACGAAAAATATAGAAAAATATTTAGGGATACCCATTATTCGGGGTAGGCTAAATAATGCAACTTTCATAGAGGCAACAAACTCACTAAATAAGCAATTATCAAAATGGAAGGCTAATACGCTCTCGCAAGTAGGAAGGTCAGTTTAATACAAGCGAATCTACAATCCAAAGTCAACTACCTAATACAAAGCTTTTTTCTCCCTAAAGTTGTTCTTGAGAACATTGATAAAATCAATAAATTGTACTTCTGGAACAAAATGGACAGCTCTGGATTCCATCCACTGATTAGCTGGGACCGCGTCTGTAGACCAAAAAATGAGGGGGCGAGGGGTTGGGCTTCCGTACCGTGGAAATTTGTAACAAATCTATGCAAATGAAATTGATCTGGAAACTAATAACTGAACCTACCAATATCTAGGCCAGACTCATCAAGGAGAAATACGTCAAGGATGATTCCATTTTTGACATCAATAAACAAATTTACTCTTGGCAATTAGCTAGAATTTTGAGCCTTAGAAATGAATTTAAACAAAATCTAACCTAGATTGTTGGTTGTGGAACCAAAATTGACTTATGGTATGACCAGTAGGTAGGAACGAGATCTCTAAGCAACATTTCAGGAGATTACAAGAATGATATTCATGTCTAAGAATTTATTACACAAGAAAGGGAATGGAATGTTGACTTGTTACATCGATATTTACCTGAAAACATAGTTTCATGACATTGGGAAAATTAATATACCTATTCACCTATTCATAGCTACGAAGATAGAATTATTTGGCAACCATTTGGAAATGACAAATTCTTGGTTAGTTCAGCGGTGACATTCGACCAATTGTATGAGGAAGAAATCTAAAATGGATTTGGAGACTTAATTTTTATGGTCCACGAGTCAAATTGAGGAGTGTTACATATGGTATATTATTAGAGATAGTAATGGTAAAACTATATTTATTGATAAGCGACACATCCATTCAACCTCAGTCTTGTAGGCAGAAGCTACTGCCATGTGGGTTGGTGTGGTGCAAGTGTGTAGGTTGGGGATAGAGAAGATAATCATTGAAGGTGATAACTTAACAATCATCAACTCCTTATAGGGAATCCGAGACACACCTTGGGAAATACAAATCATTATTGGAGCACGAGAAGATTTCTGGCGTACTTTCAAAACATCAAGGTCCAACATTGTTTTCATAAAGCAAACCAAGCAGCGGACTTCCGTGCCTCCAAACAATTTGATTTAGAAATGTTCAAGTCTTACGCATCAAACGACTCGGGTTTTTTAGCAGAGAACCTTCACCTATGTTGAAGGATATTTTTTTAAATCGTTCGGATGGATGATTTAGGTTGAATCTTCCTTAGTAAGGCAACCTAGGGTTTGTTTGGATTCCCTCCGGGAATGCATTAAATCATTAATTTAATACAAGATAATGCATTTTAATACATTATGTGGGGAATTCAAACGCACCCCTAGTTATTAACTATGTAAAAAAAAGAAATTAAGTTGTTAAACCTTGATTATTTCCCCTCAAACAAAGAAGAACATTGACCAAACTATAGCTCTACTGATATTATTTTGTGAGGCCTTAGTGTTGTTGAATAGGGCATGTACAATAGTAAGTTTGTCGCAAACTAATAAGTGTACATCAACAGATGTGAATGCATGATTAATTAAATGGGAATAATGTTTTTTACTCTAGATTAGGCTTTATTCATTATTATCAATTACAAACCTTTTCCTAAGCTAATAACTAGGTTATGGCTATACTTGCAATTCGTTTTCTATTCAACTAGCAAAGTGTTCGTGTCAAGCACGAAACTGGATTTATTTAAATTTCTAATAATATAACATTAAAATTTATAGAGTTAAATACGTTTCGTGGTACTTAGATATGATATATTTGTATACAACAACTCTCCTAAAAATCTCATATTATAGGATAAAACAACAACAATCAAAACCAATAAACCACTATAAGTAGTTCTTCAAGCCAAAGTTGAATGTTAAATAAATATCATATTCATTTTCAGTAGGAAAGAAATTAAATAATTAATTTTTCCATGATAAATTTTACAAAATCTGATTTTATATAAAAATCAAATTGTTACTGCTGTTCCCTTATGGGTAACGTAACATATTCTTAAATATTTCCTTCTAAACCTCAAATATGCTTACACGAGTGTGTACTCCACACCTCCAAAACCGTGATACAGCTAAGTGAGATCTTATGGTGTCGTATGAACACCGATCACACTAAATGGTATTGTTCCCTATATGGGAACAATCTCTTGATGACACTAAAATTACCAACATTTCTCACCTCCTCCATTTCTACATTTGTCACCCGTCTCCGCCCTCGACCTCCGTTTCCGGCCTCGTCCTCCTCCATCTCCGGCCTCGTCTTCCTCCCTCCTATGCCGTATCTGCGACCTCGACAATTCCGGTTACTGCTAATGCTAATGGATGCGGAAAGAGGTTAAGTGGAAGGAGGCGATTTCCCCTTTCTTTTTCGGCGGGACTTTGCTTCGAAAACATTTTCTTCCTCTGTTGCGCAATTCATCTACTAAAGTGGTAATTTGCCGATTGAATCTCTATTTTTTCTTAGCCCCTCATTGATTAACTAGCTAGATTTATTTATCTCGAAACTTTAGATTACTTTTCCAACCTAATTTCAGTATGTGTACACATGTTGTGTGGTTGATAGGGAGTAATAGTGAGTTGAAAAATGATGACATTCAACTACAGCTGAACTCTATCCTTTGGCTTTCCACCATTGCTTTTTTTGTTTTTTTGATGGAAACTGCAAATATATTAATCAACGGAACCGAAGGTTACATGCCAAACAGAAGGCATCAGATAGACAACATACATGAACACCATTGCCATAAGGAGGCAAGGAACTACCAAAGTAGGCAACAAAAAGCCAAGAAAGAGCGAGGCATGGCCACCCTCCAGACCAGGAACCCCGACAAACCTAGCAAACTGCAGGCCCCAACCTAGAGTCACTACGTCCAACAGATTTACAATAGTACTTGGTTTTAAAGATTTACTCCCAAGAACTGCAGTGAATCCATCAGACAGATGCAGAAGAGACCCTAGGACGTCAGAGCCAACATACCTAAAACCAATATGTACAAGGTGGACCAAAAGGACCCTAAAGGCCTGAAAACAACCACAAAGACCAAACCAAAAAAGACTCCAAGAGCCAGTCAAACCCAATCTATAGGCAGAAACAACCAAAATCAAAATACCATAAACGAAATTACAAAAACCGAATATCGAAAGCATATCAAGGGGAATCGTCCCTCAATAGAGCCCCAAATCAGTGCCAATAGACTGTTTGCAGATGAAGAAATCAACCTGGATCTGCACAGAAACTGGCAGCGACAAAGGTCTCAGACATGTTTCCAGAGGAGATGCACAAGCGGCCAAAACAAAATCGGCCATGAAGCAGAAGCTTTGAGGCCAGGGCAGGCGCATCTGAGCGGAAGCACGGACAAGGACGAGAGGTGGAGGAATGGAGGCAACGCGGAAGGGAGAAACATAAACCTGTACAAGACAGACGAAGGTCGTAGACAACAGCGAGGAGCAGGGAAGGAAGACACCCATTGCTTTTGTTTGAAGTGAATTACCTTGCACTAATTTTGTCCTCTTATTATAGACATCAACCGCAGTACATGTGTATGAGAGATGTTTCCCATCTTTGTTTTGCGCTTATCTAAGTGCCTAGTCATTTGTCTTTATATTTCCTGTGCTCTTTTCCTCTCTTAATAAAATGATGTTGTTTGAGAGCTGCTGATATATTCTGTTTGAATATGGGTAGGGGAAATGCATTTTAGTTCAATTCTACTCAAAATTTTGTATCTAATGTATTCTCGCTAGGTGTTTGCTTTAATTCCTCAAATGGGTGTATAGGGCCGTCCAATCACACTGAAGGGCCCTGTGCTAAATATAATAGTATTTATAATTTATTAAAAAAATAAAAGTGATAGAATAAAGAAAAATAATTTTTTTAGATGGAAAAATAATGGTGTTTTAATTGAATATGAATTGATGGATTAAAATCACACAAGTATAAGTTGTCTTTTTAACAATATAAGATACTAAAAATAAAATTTCGACCAAAAAATAGTTACTAAAATAAAATAGGTATTAATAGTTATAATTTATTAATATTAGAAAGACAAAATAAAAAATCATGGTGGTGAGATTTGAACTTGAGTTGATTGCTCAAGAAAACACTCTTAGAACCACTAGGACAAGTTGTATTCATTAAACACATAAGCTACTTAAAAGTTTATAAAGGGCCCTAAAAAATTGGAAGCCCTGTTCCATTGGACCTAATGAAATACCCTAATGGACGGGCCTGGGGTGTATCAAGTTGTGCATTTTAGATTCCAATGTGCTTCGTAGATATTTTTAGTTTTTTGCCCCTCATTCTTTTGTAAATGCATGACAGCCTTTTCAAGTTGATTGAAGTTCTTCTTTTTGAGCTACTATAAGCACAACTGCTCAAAACTATTATTCTTTCAAGCCCATCTTACCATCAATTATGGGATCAATAGAGTAAATATATGTGTGGCATTCATAACATACCTTGCTAATATTTTGGACTCAAAAGACTCTTATTGTTTGGCTGACACGTTAATTCTGGACTTCTGTAGTAATTAAGTAAATTCTCATGTTTTTGTATTCATCGTAATGATTCTAGTAGAAATGTTTGGTTTGCAAAAAAAATTACATCTCACATTCATTCTAGGGGAGGAACGCCCATAGTCATTCTTCATGAAAGAACTAAAGAAACGAGGTATTACACCAACTTCGTTGCTTGAGGAGAACGATAGAAGCTTATTTGTTGAAGAGATTCAAGGCAAAGAAAGAACCAAGACATTTCAAGATAGAGATGATGAATCTAATAAGAACCTCATAAACCAAAGGGAACTGATGCGTAATGATGGCCTCAAATACGCGTTGACGACGGATCGTGGTAGGAGTTCCTTCTCTTCGAACACGACGGGATAAATGGCAACCTTCACATGAATGGACGTTGTCGGCTCTCTTGCGCTTGATGGAATCGAGTTGGGGCGAGATGGGTCGAAAGAAAAGATGCAATATGCGATAGTGTTGGTGATTCGTAACGAGGATTGATCGGAGGGCGACGTCAATGCTAAGGGGCAGAGTAAAGACTCAACGACAAGCTTAACATAAATTTCAACGAAAGGATAAATTTTAGAAGGGTTTGGCTTATATAGCCAATGAGACTCGGCCATGAGTCGCAAGCCCACAAAACAAGCCTAATGGGCCGGCCTCTTAAGCATAAAAGAGAACACGCTCGAAAATAAAAAAAAGTTGCTAATAATAGAAAGTGCTAAAAACAACTGAAGTAAAAGTATAAAGTTCTACAAATAGCAAAATAACCTCAAAATGGCAAAAGTAGTAAGATAGGCGTTGCTGCATGCATAGGCGGGCACTGAGGCGAGTGTCGCGGAGGCGGCGCTATGAAGGCAGGCGGTGAGCGTTGTGGCGCTATGGCACTGAGGCCTCCGGCGCAGGCACGCAAGGTGTTGAGGCGCCAAGTGTCACAAGGAGCATAGGCGGAGGTGGCGTTGAGGATGCGCTGACGCATGCAAAGGAGCGGGCGACGAAAGATTGTGTGGCTTGAGCGATGGCCTTGGCACGAGCTCTAGTCATGGGGCCATTGGAGCGTAGGCTCATGGCGTCTTCCTCCTCAACGGCAGTCATCGAGGGCAAGGTCGCATCACTCTCCCCTTCTTGGCTGTGAAGCGTCCCCGCTTCACCCTCTTCAAACTCCAGTGCAGTATATGGTGATAGATCAGCCACATTGAAGGTAGGATGCACACCATACTCATCCGAGAGCGCTACTTGGTAGGCGTTGTCTCCACGCGCCTTGATGATCTTGAAGGGCTCGTCGCCGCGTTGATCTAGCTTGGACTTGTGCTTGGCAGGAAAGCGCTCTCGGTGCAAATGAACCCACACAATATCTCTTGGTGCAAACACAATGCGGTGCCAGCCTTTGTTGTGTTGCGCCGCATACTGCGCCGCGCGACGCTCCAGCTGGCTTCGCGTCCTACGGTGTAATTCCTGGACATACTCGGCGCGCTTGGCAGGTTGGAGGTTGTCATGGTCACGCATGGGGCGCGACACCAAATACAGGGGCATTAATGGGTTATGGCCATACACTACTTCGAACGGTGTGAGCATCATTGCTGAGTGCCTAGACCTGTTGTGAGAAAACTCAACAAAAGGCAGTAAGTCTTCCCAACGGCAAGGGTTGGACCTAAGCATGGTTCTAAGGAGTGCTCCTAGGGTCCGATTGGTCACCTCAGTCTGTCCATCGGTCTGGGGGTGGTAGCTAGTGGAAAATAGAAGGTTGGTGCCTAGCTTACCCCAAAGAGTCCTCCAAAAATGGCTCACAAACTTCACGTCCCGATCACTCACTCTGGTCTGTGGAATCCCATGTAATCACACCACATGCTCAAAGAAAAGGTTGGCAATGTTCGTAGCATTGTTGGTGGTCCTACACGCAATAAAGTGTGTCATCTTGGAAAACTTATCCACAACCACAAAGATCGAATCTCTCCCCTTCTTAGACATAGGCAAACCTGTAATAAAATCCATGGACAAGTCTTCCCAGGGGTGCTCGGGTATGGGCAAAGGGGTGTAAGGACTATTATGACTCGATCTAGCCTTGGCGCGTTGGCAAGTCACGCAACTCTTGCAAAAATGGGTGACTTGCTGAGTCATATGGGGCCAAAATAAATGCTCCCGAAGGGCAGCTAAGGTTTTAGCGACCCCAAAATGGCCATGACCATCATGTGCTTCCTTGATGAGGAGGTGCCTAATGGAGGAACTAGGGATGCAAAGTTTTTCGGCCTTGTATAGGTAGCCCTCATCTATAAAGAAGCTATCGAACTCACCCTTGGCTAGACAGGCTTCAAAAATAGGCTTAAAATAATCATCAAGTAGATACAAGTTCTTAATCAAAGCAAAGCCTAGAACCTTAGCATCAAGATGAGTTAGAAGCAAGTACCTCCGAGAAAGGGCGTCGGCGACCACATTCTCCTTACCTTTCTTGTGCACAACCATGTACGAGAAAGTCTCCCTAAACTCGACCCACCATGGATGGCGCTGACCAAGATGGGCTTGGCTCTTCAAGTAGGCGAGCGCCGCGTGATCGGAGTGGATCACAAACTCCTTCGGCCACAAGTAATGCTGCCATGTCTTCAATGCTTGAATGAGAGCATAGAGCTCTTTGTCATAGGTGGGGTAGTTGAAGGGAACCCCGAAAAGCTTCTCGCTAAAATAAGCGATGGACTTCTTGTCTCGCAGCAAAACGCCTCCAATGCCGAAGTTGGACGCGTCACACTCCACCTCAAACATCTTGGTGAAGTCCGAGAGTTGAAGCAACGGCGCATTGCACAACGCCACCTTGAGTGACTTGAAGGCGCTCACATGAATGTGGAGCCACTCAATTGTGACTCCCTTTTTGGTGAGCACGTGCAGCGGCGCGACAACGGTGCTAAAGTCCAGCACAAAGTGCCGGTAGAAACCCGCCAACCCCAAAAATGAGCGAACCATGGTTGGGATCATGGGCTTGGGGCACTCACGAATGGCGCGGACCTTCTACTCGTCCACACGTAGGTTATCCTTAGACACTACAAATCCTAGGAAGATAGTGGAGTCGGCACAAAACTGACACTTGCCAAGGTTGGCATACAATTTTTCCTTCCTAATGCATTCTAACACTTGCCTAAGATACCGAACATGCTCATCAAGACTACGGCTATAAACCAAAGGCTTTTTGGCAATTCCTTTTCTCCTGGTCCTACAATATTTCTTGGGGTGTCATTGGCAACAGATTGACGCGCTTGCCATGGTATGTAAACATATAAGTGTTTAAATACCCATCATGTAGCGTGCGCCTATCAAATTGCCAATGACGCCCTAAGAGCAAATGTGTAGCATCTATCGCAATAACATCACATAAAACAATGTCCTTGTAATGGCCAATAGAAAAAGAAATCAAACACTGACGAGTGACAACATTGCCTTTGCTCTCCGAAATCAACTGAAGGCCATAAGGTTGTGGATGAGGTGTGGTTTCAAGGTTGAAGTGCTTGACAACCTTCTCATTGACGATGTTGCAGCAGCTGCCACTATCAATTATGACACTTAAGGACGCTGTTTGGACCACGCGCCGAGTGTGGAAGAGGTTCTCCATTTGGTCCATGAGTTCGCCTTCTTTGACTGTGAGCACGAGCCCCGCCACAAGGCTAAGGGGAGTGCCAACATGTAGGTTGGCCGGGGCACATGCATAGGAGTCATCTTCGCCGTCCTTCACGTCCTCCTTGTAGGCTTCATTCTCTAGGGGCTCATCGTCATAGGATTCTTAACCGTTGGCTTAGGAGAACAAGACCTTCTTCGAGTTGGGACAGTCACGCTGCATGTGGCCGCGTCTACCGCACTGTAAGCACACATGGTCGCATACATGATCAGTGCATTGCGCTTGCACAGGAAAAGCTGTGGCGAACGCTGCTACGGGTACCGTAGGAGGCGGTTTGGCCGTGGGGCCAAAACTCTTGGTAGGCTGTAAAGACGAATGCACATCAGTAGGCAAAGTCGAATTGAAGGGTCTAGAATCATACCTTTTCGGTCCGGTGTTGGACCATGGCTCGCGGTTTTGATGCAAAATCTTGTTATAAAGCTGAATAGCCGTGTGAGTGATGGAATTGAGGTCCAACTAGTCCCGAATGGGAGTGTTGAGGCCACTCAAAAATTTGGTACGTAGCGCGGAAGGAGAGACACTCACGCCCTCCTTGTAGTACATGTCCTCTAGCTTGGATAAAAAATTGAAAGGATTCATGGTCCCTTGGCGAGATAAGGCAATGTCCATGCACATCCGGGTTTTGTAGTCCTCATGCACATATTTCCGGGTCATCACGAACACGAGTTGGTGCTATTGCTCAATGGGTGGGAGATTGCGCCTAATGTGATCGGTAATAAATCGATGCCATCAAGTGCGCGCCGCGCCTCGGAAGTGAAGCGTAGTGATCTCCACCTTCTCGTGTTTCTCATACTGACAATGCTGGAGAGCATACTCGGTAGCCTGTACCCAATCAATAAAAGTAGAGGGATCATATTCACCAAAGAAATGTTCAATGGCTATCTTAATGTCGTGGAGGCCAACATAGGCGGGAGGCACGGGGGCGCACTCAGCATGGTGCATGTCCTCATTGTATTTGCGATGCCGCTGGTCATAGGCGTCATGATCGTCCTAATACCGGCGAGGGCGCCATTGGCGGTGGCGTCCTTCGGGCTTGCCGTGAGCATAGCCTTGTGCCTTAGGGCTGGGTTGCCGGCCGCGAACATCATGGGATGCTAAAGGGTCACGACCTTGGCATTCGGTGTCAACCCGTGGCGAAATGTAATCCATGGGAAATTGCCGACTCTCAATCGGATCGCCCAGTGGAGGATGGAAGTTTCCGGGGTTGAGGTCGCCGACGTCGTCATAGTCCTCATCATCAAATTCCTGGAATGCCACTGGGGAGGGTTACCTTAATGTGGCGGCACATGGACCCGACACTGGTGTGGTGGTCACGGCTGGGGCCGTTGCGCGCTGAATGGGTGTGTCGATCGCGGCCGCTGGTGTGACCACGCTCAGTGTCGCGGCGCCGCTCAGTCTCGACATGGCAGTGATTGGTGCGCTGCATGCGATCATAGCATGCACGTCTGTCGCCGATGTCGACAAAAGGGTATGGACCCAAATTAGTGGTTAGGGACTCATGCTCGTCGAAGTACTCATCCTCCTCTTGTGAGCCATAGTGAGATTGCGGGTAGGGCTCGTAGAGATCCCAAATGTCAGCGTCATGGCGGCTCTCAAAGATGGAATTGAGCTGGCAAAGTGGTTGCTGGTTGGAAGCCGAGGGCATGTGGCCTTTGCCCTTTTCTTGGCAGTGAGAGGTGTCGGTAGGGGGTGGCAGTTGAAGTGCCAGATCAACATCGAGCACTTTGGTTGATGTAACACCCCCAAATATATCCTTGAAAGG
The DNA here is from genome assembly GCA_027886185.1 of Rheum nobile. Classification (NCBI taxonomy): domain Eukaryota; kingdom Viridiplantae; phylum Streptophyta; class Magnoliopsida; order Caryophyllales; family Polygonaceae; genus Rheum; species Rheum nobile. The sequence continues at coordinate 338,515 of WOAB01000158.1, read as the reverse complement.
TATCACCGCCAGTGACCTCAGATTCCACATCCGAAGCCACCCAAGGCTTAACCAGTTTATACAAATCATAAAATAACATTTATAATACGAAATGTCATAGTATTGGATTAAATCAAAGTTTCGGAATTACATCCATAATCCAAATACAACCAAAATATATTACAGCGGAAGTCTTTTTAAAATAAATGACACAAAAGTCTTGATCTAGCGATCACACGCCTAGGATCTCAACCTGATAAAACACTTTAAAATTCCATCTGCCTTCCTCGTCGTTTCTAACCTTTATGGAACTGCAGTTTATCTGATGTGCCGTATGAGACGGATGACATCAGCCAACCATGCAAGGGAATATAACCGGTTGGTTAGTCTAATGAAAGACTATGCAAGGGTAAAACAGAAAGGTTCTAAGTAGTCGTATTAGGTTAGACCCATCACTTCTCGAATGAAAGCCGATGACGATAGTAAACCTCAATACTTCTACTGAAATATAAGAAATAGAATGATCAACAGAAGACTCTGAAAGATTGAGTCTTACGGAAACATATGAAGAGAAGACTCCAACGAATTGAGTCTTATCGGAAGTATAACAAGTGTTTGTGAACATTAAAGTTTCACGCAAACGTTTAAAAGCGACTTGACTATTTGGGTCCACGACCAACCTCACCGCATAATGCGAATTCAGATTCGGAAGGTGGACTTACTCTAATCGAAGCTAAGACGAGTTTCCACATTGTACTTCCCGCCTAAGGTTCATTAATTATGTGCCTAATCGCACTTATCTTATTTAATTCCAAAACGTACATTTACGTTATAAGCTTTTATAATATCTCCTCACAAGAGATAATATCTCCTCACAAGAGATGTAAAAGGGATATCTCCTCACAAGAGATAATCCAACCCTGAGTATGTGATACCCCGTATTTTTGTAAGGTTATTTTGGGAATTTTGGAATTTTTCCGAGTACCCGTTTAGTACGTCGGATTTAATTCAGGTAGCTTGAGACATTCTGTAATGTGCTCTATATCTGTAATATTTTTCTTAGTGAAATAAAATACAGACGACGTGCTTCGGATGTTTATACGCGTTCGCGTACGATAATTTTTATCCCGGGTTAATTTCTTGCTCGTTCAAAAGCTGAATGGGCGGGAAAAGCCAAAAACGGCGACCGCCGTACAGTAACGGTGTCAGGCCGTCGTCTCCTACTCTGGGCTCGCCAGGGCTAGGAACGGCGACCGCCGTAATTACGGCGCCCGCCGCAGCCCGCCGTAGGCAAAGTTGCGGCGCCCGTCGTGATTACCCAGAGGTCATTATTCGTTGGTCGTCGGCGAGCTCTGGCCGCGCCGATCTAGCCCTGCTCGGCCTCGTCTAGGGTGATGATGATGTTCCCATTGCTTTGGCTATAAAAGGAGGTGTTGGGGGAAGGGTTTTGAGCCATCCCAGCACCGAATCTCTGCCAAAATTTCGCCTCGTCGGAGTGTTAGTTTTGCCGGAATTTGGAAGCTTCGTTGGTGTCGGTTGGTGGTGTTTACAGAAGCCCTTGTGAAGCCTTTTGGTTGCCTTTAGAGGTTGGAACCCAGGCAAGGCAAAAAGGGGTCAAAACGCGCATCATTTGGGTGAGTTTTTATCTCGTTTTGTCGTCGGAGTTCTTCACGGCGACCGCCGTGTTCTTTACGGCGCCCGTCGTGATGAATGCGGCGACCGCCGCCAAGAACGGCGACCGCCGCCAATGCCCAGAATGACTTTGTGGCTTTGGCTTGGTTGTTTGTCGTCGTGGCGTCTTTCCTTTCGATTTCTTTCACCGTTTTTAGATTCGTACTGTTGTTATGTCGGATCTAACTTAGGGTTCCTTTTATGGGTCGACTCGAAGGTGTTTGTGCTAGCAGAGCTATACCCGTGTCGAGCCCGGAATCTCGTCGTTGTCGTTAGGCTTGTTTCTATTCTGCGGATTAAGGCAAGTGGCGGTTCGCTCTTGCTCATCGTTTCCATATTTACATTGATTATCAGTTATTTATCTGAGTAATTAATTTGGAACGATTATTACTGTGTTCTTCTAGAAGTGATTTATAAACTGTTTTGAAAATCATATAATAGGTTGTATATCTGTTAGAACAGCGCTATTATCTGTGATCGCCTTTCGTGCCTTTATGTGGATTTATCCTGTAACTGTTATTGTGTTGTATCTGTGTGGTTAGCACTGTTAGTAGGAATGTACTCGGACTTCGTCCGATCGTTTCTTTATAATCTGGTATCAGGGTGACTCGTCTCCATCTGGTACTATTCTAAGATCATGATCGGTCTCTTTCACAAGTGTGTAGAGACAGGACACTTAGCTGGTGTCACAAACCTTCCGGTGTACGTCACTCTCGACGAAACGTATACTAAGATGTGTCATCCCAATGGTGGGGTACACATGTAAAAGTCTAATAATGTGATGTGTGATTTTTAATATAAACCAGATAAGTGCTACTCGACGTACATAATTAATAAACCTTCGGCGAGTAGTGCAGCTAAGTTATAGTGCATCTAGGAAAACTCGTCTCGACTTTGATCATAGTACGTTCTCTTTCCAATCTGGATTTGCTGTATACGATGAGGTTGGTCATGAACCGAAGCATGTCAGTCAACTTTTAAATCATTGTTGTATGATTCTGTAAACATTCCAGATTTGTCATAATTCCTTAAAGACTCATTTCTGTTGGAGTCTTCTTTCGAGTCGATTTCTGTGAAGATTCAGTCTTCCAGAATCTTCTCTTGTGCATACCTCTTGTTTATTCCAGTAGGAGTATGATGGTTGACTATCGTCATCGGTTGTTATTCGAGAAGCGATGAGTCTAACCTAATACGACTGCTTCGAACCATTCTGCTTTGTACCCTTGCTAGTCTATTCAAGTAGACTAACCCACAAACTTTGTTCTCTGCATGTGGGCTGGTGTCATCCGTTCGATTCGGCACATCAGATAGAAAGTAGCTCAGAAGGATAGAAGGACTATGGAGTCGACGGTGGTTTTTGAACGTTTGAGTTATTTCGTTAATCAGGTTGAGATCTTTTGGACAATGACTTTGGTTGTAATGTATTTTATAAGACTTCCGATGTACCCTACTTTATAAGACTTCCGCTGTATTTGGTTTAAACTCTGTGTTAGCCTATTCGGGATTGGGTTGTAATCCCGTAACTCATGTTTCCTTGACAATGTTATGTTTTGGAATTGAATGCTTTGATCATTATGTATCACTTGTATTTCATAAATTGTATTTAAATGGTAAAGCCTTGGGTGATCTCGGTAAGGAACACTGGGGTCACTGGCGGTAATACCTTTCCAAAAGGGTTAAGTTTTGGGGGTGTTACAGTTGTGGTATCAGAGCCAAAGGTTTTAAAACGGGTTTGGGATTTTTATATCATTTATCCGTTTTTTGAAAATGCTTTTAAAGGGCTCTGAATTTTCAAAGTAAAAAGAATTTCAAAACACCGTTCATAGTCGTGTCTTCTATATAGTCTGATGTAGTAAGCTTGCTTCTATGTCTAGAAAGACTAACTCCTTCCTCGTTATCTTGTAGAATGGGTGCGTGTTTTTCTCTTGATAGAGGGTCGGAGGACGCCAAGACGGACCCGCCGTCTCCAGGCAGGCTAGATTTTCTGATCCCTCAGCGATGTTTCGAGGTTGGAGGCCCGAGTAGCCCGCCCGAGGACATCAAGTATGTGATTCCCGAGTCTGTTGTCCTTACGCCTAGGGATGCAGTGGTCACTGTAGCTGCACCTGTAGAGCCACTCAGGGAGGAAGCAATGCAGGAAGTGGGTGAGTCGTCTAGATACGCCTTAGGGCATTACGATGACGATTACCAGATAGAGATAGATCCTGTCGAGGACGAGGATCTGATCGAGATTGATCCCGAGGATGAGGATCCCATCGAAGATGATCCTGAGGAGGACCCCGAGATGGACCTGGAAGAGCAGAGCCAGGAGCCAGACAACTTGAGGCACTTGCTAGTGGACAGTCAGGAGCCGGGGGTGCAGTTTATTCCCCCACAGCCCAGAACTATCACCAGTGTTGGCTTATGCACTCATGACTGATGCTGATTGGGAGGCACTGTACACTGAGCACGGTATTAGGAGGAGATCAGAGGCTGAGTTGAGAGAGATCCTTCGCCAGAGCGAAATGAACTCTCATATGGAGCAGCAGCAGCAGATGGATCAGGCGATCGCTAGCGCTCAGATGAGAGCTGGAATTGGAGGACCTCTTATAGACGATCCTTTCTTTTCCGCAGCTGAGATTGGAACTGAGTCACCAGAGCCGTGTGACCTAGGACCAAGCAGGGTGCGAAGCTCATCACCAGAGCAGGATGGTGAGCCAAGCCCGAAGAGACCTTACATGGATAGCCGGTCTTACAGAAGACGTCTTGGAGTGCCTTAGTGTGGTTTGGCGTTGCCTAGTGTCGTAGCTTCTTTTGCTAGTGTTTCAGTTGTGTTTGTGTTTTGTTTCAGTGTTTCGGCTAGTGTCTATGGATTTTCTAGATTTCCGAGCAAGTTCTGTTTTGATGCTCGAAGATTTGACTCATGTGTTGCTTGTGTAAAAGTTCGAAGGTTCATCTATAAAATGCCAAGTTGATCTATTATGAGTAATTTATTTACGTTGGTATATTGTATAAGTATATTGCATAATATTAATGTATTGAATGCTTGGAATTGGATCGGTAAACAGATGGTGAACCCAAGAAGCATGAGGAACTCGACTCGAGCCGGTGCTGGGACTAGCCAAGATCCCAGGCCAACAGGAAGAGGTGTTCAGGATGAACACGAGTCAGAGTCTCGCGTTCAGCATAGGCGTGAAGGTCAGGATTAGACCCAAGCGCCGGCACTGTTTGATGCCGTAGCTGTTGAGGCGATTCGCGGGATTGTGATGCAGGCAATTGCAGATGTATTGAGACCCAGTGCGCCTCAAGCGCAAGAAGTGCCTACTCACCCAGTGGTTCCTGATGCTGTGGAGCCCGGAAACCCTGTGGTTCAGGAGAATGCCGTCAGGGCTAGAGACAGCTATGGTCGCGCTCTTAAGACCATCACTTCCATGAGGCCCGATTGCTATAACGGAAAAAGGGAGCCAATAGCAGTGACTCATTGGTTCTCCCATATGGAGATGCTGTTTCGGAACGTGGAGTGTACTGAGGCCGAGAAGGTCCATATTGCTTCTCTTCACCTGAAGGAGGAGGCTAGCGAGTGGTGGGAGAGCACAGGTTTGGCAGAGAGCCCAGTGTTGACTTGGTCGATGTTCAAGACCAAGATGGTTGATCGCTTTTTCTCTCGTGCTATGAGAGAGGAGAAGCATAAAGAGTTCTTGTACCCAAAGACGGATGGTCTGAAAGTGACCGAGTTGGCATCTAAGTTCAATCATCTTTTACAGTACGCCCCTGCCGAGATTACCAGCGAGGCCCAAAAGATCTGGTACTTCCACGAGTGGATGAGCCCGGATATCAAGCCGTTAATGGTGCACCACACATGCTCTACCTTAGAGCAGTATGTGGATTATGCCTATAAGCTGGAGGTAACTCTAGAGGAGTCGACCAAGAGGCGCAACCGACATAAGTCAATGCAGAACCAGAACCAGGGAGGTGGCTTTAAGCGCCCTGTGCCACCGTCTAACTTTGCCAAGTCCGGCCGAGCTAAGATGGAGATGACGCAAGGAGGATCGACTCAGCAGTCAGGGCATACCAGGAGTTCAGTTCAGTGCTATAACTGTGGCGTTGCTGGACACAAGAGCAATGAGTGTCAGAAGGAGAAGAGATCGTGCTTTGGGTGTGGACGTGATGGTCATCTGCAGAAGTTCTGCAAGCAGGGGAAGCAGAAGGGAGTAGAGTCGCAGCAAGGGTCAGTTCATCAGAGCAACCGACCTAGGTTCAAGCCTGCCGAGACTCCTATCCCGTTAGTTCAGACGACTGCTCAGAACAGGGGAAAGGCCCCAACTGTTTCTGGAAGTCAAGGCCAATGCTTGTACGAGATGCGTGAAGCAGATGGACCCAACGCTCCGATTTCTCAAGGTACTTTATACCTTCACTCTACTTCAGTGTGCATTCTGTTTGATTCTGGTGCTATGCATTCCTTTATTTCGGATAGCTGTGTTAGCAAGTTAGACTTAGTGTGCAACGATTCATGCGACCCTTTTGTCGTTAGTCTTCCTAATGGAGAACGTTTGGTGGGAACCAAGCATCTGTCCGACTTTCTGATTACCATTCAGGGTAAGGAGTTCGAGGCAGATCTGATCTGTATAGCCATGGCTCCATACGACATTATCCTCGGTATGGATTGGCTGACGCGTCACAAGGCGGTGATCGACTTCAGTTCAAGAACAGTGACGATGTCATCTGGGGGCCAGTTCGTGTGCAAGTTCAAAGGTCGGAATGACGCTGATAACGACAAGTTGATCAATGCGATGGCTGCGTTTAAGCTACTACGACAAGGATGTGTCGGGTACCTTTGCTACTTGGATTCGCCCGCGAAGGATGGACCTGAGGTTCTTGATATTCCTGTGGTTAGGGAGTTTTCGGATGTCTTTCTGGAATAAATTCCTAGATTACCCCCGAACCGTGATGTAGAGTTTTCAATTGATCTTGAGCCTGGTACGACGCCGATTTCCAAATCACCGTATCGGATGGCTCCAGCTGAGATGCAAGAATTGAAAAATCAACTTGAAGATCTTCTTGACAAAGGTTATGTCAGGCCGAGTGCATCGCCGTGGTGTGCTCCGATATTGTTCGTCAAAAAGAAGGACGGATCGTTCCGACTTTGTATCGACTATCGAGAGTTGAACAAGGTGACGATCAAGAACAAGTATCCGTTGCCTAGGATTGATGACCTGTTGGACCAGTTGTAGGGAGCAAAGGTTTTCTCCAAGATCGACCTGAGATCTGGATATCACCAGCTCAGAATTCGTGAGCATGACATTCCTAGAACTGCGTTCAGGACCAGATATGGTCATTACGAGTTCGTAGTGATGCCTTTTGGGCTTACAAATGCTCCAGCTGTCTTTATGGATTTAATGAATCCATGTTTTCACCAGTACTTGGACAAGTTCGTAGTGGTCTTCATAGACGACATTTTGATCTACTCTGCGAGTGAAGAAGTCCACGAGGAACATCTGCGGATTGCTTTGTCAGGTCTTAGACAACATCAGCTTTATGCTAAACTGTTCAAGTGTGAATTCTGGATGGAAGAGGTGGCTTTCTTAGGCCACGTGATCAATAAAAATGGGGTTATGATTGATCCCCAAAAGATTGAAGCGGTGGCTAATTGGACACAGCCCCAGAACGTGAAGGAGGTGCGCAGTTTTCTTGGGCTTGCCGGGTATTATAGATGGTTCATGGAGGGGTTTTCGAAGACCGCTCTACCTATGACCAATCTACTCTGCAAGGTTCACAAGAAGTTTGTCTGGAATGACAAGTGCGAGGCCAGTTTCCAGGAGTTGAAACGATGGCTGACCTCGGCACCCGTGTTACCACTCCCAGAGGGGAATGACGATTATGTGGTCTATAATGATGCTTCAAAGTGTGGTCTTGGTTGTGTTTTGATGCAGAGGGGCAGAGTCATTGCTTATGCATCCAGGCAACTTAAGACGTACGAAGAAAACTATCCGACACATGATCTTGAGCTAGCAGCTGTTGTCTTTGCGCTAAAGATTTGGAGGCATTACCTCTACGGTATAAGATGCCAAGTCTTCATTGACAACAAAAGTCTCAAGTATATATTTACTCAAAAGGGGCTGAATATGAGACAACGCCGCTGGCTAGAGTTGTTCAAGGACTACGACATGGAGTTGCTGTATCATCCGGGCAAGGCTAATGTAGTAGCTGATGCACTGAGCCGGAAGACAACGCACGAGACTGTAGTTGCTCTACTTACTGCTCAGACCAAGCTAAACCAAGAGTCATGCGACGTTGAAGTCTTGTATGACCAACGTAGAGGGTACCTGAGTATGCTGGAAATTCAGGCTATACTGCTGGATCAGATCAAAGAAAAGCAAGTCGATGACATTGTCTTGGTGAAGTTAAGCAGTGAAGTGATGGACGGGAAAACTCCCAGTTTTGTGGTTCAGGATGATGGATCACTTTGGTTTCAGGATCGGATCTGTGTTCCAGACACAGAGAGTCTTCGTCAGTTGGTGATGAGAGAAGCTCATTCATCTGCTTATTCTGTGCATCCTGGTTCGAGCAAGATGTACAAGGATCTCAGGAAGAAGTTTTGGTGGCCAAACATGAAGTGGGATGTAGCAGACTTTGTGGCAAAGTTCTTAACTTGCCAGAAGGTCAAGATCGAACACCGCAGGCCAGGTGGTGAGTTGCTACCTCTCCCAGTGCCAGAATGGAAATGGGAGGACATCGCCATGGACTTCGTCACTAGGCTACCCAAGACTCGAAGTCAGAGAGATGCTATCTGGGTAATTGTGGATAGGCTTACGAAGAGTGCTCATTTCATAGCCATCAAGACCACATGGGAAACCCAGAAGTTAGCAGAGATCTACCAGAAAGAGATTGTCCGTTTACATGGTATCTCTAAAACCATCGTATCGGATCGAGATGGCCGTTTCATGTCAAGGTTTTGGCAAGAACTTCATAAGGCTATGGGGACCGAGTTAAGGTTCAGCACAACGTTTCATCCTCAGACAGATGGCCAGTCTGAAAGGACCATCCAGACTCTGGAGGATATGCTCAGAGCTTGTGTACTCGATCGTCCGACTAGCTGGGAGGACAGCTTGAGTCTGATTGAGTTCACCAACAACAACAGCTGGCATGCTACGATCAAGATGGCTCCGTTCGAAGCTTTGTATGGTCGCCGATGCAGATCTCCAATTTGTTGGGACGATAACGCCGACAAGATTCTGCTTGGGCCAGAATTAGTCGAGAGGACAACTTCAGACATTGCCTTAATCAGACAGAGGATGTTGACCGCTCAGAGTCGACAGAAGTCCTACACAGATCGGAAGCGCAGGACTGTCGAGTTCGAGGTCGGTGACAAAGTGTTTGTCAAGGTGTCGCCCTCGAAAGGAGTTTTCAGGTTTGGTAAGCGTGGGAAGCTTAACCCTCGCTTCGTGGGACCATTCGAGATTCTGGATAGAGTGGGATCTTTAGCGTACCGCTTGGCGTTGCCGCCATCGGCTCATCCAGTGCATAATGTGTTCCATGTCTCTTTGCTCAGGAAGTATGTGCCAGATGAGTCTCATGTGCTGAGTTATGAGGACATCGAGATTCAAGCTAATGGTACTTATGAAGAGTTGCCCGTGTGCATTTTGGAGCGTCGGGAGAAGCGTTTGCACAACAAGATCGTGCCGTTGGTACGAGTGCTGTGGTCCAAGTCAGGGACCGAAGAAGTTACTTGGGAGACGTGGGAAACCGAGTCAGATATGCTCAGGCATTTTTCCGAGTTATTTTCGGCCTAAGTTTCGGGGTCGAAACTTCTTTTAAGGGGGGGGGAGATGTGATACCCCGTATTTTTGTAAGGTTATTTTGGGAATTTTGGAATTTTCCCGAGTACCCGTTTAGTACGTCGGATTTAATTCAGGTAGCTTAAGACATTCTGTAATGTACTCTATATCTGTAATATTTTTCTCAGTGAAATAAAATACAGACGACGTGCTTCGGATGTTTATACGCGTTCGCATACGATAATTTTTATCCCGGGTTAATGTCTTGCTCGTTCAAAAGCTGAATGGGCGGGAAAAGGCAAAAACGGCGACCGCCATACAGTAACGGCGCCCGCCGTCGCTGGGACCGAGGTGTCAGGCCGTCGTCTCTTACTCTGGGCTCGCCAGGGCTAGGAACGGCGACCGCCGTAATTACGGCGCCCGCCGCGGCCTGCCGTAGGCAAAGTTGCGGCGCCCATCGTGATTACCCAGAGGTCATTATCCGTTGGTCGTCGGCGAGCTCTGGCCGCGCCGATCTAGCCCTGCTCGGCCTCGTCTAGGGTGATGATGATGTTCCCATTGCTTTGGCTATAAAATGAGGTGTTGGGGGAAGGGTTTTGAGCCATCCCAGCACCGAATCTCTGCCAAAATTTCGCCTCGTCGGAGTGTTAGTTTCGCCGGATTTCGGAAGCTTTGTTGGTGTCAGTTGGTGGTGTTTCCAGAAGCCCTTGTGAAGTCTTTTGGTTGCCTTTGGAGGTTGTAACCCAGGCAAGGCAAAAAGGGGTCGAAACGCGCATCATTTGGGTGAGTTTTTCTCTCGTTCTGTCGTCGGAGTTCTTCACGGCGACCGCCGTGTTCTTTACGGCACCCGCCGTGATGAATGCGGCGACCGCCGCCAAGAACGACGACCGCCGCCAGTGCCCAAAATGCCTTCGTGGCTTTGGCTTGGTTGGTTGTCGTCGTGGCATCTTTCCTTTCGATTTCTTTCGCCGTTTTTAGATTCGTACTGTTGTTATGTCGGATCTAACTTAGGGTTCCTTTTATGGGTCGACTCGAAGGTGTTTGTGCTAGCGGAGCTATACCCGTGTCGAGCCCGGAATCTCGTCGTTGTCGTTAGGCTTGTTTCTATTCTACGGATTAAGGCAAGTGGCGGTTCGCTCTTGCTCATTGTTTCCATATTTACATTGATTATCCGTTGTTTATCTGAGTAATTAATTTGGAACGATTATTACTGTGTTCTTCTGGAAGTGATTTATAAACTGTTTTGAAAATCATATAATAGGTTGTATATCTGTTAGAACAGCGCTATTATCTATGATCGTCTTTCGGGCCTTTATGTGGATTTATCCCGTAACTGTTATTGTGTTGTATCTGTGTGGTTAGCACTATTAGTAGGAATGTACTCGGACTTCGTCCGGTCGTTTCTTTATAATCTGGTATCGGGGTGGCTCGTCTTCATCTGGTATTATTCTAAGATCATGATCGGTCTCTTTCACAAGTGTGTAGAGACAGGACACTTAGCTGGTGTCACAAACCTTCCGGTGTACGTCACTCTCGACGAAACGTATACTAAGATGTGTCGTCCCAATGGTGGGGTACACATGTAAAAGTCTAATAATGTGATGTGTGGTTTGTAATATAAACCAGATAAGTGCTACTCGATGCACATAATTAATAAACCTTCGGCGAGTAGTGCAGCTAAGTTATAGTGCAGCTAGGAAAACTCGTCTCGACTTTGATCATAGTACATTCTCTTTCCAATCTGGATTCGCTGTATGCGATGAGGTTGGTCGTGAACTGAAGCATCTCAGTCAACTTTTAAATCATTGTTGTATGATTCTGTAAACATTCCAGATTTGTCATAATTCCTTAAAGACTCATTTCTGTTGGAGTCTTCTTTCGAGTCAATTTCTGTGAAGATTCAGTCTTTCAGAATCTTCTCTTGTGCATACCTCTTGTTTATTTCAGTAGGAGTATGATGGTTGAATATCGTCATCGGTTGTTATTCGAGAAGCGATGAGTCTAACCTAATACGACTGCTTCGAACCATTCTGCTTTGTACCCTTGCTAGTCTATTCAAGTAGACTAACCCATGAACTTTGTTCTCTGCATGTGGGCTGGTGTCATCCGTTCGATTCGGCACATCAGATAGAAAGTAGCTCAGAAGGATAAAAGGACTATGGAGTCGACGGTGGTTTTCGAACATTTGAGTTATTTCGTTAATCAGGTTGAGATCTTTTGGACAATGACTTTGGTTGTAATGTATTTTATAAGACTTCCGATGTACCCTACTTTATAAGACTTCCGCTGTATTTGGTTTAAACTCTGTGTTAGCCTATTCGGGATTGGGTTGTAATCCCGTAACTCATGTTTCCTTGACAATGTTATGTTTTGGAATTGAATGCTTTGATCATTATGTATCACTTGTATTTCATAAATTGTATTTAAATGGTAAAGCCTTGGGTGATCTCGGTAAGGAACACTGGGGTCACTGGCGGTAATACCTTTCCAAAAGGGTTAAGTTTTGAGGGTGTTACAGAGTAAGGGCATGGTCATGACCAGAGAGAGTACTAGGGAAAAATCCATATAGCACCAGTTATAAAGAAACAACTAAATCTCGCAAGGTACATAGCATTCCTACGAATACTCATGCTAACTAAACAGTTAAAACACGCAATAGTCCACATCAATGTCATCTAGGCAATAACAGATATAATAGCGTTGTTTCTAGCAATATATACAACCTATTATAATATCTGTATTTTAATCATATATATATACATATATAATAGCGTTGTTTCTAGTAGTATATACAACCTATTATAATATTCCTTTTTAAATCATATACAGTTATCAAAACTGTTCCCAGACGAAAACAACATTCATCCCAAATTAATTAATAATTAAACACAATTGATAATTAATATAAATATGGAATGATAAGCAAGAGCGAACCGCCACTTGCCTTAGATTAGACGAAGCTCAACGAAGCTCAAAGACAACGGGTTTTCGGGTCCGAAACGAGGACATAACTCAGACTTCAGATCCCTACGGAACGACCCATAACGAAACCCTAAGTTAGATTCGATAATAAAATATACGAATCTAAGGAAAGACGAACGAAATCGAAAGAACGAAAATCCCAAACGAGATGACAAAGCCCAAGCCACAACCACAAGCGCCCAGGCACACCGCGGGGGCGGTGGCTCTGCCGCAGGTGCGGTGGCTCTGTTGCGGGTGCGGCCGCGGGTGCGGTCGTCGGGGATGAAAAACTCCGACGACACGACGAGGAAGAAAACCTCACCGGAGAAGACGACGGGGGCTCGACTCGTGGTGGCTCCGACTTCTGGATTCCTTGGACTTCCAAAGGACCACCTTGAGAGCACCACCACTTCTAACAAGAGCTCTGGCGAAGAACGAAGCTTTTCCGGCGAGAGCTTGAGCTTTCCGGCGTCAATGGAACAAAAGGAAGAAATAGAGAGAGAGAGAGAGAGAGAGCTCGGATTGGGTGCCTTTCCCAGCCTCCAGGTCTTCTCCTTTTATAGGCCAAGCAAGCAGCACCCCAAACCGCCTCGCCCCCGACCGGATGGGACAAGCAGCTCAGGCGGCACGACGATCGAAGCCGGCGGAGCAGAAAAGGCATGATGACACCGCAGGGTGCGGTGGAGGCAAATTTCTGCCTCTTTCGCCCTCTTTTGTCCGGGAAGAATTATGGGTATGGGTTTTAACCACGGGTTAAGTATATTTGTACCCGAACGAATATTTTAACCCCAAAAATATATCGAATGTATTTTATTCCACTTAGGGAATTATTACGGAGATCAAGGATTTTACAGAAAATACGAACTCCTCTGAAAATAATCCGACTAGTAGTACGGGAGTTGGAAAAATTACCAAAATGCCCTTATAAAAAATGAGGGGTATTACATCACTCCCTCCTTAAAAAAAAGTTTTGACCTCGAAACTAAGCCGAAAATAGCTCGGGAAAACGACTAAGCATATCCTCCTCAGTCTCCCAGGTTTTCCAAGTAACATCTTCAGTTCCTGACTTGGATAATAAAATCCGTACCAAAGGTACCACCTTGCTGCGTTACTGCTTCTCACGGCGCTCGAGAATACACGCCGGTATCTCCTCGTAGGTACCATTTGCCTGAATCTCAATGTCTTCATAACTTAGCACATGAGACTCATCTGGCACGTACTTCCTCAACAAAGATACGTGGAACACGTTATGCACTAGATGTGCCGACGGCGGCAATGCAAATCGATATGCTAGAGACCCAACTCTGTCAAGGATCTCAAACGGTCCCACGTAGCGAGGGTTAAGCTTCCCACGCTTACCGAATCTAACACACCTTTGGATGGCGACACCCTAACAAATACGTTGTCACCAACCTCAAACTCGACATTCCTACGCTTCAGATCTGCATAAGACTTTTGTCGACTCTGAGCTGTCAACATCCTTTGTCTAATTAAAGCAATGTCCGAGGCAGTCCTTTCGACTAACTCTGGTCCGAGCAGAACCTTGTCGGCATTCTCATCCCAACAAATCGGAGGTCTGCACCTTCGATCGTACAAAGCCTCGAATGGAACCATCTTAATGGTAGCATGCCAGCTGTTATTGTATGTGAACTCAATCAGACTCAAGCTGTTCTCCCAGCTAGTCGGACGATCGAGTACACAAGCTCTCAGCATGTCTTCCAAGGTCTGGATGGTCCTCTCAGACTGTCCATCCGTCTGAGGATGAAATGCAGTACTGAATCTTAACTCGGTTCCCATGGCCTTGTGGAGTTCCTTCCAGAATCTCGACATGAATCGGCCATCACGATCCGATAAAATGGTCTTTGAAGTACCATGCAAACGGACAATCTCGTGTAGGAATACTTCTGATAGCTTCTGGGTTCCCCGTGTTGACTTGATAGCCACAAAATGAGCACTTTTCGTGAGCCTGTCAATGATTACCCATATCGTATCCTTTTGACTTTGAGTCCTTGGTAGCCCTGTGATGAAATCCATAGCAATATCCTCCCATTTCCATTCTGGTAGTGCTAACACTGGTGTAGAGGTCAGACACTGCTTCAACTTCTGAAAACTGGCCTCGCAGTTGTCATCCCAGACAAACTTCTTGTGGACTTTGCGGAGCAGACCGGTCATAGGTAGAGCGATCTTAGAAAGTCCCTCCACGAACCGTCTATAATATCCAGCAAGTCCAAGAAAACTGCGCACCTCCTTCATATTTTGAGGCCGCTTCCAATTTGCTACCGCTTCAATCTTATGGGGATCAACCATAACCCCATTCTCATTGATCACATGGCCTAAGAAAGCCACTTCCTTGATCCAAAAGTCACACTTAGACAACTTTGCATATAGCTGATTCTGTCTAAGGACTGACAAAGTAATCCGAAGATGTTCCTCGCGAGCTTCCTCGCTCGGGGAATAGACCAAAATGTTGTTGATGAAGACCACTACGAACTTATCCAAGTATTGGTGGAAACATCGATGCATTAGATCCATGAAAATTGTTGGAGCATTGGTAAGTCCAAATGGCATGACTACGAACTCGTAGTGACCATATCTCGTCCGGAAAGAAGTCCTCGGAATATCCTCCTTACGAATTCTAAGCTGATGGTAACCAAATCTCAGATCGATTTTGGAAAATACTTTAGATCCTTGCAGTTGATCCAACAGATCATCAATCCTCGGCAACGGATACTTGTTCTTGATCGTGACTTTATTCAACTCTCGATAGTCGATACAAAGTCGGAACGATCCATCCTTCTTCTTGACGAACAAGACCGGAGCGCCCCAAGGTGATGCGTTCGGCCTTATATAGCCCTTCTCAAGAAGATCCTCGAGTTGCTTCTTCAACTCTTGCATCTCAACAGGAGCCATCCGGTACGGTGCCTTAGAGATCGGCGCGGTACCAGGCTCGAGATCAATGGTAAACTCCACGTCACGATACGGGGGTAAGCCAGGAATTTCCTCTGGAAAGACATCCGGAAACTCACGAATGATTGGAATATCAAGAACTGATGGCTCATCTTTCTTAGGCTCGTCCAGATAGCACAGGTACCCGACACAACCTTGTCGAAGTAGCTTAAACGCAACCATCGCATTGATAAGCCTGTCGTTATCAGCGTCATTACGACCCTTGAATTTGCATACAAACTGGCCCCCAGATGACACCGTCACAGTTCTTAAGCTAAAATCGATTACCGCCCCATGACACGTCAGCCAATCCATACCGAGAATAATGTCGTATGGAGCCATGGCTATATAGATCAAATCTGCTTCGAATTTCTTACCTTGGATGGTAATCGGAAATTCTGACAGACGCTTGGTGCCCACTAAATGTTCACCATTAGAAAGATTCACAACAAAAGACTCGCAAGCCTCGTTGCATAATAAGCCTAACTTACTAACACAACTCTCCGAGATAAAAGAATGGGTAGCACCCGAATCAAACAATATACATACTGAAGTAGAATGAAGGTATAAAGTACCTTAAGCAATTGGAGCATTGGGTCCATCCGCCTCACGCATCTCGTAAAGGCGTTGACCTTGACCTCCAGAAGCAGTTGGGGCTTTCCCCTTATTTTCCGCAGTCGTCTGCGTTGAAGGACTAGAAGCTTCCACTGGTCTAAATCTAGGTCGATTGTTCTGACTAACAGACCCTTGCTGTGATTCAGCTCCTTTCTGCCTCCTCTACGGACAAAATGTCTGCATGTGCCCCACCTTTCCACAGCCAAAACACGTCTTCTTCTCCTTTGGGCACTCATTGCTCTTGTGCTCGTGCGTACCACAGTTGTAGCACTAGATCAGATTCTTGCCCTGACCCAAAAACTGCGTAGACCCTCCATGAGTCATATCCGTTTTTGTTCGGCCAGATTTGGCAAAGTTAGACGGTGGCGCAGGACGTTTGAATCCACTCGTCTGAGGCTGATTCTGCATTGACCTCTAGCGATTACGTTTCTTTGTCGACTCTTCCAGAGTCACTTCCAACTTGTAGGCTGCATCCACGTACTGCTCTAGAGTAGAGCATCCATGGCGCACCATCAGTGGCTTAATGTCTGGATTCATCCACTCATGGAAATGCCATATCTTTTTCTCATCACTGGACACCTCCGACCCAGCATATTGTAGCAGATGATTGAACTTGGCCGTAAGCTCAGTCACTTTCAATCCATCCATCTTCGGATAGAGGAACTCCTTATGTTTTTCTTCCCTCATAGCTCGGGAGAAGAAACGATCAGTCATTTTGGCTTTGAACATCCCCCAGTTCAAACCAGGGTGATCAGCTAGGCCGGTACCTTCCCACCACTCGCTAGCTACCTCCTTCAGCTGAAGGGAAGCAATGTGCACCTTCTCAGCTTCAGTGCACTCAATATTGCGGAACAATCGCTCCATGTGCGAGAACCAATGTGCCACCCTGACTGGCTCTCATTTCCCATCATAGCTATCAGGCCTCATAGAGCTTATGGCCTTCAGTGCTCGGCCATAGTCGCCTCTATTCCTGGCCGCATCTTCTCGGGGTACATGGATATCTGGCTCTTCGAATCTAGGAACCGCTGGAGGAACTGGCACGCCTTGTGCCTGAGGCGCAATTGGTCGCATGATATCGGTGAATGCCTGCATTACAATTCCCCGAATAGCCTCTATTGCTGCGGCATCAAATACCATTGGAGCGTTGACCGAAGCTTGGTCATTGCCCCCTGGATTGTTGTTAGAAGCAATCTCGTGTTCATCCACAGGGTTCGCAGTACTCCTTACATTTGGTCTGGGGTCATTGCTTGGCCCAACACCAGCACGAATGGTATTCCTTGTGTTCACCATCTTTTTACCGATCAAATTCCAAATATTTTATAACATTAATATCATTTCAATATACTCAATGTCATAAAATCAACTTAGAATAGATCAACTTGGTAATTTTCATAGATGAACTTCAAACTGAGTTACAAGCTTCTACAAAAGGGATCTCCCGAGCGACAAGACAAAATTGCTCGGAGATTTCAGTTCTTAACAAAACGAACACTGAAATACTACAAAGGAACTACTAAAGTCAACATTGGTCCTTATCATGGCGCCCTGAAACGTTTCCTGTAAGGCAAACTTCTCATACAAGGCTTCTTCGAACGGGGTTTACCATCGAAATCCGGCGATGGACTTCTCACCCTGCTCGGCCCTGGAGCACACGGTTCATCCCTTGGTCCTGGTACCCTCGGCCTTACCCTAGGCACAGGAACACTCTGACCAATCTCATCAGATCCCGGTGATTGGCAAAACTCCTCCAGAAATCCTGGTTGGAAGTCTGCCCTAATCACCTCATACAAAGGATCGAGTAGCAATCTTTCTTGGTAGATGTACTCTTGGAGTTCGCGGACGTCCCCAATCATTCGGGTGAGACCGACCTCAGTCACGAAGGTCCTCTCCTCCATGTCGTTTAGGGCGTTCGACCACTCCTCCAGTCGTCCCTCCTGCAATTGGGGTCTTGGCCTGGTTTGTTGAGTCGGGACTACAACTGGTGTACCCATCGACTCCCATGACCTTGCCCTCAAACGAGCACGTTCAACCGTCTCATCCACCTGGCGATACGCTTCAGCACTAATCGCCTCCCAAGTGGCAGGAGACAATGGTGAATACTCCCGCTCAGGTGGCAACTCCGGACTAGGGGGAACGAACTGCACCCCTGGGTCCTCACAGTCCACCAGCAAGTGTTCTAGGCCATTGGACTCGTAGCCCTGACCCTCGAGGTCCTCCTCGGGATCCTCTTCCTCTTTCGGATCCTCCTCCGGATCTTCCTCAGGATCCTCTTCCGGATCCTCCCCGGGAATAGACTCGATCATGAAGTCGTCGTCGAAGTACCCTCTTGCGTACTCTGACGGCTCCCCTTCATCCTCAGTGTCCTCCCTCGGCTCCTCCTCGGGCTCTGCCACAGGAACCTCGGTATTAACGGACACTAACACTACTGACTCAGGGAGTACGGTCTTCACCTCCTCAGGTGGACTACTGGGTTCCCCGACCTCAAAGCATCGCAGGGGAACCGGGAACTCAAGCCTCACTGGAGATGGCGGAGCCACCTTGGCTTCTTCCGAGTTCCTTTGAAGAGAACAGAATGCACCCATATCTACGTGCGACGAGAAGAGAGTTAGTCTTTCTAAATATAGAAGCGAACTTACTTTATCAGACTAAAGAGAAGGCACGACTAGAACGACAGAATTTTTTTCAAGCAAAAATTTTTATTTGGAAATTCAAATCCTTCGAAAATATTTTTTAGTTCAAAATGAGTAAATATATCCTTGAAAGGTATCACCGCCAATGACCTCATATTCCACATCCGAAGCCACCCAAGGCTTAACCAGTTTATACAAATCATAAAACAACATTTATAATACGAAATGTCATAGTATTGGATTAAATCAAAGTTTCGGAATTACATCCATAATCCAAATACAACCAAAATATATTACATCGGAAGTCTTTTAAAATAAATGACACAAAAGTCTTGATTTAGCGATCACACGCCTAGGATCTCAACCTGATAAAACTCTTTAAAATTCCATCTGCCTTCCTCGTCGTTTCTAACCTTCATGGAACTGCAGTTTATCTGATGTGCCGTATGAGATGGATGACACCAGCCAACCATGCAAGGGAATATAACCGGTTGGTTAGTCTAATGAAAGACTATGCAAGGGTAAAACAGAAAGGTTCTAAGTAGTCGTATTAGGTTAGACCCATCGCTTCTCGAATGAAAGCCGATGACGATAGTAAACCTCAATACTTCTACTGAAATATACGAAATAGAATGATCAAGAGAAGACTCTGAAAGATTGAGTCTTACGGAAACATATGAAGAGAAGACTCCAACGAATTGAGTCTTATCAGAAGTATGACAAGTGTTTGGGAACATTAAAGTTTCACGCAAACGTTTAAAAGCGACTTGACTATTTGGGTCCACGACCAACCTCACCGCATAATGCGAATTCAGATTCGGAAGGTGGACTTACTCTAATCGAAGCCCAGACGAGTTTCCACGTTGTACTTCTCGCCCAAGGTTCATTAATTATGTGCCTAATCACACTTATCTTATTTAATTCCAAAACGTACATTTACGTTATAAGCTTTTATAATATCACTAGTGGAAAAAACACTTTTTGAGGCTCCCTTTTAGAGGCGTACATAGTTCAAAACGCCTCAACAACGACTTAGGCAATCATTTTTTTTTTGGTTTTTGAGGCGGATAATTAATTTATACGCCTGAAAAACATCTTTTGAGGCGGGCAAATTAATATACGCCTCAACAAGTATCCGAAAAAACATTTCCCGTTAAAGTAGTAGAGGCGGGCCAGGGTAAGGCCCGCCTCTAATGCTAACTAATTGAGGCGGGCTAAGTAGCCCGCCTCAATTAAAGCTTGTTGAGGCGGGCCTCTTAAAACCCGCCTCAACAAGTATGTACAATAGAGGCGGGCATGTAAGGCCCGCCTCTATTAAACCATTACTCGGCCGAATCTCGGCCAACTCGGCCGAGTCGTAATACTTATAGAGGCGGGCGTGTTAGGCCCGTCTCTATAAGCTCAACCCTAATTAAAAGTCTTCTCCAACTCCGTATTTCATCCATGGCGGCTCTTCTCCAGACGACCCGTTGGTCAATTGAAATCCCAATTCCAAGCCAAGCAAAAATCTTCCCCTTCATTACCTTCCAGATTTGTTCCAATCCGATGCGCCGCCGCTTCCGACACCTGCAAGCGACGCTACAACATCACTCTCCTCCCTGGCGATGGCATTGGCCCTGAGATCGTTTCCATCGCCAAGGACGTCCTCCAACTTGCCGGATCCCTCGAAGGTACCTCTTTCTCTCCAAAAATTGCTTTTGCTTTGTTTGATGGTTTAGACAGAGAAGTAATAGAGATTTTCTAGGGATTGAGTTTGGGTTCAAGGAGATGCCTGTTGGTGGTAGCGCCTTGGATCTCACCGGCGTGCCATTGCCGGAGGAGACGCTTTCGGCGGCTAAGAAGTCAGATGCCATTCTTCTTGGAGCAATTGGAGGGTAGGCTTAGTTCCGTTTGACTCTTCACCTTCAACACTGATACTTAAGAGTTAGGGTTTGTTCATGATCATTGCCTTGCAATAATATGGTCATTGATTAAATGTTGATGGTACTGCTTAGATATAAATGGGACACCAATCCGAAACATTTGAAGCCTGAGACGGGGCTGCTTCAGCTTAGGGCAGGACTTGAAGTGTTTGCAAATTTAAGGCCTGCAACTGTCTTGCCACAGGTTAATTTGTTATATCAAGTTTTATCTGGTGTTGAGTTTTCTCTGTCAGCAGGAATACTTTGAACTGGTATTCATGGAGGATTGAAAATATGAGTACATTACTTGTATAGCAGTTCATGAGTTGTTTGTGTAATCCTTTTTATTTGCAACATCATTTTTCACTTGTGCAAATGTAGAGCTTTTAAATTCAACGTAGTGTCAAGAAATCAACAAGTCCCTCACTATACACCTCAACGTAGTGTCATTAGTATTAGTGGAGTCTCTTTATCTTGAACTTGTGATTGTGCTGTGCAGATTTGATTGTGTAGCCAAGCTTTTGTCTTTGTTTAGTGATGAGAAGCATAGAGTTCAGCTTCTCGTAGCCCACTGTGGTAGGCATGCGCTCAGTGATGAGAGCATATTAGATTTGTCAATCAATTTGGGCATTCACCAAGTGATGTTTTAATTTTGCTCCAAGTTACTTGATTGTCAGCACACTAATGTTGTGAGACTGTGAGTGGGGCCTCTAGAGGTGGTTATGTCACTTCTAAGATTGTTGACAATATCCATAATAGGTTTTGATTGTTTACCTTCTCCATATTATTTTTGCTCAATCTACCTTCTCTATATTTGGTCCTTATTGTTGATTGCTTATCTGTCTTCTTCTATGTGAAATATGCTTAATATGAGGTTCTGGTTGGATTTTTTGCCTTCTGAACTTTTCTGAAACGGGCCTGTAATGGATATGATACAATTTTTGCAAGGTAAGCTGCTATTTTTGTATAGATAAAGGATTTTTTCCCCCTTGAGTTGTCACATTATAAAAATTTATGCTCACATGTACTATTGTTGGATGGTGGTTAGCTCTTTTGGATTGATTTGTTGAACTGTATATGATGAGTTTGAAATTTGCAAGAGACGGGATTCCGTCTTTTTTTTTACCTGTTTACACAAAATTGTGAAAGTCCCGATGCTACTTTCTTCATATGTTCCAATACCCATGAGTAAAGGCATATGCAATCACATGGATAAATGTTACCTATAGCTTGTTGAATGTAACCTGGGTGTAGGCTAAGGAAATTTGAGGTATTTTCATACAATCTTCGTAATCCCTACAATTACATTTGTCATCTTGTTATATAGAGAAATTGATGCTTCCTTCAATAGAGATGAGCTTGATCTTAACACCTCCTTGGTGGTCACTGCCATTGATAAAAAAAAAAGGCTTACGTTATACATGCCCGATAGCGCTTGGCATGGCTTCCGTTTCTGAGTTATTATTTTATGTTCTGTTGTTGATTCAATTGGTGCCTTCAGGCTTTGTCTATTTGAGCTTTCAAATCTTTTTTAATCGTTTTACTGATTATATAGGCTTTGTATAATGTACCAGAGTCTTTGTATAATGTACTTAAGCATTACAACAACATCAACCAAAGAATGCCACTTATCTATGTTAAACTTTATACGTATCAGGTACTAAGCATGTTACGTTTCCTTCTTTCTCCCTGTTTGTAGCTTTTTTGTTTTCTTCTGTAATTATATGTTGTATATAGCTCTTTTAAAGCAAGTGTAGTTTATTTCGACAGATATTTCGGGGATTAGCATACATGCATACAGTTCCTGGTGTTTGCCATAGAGATGTGAAACCTCAGAATCTTTTGGTTAGTTTTCATCATGCCTTGTACAGTTGTTATATAGCTCTTGTAAAGTGCTGGTAAGTTTCTTGTTGTTATATAGCTCATTCCAACATTCTTCAGCTTGATAAAACTAAACACTCATTTCAGAGTTTCATGTCTTGTCTGATCTTAGCAATTGTTCTATTTATATTATAAATTATACATGCAGCAACTTCTCTTGTGCTATTTGACTGAATATTTTTGTTTTTGTGATAATTTGCATACTATCAGTGTTTTTTCCAAACAGGTTTTGCAGCCTGATTTCTTCGAGGCTGTTACTAACAAGATCTTAATGTCTGATATTGAACAATAATCCAATCACAAGACTGTTATAGAATTACTTAATGTCTGATATTGACGTTTTACACATGTGGTCATTTTATTTAAGTGTTTGCATCCATATTATTCTATGTGTTATTTGTAGTAATAGTATATTTAATGATTCCTTTCTCATTGTTTTCGACAACTCCCTTTTGAAAATCATTAAATAGGAGTGAAGTTATAAGGTGATACATAAAATGATGGACTCTTAGCTTTTTCTACGAAATGTGTACCCTAAGAGACTTCAGCTATGTTATTTTCGTGAATGTCTCAAAACTATGATACCTAACACTAACAGAATATTGAGAACTTTTACAGTCAACAATGACTTGAAATTGATCATGCTGCCACACAGAACAAGATGCTGAATTGGGGTTATATTTGTCCTCATTAGCTCTATACTTCCTGCGCATAACGTGCTTGAATTCTTCATTTGACAATCATCAGGACCATCAACATTCTTGTACCTCCCATCTCAGTTGAATGTAGATCACCAGTGACCCCATCCTCGGCCATTTGCACTTCTTCACCAGGTACCTGACATTTACGAATTGCTTGATGAGGTTTATGTCAATTTATTGCTTTAGGTTTTCTCTAACTTTTATTGAACAAAATCTTCTAAAAATTGTTGAATTCATTAAAAAGCTGCCTTAGTGTGATAAACTTTATAACTTCTATTTTGGTATTAAAAACATCAAATTGTTGAATGTCATGTTTGCTGTTCACAGTATTTTATTTTCCTTCATATTGTTAAAAACATCAAATTGTTAATTTTGGATCAAGAATTTATTTGCAGAAAGTATACCGCTGTGATTGGATTTTTTTGCAAAAAATTGGACTTTTTAGCCCGGATGTGGAAGAGATCCGGGCTAAAATGTCCAGTTTTTTTTTGTTCAAACACAATGCTTTTTAGCCCGGACTTACCCAGATCCGGGCTAAAAGGTGGGAAAATGCGACTTGTTGAGGCGGGCCTCCGAAGCCCGCCTCAACAAGTCCCTCATTTTGGCACCGAAGTGAGGGACTTATTGAGGCGGGCTTCGGAGGCCCGCCTCAATAAGGTCCTTTTAGAGGCGTAAAATATCCGCCTTAAAAAGTGTTCCTACTTGTTGCAGCCCCCTCAGTTGAAGCGAACGGTGTTCGCCTCTATAAGTGTAAAAAGGCCCGCCTCTATGAGGGTTTTTTCCACTAGTGTATCTCTTCACAAGAGATAATATCTCCTCACAAGAGATGTAAAAGGGATATCTCCTCACAAGAGATAATCCAACCCTGAGTAAGGGCATGGTCATGACCAGAGAGAGTATTAGGGAAAATCCACATAGCACCAGTTATAAAGAAACAACTAAACCTCGCAAGGTACATAGCGTTCCTACGAATACTCGTGCTAACTAAACAGTTAAAACACGCAATAGTCCACATCAATGTCATCTAGGCAATAACAGATATAATAGCGTTGTTTCTAGCAATATATACAACCTATTATAATATCTGTATTTTAATCATATATATATATACATATATAATAGCGTTATTTCTAGTAGTATATACAACCTATTATAATATTCATTTTTAAATCATATACAGTTATCAAAACTGTTCCCAGACGAAAACAACATTAATCCCAAATTAATTAACAATTAAACACAATTGATAATTAATATAAATATGGAATGATAAGCAAGAGCGAACTGCCACTTGCCTTAGATTAGACAAAGCTCAACGAAGCTCAAAGACAACGGGTTTCCGGGTCCGAAACGAGGACAGAACTCGGATTTCAGATCCCTATGGAACGACCCATAACGAAACCCTAAGTTAGATTCAATAATAAAATATACGAATCTAAGGAAAGACGAACGAAATCGAAAGAACGGAAATCCCAAATGAGATCACAAAGCCTAAGCCACAACCACAAGCGCCCAGGCACACCGCGGGGGCGGTGGCTCTGCCGCGAGGGCGGTGGCTCTGCCGTGGGTGCGGTCGTCGAGGACGAAGAACTTCGACGACACGACGAGGAAGAAAACCTCACCGGGGAAGACGACGGGGGCTCGACTCGTGGTGGCTCCAACTTCTGGATTCCTTGGACTTCCAAAGGACCACCTTGAGAGCACCACCACTTCTAACAAGAGCTCTGGCGAAGAACGAAGCTTTTCTGGCGAGAGCTTGAGCTTTCCGGCGTCAATGGAACAAGAGGAAGAAAGAGAGAGAGAGAGAGAGAGCTCGGATTGGGTGCCTTTCCCAGCCTCCAGGTCTTCTCCTTTTATAGGCCAAGCAAGTAGGCCAAGCAAGCAGCACCCCAAACCGCCTCGCCCCCGACCGGATGGGACAAGCAGCTCAGGCGGCGCGACGATCGAAGCCGGCGGAGCAGAAAAGGCATGATGACACCGCGGGGTGCGGTGGACTGACCGCGGGTGCGGTGGAGGCAAATTTCTGCCTCTTTCGTCCTCTTTTGTCCGAGAAGAATTATGGGTATGGGTTTTAACCCCGGGTTAAATATATTTGTATCCGAACGAATATTTTAACCCCAAAAATATATGGAATGTATTTTATTCCATTCAGGGAATTATTACGAAGATCACGGATTTTACAGAAAATCCGAACTCCTCTGAAAATAATCCGACTAGTAGTACGGGAGTTTGAAAAGTTACCAAAATGCCCTTATCAAAAATGAGGGGTATTACAGTTGAGGGGCTAGGGGGTGGGCCGTGTGAGCTCACTACAAGCGCCAGTGGGCGCCGAAGCTCCACATTCTCGGCCTCAAGGTCGGCTCGGGCTTTGGCCTTAACCTCGTTCTTGGCCTAAAGGGTAGTGAAGGCCTCGTCGGACTCATTACCTATAGTCACCATAGCAACACTCAAGCAAGGATCAAAACGAATCAAAAGTAGCAACATACAACAAACAAGAGCAGTCTATGCAACCCAACAATTCAATCTCACGTGGGAACTACGTTTGGCTGTCCGTGACGGAGATAGGGGAGGCCGTGACAATTCAAGCAATATCAATGACAAACAAATCACACAAATCAGGGAAATGGAAGTCACAAGTTGTTATATGCGAGTAGTATGTCAAGAGCATGCATGTTCAAGTTCGTTTGAAATGTAAGTTGCAAGAGAATATGGAATATAGGCTTAGTGGACTTGTGCCGATGGTGAATAGGGTTCCCCTAGATCGCCTTAGGCTTTCGTTTTGCTCGGTTGATTTTTTATATTCAACCGACTGTTTTTTATTTTTTTTGTAAACTGACACAAGATATTTGGATGAAAGATTCGCAAAGATTTTGTGGGTAGAGATAGGAGAGAGAGAGATTGCAACAATAAGATATGCAAGATCTTTTATACTAAACAAATAAATCAAGTAATAACTAACCAAATCGCAAGATATTTCATGATTGCAAATCAAAGATATTGTCGAATTTTATGGGAAGGGAATCTCGCCCTTTCTTTTTTTTTGTATTTTCTTTCCTCTCGGCCGAGATCTCTTCTTCAAGGAAATAAGAGATCGATCCTAGGGTATGGTTCTGATGGCAAGAGATGCAAATGAACAAAAATGGCGGAAGCAATAACAAGAAAATGGAATGGATCGAAATAAAAGAAACGTGAGAACGAATTGAAGAGATGGAAAGACTACACCTTGTACCGCTGGAATCTGATACCAACTGATGCGTAAAGATGGCCTCGAATACGCGTTGACGATGAATCGTGGTAAGAGATGAGCCTTGGAGTTCCTTCTCTTTGAACGTGACGGGATAAATGGCAACCTTCACGTGAATGGAGGTTGTCGACTCTCTTGCACTCGATGGAATCGAGTTGGGGGAAGAGGGGTCGAAAGCAAAGAAGCAATGAACGATAGTGTTGGTGATCCGTAATGAGGATCGATTGGAGGGCGACGTCGAGGCTAAGGGGCGGAGTAAAGACTCAACGGCAAGCTTAGCATAAATTTCAACGTAAGGATAAATGTTACAAGGGTTTGACTTTTATAGCCAATGAGAATCGGTCATGGGCCGTAAGCCCACAAAACAAGCCTAATGGGCCGACCTCTTAAGAGAGCACATGCCCGAAAATAGAAAGTTGCTAAAAATAGAAAGTGCTAAAAACAACTTAAGTAAAGGTATAAAGTTCTACAAATAGCAAAATAACCTCAAAATGGCAAAAGTAGTAAGATAGGCGTCTCTACACGCATAGGCAGGCACCGAGGCGAGTGTCACAGAGGCAACGCTATAAAGGCAGGCGGCGACCACTGTGGCGCTATGGCACTGAGGCCTCTAGCGTAGGCGTGCCAGGCGTTAAGGCACCAAGTGTCACAAGGAGCATAGGCAGCGGTGGCGTTGAGGATGAGCCGGCGCATGCAAAGGAGCGGGCGACGTTATATTGTGTGGCTTGAGCGATGGCCTTGGCACAAGCTCTAGTGACGGGGCCATTGGAACGCAAGCTCATGGCGTCTTCTTCCTCAAGGGTAGTCATCGAGGGCAAGGTCGCATCAGGAACTATACATGGCATTGAACAATGAAGGTCTTGAGGTTAGAAAAGCATTTGGCGTTCTATTTGCATAGTGTTTCAATGTTGCTTTAGTTTGAGATTCCATCCAAACTTTTAGGTATGATGATACTTTTTTTTTCTTGGTGGAAAAATATGTCATGTCTTTGTTCATAGCTGCATTTCTTTTTCGGTTCCTTAAAGTTGTTGTTGACCATGGCTCTTGTTTGGTAGTGTTGCTCAGTTAAATCAATTAACCATGATGCAATACACATACATGGATATGTATATAATCATAGTATTAGTAAACAAGGATTATAAAGGAAAATGTTGTATTTGAGTAGTAGAATAATGTCTTTAAGATGGGCTTGCTACATGCTTTTCACTATTCTGGTCTAGGGAAAACACGTTCTTATTAGAGTCACACATATTATGGAAAGAAAAGAATGTGTTAGCGACTAGTCTCAGTGACACTTAGAATGTGTCACCGACTAGACTCTGTGACACTTCGAACGTGTCACTAACTAGCCTCGGTGACACTTGGAACGTGTCACCGGCTAGCCTCAGTGACACTTCGAACGTGTCACCGGCTAGCCTCAGTGACACTTCGAACGTGTCATCGGCTAGCCTCAGTGACACTTTGAACGGGTCACCGACTAGCCTCTAGTTGGTGACACTTCGAAGATGCCACCGACAAGCCTCGGTAACACATCGAACATGCCACCGACTAGTCTGGATAAAACTTCGAACGTGCCACCGACTACTCTCGATGACACTTGGAACATACCCCTAACTAGTCTCGATGATTAAAAGTGTCACCGACTAGTCTTGATGAAACGTTGAAAGTGCCACCAATTACTCGTCTCGATGACACTTTGAACGTGCCACCAATTACTTATCTTGATGACACATTTGAAAGTGCCGCCAACATTAGGTGCTAACACTTTGAAAGTGCACCTAGTAGTGGTGACACTTCGACTAAAATTGTCATCAAATTGAGAGTTTTCATCATAGAAAAGATTGACAACACAATGAGATTGTCATCAACTAATTGTGATGACAGTTTGTGTTTTGAAGACGGTTTGTGTTTTTATGACAGTTTGTGTTTGTGATGACAGTTTATGTTTGTGAAAACATTTTGTGTTTGTGTTTGTGATGACAGAAACTGTCATCGAGGTGATGACATCATCATGATGCCAACAAGCCGGATTCGAGATGGATTTATCATTTATATATATACTATAAAAAATGGATAGCTTCAATTTGTTATATCATCTACTAAATTTATTGTCAGAATCAGATTAAACTTTAGCTCGTATCAACTTGGTATTGCCAATCAAAGCCTTGATCATCACCCGAATTTGAGTTTGTACAAGTCTAGTATGGAATTCATTTCTTATTATTCTGTTCGGTTAAAGTAAGCAAGCTTAAACTTCTTCTTCACGCTAAAAATAAAATAAAAATAAACTTCTTCTTCAACTTGGAATCTAGAAAGTGACTTTAAAAAAAGGGTAAGTGTTATGTGAGAATATATAATAGGGTGAGAAATGAGAATAAATCCTAGTCTTTGGGTGACAAATAAACCAAAGGTTAGGATTAAACTTTCATTAAAACGTCATGTGCCATGCACATGACCTGATTTTTGGGAGTTTGACTGGTCAAACCAGTTACCGACGGTCAACGCCGGAGCTCCGGCGTTGACCACCCGAGCTTCGGCGTTGACCGGCCAAAGTTTTTTTTTCCAACCAAAATTTTTGGCTTACGATTAGATGTGCATTGATTTTTGCTTGTATGTGCATCGATATTGACTTGTATGTGCATTGATATTGCATAAAATTTGTATATGATTTTTTACTATATGTGTGACTTTGTGTATGTGAAAACTCATGCACTTCTCAGCATGTGCATATGTTTTAGCTTGTGTGTGCATAGATTTTGACATATATTTGCATCTAAATTCTACTTGTGTGTATTATTTTTTTTGGGTTGAAATGTGCATGAGTTTTGGCTTGTATGTGCATACCTTTTGAAGTGTATGTCTTTTTTGTTGTATGTGCATCTAAATTCCATAAATTCTGTATAGGGTTTTGATTATATGTGTGACTTTGTGTATGTGGAAACTCATGCACATACATGCAAAAACTTATGCACGCATTTCATAGAATGTGCATATGTTTTGGCATGTGTGTGCATACATTTTGACCTGTATGTGCATCTAAATTCTACTTCTATGCGTTGTTTTCATGGGTTGAATTGTGCATGCGTTTTGGCTTGTATGTGCATACATTTGAAGTGCATGTCTTTTTGCTTGCATGTGCATGTAAATTAAACTAGGCGTGCATATGGTTTGACTATATGTGTGACTTTTTGTAAGTGGAAACTTATGCACACACATGTAAAATCTTATACACTTTACAGATTGTGTATAGGTTTTTTGTCTTATAAGTGCATGAATTTTGAATTGTCTGTGCATCTAAATTTTACTTATATGCATCGTTTTCTTGGCTTCATATGTGCATGAGTTTTTGACTTGTATGTGCATATTATTTGAAACACATGTCTTTTTGCTTGAATGTGCACATGTCAAAACTTATGCACATATAGTGTACAACTCATGCACATTTTCTCTAGAAAACAATGCATATTTTTTACAATCTTGAGATGCACATACATATCAATATTGATGCACATACAAGCTAAAATGTATGCACATGCCATCTCAAGCAAAATATAAGTTTTGGAAAGAAGTTGGGCTGCGAAAAATTGAATCGAAAAAAATGGTTGGACAACAGCTTATAAAGTTTTAATGCACATACAAGTCAATATTGATGCACACACAAGTAAAAAATGGTGCACATGTCAGCGCAAGCAAAAAGTGGACCTGAAAAAAAAAGGCCGAAAAAAAAACTTAGGTCGGACAACGCCTTATAAAATTTTGATGCACATATAGGACAATATAGATGCACACACAAGCCAAAATGTATGCACATACCAACTTAAGTCAAAAAGTGGCCCAAAAAAAAGTGAAGGTTATAATATTGATGCACATATGGTGACCGGTTTGACCGGTTAATTATCCATTTAAGTGGTCATGTGCATCCTAACCTTTGGATTTAAAGGCTAGGAGCTATTCTCATTTCTCACCCTAATGTTCATTCTCACCGGATCCACACCCTTTTTCCAAATTCATCTCATAAATAAAGTGAAGGTTATAATATTAGTTAAAAATAAGAAAATTATAATCTCATATGAAAAGAAGATGAAACTAATCTAACCATTTATTATATTTAGTAGTTAAGATTTTATCAAATTTAATTTTTTAGACTTAAGGCTTGTTCGGTTGGTGATGAAAGCAAGGTTTAGCGCTACATTCTGCAATTTTTTAAGGGGTAAAATTACCAAAATACCCCAGATTTTTGAAATAATTACTGGTTTGTGACCGGTTCCGTGATTTATATGTTACCTTTTTACCGAACCGATTTTGGGGGAAATTATTTACTGATCTGGTTCGAGATCTTCTTCCATTTCGGTTTGATACATTCTTCAGCAACACAACAATGGCATAGAATAAAATTGACGAATCGAATTTGAACACCACCACACATAGGAAAGAAATGGAACACCCTTTTACGATCCTGAGCAACTCTCGAATGGCTGCCACCAATTTTGATCGTCGTCCCCTCCGTTCATTCTGCATCGAGCACCGCCAGCCTCATCGACCTAGTCACTAGCGCAGAAGAGCCACCTTGTTCTTTCGTGGGAGGTTGTGCTTCGTCGGCTCGTCAAGATTTGGCTAGATGTAGGTGTCGTCGACGAATACAAGTTCCAGATCTCCTTCATATTCTCGTGGGCGTCAGACAAGAGGGTGGAGTGGTCGGCCGAGAGATCAAGGTTAATCGATTCTGTATGTCCGAAACCGCCGACTCATAGAGCCCTCTTATTCGCCCATGGATTCAATTGTCGGCATTGTCATATGTAGTTTACACAAGAATGTGAAATCGTAAAGGGTCAAAATTTGTAACCTAGAACATAGATTTAAATGCGAAAAATAAAAATTGAAATACAAACTAGTGAAATAAACAAAAACATAATGCAATTAGACTCGTATAAGTGAATTTAGCATATTTAACAAAATTGAAAGTTGTATTTTTATTATTCCTTCAGATTGGGATCCTGGTGATTATTTTTTAAATAGATGGTATGTTGAACAATGCCCATGATTATCTGCTTTAATTATCAATTCAAAAAGAAACTTTATACAAAGATTGAGTGAGAGAGAGTTTTACCCGTGGGTAGTATGACAGAGAGTTGGAGTATGATCTTCCATGGGAGCTGATGAGTTTTTTCATGTGAAAGGCATGCTCAAACTAGTATAAAATTAATCACCTAAATCGGTTCGGTAAAAATGTAAAATATAAATCACGTAATCGGTCACAAACCAGTAATTATTTCAAAAATCCAGTGGTATTTTGGTAATTTTACCCCTTTTAACGGAAAATTGGACGAATTCGCGTCGGGGGTGATTGATTGTTAACTGAGTTAATTTAAGGGATGGTTTAAAATAATTACGTCATAACGGGTGATTGTAGGTAAAGTGTCCCATTTAATGGGTGGTTTCCTGTAATTTTGCCAAGAATAAATCCCTATAATAAGAACTCTTCGGAACCATGATTCGAAGAGTTCAAAAAATTTCTAAAGCATATAAGAACATATATTGAAAATCAAATCAACTTAGTAACGCCATGAATATATAAGATATTATATGCTAAGGATTAGAGTTTGAATTTGAATAATTATTATCTTTCATATTTCATAATATCTCTAAGATTTTGTTCATTTCTTACCCATTTTATCAAATAAATTTTATATGACTACACTTTCAATTTTATTATCAACACTATTTTGAATTTATATTTGATTTCAACAGTCAGAAGTAATGTAAATAGTTATTGTCAAGATCGAAATTCATATCTTATATATAGAATGTGTCAATAATTTAATTAGTTGTATACATATATATTGTAAACCGTGATTAGTGAATTAGTTCTATACTTCTATTAGATTGTTAAATAGTTGTATACATAAATCATAACACATAAAAATAGTATAAAATATATAGGAGAAAATCAAGAAGATTTAATGGCAATTTTAATCCTATTATAAACATAAACAATTAATCATCTGAAATGTGTTGTAAAATATTTTTGCATGCATATCATAACGGGACTATAAATCCAGTGGTTTGGTTTACGTAAATTTTAAAAAGTGAGTCAAAGATATACAGATTTTTACGTAGCAACTTAAGATGCGAGTTTATCTACATACTCATATTCATTCATTCGATTACTAATTGATTTTGTAAATATTTTCACAATTCGATATCTATGTTCTATACATATACTAAAGGAGAACCCTAAAGCTTGAGTATCATCACCACATTTATTTTACATATGTGTCATCACAACATTCATGTAGAGGAGATTTTACCTATACTTTGAAAAATTATTTTCACCACAAATATTACGAAGTCAAGTGTACTTTTTTCTTCATTTTCAAAACATATGTTTTTGTGGAGGAAAAATCATCACCTCTATATGATAAAATCAATCTTTATGTTATAGGGGGTGATTTCAAGTAAGCATGAAATCTTTTTTCCATAGGTAGTTTTAGAAGTTATCTAATATTGAGAAATTAGTTAATGACAAGAAACTTTTCACTTTGATTACGACATTTGAGAGGTTATTGTGTCTTTAAGCTAATTAGGTATTAAGGTTGAACGAGTGGTCGTTCACTGGAAGGAACAACCGTTCCTGTAGGTGTAAACGTCAGTTACCCGGGATATGGTTACTATTTCAGCACATGTCTAATGTGTTATAATCGCCATTAATAACTACCTCTTATGTACCTTAAATCGGTTGATAAATGATAGAAGTAGTTGGATATCCTTGGAAATCATCATGGCAGTTGGAATAGCTGGTAACTGCTAGTAACCGCTTGAACCTGCAATAACCGTTCCTTGAAATAGCTCGAAACCCTATTTAAGGCAATTCGGTAAAAGTGTGGTGGACACAAGATTGAACACACAAGTCCTCTATCTGAGTAAAAGCCACACTCCATTAATAGATTGAACATAGTTTAGTTCCCATCAGAAGCCTTGAATGGAACTAAAGGGTTTCTTATCTCACTTTAAATTTTGCGAAATCCCTAAGGCTTAGTAAGGGGCAAAATTCTGATTTCGGAAAATGTTATCACGATTCAAATCTTATCTAGAGTTACATCATTCATTGATCGATCCCTTTCGAAGTCGAAGTCTACATTAACTCTCAAGAGAAGATCAAGACTTGTAGAGAACAGTCTCTTCAACATACACTATTCCTGTTTTCAGCACACATTGTTCCTACAAGAAATGCGGGAGGGGTGAGTGTGAGGATAGAGAGCGTGAGAATGTAAATGAGTAGAGTACAAGGGTTAAAATTCTAAACGGGATTTTTAGGGGAATTTCTCTGATTTGGATGAATAAAAGGGGCAATGGGCCTCATTTGTTCTTTTTGTCTAAAGTACTTGAGCCCACATATCCGGTCAGGCCAGGTCTATTAACCTAGATGGTCCAAATTAACATCCTATTGGACTAGGTGAAATCTGAACCAGGCTATATCAGCTACTTCAACAGAACTCCGACCCTATCCATATCTTGATTTCCATATGCTTGATAGACCGGGCTGACCTAGTCATGTTTGATAGACCGGGTTGACTTTTTACATATATTAATTATGTTATATCATCGTAACAAAATCATTTTTGGAAAAAAATAATAACAACCAAACTATCTCACCCTCCGACCGAGCATATTTCCAATTCCAATCTTGGTCTACTGCAACCCTAAGCTCCCCGACTCCTTATAAATCGGTCATTAAGCGAAATAGAGTACGTAGTACAAATAGGACATGGAAAAAAATCCCTCCTGGCTGGGCAAAATCAAACTTTGACGGTTCCAAAAAACTTGGCTTCTCCTGCCACATTGGACACGAAATTTGTAATTCTAATGGAACAATTCTTTCCATTTATAGTGACTGTATTCCAGATACCACTGTCCTTCACATAGAGGCACTCGCGACTTTGCTTGGTATTCGCAAAGTTGTTAGTTTGAGCATAAAATATTTAGTTTTAGAAGGCGACAATTTATCTCTCATTAACTCCATTAAAGAAACCTGGAAAATTCTATGGAAAATCCACTCAATTGTTATCGACATTACTAGTTTACTTTCTTCCTTTGATTCCGTACATGTATACCATTAGTTTAGGGAAGCAAATCATGCAACTAAGTTTCTAGCTAAACATGACATCAGTTCATTTGGCATTTCGAGCTCCAACATGTGCTCCAATACACAAATTTTACCTCTGAGGTACTTCCGACATCTAGATACGAGTTCAACTATTTGAACTCAATGTACGACAATTTCTATAACCAATTTGTAAAGATCATCCATTGGGATGATTCAATATTGTCATTCTATTAATGAAGGGTCCTATTGTTTGCCGTGTATAAAAAAAAAAGTAAAGGTAGAGGTATCTACATTGAATTACAACAAAAGAAAATACAGCATTCTAGAATGAATCAATGGAAAAATTGGTTAAGATTTATTATCTATACGATTTACCTAAGCTAAAAAGGTCTAAATTAGTACCACAAAAATGATGAAATAGAGTCAATCAACATTGTAGGGTTGAAAGTAAAAATTTAATCAAGCGGTATTCATCTGAAAGAGAGGAAAGGGTTTCATTATTGCTAAATAAAAATGATCATTTTCAAAAAAAATTGTATAGATATGATCTTTTGGATATTAATTGATTTAATATGAAGATAATAAGGACTCTTATAATTACAACATACATAAACCAAAATTTGTTAATATGGGGGGAGTCTTCCAATTTGTCAATGGCGAAACCAGCGGGAGTCGGCCGTTCCCGTTGGTGGTTCACAAATATATATATATATATATATATTTTTCCAAATAAAATATACATTACTATGCTTGTTCATATGGTGTATGAGTTGTGCATTTGTACTTCAAAGTCCCGTGTTCGAGTCTCTACAACCAATATATCAGCAATTTTTGGTTTATTTTTTTTCCGGTTTTTCTAACCTATGCCTTGAGAATTTCTATTAAGAGCATATGTTATGAATTCCTATTAAGAAAAAATAACCCTAAAAAGAAAATAGAAAATCCTTTAACAAAATAGTAGAAATTTCAAAAAAAAATTAATCAACTCTTCCTATATATGGGATTTTAACCTATGTCCTAATTTTTTTTTTTTTATTATTATCATGAAACGGGCCTAGCCTTTATTTAACTTACTATAATATTTTCAAGTGTACATAATTAGTAAATTATAATGATAATATTAACTTTACTGGTTTTTAATCATAAAATAGGCTAGTTTTATACTAAATGCAATTGGTATATATCAAATTTTATGATGAGAAATAAGTTTCAACTTACAAAATCAGAAAAAAATCATATTTTTATTAGGAAGTTAAGGTATCATTTCTTAATTACACGAGTTCGATAATACATTATTGACACACCAGTCCAACCATTGCATTGGATGAGTTAGAGTTCTAACTCGTCTACCCCTTTGATAAAAGACTTATCATGCTGGTCCAACCACCATGTCGGACAACCAATGACTATACACCGAATGCTAATTCCTATAACAAAATAGGAAATTCAACCACGAGATTATTAAATACTTTGCCCACTCTTCGAAAAAGTTTTGATTCCACCACTGAGGATAATTATCGGATATATAGTTGGTCTGGCCCATTTAAATCCTATATTTTGCATATTGCACTTGCATTGCATGTTATCATAATCATTTACTACGTATAAGTTTTCAAAATTGAGTTCTAATCCTACCAAGTGAAGTACTAAAATGTCTTTCATCTTTCTCTTAATCAAACTCTCTTTCTCTTAAAAACCACTAATTAAACTAACTATTGTAGTCCTCGTGCCATGTATGAGATAAACAATTGATATTTTAATTGTTATATATATATATATATGATATATAGTAAAATCATTTACTAAGTTTAGACATATCTTTGTAATTGTCGAATCTATAGAATTCAATAATCATTTTAATTAGTATCTTACTAAGCAAAAATGTAGCATTAATTAAATGAGCTAAATTAGGAAAACAAAAAATAGTGATAATTTATTTTTGATGTTCAACAAGTCCTTTTTATTTAATTTTGAGAATTTAAAGAGGGTAAATTGGAGAGCAGGGGAAAGAAATGAGAGAGTGGAATACATTAAAAAAATTATAAAAAAAAAGAGATAAAGTGCAAATGTCAATTATAGAAGATGTCAAATATAAAATATAAAATTTGCCAAATGACACAATGTTTTTATAGACGTGACTTTTCCTTTAATGTATTAGGAAGATAATGCAAGAGATGTTAGCCTAGTAAAGAAAATCGACAAGAAGATTAATAAAACACACTATATTTAACACGTAGAGATCAACAAGTGGCAAGGAATTATTGTCCTGTTTTTTAATTAGAAAAATGAAAATACCTAAATTGTATATTAAGGCCTATTCGATATAATTGGAGCTTTTTCTAGCTAGACTTGGATTTAGTAGCTGGAGTTGGACATAGCTGACAGTAGTTATTGAACACTATAGCTAGTATATGTAGCTGAAAATAAAATTGGTGTTCAAAATGACCAAGCTGAATTTTGTAAATGACATATAAAATGACCAAAATGCCCTATAAAAGATTTTTGGAATAGGTAACACGAGACTATCACGGGATGATGCATCTGTAAAACACGTGCCTTTCACGTGATAACATATCACAAATTGAGGAGGCTCATCTTCCTCGACATCCGATCGAGTGACCTCTCCCAAGCATCGTGAACTTGGGTTTTTCTTCCCAAAATCAGAAATGCTGCTAGAGCTACCTCTCCTCCAGATCGAAGGCGTTTGAGGTTCGTTAATCATAAAGCATTACATTGTTGCTCTTATTTTGTCAATTTATGAAGTTTAACCAAACCATTTGGTTAAACTGTGTAGGCGAAGTGAAGCAAAATCAGTCACTTGGTGTTTGAGATCACCCCTGTCGTCTACCCCATACCTAGGACGTTGTAATTCACAAACAAGAATTTCCTAATTTAACGCCGTTTTCTCTTCAAATTGGGGATTCTTGAAAAAACGCCCGAGCTAGAGCTCGATTACTAGAAAATTAGGTTTTATGAATCGGTTTTTTAAATTGGTTCATCTGATTGCATATGTTTAGGTGAACATGCATGCTATATGGAATTGAAGTTGTTTGAATTAGGGCTTGTAATTTGTGGTTGGATATAATTAGTGATACAAAATTGAAGTTGTTTGAATTAGGCATCTGGTATAACTGTATAAGGGTGAAAAAGAATTTAGGGTTTTCATTGTTTTGGCCTCTAGATTTTGTTTATGTTGTAACATGGGCCAATACGATTTTCAGGGAAATAAATAATTGAACAATTTAGATTATTGTAGGAGTATATTGTTCTTCCAATGGACAATTAACATCGATTAAAAGCTTTGTGCATATGTTTAGATGATCATGCATGATATATGTTTGTCTGATTTTTGAATGCCATTGAAAGTTATTAATATGCTTAATTTAACAATTTCCTACACTTATTCAAGTAT
This sequence comes from Rheum nobile, assembly GCA_027886185.1. Taxonomy (NCBI): domain Eukaryota; kingdom Viridiplantae; phylum Streptophyta; class Magnoliopsida; order Caryophyllales; family Polygonaceae; genus Rheum; species Rheum nobile. The sequence goes on along the minus strand of WOAB01000158.1, from coordinate 300,716 downwards.
TTGATGAAGTTTGTTTAGTGCATCTACTATATGGTTGTTGTACTGGAATGAGTGTTTAGAGCATGCATAATAAGGTTGCTATCAGATGATTCAGATTAGTGTATTTGTTTGAATATCCACACGTCCGTACGGGAAGAGTGCTCCGCATATGATCCAAACTCCTATAATCGAATGAGTGTTTTTTTCTGGTATTGAGTTAGTTGAATTTATATGGTGAGGTTTCAAGCCATCACATGAGTTTATAGAATGTGAATTTAGTTGAATTCGTTTTAATGAATGTGTTTTTTTGTAATGTCAATTTCATATAGCGTGTTTCTTTCAAATATGTCCAGCTCCATTGGATTAGAAATTTTGAAGGGGGGGGGGGGGGGGGGGGGGGCGGGGTTACAAATCTGGATTTTAACATTGGATTGTGGAAATTCTAAAGGAAATGTTTGGAAAATCATCGAATTAGAACTCTGAAAAATCATCCCAGAGTAATGGCAATGGGTTGAAGTTTCCATGGACAAAAGAGTTGACACTAAAGTTGATTGTCATATGTTGGGCATATCAGACCAGTCATGGAGAAGGTTAGACTTTAAATTTCGGTGGATATTGTAAACACTTTTGAGGAACAAATGGGAATGAAGTGTACTAAGGAAATTGTCAAGAACAAGTTTGATTATGTGAAAGGAATTTGGACCTTCTGGACTAGAATAAGGTACCAAGAAACTGGTTGCGGTTGGGACTCTGAGAAGGGACCACTAGTACAGAAATGATTTTTTATCCCGTGAGAAAATAGACCGGACCACCTATATTCGAGCTAAAAAGTCATTAAATATTGCGGAATTACATTTTTTGGAGGGGGGTAAGAAAAGAGCCTGAATATATGGCGGAATGCCCAGGCTAAAAAATTATTTGCACTCTCAACATTATGAGAAAACGTAATGAGAAAATAGCCTGGGCGTGTTTTTAATTTCAAGATCCCGGCTATTAAGTAGAAATCTTATTCCCCTTAAATAAACATAGGCCAGATACACCAAACTGCTTAATATTCCGGCTGATTAATGCATTTAGACTTAATTATATACTCCGGACATTGACCCACCCGGGTTAAAAGATTTCTATTTTTAATTATTAATAAAATGAAATTGTCTCTTCTACTCGTAAATCATCCCTTCCCCGCAAATCGTCTCTGCCCAAAATTTCTCCTCTCCCTCCATTGATGTGCTACTGCTCAGTTCCGGTCGAAGTTCACTCGAAGTCTTTGGCGTCTCCTCTCCATCCATCGCCCTCCTCTTCATCGTCTCTACCCCGAATTTGGGGCTCTTCTGTTTATTTATCTTTAGTTCGCCGATGCTGAACCCTAGAAATTCGTCGGTGCCGAATTTGGTCCCAAATCGTGCTCCATCGTTGGTGTTGCTAAATCTGTTGTTTTACGGTTAGCTAATGGTCTTACTTCTCTCTTTTTTTTGTATTTGATTTTGGGCGTATATTGATCGTTATCTCTGTCAGTCGTTGGTGTTGCTGAAACAATGGATAGTCGTCGTTGATGTTGCAATTCCTAGACTACCACAACTATACAATGCTACCTAAACTGCTACAAATACACTAAATTGGAGATCGATCATCCGTGCATCGTTGGTCTGTGCATGCTCAACTCCCAACTCCTAGAATTTTCTCCTCTATAATCAATCTATTGCTCTCTTTGTTCTTACAATTTTCACTACCTACTTTAGCTTTCAGGTTTGCTTCAATTCTCTCTTGATCATTGCGTTTTGTTTTGCCTTAATTATTTTCGAGCTATGTTGTACGTGTTTGTGATGTCAAATTAGAAAGAAATGAACTGAATTGGTATTATTAATTTAAGAATTGAGATCATATCCTACAATCTCCTAGATCACGGTTGATTAGACCGAATGCATTATTCGGAATTAGGTAAGGGATTCTCAAATCTGATTGATGGAGTTTTGCTGCGATTTTTTAATATTAGAAACTTCAATCCAACCAAATGCATGCCCATAATCTCTATCAAGTTGCACCCGAAATAAGCGATTTTGACTTGATGGTGTTTAAGATCAAAGCATGTGATCACATTAAGGATCATAATTTGCTTTATAAATTGAGGCATATTCAAATGGACCCTACATCATTTCGATTCACACTATATAAGTTCAAATTTGTCTTATTGTTGGCTATAGCTTATAGAATTTTGTAGGCTGTAGCAGCCTATATATATTATCATTTCTTTACAGTTGATGACAAATTGTACTTAGCATCCTTAATTTCTTTTTGGTGAATTGCCATTTACCACGGCAGATATGCTGCATGAAAGTGAATATCCATCAGCTCACGATAGAAAAGATCAGGTGGCATCAAAAGATTCATTCAACAAACAAATCAAAACAAGGTATGAAATGAATATGACTTATTGCTATAAGCACTGTGAACACTTCTTCAAACAGTATAAAGATTCATTCTACATACCATTTTAGCCTAAGAATAAAAAAACAAGATTTGGTGAAAAGATGCAAGAAAATACAGAAAGAGGGGAAATAGCTGACAACACTCAAGATTGGATAAATTTTAGAGTGCCCATGTCCTTCAAATGCTTATAGTTCCAATTTAGTTCTTACAACTCATTTGCTGCAAACCTTATGGAAGCATTAACCTTTTTTGGTTTAAAATTAAGCTCATTTGCTGGTTTAAAGTACATGGCCCTTTCTTTGGTTCATTCATATTACTATTTATGATTTGTGTGGTCTGAGAAAATGTCTGGAATCTTGAGTAATATTGAGGGTTTATTTAGATAAACTCTCAGTGAAAAGGAGTTGTACTGCACTCTCTAATTATAATTAGACTGTTAAGCAAGTAGCAAACAAATTCACAACTCTTACCTCTCTGAACTGATCACATTTGGATGAAGAATCCTTTTCAAAACAGTTTATTTTCCTATTGCCAGGAAGTGGGGGACCTCAAAAGCAGTAAAGAGGTCTTTGATTTTGTTAATGCTAATTGCAATGTCTTATGTTCTACTATGTTTTCATTTTCCAACTCTTAGTTTTTATCATCCATTCTTTGGTTTAATAGTTCCTTTTGTTTGTAGGTTTGTAAAACAGGTCTAATAGAGGACCATTTGGGAGGAGCTCTCTAAGTCGATTTTGCAAAAAAAAAACTTAGGAGGTGGTGCTCTTCGTCGAGGCTGTGTGCAGGTTGGTTGATCAAACTTTGAAGTTAGATAAAAATGTATATTACTATGTTGCTAAAAACTGAAATCTAAATAGCCCATTTTGATTTCATTTCTTCACCTTTGCAGATGTTCTGTAGGAATTGCATTGCCTGTGTACTCTATATCTAAAGCAATTGAAAGAGATGACCCTAATGAGAATCATAGATGTCTCTTGTACTGGGCAAGTCAGTGTTTTAGGTTCTTTCCCTTTCCTATAATCTGTGTGAACAACTCTGCCTTAAATTTCCTTGTGTATGCTCAACAATAGCAATTTTGAGTCTCAAGGGCAGACACCCTTCCTGCATATCATCCCCTTGACTAGTGCTATTAACTAATTCAACTTTCTTGATACAGCCTATGGATCATTCAGTATGGCTAAAATATGGGAATACAAGATATTATACTAGTATGGTACTACCAATCATGTCCTTAATCTTGCTGATGTTATGTTTTTGTATGGTCAGACTTCCAATATAACTATAGGATCTTGTTTAATTCCTCGGTTATTAAGATGTAACTGGCAGCTAATAGTCTGTCTGGCCTTATTTTTCATCATGGCACCATTCTACTACCATGCCAAGTTCGCCTTTCTTGTGTGGCTTCAACTTCCATTAGCTGATGTAAGTTTCACTATTTTGTTTTATTTCTTTCTTAAATTGAATTCATTTCTCTGATGCATCATAGTCGTTGAGTTATGCTTACTTTGGATATAGCATTTCACTATGTTGTTTTGTTTTTATGCTTACTTTGGATATAGCATTGTTATTCTATTTGCCCCTTACTCCCAAACAAGAGAAAATGAAGAAAATATTGTTTAAGTGCATTGGTACATATCTTGTTTTATGCACAAGATCAAGCTCCATAATCTTGTTTTTTTCCTTAGTTAGGCATATTTCTTCTGATCCCTTGTTTGATCCTCTTGGGATTTAGTCCATTCAAGGTCATAATATATTTACTTTGTATATTGAGTGTATTGTTAATTTGGATAATGCTCCTTGCAGTCTGGGTACGAGCATCTCTCTTGGCTAAGATGCATGCAGCCACGAGATCACAACTTCCAGACGACATGTATCTGTCACGTTCCAAAGCACCTGAGAAAGGAAAATGTTATAGAGTGTGTGCACAGTGGCTATTGAGGTTGTGTCAATGGGCACTGATTGCCACTTAAACCAGGTACTCCTATCACATTAATTGTTGACAACGTCAAAGATTTATTCATGTCTGAAGAAGTGCTCATCCATATTATCATGTATTGGTGAGTGGTGAGATGAATATTTCAAGTACTTGTAATAATGTTATAGATTTCTAAACTATCTTAGTATACTACACTTATATGTAATGAACGTGTACATAATAAATTCATCGTTTAGATAATACAGTTTTCAAACTTTTTGCATGATGGTAATGGAATTGGTAAGGTAGTGATGGTCGTGACTGCATACTATTGTGGTGCATCCTCTTTTTTTTAACAAAAAAATTGGACTTTTTAGCCCGGACCTTCATACTTCCGGGCTTATGTGTCCTCTTATTTTTTTTGAAAAAGGTGGACTTATTTAGCATAGATCAACAATGGTCCGGGCTAAAAAGTTTGTTTATTTAGCCCGAGCGTGTTTTGTACATCCGGGCTAATTGATCTATTATCACATCACTCTGAATCCCGGACCTATTTTGCTATATATCCGGGCTAATGTAAAAAAAAACATCCGGGCTAAAATCGTTATTTTGTAGTAGTGGACTCATCACGGCCACTGATGAGTGGTGGAAAAAAAAGAGAACAAGGTAGTATCATTCAGTTTTCTGCTAGTTTTTATGTTGAGGGTTATGGTTAACTTGTATTAATTGTGTACGATATTTTTGTTTAGGAAGTGAAAGGGTATAAGAGATTCCGAAGTAGCGATATTCATCCTAAGCTGAATTTGTTATTGGATTCTGTGTTTGGAAGTATAACTACAATTGGAAGGCATTGTGTGGCTCTATCTATGGATCATGAATCTGGTGCTTGCGATGATGCCAAGGAAAAATGTGATGAAGGGTTAGGAGGTAAAGGCTTAGAAGGTGATGGTTTAAGAGGTGATGGTTTAGGAGGGGAGAAAGATGATGTTGTAGAACTGAATGATGATGACACTCTAGATAAGCTGATGGATTCTACCCAGCAAAAATGCACTGCGTCTCCTGTTTTTGGTCTAACATACCAGAACAACAATCAATGCAGAGTCTAGTTCATTCTTCAAGTCGATCATCCATGAGTGGACATAAGAAGAGAAAAAAGACGTCTCTCGCTGCCGCATTGTACCAAAAGCAGCTTGCACTGGTTGGTGAAAATAGCAATAGGATGATGGGTTTTTTCGACGATGAGTTGGGTAGTTCCTCGTACAAGGGAGGGAAAAAGGCTAAATTTTACACCCTTGAGGATTGTATGGATGCCATAGAAAGGATGTTAAAAGGATTGTCTTTTGACCGAGGGATCCATGTCATGATGCTCTGTGGTTGACGATCTTAACAATTACGAGAACTGCCAAATCTTCATGGCAATCAAGAATGATGATTCAAGGTTAGCATGAATGAACTTTAGATTGTCGAAGTTGAGGGGAACTCTAGAGCTATGATGAGAGTGTATAAGGTTGAGAGGTCTTTAGGGTTTGTTGAGGTTTAATTTTTTTTTTATTGTTTGAGTCCATGTCGAGTTGTTCATGTTGAACTATACTTTATTCAATGTGGATCGAACTTTGTTTTTATGCTTGTGATTTGCACTTTCGTTATGAACTATGTGTATGCACAATAAGTTTTATGGTTGTAGTTTGCACTTATGTAATGAACTATTTGTTCTCAAGTAGGTACAACATATTAATGCATATTATAAGAGTTATGCATGTGTAGGTTATGCAGAAGCATTTTGCATATTGTGTTTGTATTTCATTGCATATCATATAAGAAAAACAGAATGCATATTGTGATAGTGATTCTAATTTGCAGGATTGTTAATTTTGACAGTGGTTGTTGATCATGGCTCGTAGACCTTTAAGCCGTCAGGTTAAACTTATTCTAATTTGCCAGTGGACACTTGAGCAATTTCTCATGCTTATTTATGCACTTCATATTCATCCACAAGGTCTCGTGCTTCAATTCCGAATTTACGAGCTAGATGTGGATGAGACAACTGCTAGAGTCCAATTCAGAAGTTCGGGTAATAAATGCATTTCGACTGGAGAAGCACGTACTATTAAATTTGCGTGATGTGTTAGAAGCTAAACATAGATTAAAAGCTTTCAAACACATGACTACTTTAGAGAAATTGGGTATTTTCCTATACATAATTGCCTTGGGTTTGTGAAACCGAGATGTTTGTGAGAGATTCCAGCGGTCTGGAGATACGATTAGTCGTACAATTCATGAAGTTTTTGATGCAACTACATGCAGACACAAAGGATTTCATGGCCTCGCCTGAGACCTTCTTCAATTGCGGGACCACATTTTTTCTTCTATCCCGGATTAGGTATTGCATGATGACATATACAAGTCCTTTAAGGTACATATCACTATTTGATTGCCTAAAAATAGTAATTTATTACCAATTTAGCTAATACAATGACAATTTAGGGTGCAATTGGATGCATCGATGGGACACATGTTGATTCTTGCATCCCTCGAGCACAGCAGATTCCATATAGATGTCAGAAGGGCATGTGCTCATTCAACATCATGGCGATTTGTGATTTTAACATGTTTTTAAGATTCATTTCTATTGGCTGGGAAGGCAGTGCTCACGACGCAAAATTGTTCGACCATGCCCTTCAACTAAGTGTCATGAATTTCCCTCAACCCCCACCAGGAATGTACTAGTATTCGGTTTGTTCAATATGTTCTTTATTTGTGTGGCATTCTAAAATTGTGTTTCTAATTTGTATCAGGAAAGTATTATTTGGTGGATAAAGGCTATACAAACCATTAAGGATATTTGGTCATGTATTCTAACATTAACTACCATGGTTCACAATTGAATAACGATCCACCAAAGAACACTAAAAAGGCATTTAACAAGAATCATTCATCTTTATGAGGCACCACCGAAAGGTGCTTTGGCGTCTTGAAAGAAAGGTGGAAAATATTGAAGTGCATGCCCAACTACCCCATCGAGGTCCATATTGACTTTATCATCTCATGTTTTGCCCTCCACAATTTCATCTTGATGTACAAAATCGATTACACCTATATTGACTATGAACTTGACGTGCCACTAGCCGTCCTACGGGAGCAGGGAAACTCTTCTGCGCATGAAGGTATGAAGGATTTAAGGGACACCATATCAAGGCAAATTTGGGATGCGAGAAGACATCGTTAATGTACGACTTAGGAAGTGGTCAGTGGGTACGTCAAAAGGCAGTGATGTATATAATTTTTGCATATTTGGTACAAATATGGCCACTAACCTCTTATATTGTTTGAGTACCTTAATCACTTGAAACAAGTTACATCAACTTGTTTGCTGGCAAGGATAAGATGGAGGAAGTGGCCAGTAGGTATTATGTAGGGCTTAGGTAGTGAGTAGTGGGTATTATGTTAGTATTCTGTTGTTTCTTGACAACGATCAGCTAGAGCCTTGATGTACTAGTTCCACAGTTGTTGTAATGAATATTACGCAACCAAACAATGGATGAGTTGTTAAACACTTATGTGAATATGACCAAGCATGAAATATATATCAAAGTGAACCATTCATAGAATAATATGGCTTCGTTCACATGGTAAAAAATGCCCATGGAAGTAGTTACAAAATTGAGCATTTTCATGATCAAGACATCTATATTTTGTCTTGGTGTGTCATGTAGACATTAGTTTTAAAACCTGGAACACATAAAACTATAACACGTGACATAATTTGTACCCAACACCCACAAAACAACACAACAAGTTTTTTTGTGAGGGGCATCAGATATCAAATTACCCTACACACAACAACCACAAAATACCAAATATCCATAGACCATCGAGACTCCACTGGCACATAATAGCATAAAGTCCAAAAGCAATAATCACAAAAATAAGGAGAATGATGACAATCGGACGGCAGCGTGCCGTCATGGCTTAGGTTGAGGCAAGTAGCTTGAACTGATTGCGAGCAAGACAGATTCGAACATTGGACACAACGAGGTCAGATATTTTGGTGTACATATGTATTGCCTCATGCTCTATACAAGTAATCTGTCCTTGCTACCCTTCCATCTAGTCCTCTAGATATATAATGCGGTGTCTCTGCGGAATGTCAGACACTTGATCTTGATTGCCCTAGGACTGGTGAAATCAACATAGATCACCTCATTGTCCCTGCTATAATCATATGGCTCCTGCATAGCACAACAAATTTGTTTAAATTCAAATACATAGACTACATATGCAAATACCCTAAGAGCAAATCGAAGAACAATATATTATTGGGGCAAGGTAAGGAATTGAGAAGGTTTCATCAACATAGATCAGCTCATTGTCCCTTGAGGAGGAAGACGCCATGAGCCTGCGCTCTAATTGCCCCGTGACTAGAGCCCGTGCCAAGGCCATTGCTTAAGCCACACAGTCCTTCATCACCCGCTCCTTTGCCTGCGCCGGCTCATCCTCGACGCCGCCGCCTATGCTCCTTGTGACACTAGGTGCCGCAACGCCTAGCGCGCCTGTGCCGGAGGCCTCAGTGCCATAGCGCCACAACGCTCGCCGCCTCCCTTCATAGCGCCCGCCTCCGCGACACTCGCCTCGGCGCCCGCCTATGCATGCAGCGACACATATATTACTACTTTTGCTATTTTTAGAGGTTATTTTGCTATTTGTGGAACTTTCTACTTTTACTAGAGTTGTTTTTAGCACTTTCTTTTTTTAGCAGCTTTCTATTTTCGGGTGTGTGTTCTCATATGATTAATAGGCCGGCCCATTAGGCTAGCTTGTTGCTTGCGGCCCATGGCCGAGACTCTTTGGCTATAAAAGGCCAAACCCTTGTAACATTTTACTTACGTTGAATATAATTTGCTTAAGTTTGTCGTCGACACTCATCTTCGCCCTTAGGCTTTAGACGTCACACCTTTCGATTGATCCCCGTCACGGATTACACCAAAATATACCCGAGCAATTGTTCGAATCCTCTTGCCCCAACTCAATCCATTCGAGAGAAAGAGAGCCGTCGACCTCTACTTTGGTAAAGGTTGTCATTTATCTCAAAGAGAAGGAATCTAAAGAATTATTTTCTACCACGATCCGTCATCAATGCTTATTCGAGGCCATCGTTACACATGAATTGGTATCAGATTCCAGCGGTACAAGGTGTTGTCTTTCCATCTCTTCAATCCATTCTCACGTTGCTTTTGTTTCGATCCATCCACTTTACATTTTCTTGCTTCCGCCATTGTTGTTTTGTTCCTCTTGCTGTCAAACCTTACAACTAGGTTAGATCTCTTCTTTCCTTGAAGAGAAGATCTCGGCCGAGAGTTAAAATAAAAAAAGGAAAGTGAGAGATCTTATGTAATAACCCTCAATTTCAATAAGGGTATTTGGGTAATTTTCCCAACCCTCGGTCTGTAAGTATGATGTGTTAGACATATTCGATCTAGTTGTATGAACATTATGGATATAAGTATTATACACCTATGACTTCGGACTAGTATAAAACTCTATAAGGACATAATCGGGAACGTTCAGAGACCCACATGCATAGACCCGGGAGCCGATCGTGGACCGGGAGCCGTGGACACGGTAGGTCCGTGTGCTCAGGCCAAACTAATCGGGCGTGGCGTTACCGTGACCGCGGCCAAGTAACCGCGACCGCAGTAAGGCCCGTGACCGCGGTTAAGTACCGCGGGCGCGGGTTTCTGAGTCAGCCTTATCTTCAAGATTTCCGAGCGTCTGTCGGTTCGATTGTCCGGCGTTTCGCCGGTGGGGGAGGCGAATCGCTTGGGTTGCTCGGCGTTGGGCTCCCTCCATCCTATAAATAGGGGTCGGACTCCCTTCTTTCCTCCCATCTGAGATCCAAGCTCTCACTCTCAAAACTCTCTCTCAATTCTGGAATTTGTGCTCACCGGAAGCTCGTGTCGTCGCCAGAATCGCGTCGTAGCGCTATGAGGAAGCCATCCAGAGTCGCACTTGTGCCAAGGAGGAGGAGGAAGCGTTGAAGTCGGTAATGCTTCGAAACTCCTCTCGCAATCGCGTCTGATGAACAACCACGACCGCGGAGTTCATCATCGCGACCGCGGCCTGCCCAGAAAACCGCGACCGCGGCTCTGCGCAGTCGAGGCATACCCGCTGTGGTCGCGGCCTTGGGTCTTCTCTTCGTATTATTTCTACCTTAGGGAAATTTTAACTTAGGTTTTCATGCCTCGTTTCGTGTGCGTCACTGGGATGGATCTTCGGGACAAAATTGGACTTCAACGGGATCTTCAACTGTTAGTGTGTGCGTGTCCAGATTCCGTCCGTTACCAAATCAATCTTCGATCGTAGAATCTAAGACAGATGGCGGTTCGCTCTTGCTTAATCATTCCATATTTCCTTTAGTTATCAATTATTTTGATTGTTAATTAAATTGGAATGAAATGTTGTTTTCGTTTGGGAACAGATTTTATAAATGATGTGATTAAAATATGATATTATAATACGTTGTATATATTGCTAGAAACAACGCTATTATACTTGTTAATTACCGTGATGGTATTGGTGTGGATTTATGTATGAACTTAAATATGTAGTTAGAACGAGTATTCGTAGGAACGCTATGTACCTTGCGAGGTCTAGCCGTTTCTTTATAACCGTGGTGCGTAGGATGTTCAAGCCCTAATACCCTTTCCTGGTCATGACCGTCCCCTATTTGAATATAGGGGTGGTGCACACAACTGGTGCCAAACATTCGGGAAATGTTCCCAAGATATCTCTCGTATCGAGATGATATATATATGTTAAAAGCTGTAACGTGAATATACGTTTTGGAAGAAATAAGATAAGTGCGATTATGCACATAAGTAATATACCCTCGGGCGAGGAGTACAATGTGGAAATCGCCCGGACTTCGGTTAGAGTAAGTCTTCTTTCCAATCTGGATCCGCATTGCGCGGTGAGGTTGGTCGTTGACCCAAATGATCAAGTCGTTTTTAAACGCTTGTGTGAAAACTATAACGTTCCCAAACATTTGTCATACGTTTCCCATAAGACTCAACTCCTTTGGAGTCTTCTGTTCAGTGCATGTCTAATTCTAATCATTCTGTGAAAGTTCCGGGTTATGTATCGTTCCTTCGGTTATTATTCGAGGAACAATGATAGTAAACGGTTACGATCACTAGAACCTTTTTTATTTCTACCCTTGCATAGTCTTTCATTAGACTAACCAACCGGTTAATTTCCTTTGCATGGTTGGCTGGTGTCATCTGTCTCATACGACACATCAAATAAGTTCCCACATTAGTAAATGCAAGGACCCGACGTGAAGGCAATTGGCGTTTTTCTATGTTTTTTCCAAGGTTGAGATCCTAGGCGTAAAGTCGCAAGGTCAAAACCCGTTGAGTAATTTTATTTCAAGACTTCCGCTGTAATAAATATTTGTACTCGATTTTTGTTATCGAATTGTAAGTTTCGACATTTGAAATAAGATATCATTTGGGCATTTGTATATCATTTAATAAAGTTTATGTTATTATACAATTATTAAAAAATGGTTAAGCCTTGAGTGACCCCAGATGTGTAATCTGAGGTCATTGGCGGTAATATTTCCAAAGGGTATTTTGGGGGTGTTACATCTTATCCCTACAATTTCGGCCATATCTTTGACTTGCAATCACATGATATCTTACAGATTTGGTTAGTTATTATTTGATTTATTTGTTTAGTATTAAAGATCTTGCATATCTTCTTGTTTCCTATTTTGTTGCGTCACTCTCTCCTATCTCTACGCATCCAATCTTGCGTTTCTTTCTTCATCAATTAACTTGTGCCGATTTACCTTGCCCTAATAAAAGGACACTATTTTGAAGGCCTCGGGTCTTACAATTGTTTGATTTCTTTTTCTATTTGCCATTATAAGGACACTGTTTTGTGTAATGTTATTGTGATGGATGCTACCTATTTGCTCTTAGGGCGTCCTTGGCAATTTGATAGGCGCGCGCTACATGATGGGTATTTAAACACTTATGTGTTTACTTACAATGGCAAGAGCGCCACTCTGTTGCCAATGACACCCCAAGAAATGTTTCAGGATCAGGTGGAAAGGAATAGACAATTGGCCTTGGAGGCCTCGACCGCCGCTCCAGGCAACGCGACTGCGCGTGGCAGCATGCCCTATGCCCCCTCGCAGTGCGCCCCACATCTCCACGGCGATCCTGACGCTCCACCGAGCCCTATGTCACCCACTACCCCCGCGCCCCACTTGGCCAAGAGTGCGCCCCCGACCGCTCCCAAAACTCGAAGCCACACACCCGCGGCCAAGCGCGCGGCCCACACCGCCCCTGACGCGGCCGCTGCAACGCCTGCCTTCCAAGGCCGCTGTGAGAGTCGCTTGCTTTCAACTCATCTTGATGCTAAGGTTCTAGGCTTTGCTTTGATTAAGGGCTTCTATTTGCTTGATGATTATTTTTAGCCTATTTTGAAGCCTGCCTATCCAAGGGTGAGTTCGAGAGCTTCTTTATAGATGAGGGCTACCTATACAAGGCCGATAATCTTTGCATCCCTAGTTCCTCCATTAGGCATATCCTCATCTAGGAAATGCATGATGGTCGTGGCCATTTTGGGGTCGCAAAAACCTTAGCTGCCCTTCGAGAGCATTTCTTTTGGCCCATATGACTCGGGAAGTCACCCGTTTTTGCAAGAGTTGCGTGACTTGCCAACGCGCCAAGGCTAGATCGAGTCCTAATGGTCTTTACACCCCTTTGCCCATACCCGAGCAACCCTAGGAAGACTTGTCCATTGATTTTATTATGGGGTTGCCTACGTCTAAGAAGGGGAGAGATTCGATGTTTGTGGTTACGGATAGGTGATATGCGATATATTGTATAGCGCATCTAGTGGTTATTAGCATGATTTAGATGATGTTTAGAGATGTTTTGATTGTAATTCTGTAATCCGGAAGAGAAGGCGAGAAGTGAAGAAATCATGAGATTTACAGAGATTTGAAGTACATTGAAGTGAGGAGTTGAAGAGCTGCACAAAAGAAGCAAGAAGAAGCAGCTGAAGAAGAAGAGTCTCTGGTGTCTTCACCGCACCCGCGCCCATACTCACCGCACCCGCGGTGGACTTGCTGAAGCGAAGACAGCTGGAGCCGACCGAAGACCCACCGCACCCGTGGTGGGATGACCGCACCCGCGGTGGTGCCGAGCTGGAGCTTTTTCTCGGATTTTATATCCGAGATCTTTCTTTCCTTATCTTTTATTCTAAGATCTTGTTTTATTTTATTTTCCTTTTCTTTATTTCTAAACTATTTGTTTTCCTAGTTTTTAAAGGTTTTAACCTAGACTTGGTTAGGTAAACCTCGTTCCATCTTTCATAGTTTTTTCTCTAAAAAAAACTTATGGAGAACTAAACTTCCATTGTTGCACTTGACGTTTGAAGCCTTCAATTGATTGGTTGTGAGTTTTCTACTCTTGTTCGATTTCCTATTTAGTTGTATTAATTCTCTTGCGCTTGAATGTTTATTGAATCTTATTGACTTATCTAGACTGATCACCTAGGTTTATTGATATTATCCATATAGCTAGGACTTGTCAATTTCGGGTTCGGGTTGCATATCTAGTAGCAAACACGATTTATATAAGCGGGTTGCGAGTGTTCATCGTGAGAGAGAGTTAATTGCATGCTTATAGTAACGGGTTGTTTCTATTGCATGTATCTTGTTGAATCCTTGTTTGAATGCTATTGCTTTGTTGAGTCTTGAAGGTTTTCAGATTTGATTCTGTAATAAGTATTATTAGGGCTGGTAGAACTAATAGTTACATATGATCGGGATAAGAACAACTAAAGGAAAGATAAGAACTTGAGAATAATAGAATTCAGTGATCAACCATATCTCTTGTTGTGTGGATCTTTGTCAGGTGTGGCACCTTCCTCATATCATATTCACATCCTTTGCTTTGCTTTTCTTGCTTTATTTACTTGGTTCGAAATACTACAAACCCCCCCTAGTTCCTAGTTGGTGACTTGCGAATTACAAGAACTGATAAACTGATTCCCTTGGGTTCGACCTTGACTTGCTTGCTATACTTTGTTTAGTAGGTACATTAGGATTTCTTTGATTAGGCACGACGACTTTAGGCCTGTCACATTTGGCGCCATTGCCGAGGAATCAAAATTTCTGTTTTTGTGGTTTTGTTTTTTACCAACTTTGGTGTGGACCTATCTTATGGTCCACACTCGTGCTACTGACACACCTCTTGTTGATTGTGATTCAGAAATCGATAGAACATTCCACATGAATCGCAGAGAACACTTTACACCAAAAGTTGCAATGGGTGACCAAACGCTTCGGCAATTGACTGCACCTAATCTGATGCAACAACCTTTAGCTGTGGCTATTCCTGCCATAGGAGAAGGCATCAACTTTGAGTTGAAGCCAAGGCTGATTCATTTGCTCCCGTCATTCCATGGACTAAGTGGTGAAGACCCAATCAAGCATATGGGTAAATTCCACACTGTCTGCATGAGTATGAAACCGGCTAACGTCACTGAGGAATAAATCAAGATGAGAGCTTTCGGGTTCACCCTCAAGGACGCAGACGATGATTGGTACTACCATCTACCCACTGGAAGCATAGATACTTGGAACAAACTACATAAGGCTTTTCTCGAAAAGTATTTTCCTGCCAAGAAGGCGAATAGCTTGAAAAAGGCTATAAGCAACATCGATCAAGAGGCTGACGAGACCTTATATGAGTACTACGAGCGGTTCAAGAGACTTTGCTCAAGCTCTCCATTCCATGGTTACACGAATCAAGATCTAGTGCTTTATCTTTACAATGGTCTGCTGGAGAATGAAAGAAGGATTGTTGACGTTGCATGTGGTGGCAACATTCTTAACACAACTCTGGGGGCAGCCATGGAAAAGATTCAGGAGATGGCCGAAGGGACAAGAAATTTCGGTAGAACTTCTACCAAGAGAGGAGTCAATGTTGTGGACTCCAATCGCTCTGAGCTAGTGAGCGAGATTGCTGAATTAAAGGACATGGTGAGGAGACTAACGCTGAAAGGAACTCCTCAACAACTCAAAGCATGTGGGATTTGTGCTGATCAATTCCACCCCACCGATGCATGTCCTCAATTGCAAGATGATCTGAATGCTGAGGTGAACACTGTAGGAGGTTATGGACCTCCAAGATCTCGGAACGATCCCTACTCTAGCACTTATAATTCGGGATGGAGAGACCACCCAAATTTCAGATGGAGGGATCAACCGAACCAACAACAACCTCAACTTCTACAAAGGTCACAAGGTCAACAACCCGATACTTCTGCTTCAACTGAAGATATGCTCCAAACCTTGACTAAGCACTTTACAACTCATGTTCAAACTACGAAGTCAAGCATCAAGAATCTAGAGAAGCAGATGGGACAAATGGCTGAAGCTATCACAAAGATAGATGCAAAGATTTCGGGAAATCTGCCATCTCAAACGGTAGTTAACCCACGGGCAAATGTTAGTGCTGTGATGCTTCAAAGTGGTAAGCAATTGAACGTCGTTCCTAGTGCTGAAGAGGATGACGCCGAAAAAGAGCTCTCTGAACCCACACCACCGCACCCGCGACAGGACGCCGCACCCCGCGATGCGTCTACAGAAGCTCTGGAGAACTTTCCACACCCATCGCCCACCTTGGCGCACCCAGCGGCGAAATCAACAGATGGGTCTGCAACACAACCGCACCCGCGGTGGGAGGACTGCACCCGCGGTGGGACTCCAGAAGAGCAACTACGCTCTCAGTTGACATCACCGCACCCCGCGGTGGAGGACCGCACCTGTGGTGATGGTATCGAGAAAGTTTGAGAATTCTCAGTTGGAACGACCGCACCCGCGGTGGAACCTGACCGCACCCGCGGTGAGACTTCTGGAATTGCTAAAGAGCCATACGTGGACGCCTATGTTCGTCCGTAATTTCCCCCTCTCGGTTCCGAGAAACCCGCCCCATTCCCAGAGGCGCTTAAGGAGAGGAGGATCGTCGACGATAAGGATCTCTTCGAAACATTTAGCAAGTGCGAGGTAAACATCCCTTTACTCAAACTTGTTACAAGTATTCCCAAATATGCTCGTTTTTTGAAGGAACTTTGCAAAATCAAGAGGACACAGAAGCAGAAGCAAAAGAAGCAGGTCCAGGTGAGCGAGCAAGTATCTATTGTGTTTCAAAGGCGTATGCCCAAGAAGTGCAGTGATCCATGTATGTTCTCTATCCCTTGCATCATCGGTGAGACAAAGATTGATAAAGCTATGCTAGATCTTGGTGCAGCTATTAATGTCTTACCATTATCATTATATGAGTCTCTTGGTCTGTCACCATTACAGGACACTAGGCTAGTTATTCAATTAGCTGATGGAACCAATGTCTACCCAAAAAGGTGTTGT
This sequence comes from Rheum nobile, assembly GCA_027886185.1. Taxonomy (NCBI): domain Eukaryota; kingdom Viridiplantae; phylum Streptophyta; class Magnoliopsida; order Caryophyllales; family Polygonaceae; genus Rheum; species Rheum nobile. The sequence goes on along the minus strand of WOAB01000158.1, from coordinate 283,950 downwards.
TAAAGATGTCCTTGTTATGGTAGATAAGCTGATTTTTCCCACTGATTTTTATGTGCTTGATATGGATAGTAGTACAGGTGCACCTATGCTGTTAGGGAGACCATTCATGAAAACTGTGAATACCACAAATGATGTCAGAAGTGGGAAATTAACTATGGAATTTGATGGGGATGGAGTTGAATATAACATATATGATATGAAACCTGTCATTAACACCTCTTTAAACTTTGTTGATGTAATGAGTCCTAACCCTTTGGATGAATTGCAACCTATAATAGCGGATTCCATAGTTGACTTGCCTATCGGTATCACTATATCTTTTAATCTGCAGGCAGTCACGGCTTTATTGGATGAGAAGGGTGAGTCTCCTACTTCTCTTTTAGACAGTTGCCCCACCTTACTGACTCCACAGGGCAAGAAGCCGTTCCCTTTTGTTGTGCAGAATGAACAGTCGGAGGTTAAACACCCCCCTGATCGATCTAAGTATGGGGGAAAGGCGACTAAGAAGGTCAAGGTGAAAGAGCCGGTTAAGAAGATGAAAGGTCTAAGGTTCAAACCTTTCCATGATTGGTTCAGAAAAGAGGTGTTGAATGAGAGGGTTCCTAAGGAACCTATGCTGTGGGTTGAGGTTGTCTGAGTCTCATGTCGAGCCAACGACATTAACTAAGGCGCTGCTTGGGAGGCAACCCAAGTTAGGTAGGTTAAATTTTCGTATTGTTTTAGTTCAATTTAATTGTCTTTTACTTTTTCTGCAGGGAAGAAGGCGGAGAGCCCAACCGCACCGCACCCGCGGAGAGCAGCCCACCGCAGCCGCGGTGGGCATCCCTTTAATTTTTGTAGTTTTCCTATAAAAAAAATCCAAAAAAACCTTAAACGGATTTAAAAACAAAATTAAAAAAAATAAAAAAATTCGAAAACGCAACAAAAAAGAGTTCTACCGGAGCCAGCTGTCCGGGTTCCCCATGGAGAAGGTGCGCATCATGTTGTCAAAGAGGAGACATTCGCCCCACACATTTTTTTTGGAAACGATGATGGCCCTACAGTCGACAGTTGAAGAGGAGGAACACCAGGGCCCACACCACGAACACATCTGGGCCCAATTTTTTTTTGTGTTCATTGAAGGTCGTGCAGCCCCGAATTCTTTGATATACCACTATTCACCAAAGTGGTTTCCTTTTGGTTGCACGGTAGATGAAGTTAATGGAGTTGATGAAGACACCCACCGCAACACCAGAGACCTGAGCATTTATTGTTACACCGCCAGCAACAACGGAAGTGTCCAAGCAGCTCGGCGAAATTTGTGAGTTCTTTCTTTATCTTCCCTATGCTTCTATTCTTTTGTCTTTCATTACATTGAGGACAATGCAATGTTTAAGCATGGAGGAGAGTTCTGTATTTGCTATGTCGTTGAGGAGAAAAGAAAAAGCCAAAAATTTGAATAAAAGGCTAAAATAGAAATCCTGGGATAGGTCGAAAACCCGAAAGTGCGACTTAGGCAAAAATCAGGTAGTCTGACCAACACTAGGCTGGGGCAAAAATAGACTGGAGTGATGTGAGCATATGTGAGACCATCTAAAAAAATAAAATGAGTGGCTAGGTGAAAACCTGAAAAGACGCCTAGGCAAAATGAGTGAAAACAAGAAGAGTGATTTTTAGGATTCCTCATTGTTCTTGGCGTGGTGACATAAGAAGAGGTGATATAAGGAGGATTCGGGTAGGCCACTATGGAGTGATAAGGTGTTAGATGGGAGTTAGGATTAGATTAGTCTTGCATCACTTATTTTGGTTGTCTTGGAGCTTATTGTTGATGTGTTGTAACTACTAGTGTCATATTTTCTTGTACTTCCTAAGGCCTTGGAGCATGATTGATGGAGTGAGTTCAATTTTTAGCTTACTCGAGACGAGTAAAGGTCTAAGTATGGGGGAATTTGATATGCGATATATTGTATAGCACATCTAGTGGTTATTAGCATGATTTAGATGATGTTTAGAGATGTTTTGATTGTAATTCTGTAATCCGGAAGAGAAGACGAGAAGTGAAGAAATCATGAGATTTACAGAGATTTGAAGTACATTGAAGTGAAGAGTTAAATAGCTGCACAAAAGAAGCAAGAAGAAGCAGCTGAAGAAGAAGAGTCTCTGGTGTCTTCACCGCACCCGCGCCCATACTCACTGCACCCGCAGTGGACTTGCTGAAGCGAAGACAGCTGGAGCCGACCGAAGACCCACCGCACCCGCGGTGGGATGACCGTACCCACGGTGGTGCCGAGCTGGAGCTTTTTCTCGGATTTTATATCCGAGATCTTTCTTTCCTTATCTTTTATTCCGAGATCTTGTTTTATCTTATTTTCCTTTTCTTTATTTCTAAACTATTTATTTTCCTAGTTTTTAAAGGTTTTAACCTAGACTTGGTTAGGTAAACCTCGTTCTATCTTTCATAGTTTTTTCTCTAAAAAAACCTGATGGACAACTAAACTTCCATTGTTGCACTTGACGTTTGAAGCCTTCAATTGATTGGTTGTGAGTTTTCTATTCTTGTTCGATTTCCTATCTAGTTGTATTAATTCTCTTGCGCTTGAATGTTTATTGAATCTTATTGGTTTATCTAGACTGATCACCTAGGTTTATTGATATTATCCATATAGCTAGGACTTGTCAATTCCGGGTTCGGGTTGCATATCTAGTAGAAAACACGATTTATATAAGCGGGTTGCGAGTGTTCATCGTGAGAGAGAGTTAATTGCATGCTTATAGTAACGGGTTGTTTCTATTGCATGTATCTTGTTGAATCCTTGTTTGAATGCTATTGCTTTATTGAGTCTTGAAGGTTTTCGGATTTGATTCAGTAATAAGTACTATTAGGGCTGGTAGAACTAATAGTTACATATGATCGGGATAAGAACAACCAAAGGAAAGATAAGAACTTGAGAATAATAGAATTCAGTGATCAACCATATCTCTTATTGTGTGGATCTTTGTCAGGTGTGACACCTTCCTCATATCATATTCACATCCTTTGCTTTGCTTTTCTTGCTTTATTTACTTGGTTTGAAATACTACAACCCCCCCTAGTTCCTAGTTGGTGACTTGCGAATTACAAGAACTGATAAACTGATTTCCTTGGGTTCGACCTTGACTTACTTGCTATACTCTGTTTAGTAGGTACATTAGGATTTCTTTGATTAGGCACGACGACTTTAGGCCTGTCAATAGGTTTTCCAAGATGGCACACTTTATTGCACGTAGGACCACCAACAATGCTACGGAAATACCCAACCTTTTCTTTGAGCATGTGGTGCACTTGCATGGAATTCCATGGACCATAGTGAGTGATCAAGACGTGAAGTTTGTGAGCCATTTCTGGAGGAGACTTTGGGGTAAGCTATACACTAACCTTCTCTTTTCCACTAGCTACCACCCCCAAACCGATGGCCAGACTTAGGTTGTAACACCCCCGATTTATATCGGTAGTGCCACACGCCAGTGACCTCGGACGTTACCGTCCAAAGCCACCCTAGGCTTTAATCGGAACAATTAAACTTAAATGCGTATATATAATAAATGAAAGATTAAACAGTGGAAGACATTTGTATGTGAAACTCAGCTCTTTTATTAAAAGATCTATCATCAAATGAGAGTAGCGTCTTTACAACAGAGTAAAAATTTCAGCGGAAGACTTATAAATTACACATCGGAAGACTTTTAAGAATCAACCTATAACATCGCTAGGTTATAAAGATATATTAAAGTAATATTTAACAACTTAAAACACTGACACTTAAATCTTCGTCTGCAAGCCTCTTCTTCTTCGACTGGTTACTTTGACTTCGGGAACCAACCACTGATGTGCCGTATAGGACGGATGACACCAGCCAACCATGCAAGGAATAAAACCCGGTTGGTTAGTCTAATGAAATACTATGCAAGGGTGAAACCGAATGGTTCTAGTGATCGCAACCGTTTACTATCATTGTCCCTCGAATAATAACCGAAGGAATGATATATAACCCGAAATTTCCACGGAATGATTAGTATTTAGATATGCTCTGAAAGGAAGATTCCAAAGGTATTGAGTCTTATGGAAAAGTATGACAATTGTTTGGGAACGTTATAGTTTCATACAAGCATTTAAAAACGACTTGATCATTTGGATCCACGACCAACCTCACCGCACAATGCGAATTCAGATTGGAAAGAGAACTTACTCTAACCGAAGTTCAGGCGAGTTTCCAAGTTGTACTTCTCGCCCGAGGGTTCATTAATTATGTGCCTACCCGCACTTATCTTATCTAGATTTCAAAACGGATATTCATGTTAAAGCTTTTTAATATGATCTCGAGTAACTACGAAAGTTTACGATATCGAGTGACTACGAAGGTTTACGATCTCGAGTGACTACGAAAGTTTACGATCTCGAGTGACTACGAAAGTTTACGATCTCGAGTAACTACGAAAGTTTATGATCTCGAATGACTACGAAAGTTTATGGTTTCGAATGACTACAAAAGTTTATGATCTCGAGTGAATACGAAAGTTTACGATCTGGAAAGCATTTAGAGGCTGGGTCCACTAATAATGAGTTATAAAGAAACGATTAATTCTCATAAGGAATTAACGTTCCTACGAATACTCGTGCTAATCTAGCATTAAAGTTTACATTTAAATCCACAACAAAACCATTACGGTCATTAACAAGTATAATAGCGTTGTTTCTAGCAATATATACAACCTACTATAATATCATATTTTAACCACGTTATTTATAAAATCTGTTCCCAAACAAAAACAACAGTTCACTCCAATTTAATTAACAACTAAAAGCAATTGATAATTAATGGAACATGGAATGATTAAGCAAGAGCGAACCGCCACTTGCCTTAGTCTAGACAAACGATTGAGCGACGACGAGTTTCTGGGTCCGGAACGGGAACGGAAGTCGGATTACAGATTCCTATGACGACGACCCACAACAAAACCCTAGGTTAGATTCGACAATAAAATGATACGAATCTAAGAAGGAACGAACGAAATCGAAAGAACGAAAGTCCCGCCCGAGACCGGATCGTCCAAGGCCACGATCGCGATTGCCAAGGCAATCCGCGGTCGCGACAGGGATTCCGCGGTCGTGGTCGTCAAGGACTTCGCCCGCGAGTGTCAAAGACAGCGGCCGCGGACGCGGCCGACCTTGTCACTGCTGCGGTCGCGGCCATGAACTCCGGCGACCCAAAACGGAGAAAACTCACAGGCGACGACACGGCGGGGCTCGAGACGAGGGGGCTTCCACTCCGGTCCACCTTGCGCCTCCAAAGCACCACTCCTCGGCCACCACCACCTCCGGCGAGAGCTCCGGTGACTCCACAAGAATTCCGGCGAGCTAGAAACTCTGGCGACTAAGGAAAACGAGAGAGAGAGGAGATCTGATGTTTGGGTGCTCAAAACCCTCCATCCCGGCCTCCTTTTATAGCCAAAGAAGGAGAGCAGCCCCCGACCAAATCAACGGCAGCTCAGAAGATCGACGGCGACGAAGAACACGTGGCACGCATGCACTTTTCCGCGATCGCGGAACTTTTTCCGCGGTCGCGGAATATTCCTGTGCCCAGCTCTTTTGAGGGCCATTTTTCCGCGGTCGCGGAAATGCTTCCGCGGTCGTGGAAAAAGGCATTTCCGTGTCTTTTTGCCCGAGGAAAGGTTTGGCATGGGTTTAGACTCTGAAAAATAAATATTTGTACCCGAACAAATATTCTAAGCTTCCAAAATACATCGAATGTATATTCCAAGGCTCAGGGAATTATTACAGAGATTATATGAGTTACAGAAATCCAAACTTCTCCTAACGCGTTCAGAAATATTGACGAGGGTTTGAGAAATTACCCAAATACCCTTACTAAAAATGAGGGGAATTACTTCTCTACCCCCTTAAGAAAAGTTTCGACCCCGAAACTAGCATCACTAAACTAAAGGGACCGGTTTTACCATAATCTTACTATCTGAACTTAATATCCTTAATTACTTCATTCATGTACTTGTTCTTGGAAAATGACCTGTTTCCTTAATTATACCATTACCTTGCATATCCTATTTCCATACGTTATACCTGTAGCAACTCGTAACTACCTCCTCAAGGTCATAATTATCTTAAGATAGTATCCTCTAAAATCATTGCAACCGACTTGCTATACCTTAAGCATGAGAATACACATTACTCCTTCCACTTTTCCATAACTTCTCTCAGAGTACGTACCTTATCTGCCTTATATTCCATTATCAGATCTTAGTGGTCCTTGAGACATCGCATTTCCTAATTCCTTTAAGTGTATACCCCGCAATTCCATTACTCATCATAATCCGGTTTGGCCCTTATGCCAATTCTAGCTTGGTATCTCTTCGATAGTGATTTAGCCTATTCCTTTAATCATTCAGTAACTTAACCCCTTTTAGATTCCTTAACTTTCTCCAGAGATAACCACAACACCTTTATTCCTATGTTCCTCAAAACGAATCACATGAGATATTATTCCTATTTCCTTAAGGTATCATCCTGATAAATGATTCATTTCCGACCGCATCAGTCACTTTTATCATAATCCTTTAACAGATTCGTACGAGTAAGCTTGTTACCTTACTCCTTAGGCGCACATAGACAATTCTCTTCACTAAATCCTTTAATTTATCGGAATCATCAACATAACCTATCCTTAAACTGTAATATGTACATTTAAGTGGCCTACTCCCAACACAATAACTTCACAACTTAATATTTTCCAAAGAATTGCACCATAAGCCTTATAACTGACATACTCACATAAAATCCAAGTATCAAACCTTGCAACCTTACAAGTATCATAACCCTTGTTCCCTGAAAGTACAACTTACCAAATTCAATCGTTTGGCCCAAATAGGTTTGGCCCATACGCCCATTTCCTGACTCAAATCCCTAAGAATGGATCTAAGGAATAAGTAACACTCGAAGCTTGCAGAAGTTTGAAAACCACTTATTATTAAACCTTATACTTTCAAACTTTATACCTTTAAACTTTAATAATATAATTATTTAGGAAAATTAGCTTTTCAAACTATTGATACGATTATCACAAAACTCTTACTAAGGCAAAAACCACACTTTTTAAAGTTACAATTATAAACTACCGTTTGGTTGTTTATACACACCATTTAAAACCAACTATAAATAACCTTTAAAGCTCAGATAGATAAATCATTATTTTAAATTAAATTTCAAGAGGTAATTAAAACTTTTAAAGTTAACATTTAGATTCTCGAAACTCTTTCTTAATGGAAGACGGGTTGAAAAATAATTTCGAAAATAATTTTCGAAAATTCTCAAACCTAACAATAGGCCAAGAATTTTAAAACCATTGCTCTGATACCAAAATTGTAACACCTCCGATTTATATCGGTAGTGCCACACGCCAGTGACCTCGGACGTTACCGTCCAAAGCCACCCTAGGCTTTAATCGGAACAATTAAACTTAAATGCGTATATATAATAAATGAAAGATTAAACAGCGGAAGACATTTGTATGTGAAACTCGACTCTTTTATTAAAAGATCTCTCATCAAACGAGAGTAGCGTCTTTACAACAGAGTAAAAATTTCAGCGGAAGACTTATAAATTACACAGCGGAAGACTTTTAAGAATCAACCTATAACATCGCTAGGTTATAAAGATATATTAAAGTAATAATTAACAACTTAAAACACTGACACTTAAATCTTCGTCTGTAAGCCTCTTCTTCTTTGACTGGTTACTTTGACTTTGGGAACCAACCACTGATGTGCCGTATAGGACGGATGACACCAGCCAACCATGCAAGGAATAAAACCCGGTTGGTTAGTCTAATGAAAGACTATGCAAGGGTGAAAACAGAATGGTTCTAGTGATTGCAATCGTTTACTATCATTGTCCCTCGAATAATAACCGAAGGAACGATATATAACCCAAAATTTCCACGGAATGATTAGTATTTAGATATGCTCTAAAAGGAAGATTCCAAAGGAATTGAGTCTTATGGAAAAGTATGACAATTGTTTGGGAACGTTATAGTTTCATACAAGCGTTTAAAAACGACTTGATCATTTGGGTCCACGACCAACCTCACCGCACAATGCGAATTCAGATTGGAAAGAGAACTTACTCTAACCGAAGTCCAGGCGAGTTTCCAAGTTATACTTCTCACCCGAGGGTTCATTAATTATGTGCCTACCCGCACGTATCTTATCTAAATTTCAAAACGGATATTCATGTTAAAGCTTTTTAATATGATCTCGAGTAACTACGAAAGTTTACGATATCGAGTGACTACGAAGGTTTACGATCTCGAGTGACTACGAAAGTTTACGATCTCGAGTCACTATGAAAGTTTATGCTCTCGAATGACTACAAAAGTTTATGGTCTCGAATGACTACGAAAGTTTATGATCTCGAGTGAATACGAAAGTTTATGATCTGGAAAGCATTTAGAGGCTGGGTCCACTAATACTGAGTTATAAATAAACGATTAATCCTCATAAGGAATTAACGTTCCTACGAATACTCGTGCTAATCTAGCATTAAAGTTTACATTTAAATCCACAACAAAACCATTATGGTCATTAACAAGTATAATAGCGTTGTTTCTAGCAATATATACAACCTACTATAATATCATATTTTAATCACATTATTTATAAAATTTGTTCCCAAACGAAAATAACAGTTCACTCCAATTTAATTAACAACTAAAAGCAATTGATAATTAATGGAACATGGAATGATTAAGCAAGAGCGAACCGCCACTTGCCTTAGTCTAGACAAACGATTGAGCGACGATGGGTTTCTGAGTCCAGAACGGGAACAGAAGTCGGATTACAGATTCCTATGACGACGACCCACAACGAAACCCTAGGTTAGATTCGACAATAAAATGATACGAATCTAAGAAGGAACAAACGAAATCGAAAGAACGAAAGTCCCGCCCGAGACCGGATCGTCCAAGGCCACGACCGCGATTGCCAAGGCAATCCGCGGTCGCGACAGGGATTCCGCGGTCGCGGCTGCCGAGGACTTAGTCCGCGAGTGTCAAAGACAGCGGCCGCGGACGCCGCCGACCTTGTCACTGCAGCGGTCGCGGCAGTTCATGTCCGCGGTCGCGGCCATGAACTCCGGCGACCCAAAACGGAGAAAACTCATCGGCGACGACACGGCGGGGCTCGAGACGAGGGGGCTTCCACTCCGATCCACCTTGCACCTTCAAAGCACCACTCCTCGGCCACCACCACCTCCGGCGAGAGCTCCGACGACTCCACAAGAATTCCGGCGAGCTCGAAACTCCGGCGACTAAGGAAAACGAGAGAGAGAGAGGAGATCTGATGTTTGGGTGCTCAAAACCCTCCATCCTGGCCTCCTTTTATAGCCAAAGAAGGAGAGCAGCCCCCGACCAAATCAACGGCGGCTCAGAAGATCGACGGCGACGAAAAACACGTGGCACGCATGCACTTTTCCGCGGTCGCAGAACTTTTTCTGCGGTCGCGGAATATTCCTGTGCCCAGCTCTTTTGAGGGCCATTTTACCGCGATCGCGGAAAAAGGCATTTCCGCGTCTTTTTGCCCGGGGAAAGGTTTGGCATGGGCTTAAACTCCGAAAAATATATATTTGTACCCGAACAAATATTCTAAGCTTCCAAAATACATCGAATGTGTATTCCAAGGCTCAGGGAATTATTACAGAGATTATATGAGTTATAGAAATCTGAACTTCTCCTAACGCGTTCAGAAATATTGACGAGGGTTTGGGAAATTACCCAAATACCTTTACTAAAAATGAGGGGTATTACATAGGTAACCAATCGGACCCTCAGAGCACTCCTTAGAACCATGCTTAGGTCCAACCCTCGCTGTTGGGAAGACTTACTACCTTTTGTTGAGTTTTCTTACAACAGGTCTAACACTCGGTGACAAAGCTCACACCATTTATGGTGGTGTATGGACTTAATCCATTGACGCCCCTGGATTTGGTATTGCGCCCAATGCATGACCAGGACAACCTCAAAGCTGCCAAGCGCACCGCGTATGTCCAGGAATTACACCGCATGATGTGCAGCGAGCTGGAGCATCGCGCGGTGCAACACAACAAAGGCCGGCGCCGCATTGTGTTTTCACCGGGAGATCTCGTGTGGGTTCATTTGCGCCGAGAGCGCTTTCCTGCCAAGCGCAAGTTCAAGCTAGATCAACGCGGCGACGAGCTCTTCAAGATCATCAAGGCGTGTGGCGACAACGCCTACCAGGTGGAGCTCTTGGATGAGTATGTTGTGCACCCCACCTTCAATGTGGCTGATCTATCGCCAAATGTTTCACCGGTGTTTGAAGAGGGTGAAGCGGGGACGCTTCATAGCCAAGAAGGGGAGAGTGATACGACCTTGCCCTCGATGACTACCCTTGAGGAGGAAGACGCACTGAGCCTGAACTCCAATGGCCCCGTGACTAGAGCTTATGCCAAGGAACATCGCTCAAGCAACACATTCCTTCGTCGCCCGCTCCTTCGCCTGCACCGGCTCATCCTCAACGCCGCCGATGCCTATGCTCCTTGTGACACTAGGTGCCGCAACTCCCGGCGCGCCTGAGCCGGAGGCCTTAGTGCCATAGGGCCACAACGCTCGCCATATGCCTTCATAGCCCCCGCCTCCGCGACACTCGCCTCGGCGCCCGCCTATGCATGCAACGAGGCCTATCTTACTACTTTCGCTATTTAGAGGTTATTTTGATATTTGTTGAACTTTCTACTTTCACTAGAGTTATTTTTAGCACTTAGTAGCTTTCTATTTTCACGCGTGTGTTCTCTTATGCTTAAGAAACTGGCCCATTAGGCTAGCTTGTTGGTTGCGGCCCATGACCCTTGTAACATTTTACTTACGTTGAATATAATTTGCTTAAGCTTGCCGTTAAGACTCATCTCCTCCCTTAGGCTTTCGATGTCACATCATTTGATTGATCCTCGTCACAGATTACACCAAAACATACCCGAGCAATTGTTCGAATCCTCTCGCCCCAACTCGAGCCATTCGAGAGCAAGAGAACCGTCAACCTCTACTTCGGTGAAGGTTGTGATTTATCCCGAAGAGAAGGAATCCGAAGGCTCATTTTCTACCACGATCATTCATCAACGCGTATTCGAGGCCATCGTTAGGCATCATATAGTATCTAAACATTTGCTTCAAAAAGAGTACAACCACTGGCTTATGTGCTTTTTCCTATCTACAAGAGTGGAATAAGATCATTCATCAACATCGTTGTTTCTAGAAATAACAATCACGAAAGACCAGTAATGTGCATTTATTCTTTCGGTTTAATCTAATGGGGTCAACTAAGTACTAAGAAATTGGAATTTCTTACAAATGCACCGTGACAGATCTTAGTAACCTCGTAAATAATGCATAAACCATCAAGAACATCAAAAGTAGAATAAGTTAAACTGAGCACAAACCTAAACCTGTATACTTCTACCTTAATTCCATCATTCATCACAATACTGAAACTTAGCTTAAGACATGCACTTTTTCCAAATAAAAGCATCACCAAAATATATGAGAGTGTCATACACTTTTAACAAGCCATATAGACACACCAAAACACCTGCTAACAACAATAAAAACACCCAAAGAACAATATACAAATTGATTTAACAATGCCACAATGAACTAATAATCTCTAACTACTTAACCATTCTTAAAACTCGGATTTCTGGTATCAACAAGGGTCATTAAACATACAAAAGTTATTGCACAATAAGCTATAGATAACAACTTATACAAAATAATAGGAGAGGTGATAACAGTAACCAATAAGCACAATTCACAACAACTTTGTGCTTCCCAATAATCAAGTGTGCTAAGATTTGTCATGGATTCCTCTAAATTCACCATTCAGCTCATCTCAACAAAGAATCCAAAACTCATGCTCAATACTAAAATCACCATTCAGCTCATCACAACAACTTTGTCACGAGTTTGGGCTGACAAGGATGACACATTGTGACTATGAAGTCATGAGTTTCAATCTTTCTCCTTTGTTGTAATAAGTTAGTGCCTTCTATGGACAAAAAATTATAGAATATCTTTGTTTAGTTTTTAGATATTATTTTTTAAAGTTTTATGTTTTAAGTTCTGTTTGATGACAGAACAGTGGGTGAGTTTCCTTAATTTCTATTATATTACGAAGATAGGTCGCCGGGAACAACAGACATTGAGCTTGTTTCACGTACTCCAGCCGGAGCGTAGTTTAGGGCTTGGATCCGGTGCAGTCAACCGCACTGAATTAGGATGTGACTTCACACTTTTGCTTAGTGATATAAATTAATAACAAATTTAATCACATTAATATGTATAAGATGTTTGTTTTATCCTTTTTAAAAATTACAATATAAATACATTAAACATGTATACAATTATAAACATACACTGTTTGTTTGTGCTTTACTCACCTCATATCTAGGTTTCTTTGTTTTATCATACTTTAGTTTGTTTCGTTGTTTTTTGTTTCTCTTAGTTGTTGTTGTATTGCCGGTTAGTCCGGTTGTCAGTTTCTAGCTTTTCGAAGTTGCACTTCGAATTCGTACTTTATCAAAAAAAAATATATAAACATACACTATATATTAAACATGTACATATTTAACGATAGCGTACACTATTTTATAACTTAAATCTATATATATTATTAGGTTTAATTGATTCGTCCAATTTATGTGAATCTTTCAAGCCAAGATAAGAAAGACAAGAAAAAGACCCAAGTGAATGTTTGAAGGGTTTGCTTGCTACTTGTTTTGCCAAGCAAACTAGGAAGTTAAAAGTCATTGTCCATCAACTAACCTAACCAATCTAAATTCTTCAATATGAAACTATAATTGTGATATCAACGAATTTTATGTTTACTTTGCACATTTGAAAATAGAATTATAATTTAGATTATTTTGTGCGTATTTAGCTTGAGTAACTTAATTGTCACACATGATGACTTATTAAAATAATTATTTTTTATGACCTTAGGTAGGTGTAAGGTGAGTACTTGTACGTACACTAGGCCTTTAAATTTAAAAGGTCTAATAATTTTATGTCGCATAGTCCATTATTCTAATATTGCAGTCAAGGACTTGTTAATTCATGAAAAGTAAAAGTGTTCTTCTCCACCTGCTTTGTGCGTGTTCATTGTTTGCATTAGAACTCCACAAAACGCTTCCTCTTCTTCCAATTTTTCAAATCCTCAACTAGAGGTTAGAAATGGATATATGGAAGATTGACTCTTCGATTTGTTCTTTGTCGATTGAGATGTATCCAAATTCGTTTGTTCTCTTTCTATATATTGTTTCACAAATCGCTTTTATCCTCACTGATAGGTCTGACCCTGGACAGGTGCAAGGTGAGCATCCGCACAAGGCCTCCCAATATGGAGGATCCAATAATTTTATGCCCCATACCCCATACTCCTAAAATTTACACTTAAGAAAAAAAAGAAAATTCTTGTTGATTAATGAAAAGTAAAAGCGTTCTTCTCCAGCCTGCTTTGAGCATGCTTGTCATTCGCATTGGAACTCCACAAAATGCTTCCTCTTCTTCCAGTTCTCCAAATCCTCAACCAGATATCACACATGGAGTTATGGAAGATTGACGTCTCAATCTTTTCGTAATCGATTGAGAGGTATTCGGATCTAACTATATGTTTGTTCTTTTCCTATATATTATTTCACAAATCTCTTTTTCCTTCTCTAAGATTGCCCTCTGTTGATCTCTTCCCTATCTAACTCCTTTCTCAGTATTTTACAAATTTGAACGGCTTTGGTGTTGTGATTTTAGGCAACTCGTCAATATATATGTACTAAACTCGAAGTGCTTTCAACCATCCTTCTTGCTCCAGACTGTAAGTTCTTAAAATTATTATTTTCTTATAATCTTATGTATAAGTTTTTAATTTATGGGTCTTAATTTATTTATTTTCTGATTAGGTTTTGGATTTGGTTGAAATTTCTAATAGCAATTTATTTTTGGCTTTTGGCTACTATAATTGAATATTGTGCATGTGATTACGAATTGAAATTGGTTGCAATTTCAATTTGAAGGATTGAGATTTTAAATTTAGAGTTGGGGTTTTTGGCTATTGGTCTTTAAGTCTTTTTCAATTCATGTGAACGTGATTACAAACTGAAATTAGTTAAAATTTCAATTTGAAGGATTCAAAATTAACTTTAGAGATAGTGTTTTTGGCTTTTGGCCTTTAAGCCTTTTGCAATTTTGTTATTGCAGTTGTGGCTAGTGGATAATGTAATTGTTTTTTACCAGGAAAGAAAAATTGAGGGTGATGCTATATACACGGTTGTTTTTTAGTTTGCGCATGTATGTTTGGTACACTTCTATTAGGCGTACGCCGAAACCAGGCGTATAGGAGTTTTTGGAAAAAATACATAAATTTGATACGCTTGGCATGGACGTACCAAATTTATTTATTTTGGGAAAAATACATAAATTGGATACGCTTGCACCAAGCATACTAGCAAAGGCGTACACCCACACTAGGTGCACCGAAATAGGTTAAGAAGAGGAGTACGCCTCTTATTCTTCCTCATGCTTTTTCTTTCTTCCTCCTCCGAAAATCAGTGCTTGACAGATCCATCGATTAATGATGATTAAGATAATTAATTAATACACATTAAAAAATATAATATTTTGGGTACAAAGTACGATGATTAAGAAAGTAATCTTTAAACTTTTACTGAAAGCCTTACGGGACTCATTATAGGGCTTGTTGGTGAGCCGTGACACAGTCCACGCACTCGAAGGGAAACTGCAAGGGCAGAGGCGTCGGTATTGTAGACTCTTGCGGATTTTGCGCGCGAGCCAGAGACGGTCGTAGGGGACGACGTCACTAGTATGGAGGACGTCCCCTTGATGTCTGACCTCGTGATGTCCAACCATGGTGGCGGTGACGATGACGCGGTTATGGTAGAGGTGGAGGAGATGTTGGCCCGAGATTATATCGAGTCCTTTGATCTGTCCGCCAATTCCACAAATTTGGCAATGGACGATAGTGTCTCGGCTACCGCTCCCAAGGCAAATGCAACAACATCTTCTCCCTCTACCGAGCCGGTTTTGGCAGAGATGTCATTTCTTGCTTCCTTGCGGCCCTCGCATCTCCGTCGGCTCCCGCTACCAAGCCTTGGTTCTTCGGAGGGCCCTGGGTACACAACCTCCTACGGGGCTACCATACGCATATCGCTCAGACCATCTATGAGTTGATGGTACGTGTGGAACCCGCTACCACGGAGGCTCCCGCTCCTTTGGAAGATCCCGCTTCGCCTCAGGTCGCGGTCGGGGAAGTTGCGCTCTTGCCCATGCGCCCAATCACGGTTGAGGACGACGCACTCGAGCGCAACACCAATATTTTGTACTTATTATATTGTATAATATAGTTAATTAGTTATAAATTATTATATTATCTATAACGTATATTTAATTGCTGATTTTGTTTTAGACGAGGAAGGTCTTGAAGATGCAGACTTGTCACCCATATTTTGCGGACCTTCACGAGATTCACATGGAGGGAGTGGATACTTGGTGGGGCATGGCGTAGCGTAGCTACATCACCTCCCTCAGTGAGCTAGATTTCTGGTTTATCGACGTCAAATTGGTCTCGACGTTTGTTGAGGGGTGACACCTGGAGACGAACTCCTTCTATTTCTCGTGGGGAGATGACAATTACACTCCTCGATGTTTACACCATCCTCGGGTGCCTATCGACGGGACAATCCTCATTTCTGAGATGTCGGATGGTAAGATCAGGGAGCACATTGTAGCAACCCTGGGCGTCGAGCTCACTATGATTGTTGAGTGGTACGGCGTTTGGCGGTATCCGACTAGTCCACTTGAAGGACACTTTGACGAACATAATCACCGCACTTGAGAGGCACAAGGGCCACATAACATCATTTTAGCTGCTCATTCTACTCGGCACGACTGTCGTCACTGACAAGTCGACAATGGCCGTGAAGCACAAGTGAATGGCGCTCTTGTGGGACCACAATTGCACCTGCCGTTAGGTGTGGGGAGCCGGTATTCTAGCCATGTTGTACCGTATCTTGGGAGAGGTATCCCGTAGTAGGGCAATGTGGATCAGAGGCAGTCCATTTGCTGTGAGGGTAACATTTATTTAATTTTTTGGGTTTAGAATTCAAGTGTTGTCTTTTAGAAGTACTAGCATTTTAAATTTATTTTTAGCCATGGTTCTCGCAGTACTTTCACACCTTTTGGCGACATGCGGTACTTGACCTAGAGGCCATGGAGGACGCTAGGGTTGCCCAGAGAGACATGTGGGAGGCTCCTCAGTCGAAGGATCCTGATCGCCTCGTCATTATCCGTCGTATCCTAGATGGTCTACGATTTTAGAAGGTATTATCTGGTTATTCCTTTCATTGCTTTTTGTGTTGTGAATTTTCCTAATTGTGGGTAACGAATTTCCTTGCAGATTCAGCGAAAGTCATGAGGTCCGCTAGACTTCAATTCGTCGGCCTACGCTCCGTCACGGTACCGAGGCATACTGCGTTGTCTCGATGCAGAGGATCCATATATGCTTGACCGAGTTCTCCGACAGTTGGGATACCGATAGGGTATCCCTCGGCCGCCGCCTATTCCATCGGAGTGCATCTGCCACGATGATCTGCGGTCATACAAGGTTGTATCTTAAGACGACCTCGTTCTTCTTGGACTCAAACGATGAGTACTTGGATTAGCTGGACAAGGTGTCCCATGTACTGGTGGACCCATGGTCTACCAGACATGACCGTCCAAACATGGTTTTCCCTCCATCTCCACCCGTGGACACGCTCATGGTATGTGTATTATTATGGTTTTTTGTTATGGTGTAGGGTGTTTAATTTGGTTAAATCACTATTGATTATTAATGCAGCGCAACCAGATTGTTGATTTTGATATACGTATGTATCTCAGGACGCCAGCAGAGTTGCGACCAACGAACATTGCCGAGGCGATCACCTTATGGCTGTACCTTTTGACGAATGACACGCCTCCGATGGCACCTTCCCCACCTCATGCCTCACATATATTTAGAGATTCTATCAATGAGGAGGGTCAGGAAAGCGAGACACGCACATATGAGGAGTAGAGCGTAAGGTGTTATGCTTTTTGGGGTTATACACACTACTTTTTATGTATTTGAAATAATTATGTTTTATGAATTTGGCTTTTTTTTAGAATTTGGTCTTTTTTTCTTTTCATTTCCATTTTCGACTATGCATAGGTTTTCGAAACAATTATGTTTTACGAATTGGGCATTTTTTTCAATTTGGGGTTGTACACACTACTCTCTCTCTCTCAAATTTAAAATTTGAGAGATATGGGAAACGTAACAAGAGGTAAATAAGTACTTATTTGTAAAAAATGTCTTGATCAACTCTCTCTCTCTCTCTCTCTCTCTCTCTCTCTCTCTCTCTCTCTCTCTCTCTCTCTCTCTCTCTCTCTCTCTCTCTCTCTCTCTCTCTCTCTCTCTCTCTCTCTCTCTCTCTCTCTCTCTCTCTCTCTCTCTCTTCCTCTCTCCCTCTCTCTAAACCATTAACCATAAGGCATTAATGGTTTAGAAGAAATATAAGTGAAGAGTTTAAGTGTTGTGTGTAAGAAGTTATGAAAGAGGTAATGAGATATTTTGTTGTATTATGGTTTAGTTTAGGATTTTATATTAACATTTATAAAAATTACTGAATAAAGGAACAAATATCTAAACCCTATAAATCCAAGTTTTCTAACCCTAGGGTTGGGTGCCCCCATAACAGGCGCACGTAAAGTTTGGTGCGCCTCATGTGGGCGTATCAAGGGTCTGGATAAAAATCCAGACCTTGGAAACCCTAAACCCTAAGGTTTCTAGGGTTTGGGTTTTTCTAGGGTAATGGTGTGCCTAAAAGAGGAGTACATTACCCTAGTCAATGGTGCCCCTCTCTTGGGTGTACGATGCACATGGAGTTGCTCTTTACTGAACACTATGCATTGTCCGTTCATAAATACGCACAGACTAAGCATAGTGATCTGTAAATCCTTTGGAGTATCTAAACCCTAAGATTTCTAACTCGCATGCCTTAACCGAGAAACCTTAGGGTTTAATTTGAATGAGTTAAGGTTAATATTTTCAATGCAATAAGATAATATAATAATATAATATCAAATATAAAAATAGAATATTACAAGGCATTAATGTGCTAATTACATCTAATATAACTAAGGTCAATCACCACACTAGATTAGAAGATTTGGTGGACGGTTATATCTCATGCGGTACTCTCGAAACACTTCAATCATCGACTCAAACTCAGCATCCCGGCCATCGACACTTGGGTGCTTGAATCGGCGCCAAGCGTACGGAGGGGTAGAGCTGGCCAATCCTGAACCGGAACCGGCGAACCGGACCAGAACCGGACCGGGTCAAACCCTAAACCGGACCGGACCTGAACCGGACCGGCGGTTCAAGGTCCCGGCCGGTTCAGGTTCAAGGTATACTTGAACCGCTGAACCGGCAGTTAAACCGGAGGTTCAACCGGCGGTTTAACCGCCGGTTCATGAACCGACGGTTCAACAACCGGTTCGTAGGCGGTTCAACAACCGGTTCACGAACCGGCGTTTCAACAACCAGTTCGTAGGCGGTTCAACAACCCGTTCACAAACCGGCGGTTCAGGTGAAAAATAAATATTAAAAAAATAAATAATACCCTTTACCCTAAAATCCAAAACACCCTAACACCCTAAACTAAAACCCCAAATCCATATAATGTTACATAATTACATTACCTTTTAAATCTTAAAAAAGCTAAAACAATCATAAACACATTAAAAAATGTTTAAATAATTAAATATAAAATAAACTAACCATATAGTTGTACAAAACCTTAAAATACAAACCCTTAACCCTAAAACTATAAACCCTAACCTAAATCATATAATGTTACATACTTACATTACCCTTTAAGTCTTAAAAAAGCTACAAAAAACATAAACACATTAAAAACGTTCAAATAATTAAATTTAAAATAAAACCTAACCATAAATCATAAACAATATAAAACCTTAAAATACAAACCCTTAACCCTAAACTATACACCCTAACCTAGAGTCTTATATCCTACATTACTCTTTAAATGATTAAATCTTAAAAAAAGATACAAAAAAACCTAAACACATTAAAAACGTTCAAATAATTAAATTTGAAATAAAACCTAACCATAAATCATAAATAATACAAAACCTTAAAATACAAACCCTTAACCCTAAACTATACATCCTAACCTAGAGTCTTATATCCTACATTACTCTTTAAATGATTAAATCTTAAAAAAGCTACAAAAAAACATAAACACATTAAAAACGTTCAAATAATTAAATTTAAAATAAAACCTAACCATAAACAATAAAAAACCTTAAAATACAAACCTTTAACCCTAAACTATACACCCTAATCTAGAGTCTTATATCCTACATTACTCTTTAAATGATTAAATCTTAAAAAAGCTACAAAAAACATAAACACATTAAAAACGTTCAAATAATTAAATTTAAAATAAATCCTAACCATAAACCATAAACAATACAAAACCTTAAAATACAAACCCTTAACCCTAAACTATACACCCTAACCTAAAGTCTTATATCCTACATTACTCTTTAAATGATTAAATCTTAAAAAAGCTACAAAAAACATAAACACATTAAAAATGTTCAAATAATTAAATTTAATTAAAACCTAACCATAAACCATAAACAATACAAACCCTTAACCCTAAACTATACACTCTAACCTAGAGTCTTATATTCTACATTACTCTTTAAATGATTAAATCTTAAAAAAACTACAAAAAAACATAAACACATTAAAAACGTTCAAATAATTAAATTTAAAATAAAACCTAACCATAAGCAATACAAAACCATAAAATACAAACCCTTAACCCTAAACTATACACCCTAACCTAGAGTCTTATATCCTATATTACTCTTTAAATGATTAAATCTTAAAAAAGCTACAAAAAACATAAACACATTAAAAATGTTCAAATAATTAAATTTAAAATAAAACCTAACCATAAACCATAAACAATACAAAACCTTAAAATACAAACCCTTAACCCTAAACTATACACCCTAACCTAGAGTCTTATATCCTACATTACTCTTTAAATGATTAAATCTTTAAAAAGCTACAAAAAAACATAAACACATTAAAAATGTTCAAATAATTAAATTTAAAATAAAACCTAACCATAAACCATAAACAATACAAAAAAATACAAACCCTAAACTATGCACCCTAACCTAGAGTCTTATATCCTACATTACTCTTTAAATGATTAAATCTTAAAAAAACTACAAAAATCATAAACACATTAAAAAAATTGAAATAATTATAATCACTATTAAGTTCAAGCCCTTTTTTTAATGTTTTTTTTTTGAAAAATGTTTTAAATGTTTTTTTTTAAAATGTTTTAAATGTATTTTTTAAATAAATTTTATTTTTTTTCGAATCGGTTTCCGAACCTGAACCGGACCGGAACCGAACCGCCGGTTCCGGGGGGTAGCCGATTCAGGTTCCGGTTCAAGGTTCCCTTGAACCTTGAACCGGCAGTTCATGAACCTGAACCTGTGGTTCCTGAACCAGCGGTTCCTGAACCGGCGGTTCATGAACCGTGGCCAGCTCTACAGAGGGGGAGGTAGTGGACAATTATTCTTCAGCCACACCTATAAACAAATAATTTTTCTAATTGCCCTAAAGTTTTGAGCCAAAACAATAAAATTATTTATAAACAATAAGCCTTACCGGTATGAAGTGGTTTCGGTCCCCTTCTAGGGCCATTGTCAATATCTTGGTTGGAGGGCCGAGGCTTCTATCGGACGCCTTCATTGGTAAGTACAAGCACGGGCCATCCCATGAAAACAAGAAAAGACCAACCTAATACAGCATATCAAACACTAAATCAATCATGGACATGTCGAGCCAGTGCTCCCCGGAGCAAGGACTAATGACATAGTTCATTAGAAATATCAGCTCATCATAAGTGATCCCCATGTGTAGCACGGGCAATATGGGCATGTATACATCTTAGTTGTCAAAAAACTCTCCCTCCATTTGCATTCGAGTCATAGGGTATGCCATGTCTTCCAAGGCCAACAATACAACTTGTGTCCGATATCGACAATGTTCGTCTGAACATACATCTCTAGCCCCTTAATTGTACAAAAACCAAAAGTAATCCACATTCTTAACCACAAAGTTCACCCCATATAAATAACGGGTTGTTGAGGGAATTGCGATAAAGACTCTTCAAATTGGGTCCCAAAGCCATGCAAAGGTCCATTTCGTCCCTTGCTGACACGACCCCGACCTCTACCTTGGCTTTCAACCGCCTTCTTCTTCTTCTCAATCTCCTCTAACTCAGCCCTTTTGTGCTCAAACAAGCTCAGTTCCCTTTTGGTGGAGTACTTGGTGGAACCCTTTGGCCTTCCTTTTGGAACGATGTCCATCGGCCCCTTCAACATTGTTTATGCGGATACTCTGTGTCATTAAACGGTGCACCCAGTATTTTCTCAATTGACCATTTTCAAAATTTTCATTCAATTCCTTAAATCTCAACTCTGGAATAGACAGTGATATTGTGTCCATAATAGGCACATCATTGGTACGACCTTCCCATACCAGTTGCTTCCATAAGGGATGTATCTCACTCAGCAAGATTAATGTCCTCGTAAGTATGGCATTTCCAAATATATGGACGCACGACAGGCCAAAGCAGTCTGTCATCCACCGATCATCATAATCTTCTGAATAATCATCTTCCACTACTTTCTTATAAAGACCCCTCAACATCTTCAAACACCTCATCGACACTTTGTAGAATAGCCTTGAACATGATACTCTTATTTTTTGCGGTACGTTATCAAACACCAATGGTCATTTTGTCCATGACATCTCCATGCTCGTCTCCTGTCCAATTTGACTCTCAATCGCATGGCGGATCCTCACTAGTATTATATTTAAAGCACCTATACTAGAATCCAAAATATATTTCAACACATGATGCATACCCTCAAACCTATCAAACCACATAAAAATCCTCGTGTTAGTATGTATAACATTGAGGCCTAGAACCTAAAAACTACTAAGAAATGTACAAGGGATACATGGTTGAAGTCCTCGTGAAGAAGTGAAGATGACGATCTGTCCATGCTCTGACTATGTTTTCCTTGTAAGGATTAGTCCACTTCTTCTCAATGTATCGGACAAGGCCACGCTTCCACGATATCTTCAATTTCGCGAGCCTCTCTTTGTATCTTTCCTTCGTGGTCGAACACCAAATTCCCAAGCATTGGTTGCAATATGTTTTGACTTGTTTTTTATCCTTTAAGATTGGGGTAACATATGCATCGATGTTGTGTTTAATATGCACCCAATACAAAATGTGTTTAGCTTGACCTTGTAAAACTATCCGAATTGCATTGATGAGAAGTTTTTCTTGGTCAATCATTATGGCCATTGGCATTACTCTTTACCTATTGAAACAAGTACAAATTTGTTTGCATTATGAATGTGTAATTGATAGGTGTCATTTCATGTACCTTTACTAGCAATTATTAGCATCATTTGGAGGAGTTTAGAATGAGATTTGAGGCTAATTCTGTGATCCAGAAGTTGTGGAGAGAAGTGAAGATATCTAGGGATTTACAGCTTAGACGGAGATGGAGATGATGAAGATGGATGAGGTTATGCTAGAGTTTATTGGAGAAGGCTACCAACACTTGGTAGTAGTGAGGAGTAGAAGAGAAGCTGAAGAAGGAGTGGGCGATTTCACCGCCTCGCGTCAGTTGCCACTGTGACCCGACAGTGGGTCTTAGAGAAGAGCTGGTCGCGCCAGAAGAAGCCACCGCCCCGCGGTGGGCACGTCACGCCTCGCGGCCAACAGATGATTTTATTTCCTTTGTTTCATTTCGGATTTCCTTATTTCTTTTATATTATTTCCTTTGTTATTTTGCATTAGGTTAATTTATTTTCCAAAACCTATTTAAGACCTTTTTCTAGGTCTTGAGTGGGCATCCAGACATCAGAATTCTACATTACGCAATTTAACTTTTCTATTAGGGTTTCATTCACCTTTGATGGAGCACTAATTTCCCTTTTTTCTACTAGACGTTTGAAGCAATACAGTTGATGTGTTTATGAGATTTCTATTCCTTGTTCTTATTCTTATAAGTTTTGGTTTGATTCTCTTGGTTATATTGAATATTGATTTATTGTTATTCCTTATAGCCTGATCAACTAGGTTGAATACTATTTATCAATTGCTAGGATTTGCATATAGTGGAATACGAGTGCATATCTAGTAGCATACACGATTGTTGCATATAGTGGAATACGAGTGCGCAATCGTGAGTGAGAATCATTTGCATGTTAAGTAGTAAGGTTTTCTTCTATTTGCATGTATCCTATATCCTTGTGTGCATTGCTATTGCTTTATTGGTGGTAAGGTTTTCTTTCATTGATATTGTAATAAGTCACTAGTGGAAAAAACCCTAATAGAGGCGGGCATTTGGACACTTATTGAGGCGAACACCGTTCGCTTCAAATGAGGGGGCTGCAACAAGTGGGGACCCTTTTTGAGGCAGGCAATATACGCCTCTAAAAGCCACTTGTTGAGGCGGGCCTCAATAGGCCCGCCTCAACAAGTGCCTCACTATGACGCCAAAGTGAGGCACTTTTAGAGGCAGGCCTATGTAGGCCCGCCTCTAAAAGTCCACTTGTTGAGGCGGGCCTCTATATGCCCGCCTCAACAAGTGCCTCACTTTGGCGCCATAGTGAGGCACTTGTTGAGGCGGGCCTATAGAGGCACGCCTCAACAAGTGGCTTTTAGAGGCGGGTCTCCATAGACCCGCCTCTAAAAGTTATTTCAATAATTCGAGTACAACAACGCAACAGATTTATGATGCACCATACACACATTAAATTTGCAGAATAGATTCCTGATTTTATTCACAGAATAATATACAACAACACAACAGATTTCACCAGAGTACAGTCAGGTTCTCAACAACAGTTTACATGACAAGTACAAACAAGTTCAATCCGATAAAATGCTATATGTACCTCTATATTGCAGACTCTCAACGTCTTACGTTTTCCTAATGATTTATCGCACTTCCCACCTTGATACTTAAACACTTGAAATGCCCTAGAAAATCAACATAATACAGTCACGAAACTGATATTGTTAATATTCCAAAAAAAACTAGTTCGTAAGCAAAATAACTTACAAATTCATGATTCCAGATGCATCAGTCGTTCTGTTGTCTGGACCTTTTAGAGAATCGAAAAGATAGACCTGTGCTTTAAATAGGTCTATCACGTACATAGTCCAATGATTGCTGCATCATTTAAATGTAAATTGATAAACATTAATGATTGCTTAAAATACTAATTATATATGAAACTTATTGAAACACTTACTCTTGATTATATGGGAGCAAAAACAATTTGGCACTGTTAGCATTGAACACACGTTGCAAGTAATTTGCTGGAACAGATGGATCGGCCTTGATTCTAGTGCTTGACACCATCTCAGGACAAATGAACCCAATTCGAGAATTTTCAAATGCATATGTGTGATTGTCCAATAAATACCTGCACATTTAAAGAAAAAACGATTAAGAATGATAGTTGAACAATTAAAGAAAAAACGATTAAGAATGATAGTTGACAATTAAAAGATAAAGACTGATCAAAACATTTACATCATGTAGACTTGAATCACAGAAATGTTTAAGCACGCCCCCTTAAGGAACTCTTCTACATCGGATGCAGTGACGTATGTTTCTTGATCTGTCACATAATTCCAAACCGAGGCATCCAATGGGATGGGAGTACTATCATATATACCACCCGGCGCCGAAGACATAACAAATTGCAACCACTTGCATGACTGGCCATGACCTTGAATTTCTTCGTTTTCTGCTTTCTTCCTTTTGGCGGCTGATTCTTCTGTTTTACGATCACAGCTACCAACCACCTCTTTGTTGGACTGAGACTTAAGAGTTATTTTGACATGAAATTTCCAAACAATAATAATGAAGTAACATTTGTATTATTGAGCACAAACAAGGAAGATTTAATATCATTTCTAATAACTATCCCGCCAAGGGCCTAAATTATGAATTCTATCCCGCCAAGGGCCTAAATTATGAATTCTATCCACCTTTTTAGAGAGAAATGACTTACCTTTGTATTTTTGCCGCTGTCATCCACCTTTTTAGAGAGAAATGACTTGGACTTCTTTGTTGGGCGTGGAGTAGTATAGTCCTATATATATTAGAATTATAGATGAGCAAAACCAAACATGGTAATCTTGTTTGAAACCACGACGAAATAAATGATCCTCAATCTCATCAATATCATCTAACCGCCTTATATTCTTACAATCACGGCATGGACAATAGATTTTTTTGGCTTTCGTACTCCGTTGGTGTGCTAAAGCACATCTAATGAACTCCTCAACCCCACTCAAGTATTGTGTCATAGTATGATCACCGTACATCCAAGGACGACTCATTTCTAGTAATAAATGCAAAACAAGGAAGATTTAATATCATTTCTAATAACTATCCCGCCAAGGGCCTAAATTATGAATTCTATCCCGCCAAGGGCCTAAATAGATAATAATACGCAACTAAGCAAGAAAAAATACAAACTCAACTATCCCGCCAAGGGCCTAAATTATGAATTCTATCCCGCCAAGGGCCTAAGGAATTAGGGTAGAAGTATTACCTTGACCCAATATCGATCCTTCAAGACAATGCCTCTATCAACCTGCAGAATGTAATTACCCCAATTAAATAAACTGTAAAAATGTGATCCTCTAGTATATTACATCCTCATTGCCTTCAATGCACGAGCTTTAAACACAAAAATACACAAATTCGTACAAGCTTTAAACACAAAATACACAAATTCGAAATCAGTATTAGGCCCGCCTATTAGAGAAACGCATATTCATAGGGGCATTTCATCAAACACCTTCAATGCACGAGCTTTACACACAAAAATACACAAATTCGTACAAGCTTTAAACACAAAATACACAAATTCGAAATCAGTACATTAGGATTTGCTCGTATTTTACTTCTCCAAATCCGTACAAGCTTCAGTACTTATGATTTTACTTCTCCAATTACTTCTCCAATTCGGTATGAACCTAAATAAAATTGTAAATGTGTTTGATGAAATTAAAGTAAAATAGGGTGTTAGATGTGCTTACCGGCCAGCGGAATCGGGTGAGGAAGTCGGAACTCTGGTGAAACCGAGTGCTCGGCGAAAGGAGAGGAAGTCGGAGCTCGACGAAGACGACGATACGAAGATATGAACGAAGGCGCGCGCGGAGCTGAATGTTTTTAATTTAATTAGGGTAGACTTATAGAGGCGGGCCTAATATGCCCGCCTCTATAAGCTGAATGTAATGAGGCAATAGAGGCGGGCCTCTTTATGCCCGCCTCTATTGCATACATTTGTTGAGGCGGGCTATAATATGCCTGCCTCAACAAAAGTTAATAGAGGCGGGCATTTTCGCCCGCCTCAATTATGTACCATTAGAGGCGGGCCTATATTTGGCCCGCCTCTAATACTTTAGCGGGAATATTTTTTCGGAAACTTTTTGAGGCGTATAATTATTTTCCCGCCTCAATAGATTTTTTTGAGGCGTATAAAATAATTATCCGCCTCAAAAACCTGAAAAACTGATTGCGTAGGTCGTTGTTGAAGCGTTTTGAAATATGTACGCCTCTAAAAGGGAGCCTTAAAAAGTGTTTTTTCCACTAGTGAGTCTATCAACAACTGTGAGAATTGGTAGTACTTAAGATCAGGGTGGGAACAACCATAAGAATAGTGAAAGAACTTGGATTGAATAGATTTCAGTGATCAAATTATATCTCTGTATTGTGGATCTCGTTCTAGTGGAACTCTTTTCCCCAATCATATTCTCAACTCAATCAAACTTGTTTGCTTTATTCTCCTTGATAACTAAAACCCCCCTTCCTTGTCACTTGTCAATCATAATTGCATACTTCATCGGATCTTCCCTGTGGGTTCGACCCTTACTTGCTTACTATACATCCATTTAGTAGGTCTGTTAGGACATTTACTTTGACTAGGCCATTCAACGATATTTGCATTGCATATTTCGGCCGCGTCAAATTTGGCGCCGTTGCCGGGGAAGATTTCTGTTTTGTTGTGCATTTTTGTGATTGACTTTGGTGGAGACCTATCTTATGGTCGACACTCATTCTACTGACTCTCCTCTAGCTGCTTTTGATCCAGAAATCGACAGATCGTTCCGTGCGAACCTACGCGATCAAGAAGAAGAAGCCGAGGTTGAGACCGTTGAAACAGTTGACATCCCTACTGTTGCAATGGCCGGAACTCTGAGAGAGCTGACTGAACCGAACATCGGGGCACAACCCTTGGCTGTCATCATCCCTACGCTTGGCGAAGGGGTGAACTTTGAGCTGAAGTCTGGAGTTGTTGCTTATCTCCCGAAATTCCATGGTTTGAGTGGAGAGGACCCGATATCTCATCTGGGTAAATTCCATAATGTCTGCATGACTATGAAGCCAAGGAATGTGACGGAGGATCAAATCAAGATGAGAGCCTTTGGATTTTCGTTGCTAGACTCTGCTAACAACTGATATTATCACTTGCCACCAGGGACTATAGATACCTGGACTAAACTGCACAAGGCGTTTCTTGACAAGTACTTCCCAACGAAGAAAGCGAATGCTTTGAAAAAGGCAAATGCTAACATTGAGCAGGCTGGTGATGAGACGCTATATGACTATCTTGAGAGGTACAAGAGGCTTTGCTCTAGCTGCCCGTTCCACGGATACGCCAAGCAGGATCTTGTTCTCTACTTGCATAATGGTCTGCTAGATCAGGAAAGAAGGATGGTTGACGTTGCATGCGGTGGAAGCATTCTGAATCTGACACCGGATGCATCCATGGAGAGATTTCAGGAGATGAGTGAGAGTACCAGGAGCTTTGGAAAGACATATCAGAGAAAGGCAGTCAATGTTGTGACTCTTGTAGGACCGAGCCCAGTGCTGAACGAGTTAGCTGAGTTAAAGGAGATGGTGAAGAGAATGGCGAACCAAAACACTCCTCAACAAGTCAAGGCATGTGGAATTTGCTGTGATCAATTCCACCCTATCGATACTTGTCCTCAGCTGCAGGAGGAAGGTACTGCTGAAGTTAATGCTGTAGGAGGTTACAAACCCCCTAGACCGCAATTTGGTGGACAACCCAACTATAATCCGAGAGGGCAAGACCAACCGGGTTTCAGGTGGAGCGACCCCCAAGGTGGTCAACAGCCAGCACAATAGCAATACCAGCAGAGAGTCCCATACCAACAGAGGCCTCAAGGCCAAACCTCTGGTGCTACTACTGAAGAGATGCTAAAGACTCTGACTCAGCATTTCGCCACTCATGTTCAGGCTACTGAGTCAAGCATAAAGAATATGGAGAGGCAGATTGGCCAACTGGCTGATGTTGTAACCAAGATTGACCAGAGGACATCTAACTCCCTACCCTCTCAGACTACAGTGAATCCAAGGGAGAATGTGAGTGCCATCACCCTCAGAAGTGGAAAGAAGCTGGTCGTTCCTCCTATTGCTGAAGAGGAGAGCGAGTCTGAGAAGACGAATATTGGTGACCGCCCCGCGGTGGAGTCCACCGTGACCCGACAACAAGTTGAGGCTAAGGCCAGGAAAGAAGGATTCCGGCCACCGCCCCGCGGCGACACTAACCGCGACCCGACGGCAAGTCTCAGTAATCCCACCGCGACCTCACCGCCCCACGGCCATAACCACCGCCCCGCGGTGAGCCTACCGCGACCCGGCCTCCAAAATCCTTGCTCTATAGAAGAGATCTGTGTTGATGATTATGTTCGTCCATTTTTTTCCCCTCTTGGTTCCGAGAAGCAACCAGCACCTTTTCCCGAGGCGCTAAAGGCTGGAAGGGTCGGCGACGACAGTGATCTTTTCGAGACGTTCCGAAACTGTGAGGTGAATATTCATCTTCTCAAGCTTATTAAGGCTATCCCTCGATACACCAAGTTTTTGAAGGAGCTGTGCACCGTCAAGAGGACACAAAAGCTGAAGGTCCAGAAGAAGGTTCCGGTTGGTGAACATGTCTCAGCGGTATTTCAAAGGCGTATGCCTGAGAAGTGAAAGGATCCAGGTATGTTTACTATTCCTATTGCTGTAGGTGAGCACCGATTTGGGAAAGCCTTGCTAGACTTGGGTGTCTCTATTAATGTTTTGCCTTATTCATTGATTGAGGATTTAGGAGTCGGACCCTTGCATGATACCAATATTGTGATACAACTTGCTGATGGTTCTTGTGTGTCTCCTAAGGGTATTGTGGAGGATGTTCTTGTTAAGATAGGTCCTTTGATTTTCCCTGCTGATTTCTTTGTTATGGATATGGACTATGATGAGCAGGTTGCTCCTGTTATGTTAGGTCGACCTTTTATGAAAACAGCCATGACAAAGATTGATGTAGATAGTGGAACTTTGACTATGGAATTTGATGGAATAATTTTTGAGCATAATATTCATAAGGCCAACTCCATTGAATTGCCTCCCCTTCGCTGCATTAGTGATATTAATAATCCTATTCAGGAAAATGTTAAGCCTAGTGTAGTGGAGACCATAGTTGAACTGTCTGCTATTGCTGAACCTTTTAAGTTGCATGAGTATGATGTCTTACTCGATGACATAGGAGAGTCTATTCCCTCTAATTTGGGCACTTGCCCCCCTGCACTAACCATACTGTAACAACAATCCATATATTACAAATTCATATTTAAACCGCGACAACATATACACATTCACATGGGCTTCGATTTCTAGTTATAAGTGAAAATGAGTTTTGCAGAAGACACACATCTCCAAATTCATGTGGTTGTGCTATAAAGATGGAGGTCACCCGGAATCCAATTCGAAATTGGAAGAGATGTTGCATGCGTGGGCTTGGAGCTGATGTTCGGTCAAACCAAGAATGGCAAGTAATATCCATCTAATTTGGACCTTTTGAGAGTCTCAAATGGCAAGCAATTTTCCGCTTGCAAACCCTAGAATTTTTTTTCCCTCTCCAATTGCCTGAATCACCACCACCACCCACCACCACCGGAATCACCTCCACCACCACCGTCCACCACCACCACCACCGTCTGCCACCCTCACTCACCTCTCACGGCTGAACCCTAATTTCCCATTAGGTTTTGGTTACTTTTCCTACAGCCCTAATCCCTTTCCTCTAGCAAGTCTTGTTTCCTTAATTGCATATTGGATTTCCTTGTTTCTTGTTGATCAAGTCTTGCTTCATCTTTGGTTTAATTGCTAGATTAGTTGTTAGATTTTATTCCCTACTAGTTGCTTGTCTCTTCTTTCTTTTCCTGCACTTGCTTGTGTGGTTCTTTCTCATTTGATTCACCATCAAATCAAAAACACAAAAAAAGGTTTGACCGTACAAAAAAAAAAGCAGGCGAAAACAAACATACTATTCTCACCTTCCATCAAACAAAAAAAAAAGGTTTGGGAAGACGGAAGCCCAGAAAATCAAAAACAAAAACAAGGGCAGAGAACGCACCATACGGTCATACTCCATCTTCTCTTCTTTCATGTCTCTATGCAACTCTCATTAAAAAGGACGGGTTGCGTTGCAGACAACACTTCAGGGGTTGATAGCTCCATGATCCTCTCGATGACGGCAAAGGACGAAGAGACTGATCAAAGGCCTCCAAGGAAGAGGCTCAAGCAAAGGGTGAAGTCTTGTGCAAGTTCGGAATAGTTATTGTCGATTTGGTTCTGGACAGTCTTCGGTACAATGGCCATAACTATGGCTAGAAAATTGATCTCGTGATGATTCAAGATGCGTTGGAAAACTGATTCAAAGATCTACAACTTCGTAGTTTACGTAGAATCAAGATTCCAACAAGAAGATGGTCAAAACCGCTGTTTTGAAGACTCCGGAAATTTGCCTACGACAAATGGCGGCGACCGCCGCCAACCTTACGGCGACCGCCGTTTTAGACTCCGCAAGGAAGTTGCCTACGGCAAATGACAACGACCGCCGTTTAATTACGGCGACCGTCGCTTTTCCACTTTCGGTCCGTGCCAGCGAATTCAATCTTCGTCGTTTTGCTGAACAATTTTTATTATTATTTTATGTTATTTCTTTTGGCACTATTTAAGACTTGAAACCATAGTTTGTATTCTTTTACATTGAATTTGAGTAGTAAAGTTGAGTACTCTCCTTCCCTTGAATTCTAACGTCAAATCTCGATCCCCGGATCATTTATCCCCTAGCTCGTCGCTTTGAGCAATTGTTGATCATCACATTGATCCCTTTCGTTCATCACGTTGAACGAGTTTGAAGGCTAACTCTTTAGCCCTAGGAAAGCCATCACGTTGGCAACAGAAGAGAAGAATCGAATCCAAGCTTGAGGAATCCAAGATCCTGCGTTCCAGACAACACTTCAGGGGTTGTTCGCATCAACTGGCATCAGAGCCATTTCCAAGCTAAGTTTATTCTTCTCTCTTATTGTGATTCTTGCAATTTTCCGCTTGTAAACCCTAGATTTTTTTTTCTCTCCAATTGCCTGAATCACCACCACCACCGGAATCACCGCCACCACCACCGTCCACCACCACCACCACCACCGTCCGCCGCCCTCTCTCACCTCTCACGGCTGAACCCTAATTTCCCATTAGGTTTTGGTTACTTTTCCGATAGCCCTAATCCCTTTCCTTTAGCAAGTCTTGTTTCCTTAATTGCATATTGGATTTCCTTGTTTCTTGTTGATCAAGTCTTGCTTCATCTTTGGTTTAATTGCTAGATTAGTTGTTAGATTTTATTCCCTACTAATTGCTTGTCTCTTCTTTCTTTTCCTACACTTGCTTGTGTGGTTCTTTCTCATTTGATTCACCATCAAATCAAAAACACAAAAAAAGGTTTGACCGTACAAAAAAAAAAGCAGGCGAAAACAAACATACTATTCTCACCTTCCATCAAACAAAAAAAAAGGTTTGGGAAGACGGAAGCCCAGAAAATGAAAAACAAAAACAAGGGCAGAGAACGCACCATACGGTCATACTCCATCTTCTCTTCTTTCATGTCTCTATGCAACTCTCATTAAAAAGGACGGGTTGCGTTGCAAACAACACTTCAGGGGTTGATAGCTCCATGATCCCCTCGATGACGGCAAAGGACGAAGAGACTGATCAAAGGCCTCCAAGGAAGAGGCTCAAGCAAATGGTGAAGTCTTGTGCAAGTTCGGAATAGTTATTGTCGATTTGGTTCTGGACAGTTTTCGGTACAACGGCCATAACTATGGCTAGAAAATTGATCTCGTGATGATTCAAGATGCGTTGGAAAGCTGATTCAAAGATCTACAACTTCATAGTTTACGTCGAACCAAGATTCCAACAAGAAGATGGTAAAAACCGCCATTTTGAAGACTCCGAAAATTTGCCTACGGCAAATGGAGGCGACCGCCGCCAACCTTACGGCGACCGCCGTTTTAGACTCCGCAAGGAAGTTGCCTACGGAAAATGGCAGCGACCGCCGTTTAATTACGGCGACCGCCGCTTTTCCACTTTCGGTCCGCGCCAGCGAATTCAATCTTCGTCGTTTTGCTGAACAATTTTTATTATTATTTTATGGTATTTCTTTTGGCACTATTTAAGACTTGAAACCCTAGTTTATATTCTTTTACGTTGAATTTGAGTAGTAAAGTTTAGTACGCTTCTTCCCTTGAATTCTAACGTCAAATCTCGATCCCCAGATCGTTTATCCCGTAGCTCGTCGCTTCGAGCAATTGTCGATCATCACGTTGATCCCTTTCGTTCATCACATTGAACGAGTTTGAAGGCTAACTCTTTAGCCCTAGGAAAGCCATCACGTTGGCTACAGAAGAGAAGAATCGAATCCAAGCTTGAGGAATCCAAGATCTTGCGTTGCAGACAACACTTCAGGGGTTGTTCGCATCATACTGTGGTGATGATGGTCACTACAAACAAGAGTGTCTTTTGAAAGGACACAATGAGGAGATTGATCGTATTGCTAGAGAAAAAGTCAATGAAAAACCTGCTAAGATCAAATATGTTGCTCCCAAACCCAGAAAGCCTAAGCTTGTCTAGGTTCGTAAGAACTAATCTTTTCAATACAAGATGAAGTGAGGAAAGTTTCCTGGTACTTCGATAGTGCATGCTCAAGTCATTTGACAGGGAACGAAAGCTGGTTCACCTCACTTCAATAAGCCTATGGAGGTTCCATAACCTTTGGAAGCAAGAGTAAGGGAGAAGTTTGTGGTCTTGGTAAGGTAAGGCTTTCTAGTCACATAATTGTGGATAATGTGACTCTTGTGAACAACCTCAAGTTCGATCTTTTTAGTGTTGCTCAGCTATGCCAAAACAAGAAGAATAGGGTAATCTTTACTACTGATGATTGTCAAGTTGAGTGTATTAGTACACGGAAACTTTTGCTCAAAGGGATCTGTGAAAACAACGCCTGCAAAGTTTATCCTACTTTCATCCCTGAGAAGGACATGTGTCTGTCGTCCATTGCTATGACAACAGACTTGTGGCACAAGCGGTTTGGACGTGCAAGTCTTCAACTTCTTTCCAAACTTCATCGGCAAGAACTGGTCAACGGTCTTCCTAAGATCGAAGTTTGTGATGCTTGTACCAAATGAAAATAGGTGAGATCTTCGTTCAAATCCAAGAAAGAGGTAAGCACAACTCGTCCTTTGGAACTAATCCACATGGATCTTTGTAGGCCTATGCGCACAAAAAGTCGTGGAGGGAATATGTATGTCTTTGTTATTGTTGATAATTTCTCCAGGTATACATGGACCCTCTTTCTATCCTCGAAGGATGAAGTGTTCGCTGAGTTTGAGACATGGCTGAAATCCATTGATAAGAATCTTGGACAGTCTCTTGGTTCCATTTGTACCGATCATGGGATAGAATTTGAGAATTCTCAGTTTCTATCCTTGTGACAAAACAATGGCATAAGTCATAACTTCTCAACACCCAGAACTCCACAACAAAATGGTGTTGTGGAAAGGAAGAAAAAGACTCTGGAGGACATGACGCGCACTTTGCTAATTGCTAGTAGTCTTCCAAAGAGTTTTTGGGCTAAAGCTTTGAATGTTGCTTGTTATGTGCTGAACATGTCAACCATTCGCTCGCTGCTATAAATAAGACTCCTTATGAACTCTTAAGGGGAAGAAAGCCAAATGTCTCACATCTGCGGACTCTTAATGGTTGCAAATGCTTCGTCTACAAAAATGGGAAAGATTCTCTTGAAAAGTTTGATCCGAGAAGTGACAAAGGCACCTTTGTAGGATATTATCTCCACAACAAGGCCTACAAAATTTTCAACAAGAGGAGAAGGAAGGTAAATGAAAGCATTCATGTTGTCTTTGATGAATCTGTTATGGCTGGTAACCTTGTGCATGAACAAATGATTGGTATTCCCTCAAATGTTGGTCTCCTTGATGACGACAACTTGCATCTCGTGGAAAGCAATGTCATAGAAAACATGCTCAATGATGATATCAACTATCCTTCTCCTAGTCGTGACAGTCATGACGAATCATCAACTCCAAGGGCTCATGACTCTGCCGGGGCTATCATGTCTGGTGATGATGTTCAACTGTCTGATTCTTCTCAGATCCCTCCCGAGGACCAAAGCCCAAGTCCTAATGCTGAAGAGACTGTTGAAGACTATACAGGTGCTGGTGGCGCTAACTCCGATGATTTTGATCTCACTACTCTACAAGTGAGAAACTACCACCAAAAGAAGGTTCATCCAGTGGATCAAATTCTTACAGACTTTCGAAAGGGAACTTGTACTAGCTCTTCTCTGTAAAATTTGTGTGCCTTCAATTCTTTTCTTTCTTTGCAAGAATCCAAAACTATAGGTGAAGCATTGAAGGATCCGGACTGGATAAGTGCCATGCAGGAAGAACTCCATCAGTTCGAAAGGAACAAGGTTTGGAGGCTTGTCCCTCATCTAGGGAACAGAACTGTGATATGAACCAAGTGGGTGTTCATGAACAAGCTGGATGATCAGGGAAAAGTCACAAGGTACAAAGCAAGGATGGTGGTGAAGGGATATAACCAGCATGAAGGGATCGATTATGACGAAACCTTTACTCTTGTTGCTCGTTTGGAAGCTATCTGATTACTCATTGCATACTCAGATTTTCATGGCTCCAAATTGCAGCAAATGGATGTGAAGATTGCCTTCTTGAATAAAGTTCTCAAGGAGGAAGTCTATGTGGAGCAAACCTCTGGATTTGAAGACGCTTCTCAACCTAATCATGTCTATATACTTGACAAGGCGTTGTATGGTCTTAAGTAGGCTCCCAGGGCCTGATCAGTGGTGGAACCAAAAGTTTTTGAAAGAGGGGGCACATTAATAGATTGCGGTGAAGCGACAGAGTGAGAACGATTAACGAGTATTATTATTATAATTAAGTTATTTGAACAAATCAATATTTTCCTATAGTTATTGTCAAATATAATATTTCTTATAACCGACTAAAGCTATTTTATATGAAATGTACTTTGAATATATATAACCCTCCCTTATTATAAAATGGATTATTATAGTACTAACAATAATTAAGAAAATCTTAGGACAATATATACTATTAGAGTGGATTTTTATTGATAAATTGCTTAAATTATATGTTAGTAACAGATAGTTAAATCTGACATTCTTTTTTCTATGAAAAAAATGAATGATACTCTCAAATTCTATCATTCATACATGATAGATATATGTTATTTGTTAGTTCCTAATATAATTTCTCCCATAATTTAATTATACTGACATTATAATATGAGACTAGTATATTTTTATATAAAATAAAAAGTTAGTTAAATATAAGAATATATAATAAGCTATAATTAATCAATTATATATACACCACTAACAATAACTGATGTGTTAAATAAAAAATAAAGAATGTTATTCCTAATTTCGTAGGTCTATAGTAGGGAAAATGTGGAGTACAAATGTATATGGAAGATAAAAGATTGGCATGCAAATGACAATTATGAGGCACGAACACGGACCACTTCATTTCCAAAATGAGTGAACTACCACCTACACAATGATGTTTGTGTGTCTTTCTTACAAATTAATTAAAACATGTACTAAGCTAGAAGGAAAGGAAGGGCACAGCCCCCCCTGCCCCCCTCAGTTCCGCCCTTGCCTGGTATGATAGGCTATCACAGTTCCTTCTAGCTCATGGATACGTTCGCAGAAAGGTTGACAATACTTTGTTTCTGCTGAAGAAGGGAAAGCACACTCTGGTTGTGCAGGTCTATGTGGATGACATCATCTTCGGGTCTACAGATGACAAACTGGTTTAAAAATTCTTATGTCTCATGGCCAACCAATTTTGAGATGAGTATGGTGGGGGAACTAAAGTTCTTCTTGGGTCTTCAAGTTTCTCATGGAGAAGATGGAACAAGGGTTCATCAACAAAAGTATCTCAGCGAGTGTATCAAGAAGTTTGGAATGTCTGATGCAAAGCCCTTCACTAGTCATATATCTCAAAACAATCCAATGGGAAATGATGAACATGAAAAAGGAGTTGACCCAACACTCTATCAATGAATCATAGGTTCGTTTCTCTATCTTACTTCTAGTAGACCTGATATTATGTATAGTGTGTCTATGTGCTCGATTTCAGGCTGATCCCAAGGAGACACACCTCAAGGCAGTGAAAAGGATTCTGAGATACTTGAAGGGGACAGATGATATTTGTATGTGGTATCCGAGGGGATGCAACTTTGATTTGGTTGGATACACAGATGCTAACTTCGCAGGGAATAAAATGGATAGAAAGTCTACATCATGAATGACTCAATTCTTGGGGCCGTGTTTGGTTTCTTGGGGGTCGAAAAAGCAAAATTCAGTTTCTTTGTCCACAGCAGAAGCCGAATACATAGCCGCCGCACACTACTACAAAATATGCTTTTTAGCCCGGGCGTTTTTCATTATATAGCCCGGATATAGCTAAAAAGGGTCCGGGCTATTGGTTGGTGTGATAATAGACCAAATAGCCCGGACCCATTGTCACACGCCCGTGCTATATTCCTTCACATAATTTGGGGCTGAACTTCACTTAATAGCCCGGACGTGTATAATACATGTCCGGGCTAATAACTGGACTTTTTATCCCGGAGCTGTAGATCCGGGTTAAAAAGTCAAGCTGATTTTTTTTAAAAAAGGATGACTTCTTAGCCCGGACCGTTGGATATCCGGGCTAAAAAGTCCTGTTAATTTCAAAAAAAAAAATGGGATATTCAATCCCGAGTATCTTAGGCTTCGCTTTTTATAAAGCTTCAAGAAAAAATACCTATATGTGCCTTCCATTTCCATGCAATTCAATAAGGGTTATAGCTCAAACCATAGATTGTAAATACATGAACATGTTCAAGATTCATAAATAACCAAGAAGACTATTTTTTTCTTCTCTATCTGCTAAACTATTCAAACGAGCACAAATGATAATCATCAGTTGACTCTCCAAATAAGGACTTGGCAATAAAAATGTTTTGACAGTCAGCAAGTGTAACAGAATTATCAGTAAGCTAAATGGTGCCAAAAAATCATTCTCTATCATAAAAATTAGATAAAGAGATGTAATAAAATGATTTCATAGCACATCCTGAAATCACATTGTTGGCACTTGGAAATGAAGATCGTTTTGATAGTTAGCACATTTAACTTAATTTCATTCTTTATTGTTCTACTAAGGAAAATCTCACCTTCCTTGCTATGTGCATGAGCAGTTGCATGATCAGCAGTCGGTCTTTTGTCCACCAAGAGCTGCCATCAAAATGAATCAAGTAAATAAACTGTGAGGACAAAAAGAGAAAAGGGGGAGAGGGCAATAACAACTGCACTGAGTACATTCACATCAAGAAAGAGAGTCCAACTTTGATGCCAACGCAGACAAGCAACCCAACTCCTGACTTTTTCCCATCATTTGAACCATCTTCCTTGTCTAAATGAACTGAGTAACCAACACAGGACAACAGTACCAGAACTGAAAAGAAACATGCTTTACTTGATTTTCCATGACAGGGTCAGTTTATACTTTCTACCTGTGGACATGTTAATCATATATATATACTTCATATACTTCTTGCAATAAGTACATGTTAACAATCACTTCCTCTGGCCAATGTTGTACAGTTAAAAATGGATTGGAACAAGAGAACATATCAAATATGGGAAAACAACCACTTTTAGGAACAACTGTTTGTTTAGAAGCATAAAATACAAGAAACGGAAAGGAAAAAGACATACAACAGAAAATGAAATGCCAAGCTTGAGAATACTTTGAGCAGCAAACAAAAGGTTATGCATGAACTTCAAGGTAATAGCTAATTTATTAGTAACATTATGTACAACAGCTATCCTCATTAGTCATTCAATCTGATGCCACTTATATGTTTGCGTATTTAAAGATAGACATAGGGAACATTTCAAATATATTGAGTTGCACAAACACTTCTTCCTCAAATGAAAATAAGAAGACTTTTTGGATGCGCCTAGGATGTATTCATTTGTCCATATGTGTGCACATCACATATTGTACTAACTGCCTTTGTACAGTACAAGTCCATAGTTCATAAGCAGAGATATGAACTTGCCACTGTCTAGCGACATCATGATTACTGACGGTTTATTAATGATGAACTTAAGAGATTTATTTTCATCTTCCTTTTATTTTGTTCATATAACAGTCTGTGATTTGCTAGTATTCTCTTTGCGAGATTAAAATGCTAGTCTTCTATGCACCATGTACACATAAGGGGACAGTGGTTCAACAATTCCTTTTTCCAAGTCACGTCTATTGGCGAAGTAGAAATAAAAATAAACAAAAACAAATATAATCAATTGCTAATAGAGTTGTTTGATGGTACATACCTCCTCTTTTACTAGTCTCAGGAACTCTTCACGCTCTCTGCACACTGACTACAAATACAGAACAAGAATACAAATTAAGAGGGATTGAATCACAAAAATGTCCAAACGCCAATATGTACTCAATAGGAATTAAGAAAGGAAAAAAGGTTTGTTTGGCTCGCATTACTTATTACTTAAGGATCTTTTAAGTAATAATTATGTTGTGTAAAACGAACCCTAAGATAACAGTCATACAGATGCAGATGCCAATACTGCCAATGCATGACTGAGTTCACAAAGTTGTTCTTGTTTTTCAATTGTCTTGGCTCTCGCTCGTTCCTGTGCTTCTTTTGCAGTTGCAATGTTCATCCTCCTTCTCAAGGAACTCTAACTTCCTTCTTCTATCGGAAACAGAATCTTCTGAAGGCAAAGATGTGACACCAACAGTTTCCACCACCTCATCTGGAAGACAGGACAAGGTTGCTTGAACTGCTTCTTCTGGCCTCACCTTCCCAGAAACCATAAATGCTCTGAAATCGAGGTTTTAGACATTTTAAGAAATATGGTGAGCATATGCACTATATCATGGGGGGGAAGAAACAAATTTCTAGGTCTGTAAATAGAACAATGATATAAACAGTACCTGGAAAGAATTAGTAGAGAAGAAGTTACAAAATGGTTAAGAGATAAATCAAGCCAATCGCGAAGCTGCAAGTTGAAGAGAATGGTCATTTTAAGTGCCAACTTAATTCAAAGACCTCACACAACGCAGATCCATCAAGGGGGAAATAGTGTAGTAGATGATCTTCTATTCGTAATTTATTTTACAAATGTCACCACATTCAATAATAACAGATAAATAAATTCTGAATTTCGTTCCTACATCTTTTTAAAATGTGTCTGAATAAGGTTGATAACTGTTATGTCAAAATTATACTCAAAACCGAGGAATTGCTTATCTCAGAAAAGTTGGTTAGCTGAAAATAGTAAGAAATATACAATCTAATGCAGCTTGAGAAATTTTAAATTACCTGCAATAACTTCCCACCAGTTGAAAAAGATCGTAAACCTATTGTGTCCTAGAGAGAAGTACAAACAGTGTGTCAACAAATCAATAGCATCAAATAATGGAAGAGGCTGCTATATATAATATGTATGTGAAATATAGAATATATTACTCTAAGGATCTATAAGAAATCATAATTGTGGAAGGGTTTCAAGATCCATCTGACCTAATCAATAAAAGAGAAAGAGAATCTAATCCATTAATTAATCACATGAGCTAAGAGTTCCTGTAGTTTATGTTTTAGCTTTTGGGCAAGGATGAGCAATATCCAGAAGCTAAAAAAGTTAACAGAGTTTGACTGAATTAAAGGCTTTAAACATGGAGCCTGCATTTCTATCATTCAAGAATGAGGTCGTGACTTAGAAAAGTTCAGGAATATATTCCCTGATAAGATTCACAGACATTCTACATACTAATCTGAAATTGGGTATGATGATGGACTATAAATATGCAAATATTGAATGTAAATTAGTGAGAAGGCACTGGAAACTTACTCTAGCAGACGAGCTTTTCTAAGAGCTATCTTGGCACGAGCAATTCCTAATCCAAATCCCTAAATTGATTTCATGATTCGAATCCCTAATTCCTAAATTGATTGAATTGCAAACACCAAAAAAAAATCGTGTACCTCGTCGTCCAACACCAAAAAAAAAATCGAACCAACTTACAACACACAATTTTGGGTTTTAGGGCTTTTTCAATTTCTGAATTTACAACTACAAATCCAAATCAAGGAGGTTATATGGTTCGAGACATACCTTAGGGTGGATAGCACGCCGGAATTAGAGTCGTCGGAGATGGAGTCGTCAGATCGAACGAGGAAGGAGATGGAGGGGCCGGATCGAACGAGCAAGGAGATGGAGGGGTCGGAGATGCAGCGCGCCGGCTGGAAGGACGGGTCGGAAAGGAAGCACCGGTGGAGCTGTGTAGTCGGGGAATGAGGAAGGAGACGGAAGGAGGCGCCGGTGGAGTTGTGTAGTCTGGGAAAGAGGCGCCGGTCGGGGAAGGAGACAGAAGGAGCTAGGCGCTAGTGAATTTTGAAGGAGTAAAAGCTTTTACTTAAGGTATGTGGTTAATTACGACAAAATAGCCCGGATGTTTCGTAACCGGCTTATTTTAATGTAGGTTAATATAGAACGCGACAAAATAGCCCGGACATTCCTAAAAAAACATGCCTGGGCTATTAAGTTTTGACTCTTTTAAAATAAATTTGTTTTTAGCCCGGGCTTCTCTACAACGGTCCGGGCTAATATGTTATCTTTCTTAAATAGCCCGACTTCTTTTGATGTATCAGGACTTTATATCACGGATAATTAGGATCCGGGCTAAAAAGCATTTTTTGTAGTAGTGGCAGCTTGTTATACTCAACTCTTATGGCTCAAGCAACAACTCAGTGACTATGGTATTCTTCTTTACTCTGTTCCCATTCTTTGTGACAATACTAGTGCTATAAATATTTCCAAGAATCCTGTACAACACTCGCGTACCAAGCATAGTGAGATAAGACATCACTTCTTATGTGATTGTGTGGAGAAATGATTGGTTTCTATGGACTTTTGTGGAACCAAGGATCAAATTGCTGGCATTTTCACCAAGGCACTCAATAGGGAACCCTTTAAAAAGTTTCGCATGGAACTTGGTATGATCTCTCTTAACTAATTGTCTAATCATTGTGTTCCCTCGATGACTGGCTAAAATTACTTGGTGAATTTCGTTAGTCGAAGTGTCGTGTCTCGATTTGCAACCTCTCTCTTGCTCATTGTATGGATAACGTGCTTAGCTTACTTGCATGTACTTCTCTGATTTGCAAATTTCATACATGATCATCTATGCTTTCGTTACTACACTTGGAACAACTTTTTTTCGGCCTACAAAAGTCAACTTGATGCATTGATCCCTCATCAT
Organism: Rheum nobile; assembly: GCA_027886185.1. Classification (NCBI taxonomy): domain Eukaryota; kingdom Viridiplantae; phylum Streptophyta; class Magnoliopsida; order Caryophyllales; family Polygonaceae; genus Rheum; species Rheum nobile. Next base: position 241,916 of record WOAB01000158.1, on the reverse strand, counting down.
AAGCCCAAATGATTGTTGACTCTACAACTTACCCTAGCCATCCTGCTTGATGCTCCTTATGAGCCCCTCTAATCATCCATAACTAGGAGCCTCTCTTTCATGATTAAATATTATTAAAAATTCTCGTATATTTTTGTGTGATGTTCTTTGTACCCTCTCTGGTAACGTTACCCCCACATCACACCCATCTACTTTTTCAGAAAGTAGAGAAGTCGGATGAGTGCCTCTGTGTATTGTGGTTGGGAATTGACAGGATTGAGGTGCAATGATGGCCTGCAACTGTATGGGAAAAGATGATGTGCATTTAGGGTTGATTTGATGGCTACGTGACATTTTGGTTTGCTCGAGATCTTGTGGGCTTTGGTGAATATAGACGCAATCTTCCACAAGATTTATTTTTGGAAGATAATTATTTTGGCTGAGATCCTTGGAACAGATGGAAGGAGAAAATCTTAAGCGTTATCTTTGGCAACCGAAAAGATTTGCTTTGGCTCTATATATTCAGCGTCTCCAAGGTATATTTTTGCACCGCCTCTCAATTGCACCTTTTGTCTCCAATTCTCTTGCTATCTTCCTCATCTCCCCAAGCTCCACAAATGGCCTCCACCCCAAACGTCACCATTGACGGTACTGAAAGCCCCCAAGCCCTCATTCACAAACTCTATGTGATGGGAATCCACCCCTCTGTCATCGCCGCCCTCTCTCAAGCCATCCCATCCACCACCTCTCTCGACGCTCCCAACCCTCTACCAACCTCCACCGCCTCAAAACTGGCCTCTCCATCATCCTCACCTCCACCTACCAACCTTGCAATGGTGCCCTACTCTGCCCCCAAATCACCTTCACCACCCCCTGCCTTCCCAAACCCTAACGCTAATCCTCCCGCATCCACTATTGTCTCCTCCAGTGAAAAAGGATGAGGTACTTTCCTCTCCCCCACCCTACCTAACCCGACACGGAGAATGAGAACTGGTTGATGAGGAGGTTGAAGCGTCACCGTCGGCGGGTCTCAATTTATCAGGCCGGGTCAAAATGGGAAGTCCTCCCAAAGACAAGACAAGAGCTCAAGCTGCCAAGGCTATTACTGTGAGCTCGGATGATGAATCCGAGCAGTGTCTGAGCGCAAACCCAAGCGCGCCAAGGTGTCCACGGCTCCAGTTCGAAAGAGTCAACGTCGTCAGGCGACCAAATCCAAACAGAAGGCTGAACTGGATGAGGTGAAGGACATGAGTCACAAAGGTGTTGTCCGGGAACTTTTGCTTGATCACGAGTTTCTGGGGAACAATGCACTGGGGGAGATCGTCTCTGTTCTGCAGGATCAGAGGTGGGATCATTTGTATGTGGATGCAGAGTCGGTTGATGATGAACAACTCCGGGCCTTCTACTCCACTTTTTGTATCGAGATTCGCCCCCATGCTATCGTAGGGAGCTATACCCTAGAGGGCATAACCCATGTGTTCTCTAGCATGGAGCTCAACATTCTGTTAGGGGTCCCTCACCTTGGATATAACGAGTACCCCAAAGGTCATTGGCCCAAGGATTTTCCATACTAGGAGGTGGTTCACCGCGTGTCCGAAATATCCTCTCCTCCTTGGTCTGGTGCTCTTCACACTAACTCCATGTGTGCGATCAACAAGGTGCTCTATCACTACCTTATCAGTAACTTGCTGATTTTGGACGTTGTGGTCCTCGCCAAATTGCTAGATAAGGAGTCTATCAATCTGCCCAAGGTTATGATACAACATATGTAACACCCCGAACTTGGTTTATAATGAGTAAAAGTGCTACCCTTGTCAACAAGAGCTCTTTCTTTTCATGGTTCAAGTCAGGACAAAGAACTATGAAGTTAAACGTGCTAGTGCAGAAGTAGTACAAGGATGGGTGATGATACGCTCTACTTTGTAGTGCATAACTTGGAGCTGTTACTAGGTTATTAGGTACCATCTGTATGGGTTTAGGAGATAAATTAGGATGATGGAGTAGTAGAGAAGAAGTGGTGAAAGAGCTAATTTTAGTGAAGTAGAGGAGCTGATGAAGGCAAAGCCGCAACCGCGGCTAAGGAGGAGCAAGCGCAGCATGGGAAGAGTTCGTCAGGAAGCGGAGAAGGCAAAACCGCGGTCGCAGTTTTGGACCCGCAATCGCGGTCGATGAAGGATTTGATGGAGTGCTACGAAGTGCAAACCGCGGGTGCGGCCATGACCACCGCGATCGCAGCCTTAACGACCAGAGACCATGCAGGAAGATTTCGCTGCATATTATCTTGTTACCTTATTTTCTTTATTTTATATTTTTATATTTCGTTTATTATATTTAGCATATTTCGTTTAGGTTAAATAGACTAAGTTTTTTGTAGGTTTGGATCGTCATTCATTCTAGCATATTTTCAGAACGGCATTTTAGAGTTTTTGGAGTTTTTGCAAGACTATGAAGAACTAAGTTTCCTTTACTTAGTCAGATGATTGAAGCCTTCGTTTGATTTGGTTGTGATATTATAATTCTTGTTCTATTCCTTTGAATGTTATTAATTCTCTTGTGCTTAATCCCTTTGAGTTTTACTGATTATACTAGCATGATCAACTAGTGGTTATTAGTAATATTCTTCTACTAGAGTTAAATTGTTTCTAGTTGAAATACCTTATTCAGAGTAATAACTACGATATTCTAGAACCGGTTGGAATAGTTTATTGTAGAAGAGAATTTATTGCATGTTAAGTAAAACTGATTGTTTTATGTGCATGTATCTGCTGAAATTCCTGAACTTATTGCTGCTATTGAATTGAATCTAGATAGTTTCCTGGTTGTTTGATAGTTAGTATTATTAGCGTCTGGTTGTCTTGTTAATAACTTAAGAAAAGGAATAGGAACATTCGTTGGTCAAAAGAACTAGAGATAATCAAGGATCAATCAATCAAACTGAAGTGTGGATATCTGTTTGGCTGAGTACTTTCATAAATATCTGTTTACATCATCATTAATTCTGCTAGTTTATTTCATAGTTTAAAACAAAACAATCAAATCCCCCTTTGTTACTGTTGGTGAATAATTTCTGCAAACAGGATAGATAACTTGATTCTCTGTGGGTTCGACCCTTACTTGCCAGACTACATTAGTTGGGGTTTTAAGGTTTCTTTGTTAGGTACACAAGACTAAACGCCTATCAAATTTGGCGCCGTTGCCGGGGAGTCTAAGGTTTATTCTTTTCGTGTTTGTATGTGATTGTTTACCAACTGTTGTGTGGACTTGTCTTATGGTCCACACCCGTGCTACTAATTCTCCAACCTTAGATCTTGATACAGAAATTGAGCGAACACTTTCCAGGAATCGTAGAACCGTTCGTGAGCAACTCGAGATGGCTGAACAACAGACTTTGAGGCAGTTAACTGCACCGAATCTGGAGCAGTAACCGCTTGCTGTGCAATTTCCTGAGTTGGTTGATGGTGTTAATTTTGAGTTGAAGTCTGGATTAATTCACTTGCTACCCCACTTCCATGGGATGAATGGCGAAGACCCCAACAAGCACTTATCTGAGTTTCACGCTGTCTGCATCAGTATGAATCCAAGGGGCGTGACAAAGGACCAAATCAAGCTGAGGGCCTTTCCTTTCTCTCTGAAGGATTCGACCAATGACTGGTTCTACTATCTAGCTCCAGGAAGCATTGATACATGGGTAAAGATGAAGAAAGCCTTTCTAGAGAAGTACTTTCCTGCCACAAAGCTCAATAGCCTGAAGAAGAATATCAACAACATTGAACAACATGCTACTGAGACTTTTTATGAGTACTATGAGAGATTCAAGAGGTTAATATCAAGTTGTCCATACCATGGTTATTCTGACCAAGACCTCATTCTATATCTGTATGGCAGGCTTCTTGACGATGAGCGTAGAATGGTGAACGCAGCTTGTAGTGGTAACATTTTGAATAAAATTGCAACTGCAACATTTGAAATGTTTTCTGAGCTATCTGAAGGCTCAAGGCAATTCAGCAAGAGAGCGAGCTTTCACGCAGCAAAGGCTGCAGACTCTCATCCATCATCTTTACTGCAATCTGATGTGAACGAGTTGAAGGAGATGATGAAGCGTTTTATGATGAAAGGAAGTCCACAACAAGTCAAGGCCTGTGGCATGTGTTATGACATGTTACACCCTACTGATACGTGCCCGCAACTGCAAGATCCTGCAGCTGAAGTGAATGCTATGGGAGGGTTCGGACCGCCTAGACCAAGATATGACCCATACTCCGACACCTACAATCCTGGGTGGAGAGATCACCCCAATTTGAGATATGGGAACCAACAGTTCAATAAGCAGCAGCAACAATCACTAGTGGAAAAAACACTTGTTGAGACGCCCTTTTAGAGGCGGGCCTATAACAAAACGCCTCAACAACGTCCTATGCAATCAGTTTTTCAGGTTTTTGAGGTGGATAATTATTTTATACGCCTCAAAAAATTCTATTGAGGCGGGCAAAAATTTATACGCCTCAAAAGGTTTCCGAAAAATTATTCCCGCTAAAGTATTAGAGGTGGGCCGATTAAAGGCCCGCCTCTAATGGTAAGTAATTGAGGTGGGCGAAAATGCCCGCCTCTATTAAGTTTTGTTGAGGCGGGCCTCCATAAGCCCGCCTCAACAAACGTATGCAATAGAGGCGGGCATTAGGAGGCCCGCCTCTATTGCCTCTTTCTCGGCCATAACGTTGGACTTATAGAGGCGGGCATAAATAGGCCCGCCTCTATAAGTCTACCCTAATATACTTAATTAAAACATTCAGCTTCTCCGCGCGCGCTTCGTTCACCAGAACATTCACCTCTTCGCTTCGTTCAGACTTCGTCTCGTCTCCTCTCGCCGAGCACTCGGTTTCACCAGAACTCCGACTTCCTCACCCGATTCCTCTAGTGGGTAAGCGTTTCTCTAATATGCGTTTCTCTGTATTGTGTTTAAAGCTTGTACGAATTTGTTTATTTTTGTGTTTAAAGGTCGTGCATTGAAGGTGTTTGATGAAATGCCCCTATGAATATGCGTTTGTCTAAGCAGATTTTTTGATGAAATGCCCCTACGAATATGCAAATCCTAATGTACTGATTTCTAATTTGTGTATTTTGTGTTTAAAGCTTGTACGAATTTGTGTATTTTGGTCAACTTGTTCGTGCATTGAAGGTGTTTGATGAAATGCCCCTATGAATATGCGTTTTTCTAATATGCGTTTCTCTATATTTTCTGTCTCATAATCTATGTATTATACTGTATTGAAGATGTAATATACTAGAGGATCACATTTTTACGGTTTATTTAATTAGGGAAATTACATTCTGCAGGTTGATAAAGGCATTGTCTTGAAGGCTCGATATTGGGTCAAGGTAATACTTCTACCCTAATTCCTTAGGCCCTTGGCGGGATAGAATTCATAATCTAGGCCCTTGGCGGGATAGTTGAGTTTGTATTTTTTCTTGCTTAGTTGCTTATTATTATCTATTTAGGTCATTGGCGGGATAGAATTCATAATTTAGGCCCTTGGCGGGATAGTTATTAGAAATGATATTAAATCTTCCTTGTTTTGCATTTATTACTATAAATGAGTCGTCCTTGGATGTACGGTGACCATACTACGACAGAATACTTGAGTGGGGTTTAGGAGTTCATTAGATGTGCTTTAGCACACCAACGGAGTACGAAAGCCGAAAAAATCTATTGTCCATGCCGTGATTGTAAGAATATAAGGCGGTTAGATGGTATTGATGAGATTGAGGATCATTTATTTCGTCGTGGTTTCAAACAAGATTACCATATTTGGTTTTGGCATGGTGAGAAAATACTTGATCGTCCAAGTTCTAGTGTCAATGAGTTTGATGTTCGGGTAGACACTGATGATAGTGATGATGATATTGCTGAGAATAATGAGATGGATGATGATGATGACCAAAAAGATGATGATATTGCTGAGAATAACGAGCCATTCATCCTAGCATCACAAGCTAAGCAGATTTTTTATGTGGTAGACAATGTTGATCCTAGATGGCGTGCAGTTGCCCAAGGTAAAAGACATATTCTGGGTATTGATGATGTTGTGGATGAAGAAGAGTATGACGAGTATGACGACACACCCTTGTTATCAACTGTTGTTCAACCATTACCCGAGGAGGAAGATGCAAATACTACTAATCACATCCGTATGGATCATAGGGACGGAATATGGGTTACAAATCACAAATGAATAAGATGAGGTAATTTATTTACAAATCACAAATGAATAAGATGAGATTTTTTATGTGGTAGACAATGTTTATTTTTATATGTACTCATATGCTTTTTTTTTATATGTACTCATGAAATCATGATCTAGTTTTTTGTGCATGAGCATTTCCGGTAACATTGTCTTCCTTGGATTTTTAATTATAGCTTGTTCTCTCCTCTTAGGAAGTTCATTTTCATGTGACAATGCAGGAAGGCTCCGAGGCATTTCCGGTAACATTGGGGCTACCTGCTGCCACTAGACGTTGTTCGTGAGCAATGGGCACAGTATTTTACATCGAAGTATTTATTATCGGATTGAACTTGTTTGTACTTGTCCTGTATATTGTTGTTGAGAATCTGACTGTACTTTGGTGAAATATGTTATATTATTCTGTGAATGAAATCGATCTGTTGTGTTGATGTATATTATTCTGCAAATCTGTGTGTATGGTATTTCAACAATTCGAGCCTGACTCGGCCGAGCACTCGGCCGAGTTCTGGGTCGAGTTAGGCTCGAATTGTTAAAATACAATAAACCGAGCCTGACTCGGCCGAGTACTCGGCCGAGTCAGGTTCGAATTGTTGAGGCTTTTAGAGGCGGGCCTATGGAGGCCCGCCTCTAAAAGACACTTGTTGAGGCGGGCCTCCATAGGCCCACCTCAACAAGTGCACTACGGCCGAGCACTTTTAGAGGCGGGCCTATGGAGGCCCGCCTCTACAAGTGGCTTTTAGAGGCGGGCCTCCATAGGCCCGCCTCTAAAAGCCACTTGTAGAGGCGTATATAGCCCGCCTCAAAAAGCTTCCCTACTTGTTGCAGCCCCCTCAGTTGCGGCGATCGGTGTTCGCCGCAATAAGTGTCAAAAGGCCCGCCTCTAAAAGGGTTTTTTCCACTAGTGAATTTCAGCAGCTTGGAGGTCAACAACAACAACCATTCAGACCACCATATTACCCTAGACCTCAATGGCAGAGTTCGAGTTCATCTATATCTACAGAGAACATGATAAAGGCCCTTGCGCAGAACATGACCACCATGACTCGGAACATGACCACCATGCAGAGCAATCTGGTTCAATTTTAGCATGAGACCAAGTCAAGCATTCAGAACTTGGGGAATCAAGTTGGGCAGATCTCTCAGGCAGTAAGCAAACTGGAGGCTAGGGAGGCGAGTAAGCTACCGTCGCAAATAGAGTTAAACCCGAGACAGAGTGTTAATTCCATCATGTTGAGGAGTGGGAAGGAGTTAGATGACAAAAGCAAAGTTCCCTTAGCTGAAAGGGACGAATTATATGAAGAGACGAAAGCTGCAAACAATGAAATTCCTGCAGAAACCAGTCGAGAGGAACCGCGATCGTGGTTTATTTATAGAAGACATAATGCAGGGAGACGGTTCTGCAGAAGCAAGTCAAAAAGCAGACCCGCGATCGCGAGTGGAAAACCGTGATCATAGTTTTACCTCAGAAGAAGAACCGCGGCCTACAGCAGAACGAAACAGCGACCGCGGGAAAGTTACAGAAAGCCACCAAGAGGAACCGCGATCGCGGTTGTGCTACAGATTGCCAAGATGGTTATGTTCGTCCAGATTTTCCTCCCCTTGGCTCACAGAAGCCAATTCCGCCATTCCCTGAGGCGCTGAAAGACACAAGAAAGCTGGAGAATGACAAGGAGATTTTCGAAACCTTAAGTAAATGTGAGGTAAACATTTCCTTGCTTAAATTGATTAAAAGTTTTCCTCGCTATGCAAAGTTTCTGAAAGAATTATGTAAAATTAAGAGGAATCAAAAAGCCAAAAGCAAGAAAAAGGTTAAAGTTAGTGAACATGTATCTGCTGTGTTGGAAAGGCGAATGCCTAAGAAGTGTGATGACCCTGGCATGTTTAGTATTCCTTGTACGATAGGTGAAACTAAGTTTGAACGATCCATGCTAGATCTAGATGCATCTATTAATGTGTTGCCTTACTCTTTATATGAATCTTTGGGGTTGGGACCATTGCATGAAACTGGGACGGTGATTCAGTTAGCTGATTTGTCTAATGTTTATCCGAAAGGAGTAGTAGAGGACGTCCTTGTGAAGGTTGATAATTTGATTTTTCCTGTTGACTTCTTTGTGATGGATATGGGACATGATAAACATGCAAGTCCTGTTATGTTAGGTAGGCCATTTCTTAAGACCGCCAATACAAAAATTGATGTGAGTAGTGGTTCACTGACAATGGAATTTGATGGTGAAAGTGTAGAATACAACATTTATGATGCTAAGAAACACCCTCCTGATAATGATTCTATGAGTTCTGTTGATGTGATAACTTAAGTTGATCTACAAGGCACTATGTCGAGCCACGGCATTAACCAAGGCGCTTCTCGGGAGGCAACCCGAGGTAAGTAGTTTCCCTTCTTCTGTTATTAGTTTTCCTTGTTGCGTTTTTAAACTAACTTGCAGAAAAAGAGGCTCTCGCAGGCAAAGCCGCGACCGCGGCCTAAAAACCGCGATCGCGGCCTTGCTCTGTACTGGAAGGATGAAGCCGGAGCAAAAAAAAATGCGGGCGCTAGTGAAAACCGCGATAGCGACCCTGCGTTCTGCACAAAAATTTTAGGTTGATGCCGCGACCGCCGCCACCCTTTTTTTCCTTTGGTTTTGCGGCTGTTTTATTTGGTTACTGAGCATGAGGATGCTTTAGCTGATGAGGAGGAGATGTAGCCTGGGATTTTTATTTGGAAACTGATGATGGCACAACATTATACATCTAATGAAGAGGAGATTCCAGAGGCCCCGACTGATATATGTTTGTGATAGAGAGACAGTATGAGGCTGCTGACACCATGCGGCAGGCACTTCGAGTGGTCCTACAGACCCAGGTAGACAGTATGGGGAGTGGATAGCTGAGCTTCATGCGGACGTGCGGATACTCCGAGATCAGTCGCTGGTGTAGTTCTTTTACATCAAGCATTGGGACGCCTCTGCTTCACACAGGTGGGAGGCATATAAGGGACCGACAACCGATGGGCTTAATTTCATTGCCTCCTGCCATGGCACCAAATACTCTTGTTTCCATGATTTTCCACTGCCACGCCTGCCACGACATCCGAGACACAGACCACCTCGGCATCGCTAGTGGGTATATTTCTTTCCCCCCAGAGCTTCATTTTCGTCTTTCATTACATTGAGGACAATGCAATATTTAAGCATGGGGGAGGGATTTATACTTGCTGTTGGTTGAAAAAAAAAATGAGAATAAACCTGACTAAGCTGAAAACCTGAAAGGGCGGCTTAGGCAAAATTTAGGGGCCCGGACCAGTACTAGGCTGGGGTAATAAGAGGCTAAAGAGCGATGTGAGGATTGGTGAGCTCATCTGTGAAAAATGAAATGAGTGGCTAGGTGAAAACCCGAAAGGGCGCCTAGGCAAAATGAGTGAAAAAAAGAGGGGTGATTATTAGAATTCATTCATTTTGGCGTGGCGACATAAGTGGTGGAGTCATAAGGAGGATTCGGGTAGGTCACTTTGGGAGTTATAAGAAGATAGACTGGAGCTAGGATTAGATATTTTCATTCACATACTGGAGTTCGGGTTAAGCTTGGGGGAAATACTATGTTTTCCTTAAGGCTGGTGTGCTGTGTTTCTGTGTTGGTGCTATGGAGATTCATGAGTAGGTGCGGTTCTTAGTGGAGAGTTTTGTTGTGCTTCCTGAGACCTTGGGTATTTCATTGGAGGAGTAGGTTTCTATTAGCTTACTCGAGGATGAGCAAGGTCTAAGCATGTGGGAATTTGATACGCTCTACTTTGTAGTGCGTAACTAGGAGCTGTTATTAGGTTATTAGGTACCATCTGTATGGGTTTAGGAGATAATTTAGGATTATTGGATCATTAGAGTTACGTCTGAGGGAACAAAAGCTTTGTTCCCACAGAAGGCACAGCGGATTAAAATAGCAAGAAAGATAACAGATCGAACTCACGATATATAGTGGAAACCCTGATTAGCAAAACTAGCTTCTCAAGGAAAAACCACTACCTTAAAGCTTCCGCTTGAGAGGATTTTGAAGTGTGTACTTGTCTTATTGATTTCTTGTTCGATTACACTTGTAGCATGGACTCCAAAACACTAGACTTCCCACCTAGATTCGAAGATCACTCCTACAACGATGAATCCGAACTCAACCCTCAAAGACTCACAAACACTTCACTCTCTTTTTCTTCTCAACTGAACGCTCTTCGTTCTACTTTTTCTTCTGCATCGTGTTTTAGAAAAGAATCCATGCTTCTCTTAAATACAACTCGGCTAAAACCCTAATTGACACAAAATTAGGAAATACTAGAATCGGATTACAAAGATATGATTTTGTTTTGAAGATAAGATATCACAACCGGTTATATTAATTAAGGAAGGAGTTCCTTAATTAATCCAACCGATTGGATAACGTTCTTCTCTCTCCAATCGCCTTATCTTAGGAAAGATTCCTAGGATCAACACGATCGGGTTTTCTCTCTCCATATCTTCGCGCAATCCGGCTTGATCCTTGGAGCCGAAGTCTTCATCCTCTACCGCGTGGCTTCTTGGTTTGTTTCCTTAACTCAGCACGCTGGATGACTTCTTTACTTTTGCAGCCTTGATCTAGTCCGTCACTTCAGTTCCTTGAGAGGTAACAAAGCGCTAAGCAAGCCTTTGTTCCCTCTGAGATCCTGTGCTGCAAAGCTCCCTGGGATAACTCTTCTTGTCCCAGAAACACTTGGTACACATATTAGTTGAGTGTTTGTAACCATCAAAACCTAAGGAATTCAACAAATTCTCCCTTTTTGATGGTGACAAACACCCTTAACAATGAAGCATATACCAACTAGAACAAGACAAAACTGACAAGAAAGATTCCCACTAAAAACACCGTTAGTTCCCCCTTAGTTCAGCAATACGTTTTACCTGTTCTGTTCCCCCTTAGACAATGCTACCTATCATTTTCCCCCTTTTGGCATCATCAAAGACACAGTAAAGAGTTAGAGAAGAAAGATCAATGCCAGATAAACAAAAAACCCCTTGTCATTAATAAAAAAAAACTTAAACAACATGCAAAGACAGCCAAAACATGCAAAACATCTAAACACAGTCATTAAGCCACACAGGGCACACAAGTCAGAGAAAAATAAAAACAACTAAGGAGGATAGATGAGCAAGGGAACAAATGAGTGGATGGATGGCAGGTAAACGGTTAGGCATCACTATGACCAGCCGATGGAGCTGATACGTGATGGGAGAGAAGCGCGCGTACGTCTGCCAAGAGAAGCGTCTGCTGAGCAGCCAAATCCTGCACTGCCTGGCAAAGACTTCTCAGATCCTTCCCCAGAGATGATTTCTCATTCAGTTCCCCCTCATAACTGTCCGCCTCAGAATCTTCTATAGTCTCAGAAACAGTCGGAACACTATCCAGTTTCACCCAGCCTTCGTCACCTTGAAGAACAAACTTCATCTTGTGTAGATTACTGACATCGAAGGGGCGGGAGAAGACACTCGATTCCGACGAGGAGTTGTAGACTTTATGGTACTCAAGAATCTTTTTGACAACTCGAGGGAACGGAAGAGCGTGTTGGTCTGTGTTCCTAGCATGGGACATGTGCTGCATCATAATCCTGGGGAGGCAAATGGGTTCCTTCTTCAATAGCGTAGATAGGAGGACAATATCCAAAATCAGTAGTCGGTTCCTTTTCTGTCCCCTGGGCGTGATGTTGCTGATCAAGAAGTGGTATAATACTTTATTGACGGCAGACATCTCAGATATGTCAAGATCACCACTTCCCAAAGCATTCCCAATGCCAGCCACTGCCCACACTGCTTCAGAATATGAAAAATCCTTAGGCCATCTTCCTTTTGGGTACTCGCCATACCCCTCATGTGGGACTCCCAAGGCTACTCCCAACTCAATGCTCGAAAACAGATGTACCTTCCCTCCAAGCTTGTAGCTCCCCAGAACGGTGTGGGGTCTGACTTCCATCACATAAGACGAATAGAACTCCCTTATCAAGTCCTCATCCACTCCTTCTTCTTCCACGAACAGCCGACTCCACTTCTGAGCATCCAGTACTGCATACACCTCCTCCAGATAATTCTCCTTAAGGAACTCCGGGTCCACCAGCAATTCTTTTACCACGGACTTATGGCTCATGTTTTTGACTTCATCAGCCGCCACCTTTCCTTTGGCCTTGGCGGGCTGACGACGTTGACTTTTGCGGAGAGGACCAACAGAGACCTTGGCTTTCTTCACTTTGTTCCCAGTGAGGGGTTCTGTCTCCTCGTCAGAACTGACTGTGATAGCCTTCTCGGACTTCTTCTGAGAGCGGGTCTTCCTCTTGGATGAGTATGCAGCCTTTATCCTTCCAGATGACTTTAGAGAAATAAGAGGTTCCTCCTCATCTTCTTCCTCAACCAATTCCTTAGCGAGACACCTTACAACTCCCTGAATCTTCTCCTTCACAGCCACGTGCTCCTCAGTGGTGACTGGAGTGGTCTCTCTAGGTAACTCCTTTATCTCTTCTTCAATGGGGTCAGGATGGGTTAGAGAGGAATAAACCTCCTCTCTTTCAGTAGAGGATATGGCAGTGGGAACGGCCGGGGAGATTTTAGGGTTAGGGTTTTGTGGAGTGGGTTCTGTGTTTGGGGCGATTGGGGCTATGTAGGGGACCATGGCGAGTTGGTCCTGGGTTGGTGATGGTGGAGGGATAACTTTGGTGGTCGCTGGGGTGGTGGAGGAGGAAGGTAGGGACTGGGTAATGGCGGCGAGGAGAGCGGGGTCTGTCCCCATGGAGGACAGTTTGTCAAGGAGGTTTTGGAGGTCTTGGGCAAGGTTAGTGTTTGAGGCCATTTTTGTGTGAGAGAGAGAGCTGGGAAGACGAGAGGCAGAGAGGAAGAGGAAGATAACTTAAGGAAGATAAGGGAATAGTGAAGAAGAGACTTACCTGGAGACCCGAATTATATAGCCATCACAAAATCTTCCAGAAATTCCAAAGATAAAATCTGATCCTTTCAGTTTCCAAAAGATAAAAATTGCAATCTTCCACTTTCCCAAAAACTTGTCAGAATCTCGTCCAAATCCAATTGAACCAGCCGAAAGATCTCTTTCTAACTTCTTTCCATCAAATCAACCCTTAATGCACAGCGCGTCCCAACACAAGGTTTCCATTATTACATTATGCCATACACACGTCATCTCAGACATGCAAGCCACAGAGGCCGAACCATTTTTCCGCCAAAACAAAAAGTAGTAGGGTGTGATGCTGGGGGTTAGTTACCAGAGAGAGTACAAAAGACCATCACACCAAAATATATGATATTTGCGATTGATTTTTACATCATGCCTGAGTGGTCTCCAGTTGTGGATGATTAGATGGGCTCATAGGAGACATCAAGCATGGTGGTTACGGGTGAGCTGTAGAATCAACTATCATTTGGGCTTATGATGAGGGAACAAAACATCAAGTTGATTCTTTTGGGCCGAAATAGAGCTGATTCATGTGACATGTGATAACATAGATGACCATGCAAGACATTCGGTACATAAAGAAAGTAAAAGTACATAGTCAAGCTTTTCGAAAATTAATACCCAAGGAAGCTAATGCATAATAAGGCATGAAGATTAGACTTTCACAGTTTACCACGTAATCTAGCCAATCATCGAGGGAACACAACACATAGACATGTAGTTAGGGGAACAAACCAGACTTTGTATGGAACTGAATGTAGAGTTTCCCAACAGGTGTCCTAATGAGAAAAGTGGTGTTTGATTCTTTGTTCCACGAGATCCCTTATTTGGCTATCTTTCTCAACACAGTTATGACTTTTCTAGATGTACATGGTACCTGAAATTTTTACACAAGGAACAAATTAGTCATTAAGTCCATATCCACATCTCCTTTACCTTTGACACCAGGCCTTTGAGTCTCAAGTATTCCATGCAGAAGTGAGGTGAGACTCGCTTTGTTCCCTGTCAAGTAACTGACCCTTGAATGAATGAAACACTAGGAACATTCCTCACTTTATCCTGCACAGAAAGAGTTAATTCTTGCGAACCCAGACAAGCTTATACTTTCTGGGTTTGGGAGCAACATATCTAATCTTAGGAGGTTCAACTTCTATATGCTCCCTAGTAGTGCAAGCAATCTCCTCATTATGTTGCTTCAGCAGACACTCTTTCTTGTAATGACCAGAATGCCCGCAATACCAACAGACCCTTTGATACTTCAGATCTACATACTTGCTCTGTCCTGGCCAAATTGTTTTGTTAGCAATCCTTGACTGAAAATCAATATTATTGGACTTACTGCTTTGGGATTGCTTCAGCCAAATTGCATGAGCCTTCTGTCCATGATACCAAGCCTTGCCTTCCTCAGTCGAATTAGAACAGTCTTTGCCTTTGTTCCCTCCGGCGGAACATTCCCCCTTTTCTTTTATAGACTGTTTTCCTTCGACTTTGGAGCCTTTTTTCTTAGTGTCATCAACAGGAAGCTTAGGTTGATAGCCAATTCCAAAGTGAGGTACTTCCTTCTTTTCAGGTTTCTTTTCATTCTTGGCTGCAACAAAGACAATACCTTTTGGCTCGTCCTTTTGTTCCTCAGTTAGTTTGGTTAGATCACTAGAAAGTTTTGCATTTCCTAGTTTTAACATTAAAGACTCAGCCTCGAGTGAGGAAATAGTGGACTCTAGAGACTTAATCTTTTCAGTGAGTTCTGGACACTCAGAGCATGTGTTTGAAGAGGAAGATGAACCTTTCTCAAGCGTGAATACTTTTTCAGCCCAAACCTGATTTTCTTCGATCAGACCTGAGATCGATTCATCTTTCTCTTCGAGTTGCTCACTGAAAAGACTACTCTCGTGAACGAGATTCTTAATGAGAGAGATCAAGCTTTCTTTAGATTTGCATTTTAAGCTTGATATAAGATCAGATTCAGTTACCTCATCGTTGATTACCTCTTCCTTTGTCTCGTTTGGAACTTCAATGGCCATTAAGCATACATCCCTGGAATGTGACGAATCTTCGTCATCTGAGTCTGATTCCCCCAGGTGGCAACCATTGCTTGCTTCCCTTCATTTGCTAGAGGCATTCCTGCCTTCTTTTTGAAGCAGTTTCTGGCCATGTGTCCCTTGTTCTGACAGTGGTAACAAACCACATCTTTCATGTCTATGTTCCCTTCAGAGGAACTGGGCGAGTCTTTGTTCCGAGACCATATCTTCCTCATTGCCCTTGTGATAAGAGCAACATCTTCATCGCCATCCTCATCTTCATCGCCCATTTGAGACAAATCAAATGCCCTTTCCACCTTCAGGGAAATGCTCTTCGCCTTCTCCTCTCCTTTCTTGTTTATCTTATGGTTATAGACAGAGGCGTTGCTTTCCAGCTTAGCAACCACCTCTTCCATAGTAAGAGTCTTGACGTCTGTTTGAGAGTAGAGGGCAAGAGCAATGGCATCCCACTGAGTGTTGAGACCTTGCATGAAGTGATGAGTCAACTTCCAGTCTGGCATTGTTTCACCAAGGTACTGAAGCTGACCAACTAGCCCATGGAACCTGGAGTAGTACTCTTGAATGTGTTCATCTTTCCCTTGAGAAACTTGGTCATACTCCTTGATCAGAGAAAGGATCTTGTTCTTCTTTGTGTCTTCATTTCCTTGATGAAGGCGCTTCAAAGCATCCCAGATCTCCTTAGCAGTTTTATAGCTCATGATTTTCTTGAGATCTGAGGGAGAAAGAGCCATGTGGAGGATCTTCTTGGCCCTGTTGTTTTTCTCCAATTTCTTCCAGTCCTCATCGGTGTAGTCGATCTTTGGTTTTGGCTTAGTCTCATCTTCATCATTCTTGATAACCAAAGGACCGACTTCTATGACTCTCTAGATCTGTCCGTCGAGGGAACAGATATGGGAATCGATTTGTTCCACCCACCAATCATACTCACTGGCCTTCAGCATTGGCGGCTTCCAGAATGAATCACCGATTGCATTGCTTGACGACGACATCTTTCCTGCAAATTCTGTAACGAAAACAATCTAGAGCACCAGGCTCTGATACCAATTGTTGGATCGTTAGAGTTACGTCTGAGGGAACAAAAGCTTTGTTCCCACAGAAGGCATAGCGGATTAAAATAGGAAGAAAGATAACAGAACGAACTCACGATATATAGTGAAAACCCTGATTAGCAAAACTAGCTTCTCAAGGAAAAACCACTACCTTCAAGCTTCCGCTTGAGAGGATTTTGAAGTGTGTACTTGTCTTATTGATTTCTTGTTCGATTACACTTGTAGCATGGACTCCAAAACACTAGACTTCCCACCTAGATTCGAAGATCACTCCTACAACGATGAATCCGAACTCAACCCTCAAAGACTCACAAACACTTCACTCTCTTTTTCTTCTCAACTGAACGCTCTTCGTTCTACTTTTTCTTCTGCGTCGTGTTTTAGAAAAGAATCCATCCTTCTCTTAAATACAACTCGGCTAAAACCCTAATTGACACAAAATTAGGAAATACTAGAATCGGATTACAAAGATATGATTTTGTTTTGAAGATAAGATATCACAACCGGTTATATTAATTAAGGAAGGAGTTCCTTAATTAATCCAACCGATTGGATAACGTTATTCTCTCTCCAATCGCCTTATCTTAGGAAAGAATCCTAGGATCAACACGATCGGGTTTTCTCTCTCCATATCTTCGCACAATCCGGCTTGATCCTTGGAGCCGAAGTCTTCATCCTCTACCGCGTGGCTTCTTGGTTTGTTTCCTTAACTCAGCACGTTGGATGACTTCTTTCCTTTTGCAGCCTTGATCTGGTCCATCACTTCAGTTCCTTGAGAGGTAATAAAGCGCTAAGCAAGCCTTTGTTCCCTCTAAGATCCTGTGCTGCAAAGCTCCCTGGGATAACTCTTCTTGTCCCTGAAACACTTGGTACACATATTAGTTGAGTGTTTGTAACCATCAAAACCTAAGGAATTCAACAAGGATGATGGAGTAGTAGAGAAGAAGTGGTGAAAGAGGTAATTTTAGTGAAGTAGAGAAGCTGAGGAAGGCAAAGCCGCAACCGCGGCTAAGGAGGAGAAAGCGCGGCATGGGAAGAGTTCGTCAAGAAGCGGAGAAGGCTAAACCACAGTCGCGGTTTTGGACCCGCGATCGCGGTCAATGAAGGATTTGACGGAGTGCTACGAAGTGCAAACCGCGGGCGCGGCCTTGACGATCAGAGACCACGTGGGAAGATTTCGCCGCATGATATCTTGTTACCTTATTTTCTTTATTTTATATTTTTATATTTCGTTTATTATTTTTAGCATATTTCGTTTAGGTTAAATAGAATAAGTTCTTTTTAGGTTTGGGTCATCATTCATTCTATCATATTTTCAGAACGGCATTTTAGAGTTTTTGGAGTTTTTGCAAGACTATGAAGAACTAAGTTTCATTTACTTAGTCAGACGATTAAAGCCTTCGTTTGATTTGGTTGTGAGATTATAATTCTTGTTCTATTCCTTTGAATGTTATTAATTCTCTTGTGCTTAATCCCTTTGAGTTTTACAGATTATACTAGCCTGATCAACTAGTGGTTATTAGTAATATTCTTTTGCTAGAGTTAGATTGTTTCTGGTTGAAATTTCTAATTCAGAGTAGAAACTACGATATTCTAGAACTGGTTGGAATAGTTTATTGTAGAAGAGAATTGATTGCATACTAAGTAAAACTGGTTATTTTATGTGCATGTATCTGCTGAAATTCCTGAACTTACTGCTGCTATTGAATTGAATCTGGATAGTTTCCTGGTTGTTTGATAGTTAGTATTATTAGGGTATGGTTGTCCTGTTAATAACTTAAGAAAAGGAATATGAACATTCGTTGGTCTAAAGAACTAGAGATAATCAAGGATCAATCAATCAAACTGAAGTGTGGATATCTGTCTGGCTGAGTACTTTCATCAATATATGTTTACATCATCATTAATTCTGCTAGTTTATTTCATAGTTTAAAACAAAACATCAAATTCCCCTTTGTTACTGTTAGTGAACGATTTATGCAAACATGATAGATAACTTGATTCTCTGTGGGTTCGACCCTTACTTGCCAGACTACATTAGTTGGGTTTTTAAGGTTTCTTTGTTAGGTACACACGACTAAACGCCTATTAGGTGACCTCTTGGGAAGTCCTCGGGTTGGCATGGGATGACGCTTCCAAGGCCTCGGGTCTTACAGATGGTATCAGAGCCGACTCTGGGTTACGAATGGGCTTGGTCCGGTGGACAGTCGCTCGACCTAGAGGGCGGTCTTTGGGCCTTAACGAGGTCGTCAAGGGTTTAAGTGGGGGTGATTACAACACCCGAAACTTGGTTTATAATGAGTAAAAGTTCTACCCGCTCTTCCATTTTATGGTTCAAGTGAGGACAACGTGCTAGGGCGGGAGTAGTACCAAGATGGGTGACCTCATGGGAAGTCCCGGGTTGGCATGGGATGACGCTTGTAAGGCCTCGGGTCTTACAACATACGGCTCATCCGAGGAACACTGATAGACACACACTACCGTATCCGAGCGCAGTAAAGAAAATTATGGAGTATCACAAGGTGTACAAGAAGAAGATTGATGGTTCCTTCTTTTACCGAGGTCTGGATGCAAGTAATCTTCACAAGATGCAGTTTATTTTGCAAGAAGGAGTCGGTTGGTCTAAGGTTGAGCCCAAGCCAGTGGTGAATGTAGATGAGGATGAGTCTGATAGTGCAGACGCTAAGGGGGAACAAAAGAATGTGCCCAATATGGATTCTAAATTGTCAACGGTTGTAAGGAGGCTATCCCGCGCAATTACTTTTTTGGCAGAACAGCAACGGCGTCTTATGGAGGAAGTGCGTGCCTCGATTGATACTCGTCCCTATGCTCCCTCCACAAGCACTGATGGTGCTTGATTCATCTTCCTCTGGCTACATGATCAACATGATGTTGATCATGTTTGCTTATTTTGTAGTTGTCCGTGCAATAGTCTTTGCATGTTTCTTTATTAATGAAAAAGGGATTAGTTGCTTATCCAGATGTGTTAACTTTCCTTTTGAAATTTTCTTAAGTTTTTTACGATGCCAAAAGGGGGAATATGATGGGTGGTCTAGTTGAGGGGGGAACCTATCATGTTTTCATCTTTACTGTCTCTCTGGGGGAACTATACTATCGTAAAGGAGAAAACTCTCTTCATGCTACTGTCTTTATCTCAAGTATGTGTTATTTTGTCAAGAATGTTTGCCACCATCAAAAAGTGGGAATTCGTTGAATTCTTTGGGTTTGATGGTAACAAACATTCAACTAATATCGTGACTGAGTGTTTCAGGATCAAATAAAGATGTCACAGGGAACGATCGGCAGCACAATAATGCAGAGGGAACAAAGAGTTTTCTAAACGATTTGTTACCTCCAAAGGAACAGCAGTGCCATAACAACAACAAGCTACGAATATCATAAAGAAGATGGTTGTGAAGATGATAAAGATAATCCTTGAAGATCATGCGGTTGGAAATGGAAAGTTGGTTTGATTACACCAACTAGAAGATTTGGAGAGAGAAAATTCTATCTTATCTTGATTATGTTATTTTAGGAGATATTTCCTTAGATAATAGGATCGGTTAGGATATTATCTTTGTGAGTCAAATAATATCTTTTTGTTATTGGAAAGTGATAGATAGATATTATTTTATAGTAGGATTCCCTACATGTATTAATAGAAGTGAGTCGGTCATTTTTGAAGTACGAACTCGAAGCATTTTCAGTGATAGAGAAAAATAAGTGAAGAAGTCTGTGAGTCTTAGAGAGTCAACTCATGTTCATCGTTGTAGGAGTGATTCAAAACTAGGTCGGAAGTCTAGGGTTTGAAGTCCGAGCTACAAGTGTAACCGATCAAGAAATCAATAAGACAAGTAGACATCTTTAAAATCCTCTCAAGCGGGAAGCATGAAGGTAGTGGTTTTTCATTGATTAGTCATTTGATTAATTGGGGCTTCCACTATAAATAGTGAGCTCTATTTTTTTTTCTACTTATATATTCTGTTGCACCTTCTTCCCTCAGACGAAACACTAACGATCCAACAATAACAATTATCGCTCCAAAATCTGTCGGATTTAACTTACCTTCGATCTTCTTGACCAGAATCACATTTTTATCAACTTTATCTGGGAAAAAGTGATATCTCACATCAATATAATTGGTATTTCTACAATAAAATAAACACACTATTTGACTATCCATATGTAGCACGCACTAATAGTGTTTATCTTTCTAAGTATCCGTTGGAGCCATGTTGCCTCCTTGGAGAACAAAGCAACAATTGTCTACTTCTAAGCTATTTATGAGGAATAATTGCCATGGTAAGTGTATAGATAGAAGGTGAGACACATTCTATTGTCTGTATACGAGCATAATCAGAATCCAAATATCCAAACATCATACTAGGAGCAAAATAAACATCATATAACATGCTAAAATTCACGGTTCTCATCCTATGTCTAAAAAGAAATTTCATAGCAATCCAATCTTTTTCATAAGGTTCATATTTGAATCCGCTCAAAACACTAATAGCAAAAGCAAGATCAAGTCTAGTATAAATCATAGAGTGGATAGCTAAGGATGAGTTAGTCAAATTTCATCCGGCCTACCTCATTCTTAGAGAGAGCAACTTAACCCTTACGAGGTTAAGATGCCCTCCTAAAAGGATATAGAGGTGATTTTAACATTATAAACATAAAATCTCACAAGAAATTTAAGCATGTAAGCAGATTGAGAGTTCTTATACTATTATAAATTGATATTAGAGCCTAAAGGGTCTGAAGCTACGATCAAGCCTTTATTAAATCTTGTGGCTCTCAAAATTCTATATTTGAAGTCTTTTGTTTTTAAAGCTACGATCTTGTTTTTGTTACGAGGAAAGAATTAGACAGGATCTAGCGTCTATGCGAAGTCCGGCCTAGAGCATCCTTGCGGATGAGAACTGGTAGTTCTGAATCATGGTTTAAGTCAGACATAGAGGGCGTGAAGCTGAGTTTAACAATTCTATCAGCAAACCGGTTCACCTCTCAAAAAATGCATCTAATATGGACTTCTTTGAAGGAATGTAGATCAATAAGAATATCGACAATTTCCCAAGGGCAAGCCCACATGCCTATAATTGAATTAATTAGGCAAATATTGTCTCCTTCAATTTCAATTTTAGTTAGGTTCAGGGATTTTGTTTTAATAATATTGTTTCTTAATGCCATGATTTCTGCCATGAAAATCGTATTAATATCACACTGAAGAATTCCATATGAATTGTTTCAACATTGTCATTTATAATGATATAGCTATCTTGTTTTTTGAAGTGACGTGGCTCCCGAAATTCTAGATCTAAAGTCTTGAATTTCATTTTTTTTTCAAGCTAAAATCTTATTTGTTTAGAGTCTTGTGAATTTTGAAATTCTATAACTAAAGGCTCGTGATTCATTTTTTTTTTTTCCAAGCTACAATCTAGTTTTAAAGTGCTCTCTCAAAATCTGCATCTGAAAACTTTAAATTTCTAAGCTAGGAACTTTGTTTGTCAACCTTGGTAGCTCTCAAAATCACATCCAACATTTTGAAACCTTTCTTTATAGAGGCAACAATCCAATTTAGGGTTTGTGATGAATCTAGATCTCAAAATCTTAAATCTTTGGGCCGTAGAATTTAGTTGATCTCGATTTGTGTTCTGAAGTAATTTGATGCTCAAAATTCCATATCTAAGTTTTTTTCTTTTTCAGAAAAACCTAGGTTTTAAAAAATAAAAAACATCACTCTCTTTTTTTTCTCCGGGCTCCGATCTTGTGTTTGAGAATAATTTTTCGAGATCTCAAAACCCTATGTTCTTAGGCCCTAAATTGTTTCTGATTCTATAATCTAAATTTGTGATGTATTTAGGACTTCGAAATTTAGATCTAAAGATTTTTAAAATGTCTCCTTGTACCCTATTTTGTTCATACTTTGAAAAACCTCCGAAAAATATTTCTTTTTTGTCGTCGTTTATCATTTCAAAACTTGGATTTACTTGTACGTTATCTATTCTGGTCGATCTTGTGTTACCAAATCAATTTGAACACTTCAACTTTCTTTCATTGTTGACGTTTGGAGTCGAGTCATGTTCTCTTACACTTTCTGTCTTTGAAATTACTCTTATTATGAGCATTTGATATTGTCATTCATTCTGAGTAGGCGTGGCAAAACCTGACCCGATTCGAGAAAACCGCTTGGACCGCCCGACTCAAGACCCGACCGATATCTGGAAAAAAAAACAATATCTAAAACCAACCCGATCCGACACGATTTGACCCGAACATAAAAGCAACCCGATTTAAAAACATACCGAACCCGCTTATATCCGAATAGACTACTCCATTGTCAACCCGAAACTCGAGCAACCTGAACCCGAATATACCTGACACCTGAAACAACCCGAACCCGAAACAACCCGAACCTGAAACAACCCGAACCCGAAACAATCCGAACCCGAAATAACCCAAACCCGGGACAATATGAACCCGATTATACCCGAACTCGTAACAACCATATTATACCCGACACCCAAAATATCCGAACTCAACAAACTTAAAAGGAAGTCCATGTCTCATAATAGCATCAACAAGTAATTCATGAAACACTTTCCGATCTATCTGTTTGCTAGTCGTTGAACTTTCAGTTTGA
The DNA here is from genome assembly GCA_027886185.1 of Rheum nobile. Classification (NCBI taxonomy): domain Eukaryota; kingdom Viridiplantae; phylum Streptophyta; class Magnoliopsida; order Caryophyllales; family Polygonaceae; genus Rheum; species Rheum nobile. Next base: position 218,998 of record WOAB01000158.1, on the reverse strand, counting down.
TTTACTTTCAAGTACCAGTCTTGTTAGCCTCCACATTTCTAGTAATTTTCACACCTCCATCATTCAAAGGTTGAGATGTAGCTGACGAATGAGATGTAATTGATTGACCTACTACATGAACATTTGGAGAGTTAGAATGCAAATTAATAGGCATTACTCATAAAAATTAAGAATGTAAACAATGTTCTATATAGAGAAAAAAAAAATAGAGCATACATACCAGGACAAGAGAAGTGTGATTCGTTATATCGACCAAGTGATTCTGGTGGCGTCATGGTTCCACTCGAATGCTCCATCTTTGTTTCACAAATGAATTACAAATCCTGATCACAACAAAGAGGAGAAGATAATCATTTTCCTAAACAAATGGACAAATGAACTGCAGAGCCCAACAAGTGATCCCTAGTTAAGACAAACTAACTAAAGACTACAACACTTTATAATATATCTTAGTATCTTACTTGTCTTGTTGTCCATGTAGTTAATTAGTATTTAGTCAGGAGACCTTCTTGTTGAGTGGTGATCATACACCAGTAGCAATGTAAAAACAACACAACTACATCATTATATTGAAGAACTTAAGATTGAAGTGCTCAAACAGGATTTTAAAGGATGCGTTAAAGGGATTGTTGCTATCATCATACTACCAATGAAATAAGTAACCATCAGTGGGTACTATTTGTTCTCATCTCTTTGATAACTGTCACATGTGAGTATGTCAATTTTGTTAAAGCTGTGAGAAAAGTTGTAACAGTTGCCGATGTGAATTGTTTCTCTTACACATACATAGTTTGGTACGATTCACTCTTTTTTTGCCGTTAAATTGGATATTGGCAGATTGTTGATTTACATCGATTGCATAAAACGTGTTCTATACAAACACAAATAGTTTTGGATTGCTTTATAAAAATCTTAATGAATTTAGGAAACCCTTGCCTTTAATAAACTGGCTAAGAAATGAACTCTTGGCCATGTAAAAACTATATTAGATATGACCATTCCATTTTACAGTCCTATCCAAGTAAATAATCATCTCGTGTTTTCTCATCTTCTGTTGGTTTGGCCGAGTTAATACAACCTGGGACTACCCAAAATTAGTGTAGTGTTGTTGGGCTGCTCTGATCAGCGTGTGTTGCTCTCAAATGGCCACAAGTGCAATGCTCAAACAACCAAATTTAATCGAACGTACTAAAATATGCATTGCAATATTGGTACCTGCACCGGCGAGATGAGGTGCACCGGCGAGATGAGGCCAGACCGGAGAGACGAGGGCCGGACTTGCGAGACGAGGAGCGGACCGGCAATTAAAATTGGTACATGAGAAGCGCATCGACGAGACGAGGCCAGACCGGGGAGACAAGGGCCGGAGAAGCGCACCGGCGAGACTGTAAGGATGAGTATTTTATCGGGGAGACGAGGCCGCCAGAGTGCTAGACCGTGTGACGGTGTGAAAAATTGAGGGATTGAGGGGATTGAGAACGATTACGGTTTGATTGGAAAGGGGGAATTTTGGGAGGGATTATTTTGGAAAATTTTAACATTTAGTTTTTGGAGGGATAATTTTTTGAATAAATCAGTAAATTAATTTACCATATAAATAATACGGTTTGTCTAACCTAGGCCGTGAGGGAATAGGTTAAGAATTCCTATTAAGAAATATAAACCCTATAGAAGGAAAGGTGAACCCATTTAAAAAAAAATCCTAAACAATTAACACATAATTAAAAGTTTCTATATATGGCATTTTAACCTATGCCCTAAGGGCATAGGTTAGAAAAACCGTAAATAATATAAATACATATTATTTAAATTTTAAAATAGCAAGAGATATTTTATAGTTTTTAAAAATCAGATGATTTTTAAAATTAAATAATCTTATTATTTGATTTATCTGTAACATGTTTATTTTTAATAAATTTTTAAGAGTTGATTTAAACATGTATTATATGCAATTGCTTTGTATAAATAATAAATTAAATTACTCAAATATGTACTATATGACCCTTTTAATATTCAATTGACTCAACTATATACTATATATAATATGCGTAGTACATATAGCATATATATACATTACAATATAGATTTATGCTCAGGTGAAACGGAGTATTACGGTAAAACGGAAGTACTAATCACATCCGTTAGATGAGATTTAATGGATGGACTGGATTACACCAATTTGAGGTGCATATTAGGAAAATATCCGGTACTCTACACAATCAATATCAATCCTGGATTTTGGGGATTGAAATTGAAATTTGATTCTTCTCTCCTATGGATACGGTTTAATCCATTTATTTGACCGATACACCACTCCAAAACCACCCCTACTTTTTTCATCCTCACTGAATCTCATATCACCATTGAAATGGAGGAGAGATTCAAATTGGACGGAGATCACCATTGAGTGCTGCGGTGGGCGAGTGGTGGCTCGCCGGTGGGCTCGGTGGTCACGAGCAGCAGTAAGGGGCGGAAGTCGGTGGATCTGGTGTGGGCTCGGTGTGGTGGTCGGTGGTCGCGAGCAGCAGCAGGGGGCGGAAGCAATTGCAGCGGTGGTTCGGCGTCATCGTCTCGCCGTGAAGCAAATAAAGGAAACCAAATCCGTGCTCTTCTATATTTATTTTGTGGTATTAGAGGATTTATGGGTTGATTCAACATGTATTGAAGCTTTGGGTATGAATTGATCCTTGACTTTTTCTGTACATAGCTGGAGGAATTTGAACGTGCTATGCAAAATAGTTACAAGAATGGTGGTGTAGATGAAGCCGAAGCCGAAGCCGAAGCCAAAGACCGGAATTGGTTCTTGCAGTAGAGGGATATTGACATCCAATTGTTTGAGAAGTGGTTGTCATCAATCCGAGCAGCATGTACTGGAGGTGAAAGATGGGAGATTTTCAGGGCACAGGAGAACAACTAGTGCCAATTCAGACGTTTCTTCATGGAATATTCTGATTCGTGATGAAGAATTGGCTTCAGATTCATCTGAACAGGTAGAAGTTCCGCCAAGAAGGGTTCCAAGTTTTTCCACATTCACTAGAACCATGGAGTATGTTCCAGAACTCCATCTGCCAAAAATTGGATTTAGGAAATTGAAGCCTAGAGTTGCTTATGGTATTTTGATTCTTTGTTAGAAGGATTTAGTGGATGTTTTGGTAGTGTTATTTGAACTTTCAGTAATCGATATTCAAATTTTATTATGTGATATTCATTATAATCGTATTGGGTAGTGATCGATATTCATGTAATATTCACGATATCGGGGGTGATGTTTGTGTAATATGTGTTAATATTCATGCAATTTGGTGGTAATATTAATGTAATTGGTAGTGATCGATATTCATGAATTGAGTTATGTTATTCATGTACTTGAGTGTGATATTCATGTAACTGGTATGATATTCGTGTAATTGATTATGTTATCATATATTATTAAGTGGTGATATTCATATTTTAAGTTGTGGTATTCATGTATTTAATTGGTGATATCCACATATTAAACAAAGATATTCATACAAACATGAACGATATTCAAGAAACAATGACAAAAGCAACAAGAACAAATTTACAAATCAACGAATTTGCAAAGCATTAGGACGCTGGAAAAATCAAGTGGTGATATTCATGTTTTAAGTGGAGATATTCACATCCATCGATATTCATAAACGCATGAACGATATTCATAAAGACGTGATCGATATTCATGAACACTGAAAAATCGTTGAAAATGAAGAAAATGTATTAGCATAATGGGGCGGTTTTAGGAAAGAGAAATATTGTGTTTTCTCTCTCATATAAGAACCTCATTTATTATCTTTTCCTAATTAAAAATTAAATAATTGCCTTATTAGAGTAGATTTGGTGGTTACACCCCTACGATATCTATTTTAAGGCCCAATCATCCAACCATCAATCACCATCAATCCAACGCTCCAGATTAATACTTCCGTTTTACCATAACTCTCGTTTTACCGGAGCATCCCTCTTACAATATATAGTGTTGGGCCTCGCTTCACTTGGATCGAATCGGCCCACGAAGCAGACAGCGGATGCGGCCCAAAGTCGCTGGCGAAGAGGATTCGACCGTTGGCGCACCAGACTAACCAAGATCCGCAACGGCTGAGAGCGACAATCATGGAACAAAGATTACGCCATTAAATGGTTACGAGATTCTCTCGATCAGGCATTAATTTCTCTTATTTTAAATAGATTGTAAATCACCAGATTGTGTATCTATCTTCTCATTATGGAAGCAATACCCAGAGACTCCCAAACATTCTAAACGCTCTCATTGTAACTCGGTGCTCAATCTCTCTAAGAAAAGAAGTCATTCGACCATTGTGTACGCTCATTCGACACTAGTCGATCTCGTTCGATCCAATTCGGACACAATCAAGATTGTTAGTTCTCTCGATTACATCATCAATTCTTGCTTATTCGTCTGTGAATTCGAGTTATCTTTGCTTTATCAAAGCGTTCGACGTCTGATAACTCACGCGACCAACCTATAGTCCGAAGGAGATAAGCTTTATATTCGTCTATTTATCTTTACTTCGTCTAGCTCATTGAACTGATTTGGATCTATTAGATATATATTGTCTAACTATTGTCTAGTTGCCCTTCCTAAGGCGATTTTGATCGATTAGATCTTTTCGCCCCAAAACAATTTGGCGCCCACCGTGGGGCATCTAGCCAATCAACGATCCGATTCATACCCAGCAATGGACGGTTCCGGTAATCCCGCGATTATCTCCGAAGAGCAAACCCAAGTCGACCCTATGGTCGTGACTCAAGCAGGGAACACCGATGCTCAACCAATCGTGAACCCGCAAATCCAAGAGCTTGCGAAAGCCATAAGCACCCTCCAGGAAGAACTAGCTCAGCAGCACACCAGGACCGAAAAGCTAAGTACCCAATCCGAAACTGAAATTACTCGACTAACCTGTGAGAACGAATTGTTGAAAGCTCAGGTACACTCGGTCGCATCAAACCCCGTAGGCTCAAGACGCGTAGTCAACACCGAGGGACTACCCATCCGACTTGATATGGATGGAGCAGACACGACTCCTGCCGCACCAACTCAGGCCTTCTTGCCTTCTGGTATGTTCCAAACACCCCAAGTTACTCTCAATACGACTAACGCACCCAATCTCGTAGTCGGGCTCCCAGAAGCTCGAGCAACCATTCCACAGGCACCGGCTCCAATCGACATTCAAACTCTCATTCAACAAGCCATCAACGAGCATATCAAAGCTCTAGACGATCGCATTGCGCGAATCCCAAGAGTCCCTCAACCGATCGAAAAAGAAGTTATCGACGGATATGAAGACTCACCCTTCACGGAAGCGATCGCGCGCATCGAAATTCCTAAAAAGTTCCACGTCCCCAACATGCCCAACTATGATGGGACTGGGGACCCAGACGACCATGTTTCAATTTATAAGCAAAAGTTGATGACTATTTCGATTCCTAGAGGGAACCGTGAGGCCGTCATGTGCAAAAGTTTTGGCATGACCCTCACGGGACCTGCACTAACCTGGCTTATGCACTTGCCGTAGGGATCCATCGCCTCCTTTGCCGACTTGATCAATTCATTCAAAGTCCAGTTCGCCAGAAGTCGAAGGCTGGAAAAACAATCAAGCGACCTGTATCGAATCGTGCAAAGGTATGGCGAACCTTTAAGAGATTATCTCAACAAGTACAACAAAGAAAAGGTTGCAATCCCACATTGCGACATCCCAACGTTGATCGAAGCATTCTGTCTGGGCTTGGTCAGGGGCAGTGAACTATACCGTGAACTGAACAAGTATCCTTGTCGAAGCTTCGAAGACGTCCAAGCCAAGGCCATGGCACAAGTCAGACTCGAAGAAGATGAAGAACCCTTCAAAGCAAACAAAAGCCCCGATCGAGTCGATCGAAAAACACCTTCGGATCATCGATGCGATCGACGACATCAACCATATCCCAAGGGACGAAGCGATCCCGGTCAGGTAAACAATTCTTATGACAAGAACCAGGACTGGCGAAACAACCCCGCTCTCCCTCTGAAACTCCACTCTTACAACTTCAACATATCCGTGTCGGAACTTGTGAAGAGTTTCGACAGATACGGAAAAGAAGTAAGGTGGCCTCGGAAGAGCGACAAGCCAGACGCCAGGAAGGACATGAGTTGATGGTGCGAGTTCCACGGGGACCACGGACACTCGATGGACGAGTGCATAGCCCTTCGCAAAGAAGTCGTCAGACTCCTTGCACAGGGGCTATTACGCGACGTGATCTCAGACAAAGCCAAAGCAACCCTCGATCAAAAGGACCAGGTATCATCGGATAAACCATCCTCTCCGGTTCCCACTAAAATCGTTAACACCATTTCAGGAGGGTTAGACGTGTGTGGAAACACATACTCTGCGGCCAAAAGGCATGCCCGAGAAAGTCGAGGCGATAGACCCATTTGGACAGAGATAAGACGACCACGGGTTACCGACACTCCAGCCATTACCTTTGACGACTCGGAAGCTCAAGAACTGGGCAACCATCACGACGGTTTGGTAATCTCATTGTCAATTAGTAATTGTCTTATTCGTCGTGTATTAATCGATACAGGCAGCTCCACCAACTTGTTAACACTCGACGCCTTAAAAGGTATGGGTTTAAGCGAGGACGATTTAACCCGAAACTCCACCCCTTTAGTCGGGTTCAGTGGAGAGGTTAAGTATACCCTGGGTGAAGTCGTGTTAACAACATATGCAGGGGGAATCAAGCAACAGGTGAAATTCTTGATCGTAAATGGTCAACGTCTGAAGTTATACCATGAAGGTGCCATGGTGGGATTTGTTGAGGTGATTCTCCTTCAACCGCTCCCCCTCAATGTTAGATAATCTGAGGTAACAAGGTCATGCGGGACCTTTATAAACCAGCGCTTTCCGGGAGGCAACCCGACGTTTTTTTTTCCCATCGTTTCAGCTTTTCTTTCATTTGGAGAGGTGATTGAGTGTATTTTACCAATTTTCTGAGCTTATCCATGTGCAGATTTCGGTTTTTCTGAGCTTATCCTTGGCTGTTGTTTTCCCTCTTGCCAATGAGGACATTGTCTGGTTTGGTTTGGGGGAGGATTCTTACACATACGGTACACTTCTCTCCCTCTTTTAGGTAGTTTGATTGGTTTTGTGTGTTTGTTTACTTTGTTGGGTAATTAGTTTGATATGTATAGTTGTTGGTTGATGAAATTGAGACAATTGCTTCCCTGTTCCCCTACTGTTTTAAAAATGATTTTTGATTTAAGGTGATATAACAGGCTTGCTTTGATGATAGACTAACCATGACATGCTCTTGATTGCTTTCACCCCTAGTAGAAGTTAATTTGGTCTCACTATGTATGTACATTGGACTTGAATTATGTTAGCCGTGAGGATTTAAGCCTGAAAATTTTATTTAACTATTCTGGTGTGCTTAATTCCTGGTGTTGCATTGATCTTAGTTTTGCCCTGGGACTATTAGTAGTTTGGTTAACATTCATGTACGATGCAAATGATAAGAGGCCATTTTCTTTTAAAAAGCGTTCAGAGGAAATTAGACACACTTGTTCCCATTTTTCTATTCCCATGTTGCAGCTTTGTCCCTTCACTGTTTTATTCACCACATTACAAGCCCATAACCCAAGCCTAGCTTGTGGGAGCACATGTTTCTACAGTTCATGAAGCTTGTTGATTAGTTCGTGGCTACTCTTGGATGACATTTCAGAATAGTGTCTTATTTTGCTGGCACTTAAGTTGTAATAGTTAGTCCACTGTATTTGACATACAAAAAAAAAATAGAAAAAAAAGTAATTTCGTTCATTAGTGTACATAGAGAAAGGACAAGGGAAGCATGAAGAATCACTTAGTATTGCATTGTATATTGGTTCTTTCCCTGGGCATGCTTTTAATATAGTTCGAGTTCGTCCAACGGAGTTGTTTGACATCATCAATGTCATGGATACGTGGTTCGTGTTGCTCCCCAAGTTAGGCCCTACACTCACAATTCCCAGACCACTTCCTACTCCCTTACGTAGCCCCACTACAAGCTTAATATAAAAGACCTTTTTTATCATTGTACATGTATGTGTAACTGAATGAAACTAGTCTCAGGTCAAGGTCAAAGAGTATGTGGGCATTTCGAGTCGACTCCAACATAGGTTGAGCGGCATGGAAACCCTTTTAAACACATGAGTGTTGTGAGCTGGGAGGGTTAAATTTCTACTCAAATGGTGGGTTGGAGAGAGATCGGGTATTCTTTATACTTTTTACCCGCTACAAAGAGTGGAGCGACGACCATGGTGAGTTGTTCTAGTCATCTTTGTGCATACGTTTTGAACCATTTGATTGCTATTTAGGGTGATTTGTGGTCAGGCGATATTGATTGATTGGTCTTGATTCTTGCTCTCCTGTATCTGACCCTTGGATCATAAATTATGTTTTGTTTCACTGGGGTGATCGAAGTGATTGCGCTTAATTCTCATCATTGATTGCTTTGCTTAGGGACAAGCAAAGGTTTGGTTTGGGGGAGTTTGATATGTCTTGTTTATATAGAGTTTTATACCCTCGCCCCCTAGATTTTAATGGTATTTATTGCACTCTTCGGAGCTAATTTATCTGACATTTTTCTCCTAGTTGTGGCTCTTGCTCCTTTGCTTTGTTGTGCATGAATTGATGTTTTGGACTTGATTTATACTCATTTGAGCTAACAACGGAGGAACTTGTACTTGGAGCTAGCATAGCGGTTTATGAGGGCCTCGGATTAATTACATTTCGTTGATGGTTGCCTCGTCCAACATCTCTAGCACGATGCTTCCCATTAGCTAGCATTTAGCTTTTAATATTTCTTTAAATATTAGAAAAAAATAGAAACACATAAATACGTAGAAATAGTTAATTAGTTGGGGGGGGCTTCCGCATTTGATTTTTCTGAAGAGACAGAGGCGGTTATTTGCGAGTCTTCTCCATAGCTTCTTTCCATAGAATTCTCCATTGATTTTTCTCCATTATTCTAATTGTTTCACTGGATCGATCAAGTTGAAGGTACCAATTTCATTATTCTCTTTCTTTTGTTTTATGCCTTACGTTAGTTAGTTTAATCATTGTTTTCCGTCGTTATTTCTCAACCCTAAATTACCGAGAGGGTTTGATTTCATGATGAATTGTTCTTCAATCTCTTTTATTATGTGTGAGTAGTCCAATACTAGGGCCAGGTGATCTATGGGTGTATGAAAGGGGTTTAATTTAGATGATTTAATTAGTTGATTGATTTCTACTATTGCCATGTTATTCGTTGTTCTTGCTTGTTAATTGAACAGTGGCCATGTTTGATTAATTAGTCTTGTAAACTTAGGTTATGTACCGAGAGGTATTAACACTTTGTTAAGCTTACAATAATGGGTAGAACGAATCTAGTAAATTGCGAGAGCCTGCTAGACTGATGTTCTAAGGGAGACATTGACTCGAGAGAGCTTGTGTGTTCTAGATAGTATAATCATGATTATGTTATATCATTCTTGTTTTACTTGTTTGTTTTTGTTTGATTAGTTGTTAGTTCAATAGACCAATAAGCAAGACCCTTTTTACATAATCTAGTTTGTCTGATTTGTAGTTGTAAGAAAGCTATCTCCCTGTGGATACGATCCTGACTTCCCTAACTACATTAGTTGGTGAACATTAGGTTTATCTTTGATTAGGTGTGCGATTTAGCCTATCAGCAATCCCTTCTTTCCCGCATTGTTCCTTATCTGTTGTTTCCTTGTATAATTGTTTCCTTGTATAAACATTATGCGCGCTTCACATCTTCAATTTGTTTTCGCGTAACAGTTCCTTATTTGCACAATGTTCCTTTTTCACTCCTTTGTTTTCTCTTCTTCACATGATTTTCGTTGTTCCCTAATTCTTTCATAAAACCTGGAACTCATAGAAACAATATAAACCATAAAACCTAATGGTGTTTATCATCATCAAAACCAGAGGGAACGTCAAGGTTCCAACAATTTCCCCATTTTTGGTGATGACAAACCCATTCAAAAATTGTTCGATCAAAACCAGAGAGTAATAAGTAAGTCAATATGAATCATTATGCATCTAAGATCAAGTGTTCAACAAAATTTTATATCAAATGAATAATTACAATTCATACCTTCAAGTTGCATCATCGTCCCCCCTCAACACTAGCATCGCTAAAGAATTCATAAAGAATTAAGAACAATAAGACTGTTACCTCTCTTTACTGAGTTCATCGCACAATTTTCCACACTTCTCCATTTTTGCATCATCAAAAGATAAAAAGTAACCAGTGGAACAACATGACTAGTCATCAAATTAATAACAAAATAAGAGTTCATTAATCAAGCAGGGAGATGAGTACAAAAGATCATAAACAACTTGACAAACAACACAAAAAGATCAAAGAGCAAACAACTAAGCAAAATAACATAGAAAATTCAATAAGAAGAGGGAATAACGGGCTAGGATAAATAAGGGGTCCACTCAAGACTCAAAATCTTCATTCTAGTCCTTGTTAAGGAAATGTTCAAGAAGCAGCGACAAATTTTCTTGATCTCATGCAATTCAGCCAACATTTGACTCTGCACAGAACTGCCTCTCGATATTCCATCACCAGTTTCTCGCTTGATAATTTCATACGTGGGTAGAGTTCCCTTATCATCACCCTAATACTTCATCTTTTGAATATTCACCATGTCCAACTCAGTGGTCATGGGAACTTCACCTTTTGCCCTATAAGCTCCTTTTTCTTTTTTTATTCCTTTTTTTAACTCTTTTGCAGCAAAGTAGTTGTTCCTTTCTGCAGAGCCATCAAATCAACATTCAATGCAAGTTTTTCACTGAAGCAACTTTCACATGCAATTCTCCAACGTTACTCAAACTGTTCCCATCAATAATGTTCTTTTCTCTGTTCGCATTCAAGGAAAGTTCCATCGGGACGAATGTGAAGATCTTGAGTTGATACGAAAGGCTAGTTTGAATATTTAATTGGGTTCACACAAAAATTCAAAGTTATATCCAAACAAAAATAAGGTAGGGAACAGAAGATGATCCATATAATTATACCCAGTAAAAGTTGGAAAAAAAAAGAAAGGTTAATAGGGAACGTTTACTTGGATCATGGCGTAGAACGGCTTGGCAACCAAGTATCATTTTGGCTTATAATGAGGGTTCAGATGATCAAATTGGTTGCATTGGCATGAAATAAGATGTTATCATGTAAATTTGAAGCACATATGATCAAGAATAGAAGTTGCAAGAGATTATGAAATCATGTAACACATAGCACATAACAAGATTTAATAAACGAAGATTTTGCAATTAAAAAGATGGATAGAAGATGTTCCTTGATTAATATTGATCAATCTAGCCAATAATGGAGGGAATAGTGGATATGGAATTCCTCAGTTTAGAGAGATCATCCTAAGGAGCATTCGCAAATGCTCAAAGGGTTTTCTATCTAGTGCTTTGGTGAAGATATCAGCATGCAACTTGATCTTCTGTCCTGCAATGATCCATTCTTATGAAAAATTTCTCAACATTATCACGTAGAAAATGATGACAAATATCGATATGCTTAGTACGTGATTGATGGACAAGATTTTTGGAAATGTTGATAGAACTAGTAGTATCACACATTATAGGAACGGTGCCAAGAGACATACCAAAATCCTCTAATTGTTGTTTGAGCCACAATATCTGGGCACAACATGATGCAGCAGCTATGTACTGAGCTTCAACGGTGGAAAGAGCAACTAAAGAAGAGGCATGGGCCAAGGAACTGTGTCGTCCCTGAAGTGCTTTTGTGATCCACATGGTGTCCCGCAAAATCAGCGCCAGTGAAGCCCACAAGTTAAAACCAAATGTTCCTTGGATACCAAAGGCATAGATGATTGTTCCCTTTCAAGTACCGCAGGATACGTTCGACTTCAGTTAGGTGTGACTCTTTAGGATTTGCCTGAAATCTAGCACAAAGACACACACTAAACATGATATCTGGCCTACTTGTCGTTAGATAAAGTAATGAGCCAATCATTCCTCTATACATTGTAGCATCCACATCTTTGCCATTCAAGTCTGCATCAAGGCAAGTGTTAGGAGAAATAGGTGTATCAATAGGTTTAGATTTATCCATACCATACTTGTTCAACAACTCCTTGATGTATTTTTTTATTGATGTACTCTTGTTCCCTCAGGATATTGAGAGACTTGTAATCCCAGGAAGAATGACAATTCTCCTATCATACTCATCTCAAATTCAATGCTCATGAGATTTTTGAATTTTTCTACAACTGCAGGATTAGTGGAACCAAAAATAATATCATCAACATAGACTTGAACTAAGAGAATCTCACCTATGTGTTCCAAGAGTAACAATGTCTTGTCGAATGTACCACGTCTATATCCATTGAAGAAGAGGAACTATTCCAACCTATCATACCAAGCACGCGGTGCTTGCTTTAGGCCATACAATGCCTTGTCTAGTGCATACACATGGTCAAGACGATCTATATCTTCAAATCCAGGGGGTTGTTTCACTTAAACTTCCTCTTGAAGGTAGTCATTGAGAAAGGCTATTTTGACATCCACTTGGTACAATGTGAAACCTTGGAAGTCAGCATAAACGATGAGAAGTCGAATGGCTTCAATGCGAGCTATTGGAGAATATGTCTCATCATAGTCTATTCCTTCTTGTTGGTTGTAGCCTTGAGCAACCAATCTTGCCTTGTTACTTTTCATAGTTCCAGAGTCATCAAGCTTGTTGTTGAATACCTAGTGAGTGCCAATAGCATGCTTGTTCTTGGGCAGGGGAACCAGTCTTCACACTTTGTTCCTCTCAAATTGGTGTAGTTCTTCTTGAATAGAAATGATCCAATCTGGTTCCTTCAATGCTTCCTTGATGGTCTTTGGCTCTATAAACGAGATGAAAGCGTAGAAGGCACAAAAGTTATGCAGTTGGGAACGTGTACCTCTTTGATCAAATGGTATGATAAGAGCGTCGACTGGATGATTCTTTTGGATTCTAGAGCTTTGTGATACAGGAAGAGGAGGGATAAGAGGAACCATATCAACAACAAAAGTTGAGGATGAAGGCAGTGGAACGTCAGCATCATCTGTAGTTTCTTCCTCAGTGATTGTTCCTACTGCATCATTCACTTGGCCATCTTGCACAGTTTGTGCATCCGAGTTATCACCACCAGTAGTTCCATCAGGAGCAGTGGTAACATCAGTAGCTGTTGCTTGAGTAGATGTAGTGGGAACGTCAAGTGCTGGTGTAGAAAGTGGTATTAGCATTTCCACTATTTGTGGTGAATCCTAGAGAACTAGTAGTGATCCCAGCAACGTTAGGGGCACTGTTCCCTATACGTGAATTACCACGGTGACTTCCATCATCACCATCACCATCTGAGTCTTCACGTTGCATTCGTGGAATTAAAGTCATTATCAGGGCACGGTGTGTTGGGATCATTACGCACAACTTTTGAGTGTTCATCAAAGACGACATGGATGTTTTCTTCGATCTTCTGGGTTCTCTTGTTGTGGACTCTGTATGCCTTGCTTGTTTTAGCATATCCCATAAAGATTCCTTCATCATTTCGTGGATCAAACTTCCCCAAGTTGTCTTTCCCATTGTTGTGAATGAAACACCTACAACCAAAAGCACGCAAGTGAGAGATATTGGGCTTGCGGTCCCTGATTAGTTCATAAGCAGTTTTGTTAAGTAAGGGTCTAAGCATAGCGCGATTAAGGATATGGCAAAAAGTGTTGATTGCTTCAGCCAAGAAGATTCGAGGAAGGTTGCTAGCGATGAGCAATGTTCTAGCCATGTCCTCCAAAGTCATGTTCTTTCTTTCAACCACTCCATTTTGTCGTGGTGTCCTAGGAGCCGAAACGTTATGAGAAATGCCATGTTCCCTGTAGAAATCAAGGAACATTGCATTCTCAAACTCCGTTCCATGGTCGGATCGAATGACGCTTAGCTTTTGTCCCAAATTTGTCTCCACATTCTTGATGAAAGACTCAAATGTCTCGAACACATGTTCCTTAGAAGAAATAAAGACTGTCCATGTAAATCTAGAGTAATCATCGACGATAAAAAACACATACTTGTTCCCTGCATGACTTCTTATCCTCATGGAACTACAGAGATCCATATGGATAAGTTCCAGAGGATGAGAAGTAGTAACATCGGGTTCGCTCTTGAAAGAGGAACGTGTTTGCTTCCCTTTAACACAACCGTCACAAACTCCATGGGTCTCAGGTTTGACATTTGGAAGACCACGAACAAGTTCCCTCTTGTCGAGTTTATGGATGAATTGAAGATTAGCGTGTCCAAGTCTTTTGTGCCACAGTTTCGTCTCTTCAGCTAGATATGCAAAGCACAGTTCCCTTGTAGGCTTGAAGGTTGTGTCAACCGTGTACACATCATTGAATCGAACACCCTTCAACACAATTTCCTTGGTTTTTCTATTCCTTACGTAGCAGTCTTGAGACGTGAAGATAGTCTCATTGTCTCCTTGATCGCACAACTGAGCTACACTCAATAGATTGAAACCAAATTGATGAATCAAACTAACCTCTTTTATCTTGATGTTTGAGTTCAAAGCAGCTTATCATGTTCCTACAATCTCTCTGCATCTTTTGTCTCAAAGGGAAACACTTCCCTTAGAGCGTCGTTGAAGTGAGGTGAGGTGATCTCTATTTCTCGTCATATGGCATGAGCATGCACTATCAATGAACCACTTGTTGTTCCCCCTCACTTCATCCTACATTTGGAAAATTAGTGTTTAGCGACCCAAACAAGCTTGGCTTTACCTGGTCGCCTAGAGACAAAGTGATAATCTCTAGGCTTAGCATGGAACATATCAGAAATGCATCATAATCATTCAAATTAACATTGTTACTTTTACTGAACATGCGCTGAGTGTGCTCTTCAGTGAACTTCTTTTTCTTAGCAAGGTTTCTAACAACATGGCCGTTGTTCCCACAATGCCAACATATCTTGTAATAATCCCCCAAGGTGTACTTATGGTTAGGAACAGTGATCCTATGTTGTTTGGCTCTAACTGGGTCAGGTGTGCTAGGTAGGTTTCCCTGGGAGTGTTTGAGATACATCATATGGGCAGAGTTTTCACACGCTCCCCTAAGGTGTACTTATTGGTTTGCATTCAACCCATTCTCTAGAGTTTTCACACGCTCCTCTAGGTAAAAGTTCATATCCTTGGTGCTCTGGAGATCTAGGGGGTTCAACTCTCTAAGATCAGGTATGGTTAACTCATGTTCTTCACTCTCTTTCTTTTCACCCTTGTACCCAACATCATGTTTGGACTCAACAAAAGGTAATCTCTTCCTCCTTAAGCTTCTGCTCAACTAGAATATAGTGGATTTTGTTAATCCGAGCTTTCATCTAGGATAGTTCCCTCTCTGTCTTAGTGGGTTCATGATACAAGACAATATTAGCATTGTTTGACACTAGGTCTAAGCATAGAGAAACATTTTCTTGTCTAAGGTTTTCAAGTTCACTGTGAGTATCATCACAGTTATCACAAGGAACAACAAAAGAACTAGCAATTCTAGATAGAGATTCATTCAATTCAGTGCATTTATCTTCAGTAACATTCAAATCATTTTGAGTTTTAAGATTCTCTTGATGACTTCAGAGTCATTGCACACATTTTGTTGTTACCTCATGTCTCTAGCTCATCATCATCAGAGTTGGCACAATCATCACCCTAGATAGCAACAAAAGCTTTCTTCTTGTCGTTCTCAGTATTGTCACCATTGGTGTTGTATGAGTTGTTCCCTTTAGGACACTTGTTAGCATAGTGACCCTTGTCCTTGCAGTTGAAGCATGTAACATCCTTGATATCATGTTTCCTACCATTGTTCCTGTAATAACCCTCAATTTTAGTAAGAATATTTATGTAATTTCTCAACTCTATTTCTTATAAAGGAATTTTTGTATTTATTTCATAATTCCAAAATTAGAAAGGAAATAGAGATTCTTAATATAAGTTGTTACAACTTTAAAGTTGTGAGTTATTTAAATTTATTGTTAACATTGTGTTGATCCTAAATTTAAACAAAACTTATAAAATTTAACCTAGAATATTTAGATCAAGTTTAACAATTTTTGTTAAAGGATTTAAATATGGTTAAATCCATAGGAATTGTAACTTAAGCTTATTTTAGCCTAAGTTAAGCTTTTTTTTAGCATAAGTTATTTTTTTCTAAATATTAACTTTGGGCTAAAATAATATTAGAAACATAGAATTATTAAAATAATAAAGTTTGAGAAAGTTTGGGTAATTTTTGTAATTTTTCAAAAATTATTCAAGGGAATGTGCCAAAAGATGGTTGGGCACTGTTCATCCTTCTTCCCCAAGTGTCAGCCGTGAGCTTCCCATGGACAACAATGGCGGTTTTTGGCCATTCCAAACCTCGTTTCGGGCTCGATTCGATCAATTAACCCATGAGCTTTTTACTATAGGTCCATACGTAAGTGGATAAACGTTTTTGGACTTTTGGAAACATTGGGAAATCGGGGCAATTACGAGATCATTTCCTTGTAAATTTTATATGGCATTGAATCTCTCTCTGAGGCCTATCCAACCCCTATAAATATGACTCCAATCGTAGTAGTTTAGGCACCCAATTTCTCTCTTGAAGCTCAAGAACCCTAGAATTCACAGCCTTCTGTTGCGAGATCAATTGCCGTCACACCGGAGCTCCAATCCTGCAATTGCCGCCACCAATAGGACCGCTTGGAAGTATACTTCTAAATTCCTAGGGTCCCGCTGCTGATTAGCCACCTCCGGCCACCGATTTCTCCGGAAACCGCAAGCAGCTCCACCGACGAACCGGAATTTGGGTATTTTCGGATTTTTGTCCGATTTTCATTTTCTTTGTATTTTATTTCGCTTAAATAAGGTTAATTAAATTAATCTTAATTACTGAATAATAAGATGGAATTTATTTTATTTTAATAAAATTAAATTAAATTAATTAAAATTACTTTGGGTATTATCTTAGACTATGAATGATTATATATTAACTTTTCATTTGGATAATATTTTGGATTAAAACTTCTGGACTTATAAATAAATTATGAGATTTATTTATGAGAATATTATTTAGAACATACGACTAATTGATTTTTAATCGTATAAATAATCGTTCTACCGATTAAGCCTTGAAAATTGAATTAGTTGGAGATAAATTAATTCAATTTAAATCTTGAGACATATACCCTTTAAAATTCAGTATTGAATAAATTATCTAATTATAATTTATTCTCGTGTGTAATTTGGGTACGTCTCGGATTTGCTTCTGGAATGGAAATTGAGCAAGGATTCAAGTTGCTACTCGAAAACAACCATCCCCGTGATACGGTTCATCTCTCAGTGATTCAAGGCAAGTGGCGGTTCTCTCTTGCATATTTATTCCATTTTTATCTTAATTGTCAATGAATCGGTTGTGCTATTAAGTTGGGATAAATAATTCTCTTCTTGTTTGGGAACTTGTGTGAATAGATGGTGTGATTAATTGAACCTTATTATTAGGTTGTATAATATGCTAGCTACGACCCTTATATATATTATTATAGGGTGCTAGATATACTTGGTGTGGATTTGTTGTGTATTAGTGTGGACATATAATTGCTAGTTTAGCACGAGTATTCATAGGAACACTATTTCCTTACAAGGTTTAGTCGTTTCTTTATAGCTTTGTGTTAGAAGGTTAAATGCCCTAACGCTTTTGGTCATGACCTACCCCTATCCGAATATAGGTGGTGGTGCACTTAGCTAGTGCCAATCTTCGGAATTTATACCCATTCTATATCTCATTGCGAGATCTGTTGTGGAAATTAAAAGCTTCAACGTTAATGCATGTTTTGAAATTAAATAAGATAATCCTTGTTGCACATAATTAATATACCCTCGGGCGAGAAGTACAACGTGAAACCCGCCCGAACTCTTGTATTAAAGTAAGTCCTCTTTCCAATCTGGATTCGCATTATGCGGTGAGGTTGGTCGTGGACCCAAATAATCAAGGTCGGTTTTCAAACTTTGTGTGAATTATAATGTTCCCAAACAAATTCATTAATTTCCCATAAAACTCATTTCCTTTGGAGTCTTCTCTTGTCTCATACATTTTCTTTCGTTTCAGTGTGAGTATATAGGTTATATATCGTCTATCGATTTTTATTCGAGAGACAATGATAGTAACTGGATATAATCACAAGAACCATTCTGTTTGAGCCCTTGCATAGTCTTTCATTAGACTGACCAACCTTTCTCTTTCCTTGCATGGTTTACTGGTGTCATCCATCCTATATGGCACATCAATGGTTGGTCCCGACGCCTTGAAGTAACAATTCGAAGACGAAGGCTTGCAGTCAAAGATGGAATATTTAAAGTAATATTATCTTGAAAGTTGTATAGTGTTGATTAATCTTCCTAAATAAATGGAAGATGTAGTTAAATTAATCATGTAAGTAGGATTTATTTAAAGTCTTCCGTTGTAATTTCAATATCGTTTGTAAAACTATCCTACTCAATTTACGAGAGGAATTTTAATAAAAGATTGAGTTTCTTTATACAAAGTCTTCCTCTATTTACTCTTTATTAATTAATGTCCATTTAAGTATAATTGTTTCGATTAAAGCCTTGGGTGGCTTTGGACTTTACAGTCTGAGGTCACTGGCGTGTGACACTACCGACGTACGTCGGGGGTGTTACAAACGTGGTATCAAAGCAATTGTTTTAAGATTTTTGGCCTATTGTTAGGTTTGAGAATTTTCAAAATTATTTTCAAAACTATTTTGTTTTAAAGCTAATTTCAAATTATTTTATAAAGGAAAATTCAAAATTTAACTAGTAGTACTAAATTTAGGGTTAAAAATTTCTTAATGTCTAAAAATAAATCTTAAGAAGTGATAGTTTAGTTATTAAAATACTAATACTAATTTTTATAGTTCTTTTATAAAATGGTGTTATAAAGAATTAAAATTAAGTTTTTGTTATAATTCTAAAGGTGTGGTTTTGAGTTTTTGTAAGAGTTTATGAAGAAATAATAATGGCACTAGTTTAAGAAACTAAATATATAAATAATTATTTTATAAAGTTAAATATATAAAGTTTAAAAGTATGGTTTTTGGTTTAGTAAAGGTTTCTAAAGAAATAATCATGTCATTAGTTAAGGAATTTACTATCTAGGTAATTATTTCACCAAGTTAAATATAAGATTTGGAAGTATAAGTTTTAATAATAAGTGTTTCAAACTTCTGCAAGCTTTGATTCAGTTACTTATTCCTTAGGTTCATTCATTAGGACATCCTCCGTTCTTTGGTTTAATGTCATTCGAAGGTTGACATTTTTCCTATTTGCCTTATTCTCAAGTACGAGGATAAGATTGTTGTAAGAATAATGGTGGTGGGTCAGTCAATCTAATATGAGCTATTAGTTTTTACCCTTACAAATCGTATAATAACGTAGTTATTTAAGTATCACGTATAAGTTGGAAAATTCCAAATTGGCGTTATGGTTCATCAACAGAGGTGAACACCTGATCCACCAACCAAGCGGCCGATGAAGGTCCTAGCAATGGTTCCCGAATTCAGCTGAGGAGTGCTGCTCAACAAGGGGATGATGCGGGATCTGGCTCGCACAATAATAACCCGCCCCTGCGGGAAGATGTTCCTTAGGAATAGGTGGCCCGCAAGTTGTGGGGGAGGTTCCACTTAATCCACCTTCTGCCCCGATCGTGTTGGATGCTACGGTCATAGGGCAGATAGTGAGGCAGGTTGTCGAGATATTGACAGCGCAAGGAATACCGCAAGCTCAAGCGGCTCCCGTCCCTCAGGTCGCAATTGATTTTGGGGGGGCATGAAGACCTTGCACCTCCAGTGGTTCCCGAAAGAAATGAAGGGAATTATAACCGAGCGTTGAAGACGATTAATTCAATGAGCCCGGATAGCTATGATGGAACCGGGGAACCAGTCAAGGTTGCCTATTGGTTCTCTCAAATGGAGCGACTCTTTGTCGTGCGTCAGTCCGACGAGCAGGTTACCCTGGACAATTAGTTACCTTTAAGTCTTCCTTAGAATAAGGAGCTATGACGTATGTGTCTATAGTGTCCGTAGTTTAGTGATTTGTCTGTTTGACATTCCTTCCGTTGTTTTAGTTTAAAGTTTCGAATAATAAAGAAGTATTTCATCGTTTCGGAAATTACTAGATTCGTTACTATTGTGAGTTATGCATTCATACGAGATTCCTTGATTACCAAAAACAGTACAGGTCACGTGTTGATAAGGACTGACTGGACTCATAAAGGATAGTGTAACGTTTGGGACTTGAGTGATTGTTCCCTACTTGGGTAGCGCTAGGGTCAATTCCGTTACTTAATCCTTAGATCCATTCATAAGAATCTCTCTATATTCTTGGAATAATGTCAAGTTGGGTATTGACATTATTTGCTTTTCTAGTCAAGTGTCGGGCGTTGTCTCGTGAGTTTAGTTTTGTCAAAATTCCTTATTTACAAGGAATTAAGTGTGTGTGTGTGTGTGTGTAGTTAATGCTCTTTTCAACTAATATTCAGAAAAATTCACGTAGGCCAAAATAAGCTTAACTTAGGCTAAAATAAACTTAATTTATAATTCCTTATTTACAAGGAATTAAAAGCTTCATCGTTAATGCACGTTTTGAATGTGTGTGTAATTAATGCTCTAGGCTAAAATAAGCTTAAGTTACAATTCCTTATTTTCAAAACGTGCATTAACGTTGAAGATTTTAATTTCCACAACAGATCTCTCAAAAGTCTTTATTTACATAGAATTAAGTGTGTGTAGTTAATGCTCTATAGAGTTTGAGATTTATTTCGCATGTGTATACTCCGAACTGTTCCTTTATAGAGGAAACTTAATCAACCAATTAGTTTAAAAGAGAAAAACCTCTACCTCTAGGTGTTATCCTAGGAGGATTTCAAAACGTGTACTTGTATTATTAACAAGTTGTACAATCTCATAAGCCTTCTCTCATATCCTAGGTTTCTAGACCTTGAGTGTAATCAACTCACAATAAAACAAGAACACAACAAAAACCCTAAGCAAGAACTAAACTTGTACCTTGCCTTTGGATCTCTGGATCTCAACTTGAAGTATGCTTCCTTAGTGATAGCTGAGATACCTTACCCTAAGGTATGCTCATTCAAAGATCTTTTATCAAATTACCACATAGCTAGCAATCTATTATATAAGGTAACAATGAAAGATTTCTTTCTGAACTAAACTTTTCAGCTTGTAACTCATAGTTTCCATAAACAAAGTTTCCTAAGACATGCTAATAAAGACTTCTTCTGATACGGGGTTAGCCGTGTAGAAGATGGATCTAGGCAACGGATCTCAAAACAAAAGAAAACACAAGATTAGAACAATGGCGGAAGTGAAACTAATGGAAATGATAATAGATAGAACCAATAGAAACGACGAGAAAACCCGCTTGCTTGATAGCAAGGAACCTTGTCGAACGATCTACCAACCCGATCTCTACAACGCCACACAACCAAGAATCGCTGACGAACTTGGAGCACGGAGAGGATTGCTTATGAAGTACGAAATCACCAACTCCAGAGGGACTTGACAAAGATGAAAACAACTAAGCAGGAAAGAACAATCGATTGAGACTCTCACGGGGAGCCGAGTTTTCAAAGCAAAAACCAAGCTCTATTTTTGTGTTTTAACAATATGAGAAATCTAACTAATGAAGAAGACAAGGGCGCCTTAAATACCTAAGAGGTGGTCGGCCCTAGCTTCCTAAAACGGGCTACAATTGTTCCAAAAATACCCGAAAATAGAAAGCTGAAAATAAATAAATAATAATCCTAAAAATATCCAATGCAGAAATTAATAAGATTAAACATATGTAACGTTGACCAATAAAGTCAACGCCTTGACTTTGGACTTGTCCTCTTCGTCATGTGATACATCATGTGCCATAAACGTCTTCATCTCTTGACGTAGTTCCTTCAATCTTGACCTAGTAATCGGTCCATCAAAGGTTGGCACTAATGGCGGGGATGATTCCTCATCATTCTCCCCTTCTTGAAAAGGACTCGTCCTCGAGTCATCAACATCAGCGGCTGCATAAGGGGTAAGATCACCGACATTGAATATCGGGCTCACACCATAGTCATCGGGCAGCTCCAACACATAGGCATTGTCGCCTACTCTCTTCAGCACCTTGAACGGTCCATCACCTCTGGGAGACAGCTTCGACTTCCTCTGCTCCGGGAACCGCTCCTTGCGCAGGTGTAGCCATACCAAGTCGTTGGGCTCGAACAACACTTGACGCCGGCCGTGATTAGCTCGGGCTGCGTTCTTCGCTGCAGTAGCTTCCAAACGAGCCTTAGTCCGCTCGTGCAGCTCCTTTATGAACTTAACATGTCTATCAGCATCAAAGTCTGCTCGTTCCGGTAAAGGCAACGGCTTAAGATCCAAAGGGGTTAGGGGATTCAAACCATACACACATTCAAAAGGGGACATATTAGTAGAAGAATGAATAGTCCTATTATAAGCAAACTCAACATGTGGTAAGGCTTCTTCCCAACTTTTCAGATTAGATTTAATAACAGCCCTAAGGATAGTACCCAATATACGGTTAGTGACCTCAGTTTGTCCATCTGTCTGGGGGTGACTAGTAGTAGAGAACAACAACTTAGTACCAAGTTTACCCCACAAAGTCTTCCAAAAGTAACTCAGAAATTTGACATCCCTATCACTCACAATAGTACGAGGTACACCATGCAACCGAATAATCTCTCTAAAGAACAAATCAGCAACATTCCTAGCATCATCAGTTTTATGGCATGCAATAAAGTGAGCCATCTTAGAGAACCTATCAACAACCACAAATATAAAATCTCTCCTCTTCTTAGTCCTAGGCAATCCAACAATAAAATCCATACTAATATCAACCCAAGGAAAGCAAGGAATATGCAAGGGAGTATAAAGACCATGCGGTTTTTCCTTAGATTTAGCCTGTAAGCACTCAACATAGCGTTTGATAAAATTCTCTACATCCCTAAGCATGTGTGGCCAATATAAATGAGTATGCAACATGTTATAAGTCTTATCTCTACCAAAATGACCCATCAATCCACCTCTATGGGACTCATCAACAAGTAACAACCGTAGAGAACAAACAGGAATGCACACCTTATCAACTCGAAACAAGAATCCATCAAACAAGAAAAACTTATCAAATGAACCCTTTTCCACACAATGCTTATAAATCACTCCAAAATCAGCATCCATATCATACAACTCCTTAATATAAATGAATCCAAGGACCCGAGCATCCAAAGTAGTCAAGAGTGTATGTCTCCTAGAAAGGGCATCAGCTACAACATTATCTTTTCCTTTCTTATACTTAATCACATAGGGATATGTTTCTATGAATTCCATCCACCTACCATGCCTCCTATCCAACTTATCTTGACTCCTAAAATGCTTTAAGGACTCATGATCAGTTTTAAGCACAAATTCTCTAGGCCAAAGGTAGTGTTGCCAAGTTTTCAGCACTCTAAACAAGGCATATAATTCCCTATCATAAGTAGAATAATTCAAGCATGCACCTTTCAACTTCTCAGAAAAGAAGGCAATGGGCTTACCTTCCTGCATGAGGACTCCTCCAATACCAATGCCAGAGGCGTCACACTCTACTTCAAAGGGGCGAGTGAAGTCAGGCAGAACCAGCAATGGCGCGTGTGTCAAACGATCCTTGAGAGTCTGGAATGCCTTTTCTTGAGCTTCACCCCAACGGAATGGAGTATTCTTCTTTGTGATCTCTGTCAGCGGGGCTGCAATGGTGCTAAAATCTCGAACGAACCTCCTATAGAAGCCAGCCAGGCTGTGGAAACTGCGCACGTCACCTAGGTTCTTCGGGGTTGGCCAGTCACGGATGGCTTGCACCTTCTCTTGATCCACTTGCAGTCCATGAGCACTCACTACAAAACCAAGAAACACAACTCTGTCAGTGCAAAAATCACACTTCTTCAGATTTCCATACAACTGTACAGCTCTGAGAGTGGATAAAACTTCCCTGAGGTGCTCTGTATGTGCTTCCAAAGATTTATTGTAGATCAGAATATCATCAAAGTAAACTATAACAAATCTACCAATAAAAGATCTCAAGACATGATTCATAAGACGCATAAAAGTAGAGGGGGCATTAGTCAAACCGAAAGGCATAACAAGCCACTCATACAAACCAAACTTCGTCTTGAATGCTGTCTTCCATTCGTCTCCTTCCTTCATCCGGATTTGATGGTATCCACTGCGAAGATCGATCTTGGAGAAGGTGGAGGCGCCATGGAGCTCATCCAACATGTCATCGAGCCTGGGGATCGGGTGCCTGTACTTGATCGTGATGTTATTAATAGCCCTGCAATCAACACACATACGCCAAGTATTGTCCTTTTTGGGGACGATTAAGACAGGCACAGCACACTGGGATCGGCTCTCTCTAACATACCCTTTATCTAGAAGGTCCTGGACTTGGTTCTGGATTTCCTGGGTCTCAGTAGGGTTCATCCTATAGGCAGGCCGGTTGGGTAGGGTAGCACCGGGAATCAGGTCTATCTGGTGCTCAATGCCTCTAATAGGGGGTAGGCCAGGGGGTATCTCATCCAGGAAAACACCAAGGAACTCAGCTAAAAGGGTCCGGACAGCAGCTGGGAGTGTAGCTCGGTCGTCGTCACCTAACAGGGTATAGGCCTGACAAAGGGACATGAGGGCGACGTCCGGGGGAAGGTAATCTACCAGGTGGTCTCTGCTGGATGCTAAGAGCACTCGGCTAGGGGTAGAGGCGAGGGTGAGGTCGGTCCGTGTGGAGGCAGTGGATGGTTCGGCTGGGGACTTACCCTTACGCTCGGCCTCTCTTTTCTTATCATAAGCCTCAGCCACTTGAAGCGGCGTCATCGGTTTCAACACCACTTTCCTACCATGAAACTCAAAGGCATGTTGGTTAGTACGTCCATCATGAATAACATGTCTATCAAATTGCCAAGGATGACCTAACAAAATATGACAAGCTTGCATAGGAACAATATCACATAAAATTTCATCCTCATAAGTTCCTAGCTTAAGTGTAATCTTAGCTTTCCTATTCACCTTGAGTTCACCACAATCATTCATCCAATGAAGTCTATAAGGTCTAGGATGCAAAAAAGTAGGGAGTTGCAGTTTATTAACTAATTCAACACTAGCAATATTACAACAACTACCACCATCAATAATCATGTTGCAAACTTTCCCTTTAACAAGACATCTTGTATGAAACAAATTCTCACGCTGATTATCATCACAAGGAGCCTGATTAACATGCAAAGTCCTCCTAACAATCAATGAATCACCATGCTCATATTCAATAAAATCCAAATCATCATCATTGGCATGCTCATTCATATCATGGCTAGCAACTAAATTTTCATGCTCAGTGTCAGAATCAGACTCTAACTCACCCAAATGATTAATCATCAAAACACGAGTATTAGGACAATCCTTCATGTAATGACCCTTTCCTTGACATTTAAAGCAAGTGATATCTCTAGCTCTAGGAGGAGGGTCAGCAGGGTTACCTCGTGTAACTTTAGGGGCGGGCCGTGTGGGCTGCTGTGGTGCGGTGGAGGTAGAGGGGTGCGCACCACGGGAATTCTACTCATTGCCGCGAGGCGGACCGGTTGCTGGGCGGGATCTCTGGTGTCTGGTGCGGCCCTGCTGCTGGTCGGGACGCCAGCTTTGGCGTTGTGGCACCGTGCGGTGTTGTTGGGTATAGCTGGACTTGAATTGTTTCTCCACTTTAATTGCTTGGTGTAGCAAATCTGTCATGGTAGAATAGGGATACAATTCTATAGTGTCAGCTAAATGAGGATGCAAGATACGTAGATACCTGGACATAGTGGCCTCTTCATCTTCGACGACGTTGCCGCGTGCCATGGCTATCTGCATATTGTTGTAGACCTCTTCAACACCTAAAGAGCCTTGCCTCATAGTCTCCAAACGGTTGCGGAGAACTCTATTGTGGTGGTGGGGAATGAAGCGGGCCCTCATCATAGCTCTCATCTGGTTCCATGTGTTGACCGGAGGGTCCATGGCTTGTCTTCGAGCCTTCACAACAGAATCCCACCAAACCAAAGCATAACCAGTAAATTCAAGAGCAGCGAGTTGTACCTTTTTATGTTCAGGGAAATTGTGGCAACCCCAAATCTGCTCAATCTTCGTCTCCCATTCAAGGTAGACGTCTGGATCACACTTTCCATCAAAAGCCGGGATCTTCACTTTGATCCGTCCAATGCCGTCTTGTTCGGCTTCACGGCGGCGGGGCTGTCCGCGGTCAATCCGGGGGCGGTAAGGACGCCACTCATTACGCTCCTCGCGCTCATAGTCCTGCATATCATCATCACCCCATAAACTATAACGTATCGACATAGGAGGGGACTCAGACCTATCACGAGGTGCGGGATGCCGAATCGGGCGTATACGGTCGGTGCCAGTGGCTCTCGGTTGGCAACGCTCGTCCATCGCCGCTTGGTAGGCCGTGGCTTGGTGGACCAAGGGCTCGGTGGCGGGAAGCGGTGCGCTATGCGATGGACCAATGTGTTCCTGCGCAGCCGGGAGTGGGTTGGAGTGGGTCTCCAACGAGTCAAACTTCGCAGACAATTGCGCGACTGTAGAAGCCAACTGTTGTAGCATCGCCTGCATATCGACATGGGAACCATTTGCAGGAACCTGTTCATCACCGGAACCTGTCATGATCACCACTTAGACGAACACAGAAAGACGTTAAGGTTAGGAAAACCAAAAAAAACTCTCAAGTGTTTGCACTCGGTGATTGTACAACCTGCGAAGTTAGGCTCGTAAATGACAAGTTCTCTATGTGCTCAAGATACGCAGCAAATCAAGGTCAAGCAGAGATGTAGTAGACAAGACAAGTAGATGTACGACGAAAAATGACTCAAACAAAAGCGAGACTAGAGAACGACTCAACAAGGAAAGCGACACAACTATAGTCACAAGAATGAAATGCAACTAAAGATGGGGCTATATATGTGTTTCGAACTCAAGAAATGCGAATTGCAAGTCAGAAAGACGTACCTTTGTCGACTCGGAACGAAGCCAATTGCAGCCGAGAGTGACCCGAGGGAACGGAAGGGAGAAGGGGTTCGGGCAAGAGGGGGGTAGTGCTCGACTGAGGGCAACCCGGGGTGGGACCCGGTCGGGTTGGGGTCGGATAGGGTGGACTGAGAACAACCCGGGGTGGGACCCGGTCGGGTTGGGGTCGGGTGGGGCTGACTGAGCGCAACCCGGTGGGGACCCGGTCGGGTTGTGGCCGGGTCGGGGGGCTGTGCGCGAAAGCGTGGACGCGGGGCGGAGGGAGGTGGACGCGGGGAGAGGTGCTGGACGCGGGGCTTCTGCAGGACCGGTCGGAGAAGACGACTGTGGTGGTGGGTCGTCGTCGAGATGAGCGATGGGATTTGCGGGGAGATGGAGACCGGTGAGGTGGCGATGAGAGGAAGCTTGGGCGTCGGCCTGCGATGAGAGACCGGCGGGAACAAGGGCGAGGGCGAGGCGTGCGAGCCGGCGGCGCCGAGAGGGAGGGGAGGGCGGCCGTGTACTGTTGCGGCGGCAAAGAGGTACGAAAAAAAAAATTCTAAAACGGAACCCTAATTTTTTTTTTGTTTTGCTGAAAGAGAGGTCCGTGAACAGTTGCAGGAACAATTTCCCTTTCTTTTTTTGGTTTTTTTTTTGTGTGTGTGTGTGTGTGTGGTAACCTAACAAAAAATCGCGTAGAGACAAAATTAAATCAAAAATCCGAGATGCCTTTTCCTCTTCTTTTTTTTTTGAATTTCGATAATGCTTTTTTTTTTTTAATATAATTTTCTTTTAGGCAACTTGTTTTTCCTGGGATATTACACCATAAAGATAAAATAAAATCTCTAGAAAATCAAGCAAGTATCTTGAAGATTACCAAAATTGAACAACCGGATCTCTGGCGCGCACGAACCTGGACGCCGTCGTGTCTTGCTCGCCAAGCGAGGGTTCGAACAACAATGGTGGAAGGGGGGGCCGAAATTTTTTTTGGTGATTTTTGGACGGTTTTGGTATGTTTTTGTGGATCCTCGTAGTCACAATCAACCGCAACGAACTCCTTTCCAAGACAAACAAGAGCAAACAATCAGTCAGACTAACAATTCACTAATGTGACTCAAACAAAGAAATTCAATTGACGATTGAAAATAGGAAGATCCAATTTTTGATGATGAATCTGGAACCGTCAAAGGCGATCCGAAGCCGCAAAGCTCTGATACCAATTGATACGGGGTTAGCCGTATAGAAGATGGATCTACGCAACGGATCTCAAAACAAAAGAAAACACAAGATTAGAACAATGGCGGAAGTGAAACTAATGGAAAGGATAATAGATAGAACCAATAGAAACGACGAGAAAACCCGCTTGCTTGATAGCAAGCAACCTTGTCGAACGATCTACCAACCCGATCTCTACAACGCCACACAACCAAGAATCGCTGACGAACTTGGAGCACGGAGAGGATTGCTTATGAAGTACGAAATCACCAACTCCAGAGGGACTTGACAAAGACGAAAACAACTAAGCAGGAAAGAACAATCGATTGAGACTCTCACGGGGAGCCGAGTTTTCAAAGCAAAAACCAAGCTCTGTTTTTGTGTTTTAACAATATGAGAAATCTAACTAATGAAGAAGACAAGGGCGCCTTAAATACCTAAGAGGTGGCCGGCCCTAGCTTCCTAAAACGGGCTACAATTGTTCCAAAAATACCCGAAAATAGAAAGCTGAAAATAAATAAATAATAATCCTAAAAATATCCAATGCAGAAATTAATAAGATTAAACATATGTAACGTTGACCAATAAAGTCAACGCCTTGACTTTGGACTTGTCCTCTTCGTCATGTGATACATCATGTGCCATAAACGTCTCCAGCTCTTGACGTAGTTCCTTCAATCTTGACCTAGTAATCGGTCCATCAAAGGTTGGCACTAATGGCGGGGATGATTCCTCATCATCTTCCTTCAAGTAGATCTTCAAAACTTGTTTCCATATATAGCGGTTTTCACCTGGTAACAGCTAAGCAATCCCTGTTTTCCCGCATTGTTCCTTATCCGCTATTTACTTGTATAATTGTTTCCTTATATAAACTCTACGCGCGCTTTACATCTTCAATTTGTTTTTGCGTAACAGTTCCTTGTTTGTACGACGTTCCTTTTCACTCCTTTGTTTTCTATTCTTCACATGATTTCCATTGTTCCTTAATTCTTTCATAAAACCTAAAACTCATAGAAACAATATAAACAATAAAACCTAATGGTGTTTATCATCATCAAAACCAGAGGGAACGTCAAGGTTCCAACATGTATGTTTCGACATGAATCGTACGTGTCAACAGTTAGGTATGGTTTGCGTGAATCGATTCTTAATAAATATAGAAAGTTTCAAGGGAAGCGATTCTTCGATATCCAAATACACTTTGAACACGAAAAACAGATAAGTATTAGTATCGATAACTAGTTATAAGGTTAAGATAAAATATAGGTGTTAGAACGATGATGTTCCCTCTACTTTTGATGATGATAAATTCAATTACATTTGATGGTTTTATTGTGATTGTAAGTTTCAAGAACAAAGTGAAAGAAAATGAACGATGAAAACCATGTGGTGAATAAAAACAAAATATGCAAGGAACATAGAAGTCAACAATGGAACAACGCGCATGAGCAAACTAAAGATATGAGACGTGCGTTTGTGAGAAGGAAAACGGAAGGTAACATCGCCAAGGAATGATGAGACGAACGCGCTGTTAGCCTTGCCGATTTTCCGAATCTTCTAATTTTGGAAAGAGATCTTTTGGAAATGACTTGGGCCACAAGGTAGAAGTTTATTGAAGATCCAGTTGTTAGAAAAGATTGTAAAAAAATTGTGTAGGAATATTTGATTTGATTTCCTTAAGTAAAACTAGGGTAAATCAATAGGATATTTTGTAGACTATAAGTACAGGAAGAAGTGACCATCATTGCACACACACACGATGCATCATTTCCAAAGAGTTGGAGCATTCAGAGAAGAGGAAAAAAATAGAAGAAACACTTGCAAGTACGAAGCTTTGGTAAGTTGAGTCTTTGATAGGGTTTTAGGTGTCTAAGGTGTTGTTAGGAACGTTATACAAGGAGTCTACATTTCTAGGAGTAAACTAGGTTGACATAAGACTTGCTTGATTGTAATTCCAAGATTAATAACACATGTAGACATTTGAAATCCTACTAGGAAAACCTAGGGGTAGAGGTTTTTCTCAGTCAATTAGTTGGTTGATTGAGTTTTTTTCTCTAAGGAACGTTGTTACTGTTACTCTATTTTATGTCATTATATTCCGTTGCCCAAGGAACTGTTCTACCGTTCCTTATACTAACACACTCGATTCAACAATTGGTATCAGAGCAGGTTTGTTCTAGATTGTGTGTTATTTATAGATTTTCAGGTAACAATGACTACTACTACTGTTGAAGTTGGTTTGAACTCTTCAAGGCCTCCTTTGTTGCTCACTGGTCAATACCAATATTAGAAGACTCTCTTCATCAAGTGGGTCCAAAGTAACAACTTTCAATGATGGTTGATCATCTCTCTTGGAGATTTTGAGATTGTTGATCTTGAGAAAAAGAAAAAGACGAAGAAATGGGATCAAGAAGATATTCAAATCATGGAGAAGAATTGCAAGGTGGCTATGATCATCAACAATGTTCTCAATTAACAGGGTGTCCAAAAGCTTCAATCTTGTGAGACATCCAATGCTAAGTGGCTTGCCTTGGAACAAATGTACATGGGGAGCAAAGATCTCCGTGAAATCGATCATTTCACAACAAAAAAGGACTTTTACAATTTCAGGATGTTAGATAATAAAGAAGTGAGTTCCTACCATGCTAGATTTGAAGCGATCACTACTAACCTGACTACTCACTCTATCTCCGACAAAGATATCATTCTTGATGAAAAGATCCTCATTATCATTGATGGTCTTCCTCACCGTCATTTCATGACCAAGGCTATCTTAAAAGAGAACCCCAACACTGTCAACTTAACGTTCCATGAAATCTTTAGCAAGATTCAAAAGTATGATACTGAACAAAGAGTTGGGAAAATGACTGAGAAAGGCAAGGATTTTTCCTTGATGGTTGAGAAGGCATTGAACATGATTGAAAATGATCAAGACGAGGAAGAAGTCTCCGATGATCCAGAAATTGCTTTACTCACTAGAGCTATGCGTGCCCTCTACATGAAAGGAAGAAATAGGAACGGAGGGAACAATGATGCAAAGCGCGACATCAAAGACATCACCTATTACAACTGTAATGATGACAAGAAGGCTTTTGTTGCTGTCTGGGGCGATGAGAATGATTGCGATGGTGAAGACCCTAAAGCTTGGGGTGGTGAGATCTGTGCCATGGCTCTTGGCGACTCAAATGTTCCTTCTGAGGAACCTGATATAGATCCCGAAACCTTTCTTAATTATCTCGTGAATTATGATAAGAAATCTTTGATTGCTCTCATAAAGGAAATGCATGCTGAGAATTTGAAACTCAAGAGGAGCTAGCTAATTCAGAAGATGAATGTAGTAGTTTATTAGAAGGCATATCTAAAACTGCTAGTAGCTCAACTGTTCCTTGTTCTTCATGCGATGCAAATCATGATGAACTTGAAAGGTTGAGAAATGAAAAGGTCTCTATCTTAATGAATGAGGTCTCTAACAATGCTGATGCAAGTGCTTTAGTTGGTCAAACTAAGCTTGAAGTGCAGATGTCCGAAGTAAAAGCCTATGTTCAAAAAATCCACTCCATGATAGTCGAATAGAAAGCTGATGCAGAAGACATACGGTTTATCGAGGCTAGATATGGAATAGGGTACACTGGATCTAAAGAAAAAGAAGAGTGAGCTAAACAACGTAGGAGCATCGTGCCCTACATGAAGTATGTTCAAATGGATCAATTCAAGTGGTGTTGGTATTGTGGGGACAACAGACATCTACAGAGAGACTGTGAAAAGAAAAGAAAGTTCTCCGAAGGGCACAGAAAGAGAAGGAATAGTAGGAGTAACAATGTTAACTTGAATGACTTCTATGATGAATCATTTGTGCATATTCATAATCATGCTAGATCCAGGAAGAAAAATGTTGGCATTGATCATGTTATTCCTAGGGAACAATTGCACTATGTGTCTCGACCAGGTAAAGCTAAGTTGTCCTGGGTCGCCAAACCTTAACTTTTTCTGTACAGGTTGAAGTGAAGAGGAATGAGAAGTCGTACATTGATAGTGTTGTTCGTGCCACATGATCGAAAAATAAGATCAACTCACATCACTTCACAAACACTCCAGAGGGAGCATAGCCCTTGGAGACAAGAGATGCAGAGAAATCATAGGAACAGTAGACACAAAACTAAACTCAAGCATAACAGTAAGAGAGGTAAGTTTAGTTTATGAACTTGGTTTCAGTTTGTTGAGTGTTGCACAACTATGTGATCAAGGGAACAACAAGACTGTCTTTACTTCCCAAGACTGCTATGTCAAGGATCACAAAACCAAGAACACCATTCTCAGAGGAGTCAGTTTTAAGGATGTCTACATTGTTGACAAGGATTTCAAGCCAAGAAAAGTTTTATGCGTTGCGTCTATTACTGATGAGACAGAATTGTGGCATAGAAGGCTTGGACATGCAAATCTTTGACTGATTCACAAGTTTCATGCAAAGGAACATGTTCGTGGACACCCAAATGTTAGTTCCGAGTTCCATGGAGTTTGCGACGCATGTGTGAAAGGGAAACACACTTGTTCCTCGTTCAAGATAAAACCCGATGTTAACCACCTCTCATCCTTTGGAACTGATCCATATGGATCTATGTGGTCCCATGAGGATAAGAAGTCATGCACGGAATATGTATGTTTTCGTGATTGTTGATGATTATTCTAGATTTACTAGGACGATTTTTCTTTCTTCAAAGGATGAAGTCTTCTCCTCATCCGAGACGTTCATCAAGAAGGTGGAAACCAATTTGGGTAAGAAGCTGAAAGTAATAAGGTCCGACCATGGAACATAGTTTGAGAATTCTATGTTTCTCAATTTCTGTGAGGAATGTGGAATTTCACATGACTTCTCTGTGCCTAGGACACAACAACAGAATGGGGTTGTGGAATAGAAGAATCGAACCCTGGAAGACATGGCTAGGACTCTCCTCATTGCAAGTAATCTTCCACGAATCTTCAGCACTGAAGCTATTAACATCGCATGCTATATCCTCAATCGTGCCATGTTGCGTCTCATATTGAATAAAATTGTTTATGAACTAATAAGGGATTGCAAGACAAATATTTCCCACTTGCGTGCTTTTGGATGCATGTGTTACATTCACAATAATGGGAAGGACAACTTGGGAAAGTTTGACCCACTAAGTGATGAAGGAATCTTTTTGGGCTATGCCAAAGCGAGTAAGGCTTACAGGGTTTACAACAAGAGCACCCACATACTTGAGGAAAGCATCCACGTTGTCCTCGATGAGAACTCCAAAGGTGCAAGTAGTGAGTTGGAGACAATGTTCCCTATTGACAGTTACCCAAGAAAGCAGAGAGAGGAATCTGACGATGAATGAGATGGCTCTCTTCCCCGAAGTAATCCAAATGGGGGGAACAATGGTACTAATGCCGGTAGTCACCACTCTACTCCTGAAAGGACTCCGAGTCCAGATGCTTCCACCAACAACATTGATACCACCAGTTTTGCACAAACTGCAGACGTTCCCTCGGCATCTAATGAAGATTCAACTGCTGCGGATCTCCACAACACTGAAGTTGTTACCACTGTTCCTCTTGGAACTTCTGGTGATGATAACGTTGATGACTCCCTGAGTAATGTTGAAGGAACTGTCCCAAATGAAGATGTCTCTTTGCCTTCATCTTCAGCGAATGATTCCGAGACTCAACATACAAATCCCTCCGCTGTTGTGTCGAATAGTGTTCGAGTGCAAAAAGCTCACCCTATATATAGATGAGAATACTTTAGGGTAAGGTAAAGCGCCTCGTTGTGCCTTCCATGCATTTATTTCTCTTGTAGAGCCCAAGACTATCAAGGAAGCATTGAAGGAACCTGACTGGATCATAGCTATTCAACAAGAGTTACATCAGTATGAAAGAAACAAAGTACGGCGCCTCGTTCCTCTGCCCTGCAACAATCATGCCATTGGCACTCGCTAGGTGTTAGGAACAAGCTGGATGATTTAGGTGTGGTCACAAGGAACAAGGCAAGTTTGGTTGCTCAATGGTACAATCAACAAGAAGGGATAGACTATGATGAGACTTATTCTCCATTAGCCCTCATTGATGATATTCGTCTTCTCATTGCCTATGTTGCACACAAAGGATTAACATTATACCAAATGGACGTCAAGACCGCATTCTTGAATGGATACCTTCAAGAGGAAGTATATGTGAAGCAGCTCCCGGGTTTTGAAGATGCCAGTTGTCCCTCTTATGTGTATGCATTGGATAAGGCGTTGTATGGTCTTAAGCAAGCCCCTCGTGCTTGGTATGATAGACTTGCACATTTCCTTCTTTCAAACGGATACAGGCGAGGAACAATTGACAAGATACTGTTCCTTTTGGAACAAAATACTGAACCTCTGGTTGTTCAAGTTTATGTTCATCATATTATGTTTTGTTCCACTAACCATGCTCTTGTAGACAAGTTCAAAAACCTTATGAGTAGTGAGTTTGAGATAAGTATGATTGGGGAACTATCATTTTTCCTCGAATTACAAGTCTCACAAACAAAGGAAGGAACAAAGATTCATCAACAAAAGTACATCAATGAGATGTTGAAGAAATCTGGTATGGATTCCGTAAAACCCATTATGACTCTTATTTCTCCTAACACTCGTTTAGATGCAGACTTGAATGGAACAAAAGTTGACCCTACAATGTATAGAGGAATGATTGGTTCCCTCCTCTATCTCACGACAAGCAGGCCAAATATCCTTTTCAGTGTTTATCTTTGTGCTAGATTCCAAGCCAATCCTAAAGACTCTCACTTGAAGAAAGTAAAGCGAATCTTTCGATACCTCAAAGTAATGGATCATCTATGTCTATGGTATCCCAAGAACTGTGACTTCAACCTTGTTGGATTCACTGACGTTGACTTTGTTGGGCACGTAGTTAATCGCAAAAGCACCTCTGGAACGACACAATTCATTGGTCCCTGTCTTGTCTCATGGGATTCCAAGAAGCAAAACTATGTGGCCTTTTCAACTGCAAAAGATGAGTATGTTGTTGCAAGAAGTTATTGTGCTCAGGTATTGTGGTTAAAGCAACAACTGGAGGACTTTGGTATGTCTCTTGGCATCGTTCCTATCATGTGTGATAATAGTACTGTTATTAACATTCTGAAAAATCCAGTTCATCATTCACGTACTAAGCACATTGACATTCGTCATCGTTTTCTTCGTGATACTATTGACATTGGTCTCATTAGAATGGAACATTGCTGGACTAAAAATCAAGTGCCTGATATTTTCACCAAGGCACTAGACAAAGGCTTATTCGAGCACATTCGGCTGCTCTTTGGCATGATCTCTCTAAATTGAGGAATTCCATGTCCATTATTCCCTCAATGCTTGGCTAAATTGATCATATGCTTCATGAAGTATCTTACTTAAGTGCTCTTCCTTGATTTTTTTGAAGAAGGTAAATACTTCATATAGATAAAGAGCAAAAAAGAGTAGCATAAGCTTTACATGCTCGAGGGAGCAGAGACAAAAATATTGAAAGCCACAACGGGTTCAGTAGGGGAGAGAATGCACAAATCTCCACAAAAGACTAACTAAAAACTCCACAAAAGACTAACTAATACTTAGATCTCTTAACCACCTCCTCATGGTATCATCCATCTTTTTTTCCTGAAGCAGAAGTCTCAAAGTAATGAGCCTAGTAATATTATCATAACAGACATTAGTCGAAGGAGTAGTGCCCTGAAAAGTAGCTTGGTTACGGAGCTACCAAATAGAATAGACAAACGTGGTAATTGCCATTTCCTTAGTCATCAACTCAATCTTGCTTTGCCCATGAAGATTAGGGATCTGGGAGAGGCAACTCATGAAGTTTAAGGGGGGAGAAGGCCATTTCAGCCACAAGACCAGACACTGAAGAAGCTCCCAAACAAAAGTACAGTTAGTCCAGATATGCAAGTAAGATTCATCTGAGCTTTGGCAAAGAGCACACTGCATGTTGTCAATAGGAACCCAACGACTGATTCTGT
The DNA here is from genome assembly GCA_027886185.1 of Rheum nobile. NCBI lineage: Eukaryota > Viridiplantae > Streptophyta > Magnoliopsida > Caryophyllales > Polygonaceae > Rheum > Rheum nobile. Next base: position 182,592 of record WOAB01000158.1, on the reverse strand, counting down.
CTTTCGTTGGGATCCTCTCATGGCTTACAAGCCAAGTAATAAAAGAGCATTTAGGCAAATGAAGTCTCTTTCAGATATGATATGATCACAAGACATGCTCACCCGAGCCAGCAAGTAAGTGATAAGCTGCAGTAGTACAAAATCTCCCATTAGGACAAAATAAAGCATTGTGAAAAGAATCAGGCTGACCTAAGCTGAGCAGTGCGTCTGATACGAACAACCCCTGAAGTGTTATCTGCAACGCATGATCTTTGATTCCTCAAGCTTGAATTCGATTCCTTCTCTTCCGTAGCCAAAGTGATGGCTTTCCTAGGGCTAAAGAGATAACCCTCAAACGCGTTCAAAGTGATGAATGAAAGGATCAAAGAGATGATCACAAACACCAAAGAGACGATGAACAATTGCTCGAAGCGACGAGCTACGAGATAGACGATCCTTGGGATCGAAGAGTTGACGTTGGAACTCAAGGAAAGGAGCGTACTCAACTTTACTACTCAAATTCAACGTAAAGATTACAAACTAGAGTTTCTGGGTTTAAATAGCGACAAAAGAAATAATAAAAAATATAATAATAAATTGTTCAGCAAAATGACAGAAGTTGAGATCGCTGACACGGGCAGGAACTCGATTAGGAACTCGGTCGAGTTCTTGTCCGAGTTCCGATCTGGAACCAGAACTCGGTCCAGAACTCGGTCCAGAACTCGGTCGAGTTTTGGGTCGAGTTCTTAGCTGGAGCAACAACTCGGTCCAGAACTCGGTCGAGTTCTGGGTCGAGTTCTTGGCTGGAGCAATAACTTGGTCCAGAACTCGGTCGAGTTCTGGGTCGAGTTCTTGGTTGCTTCGTTCTACTTCCGCGATCTCGTCGTCTTCGTCCTCTTGGCGGGATCGGCTAAGGCGGAACCTCACCTAATCCTTCATAGGTCAAGAGGAGGACCCATTTAGGACTAGATGAACCCGCGTCACTTGCATGCGCCCGCGAGACTAATGATTGTGTGGCTCGCTCCATTGCCTTTACGCGGGCTCTTGTCACCGGGCCATTCGAACACACTTTCATTGCTTCATCTTCGTCCTTCGCCGTCATCGAGGGGATCATGGAGCTATCAATCTCCCCTTCTTGGCTGCGAAGCATCCCCACTTCGTCCTCGTCGTCAAAAGCAGGAGGCGTATAAGGAGAAAGGTCAGCGACGTTGAAAGTTGGATGTGCGCCATAGTCATCGGGTAAATCCAAGCAGTAGGCGTTGGCCCCAAGGCGTTGTAGCACTTGGAAAGGGCCATCACCTCTCGCGTCCAGCTTGTGGCGTCGCTTCAATGGAAAGCGTTCCTTGCGCAAGTGTAGCCACACCAAGTCGCCGGGCTCATATGCAACGGGGCGGCGGTTTTTGTTGCGTTGAGCGGCTACTTGCTTGGACCTCCGCTCCAGCTGCTGTCTCGTCCTCTCATGCAAGGTCTTGACCTACTCTGCATGCTCCACTCCCTTGACGCTTTCCTTTTCCTTCATTGGCCGTGGAACCAGATCCAAAGGGGTGAGCGGATTGAGTCTGTAGACAACCTGGAAGGGAGTCTTCTGCGTAACCGAGTGCATGGACCTATTATAAGCAAATTCAACAAAAGGCAAGTACTCTTCCCAATTGCGGAGGTTAGACTTTAACATAGTACGCAGTAAAGCACCTAAAGTTCTATTAGTAACCTCCACCTGGCCATCCGTCTGGTGTGATAGCTAGTAGAAAACAACAACTTAGCCTCAGCTTGGACCACACAGATTTCCAAAAATAACTCACAAATTTAGCATCACGATCTGACACCATACTTCTAGGAATACCATGCAACCTAACAACATGCTCAAAAAATAAAGAAGCAATCTCAGAAGCATTGTTAGTAGTCTTGCATGCAATGAAGTGAGCCATCTTAGAAAATCTATCAACTACCACAAATATCGAGTCCCTCCCCTTCTTAGACATGGGCAAACCAATGATAAATTCCATACTAATATCTTCCCATGGGACGTCTGGGATAGGCAAAGGGGTATACAATCCTTGGGGACTCGATCTAGACTTAGCATGCACACAAGTAACACAAGCCTTGCAAAAACGTGTAACATGATGCAACATTTTAGGCCAAAAGAAATGTTCCTTTAATGCAGCCAAAGTCTTAGGAATACCAAAATGTCCTCTACCCTCATGAGCTTCTTGAATTAGCAACCGACATATAGACGTTTTAGGGATACACAATTTCCCTGCCTTAAAGAGGTAGCCATTATCAACATAGAATCCACTAGACTCTCCCTTTTCCATGCATGTTTGAAAAATTACAGCAAAGTCATCATCATGCATATATACATCTTTAATCAAGGAGAAGCCGATAGAAGCATCAAGATGGGTAAGTAACACATACCTGTGAGAGAGGGCATCAGCAACCACATTCTCCTTACCTTTCTTGTATTTGACCACATAAGGGAAGGTCTCCATGAAGTCTACCCATCGTGCATGGCGTCAGTTGAGGTTGTACTGACTCTTCAAGTACTTCAACGCCTCATGGTCCGAGTGAATGACAAACTCCTTAGGCCATAGGTAGTGCTGCCAAGTCTTCAACACCCGAATAAGAGCATAGAGCTTCTTGTCATACGTGGGGTAGTTGAGTGGGGCGCCTGTGAGCTTCTCGCTAAAGTACGTAATGGGACGCCTATCCTGCAGCAAAACCCCTCCAATTCCATGATGAGAGGCGTCACACTCCACCTCAAAAGTCTTGGAGAAGTCCGGTAATTTTAGCAAAGGAGCGTGGCACAATCGGTCCTTCAAGGTGGTGAAGGCAGTCTCGTGTGCGGTCGTCCACTCAATGGACGCAACCTTCTTTGTAAGCTCATGCAATGGGGCTGTAATGGTGGAGAAGTCACGCACAAATCGGCGGTAGAAGCCAGCCAAGCCCAGGAAGGAACGAACCATGGTTGGAGTTGTGGGCCGTGGCCAGTCCTCTATGGCGCGGACCTTCTCTTGGTCAACTTTCAGCCCGTCCTTGCTTACAACAAAACCAAGAAAAATAGTGGAATCCGAGCAAAAAGAACATTTACCAAGGTTAGCATAAAGTTTCTCATTTCTAAGACACTCTAAGACCTTCCTAAGATGCTCAACATGCTCATCTAATGACCTGCTGTAAACAAGGATTTCATCGAAGTAGACAACTACAAATTTGCCTAAGTAAGCCCGTAAAACATGATTCATCAATCTCATAAAAGTGTTAGGAGCATTGGTCAAACCAAAAGGCATAACTAACCACTCATAAAGGCCATACTTAGTCTTAAAAGCAGTTTTCCACTCATCACCCTCTTGCATCCTAATTTGATGATAGCCACTCTTAAGGTCAATTTTAGAAAATAATGTGGCACCATGCAATTCATCAAGCATATCATCAAGTCTAGGAATAGGGTGTCGATACTTCACCGTAATTTGGTTGATTGCCCGACAATCAACGCACATGCGCCAACTACCGTCCTTTTTAGGCACTAGAATGACCGGTACGGCGCAGGGGCTTAAGCTCTCTCGGATGTGGCCCTTATCCATCAACTCTTGTACTTGGCGCTGCAATTCCTTGGTTTCTTCCGGGCTCGCACGGTATGCAGCTCAGTTAGGTAGAGAAGCGCTTGGCACAAAGTCAATTTGATCCTCAATTCCACGTTTAGGTGGCAATCTTTCGGGCAGCTCTTCGGGCATCACATCCTCAAATTCCTGCAAAAGAGAAGTCACTGCAGGGGGTAAGTCAACAAGATCTTTAACATTTAGAAGACACGCGAAAGGAACAAGTAAAAAGCAAGGAAGACGTCCCTGAATGATTGGAGAGACATCCCGAGAACGAGCCAATAGAAGTCGGTTCTCACACGAGCCTTGAATGCCATTTGTGGACGGCTTAGGGGGCTGTTTTGGGGTCGATTTCTAGGGTGTCTCACGGCCAGCTGCCTTCTCCTTGGCGTGTTCAAGGGCCTTGACGCGGTTCCTTTCCACGTGATCCTGCATAATCTCCTGAGGGCTCATAGGAAGCAATGTCACCTTCCTTCCATTGTGCATGAAGACGTAGTTGTTGAGGAACCCATCATGAAGAGCTCGCTTGTCAAATTGCCAAGGTCGCCCTAAGAGAAGATGGGTTGCATCCATGGGTACGACGTCACAAAGCACCGAATCCTTGTAATGACCAATGCTGAAATGTATGGTGCATTGTTGCTTCACAACATTGGAATCATCACCCTCAGAGATCCATTGTAGGCTATAAGGTTGTGGGTGCAAAGTTGTATCGAACTTGAAGTGCTTGATCACATTTTCATTGATGATATTGCAACAACTCCCACGTACCATCTATAATGACACTCAAAGAAGCACCCTGTACCGCACACTTAGTATGAAATAAATTTTCACGTTGGTCAAGTAAGGTACCTTCTTTGGCGGTAAGAACGCAGCGTGTAACCAAGCTAAGAGGCATGTTTCCTTGCTCATCCATGGAACTGCAGATGTAACCGCCCAACTCCTCCTTCTCATCCTGGCCGTACGTGTCAAAGACTGGCCCGATGTCGGAGGTGTCCTCGTCAAAAGACTCGTATCCGGAGGTGTGCGAGAAGAGGACTCGCTTATTGTTGGGACAGTCCCGCTGTATATGGCCATGCCATTGGCACTTAAAACAGATCTTGACCCGCGCCCTTTCATCGGAAGGAGGCGCTCGATGTTGCGGTGGCTCATTGACGCGCGCCAGAGTATTGCTCGGCCGAGTGGCCGGCGCCGACGGTGTAGTCGCGGGAGCGGACTGCGAAGAGGAGCGCACATGAGAAGAAAAAGAACCAGAATTAGGGGAAGGAACATACCTTGGATTAGTGCGGGACCAAGACGCTCGCTTAGCCGGTTGAGCTTGCGACCATATCTCTTGTGCCGTATGTGCGCACTTTTGGAGGTCTGGAATGTTAAGCACCCGAAGTTGGTTTTGAATAGGCTCATGCAGGCCACGAAGGAACATACTCTGAAAGTCCTCGTCAGTGTGATGGATACCTGCCTTGTGGGACAATTCTTCAAGTTCAGCATAAAAGTCAAGGGGAGAACGGTTACCTTGGGCCGCTAGTTGTATCTTTAGGCGCATTTCAGACGTAAAGTCCTCGGGGATATACTTCTTTCGCATGATCCGCATAAGATGGCGCCAAGAAGTGACTGGACGCTCACGGTGATGCTCACGGTCAGCGCAGAAACGATGCCACCAAGCCTTGGCGGCGCCGTCGAAGTGTAAAGCGGCAGTTGCAACCCGTTCTTCTTCCGGGTAGCGATAATGATTCAAAACATACTCCATGGACTGCTGCCAATCAAGAAACTTAAGGGGATCAAATTCACCAAAAAAGTTTGGGAGTTTTACCTTGATGTCAGGGCGACGCGGTCCATAGCGCCCGGGGCTCGGGCGGCGCCGTTCCGGCGAGTGTCGGCGGTAGCCGTGACGCGTGGGGCGCATCTCCTCGAGGCGTTCCATCTCATACGCATCCTCGTAATCAAATCCGTCCCGGGAGTGGTCTGAGGCACGATCATCATCATCATCATGCTCGGACTCGGAATCGTCATACCGCGTATGTTGTCGACCTCGTTCCCGACGGTCCTTGGTGTTGACATATGGTAGGGGATCCTTGGAGACGCAGACACTACGACAGGAGAGATCCGAAGTGTAATCCTCAACTCTCGGAGCAAATGTGGGATTGTACCATACGCGGGACGCGTCACGCTTAGGAGGCTAGCCTTCGATTTGAGAGCGAAGGCGATCATGCGGGGTAGACAAGGTGCCCTTACCCTTGCGGTCCAGTGGTTGGTTGGTTATGGCCGTAGGGTTCAACATGTGGTCGGTCGTGGGTAACTTCATGTCACTCATGGCCCGACGAAGGTGAGCAAGCTCAGCAGCCTGCGCGGCGAGTTGTCGGGCTTGGTCTTCATTTGAAGCGTGCAGGGTGTCATTCGCAGCATGAAGCGAGTCATTCGCAGCATGAAGGTGATCAAGTTGCTCATAGGCGGAGTCCATGTGTCCGGGGCTATGGTGGTCCATAGAAGGAGAGACGCTCGAGGTAGGGACATCCATAGTACCTATACGAAGCATGCAACACTAGAAGTAAGATGCACCAAGCAAAAGAACAAGTCCAAGCCAAGTCCTTGTCTCAAAAGTGAACCAAGAAATTTTCCGCTGGGCGTACTAATTTTGGTTGCTCGTGATGAGGGAGAGGCTTGAACGGAGGGAAACAAAGCAAAAACTAGCAAATCACGTCCCAAACAACACACAAAATTTCCAAGGTCAAGTAGATCAAGTCAAGTTTCGAAGAATTAATCACAAGAAAGTTGAAAATATTGCCCTTTTTAATGAGTGTTGCGTAGAGACATGAAAGAAGAGAAGATGGAGTATGACCGTATGGTGCGTTCTCTGCCCTTTGTTTTTTTTTTGGAATTTATGGCTTCCGTCTTCCCAAACCTCTTTTGTTTGATGAAAGGTGAGAATAGTATGTATGTTTTTGTTTATACGGTCACACTGTCTTTTTTTTTTTTTGATATGATGGCGAATCAAGAAAGAAAGAACCACACAAGCAAGTATAGGAGAAGAAAGAAGAGACAAAACAACTATGAGGGAATTAAATCGAACAACTAATCTAGCAATTAATCCAAAGATAAAGCAAGACTTAAGCAACAAGAAACAAGGAAATCAAGTATGTAATTAAGGAAACAAGATTTGCTAGAGGATAAGGTTTAGGGATGTTGGAAAAGTAACCAAAACCTAAGGGAAATTAGGGTTCAGCCGTGAGAGAGAAGTGGTGGAAGGGGGTGGTGGCGGTGGACGGTGGTGGTGGGAAAATCCGGTAATGGTGGTGGTGAGAGAAAACAAATTTATGGGTTTGCAAGCGGAAAATTTCAAGAATCACAATAAGAGAGAAAAACAAACTTAGCTTGGATAGGCTCTGATGCCAGTTGATGCGAACAACCCCTGAAGTGTTGTCTGCAACGCAGGATCTTTGATTCCTCAAGCTTGAATTCGATTCCTTCTCTTCTGTAGCCAAAGTGATGGCTTTCCTAGGGCTAAAGAGATAACCCTCAAACGCGTTCAAAGTGATGAACGAAAGGATCAAAGAGATGATCACAAACACCGAAGAGACGATGAACAATTGCTCGAAGCGACAAGCTACAGGATAGACGATCCGTGGGATCGAAGAGTTGACGTTGGAACTCAAGGGAAGGAGCGTACTCAACTTTACTACTCAAATTCAACGTAAAGATTACAAACTAGGGTTTCTGGGTTTAAATAGCGATAAAAGAAATAATAATAAATTGTTCAACAAAACGACGGAAGTTGAGATCGCTGCGCGGGCAGGAACTCGGTCGAGTTCTTGGCCGAGTTTCGATTTGGAACCAGAACTCGGTCTAGAACTCGGTCGAGTTCTGGGTCGAGTTCTTAGCTGGAGCAACAACTCGGTCCAGAACTTGGTCGAGTTCTGGGTCGAGTTCTTGGTTGGAGCAATAACTCGGTCCAGAACTCGGTCGAGTTCTGGGTCGAGTTCTTGGCTGCTTCGTTCTGCTTCCGCGATCTCGTCGTCTTCGTCTTCTTGGCGGGATCGGTTAAGACGGAACCTGACCTAATCCTTCATAGGTCAAGAGGAGGACCCATTTAGGACTAGATGAACCCGCGTCACCGGGCCATTCGAACACACCTTCATTGCTTCCTCTTCGTCCTTTGCCGTCATCGAGGGGATCATGGAGCTATCAGCGTCCCTGGCGCCAAGAAGAGATTTCCATATCCAATTGTCTTGGGGCTTAGCCTAGATATCCCAAATAGACTGGACATGAGTAAAATGATGATTGTCCCAATTAGTCCAAGCATTTTGAGCCTCCGGGGAGGCGAGCTCAACTACAGACTTGCATAATGAGGCCTTATTCCAAGAAAGAAGTTCCTTAAAACCAAGACCTCCCTCACTTTTTGGCCTGTAAATCAATTTTCGGGATATCAAGCATCGTTTTGAAATCACATCTCCGGACTAGAGGAAAGATCTGAGAATGCCCTGAACCTTGGACAAGACAGAATTAGGGAAAGGGATAACTTTGCACCAAAAGCTTTGGATACCATAAAGATCAGCCCAAAGGATCTCCATACGGCCGGCATAGGAGAAGTGCCTAGTGGTCCAAGATTTAACCTTGGAAGTCATCTTGTTGATGAGAGGGTCAAAATCACAAATTTTGGCTTATGGGAACCCACTGGCACCCCAACGTAGGTCATAGGTAAAGAACCATTAGTAAAGCAGGGGCCCTGGAGAATATCTGATTTCCAATCATCACAGTCACCGCCAAAATAGATGCTAGTCTTCACAGCATTAACCCATAAACCCAACATATCATCAAACTTGTCAAGAAGATTCTTGATCGCCATCACAGAACCAACATCCCCTTTACAGAAAATAAGCAAGTCGTCCGCATAGCCAAGATGAGTAAGCTGGGTGGGGGCACACCTAGGGTGGAAGGAGAAAGCAGGGTCTAAAGCAAGTGATTTAGTCATGCAAGATAAAATTCCACAACAATGGTGAAAAGATAGGGGAGAAGGGATCGCCTTGCTGAATGCCCCGCTTGCCCTTGAAGAACCCTTCTAGAGAACATTTGACTGAGAAGGAGAAAGAGGTCGTGGTAATTCAACTCTTAATCCACTGAACAAAGCGATCAGGGAAGCCCATGGAGCGCATATAGAAGATTGATCAGTTAATCTGTTGCCACTTTCCTCCAAGATAAGACCCATAAAATTCCTTCTTCTCTGGCTTCTAATTTGGTTTTAAAAGTAGCTTGAGCAATGATCACCAAATCTGATCCATTTGGCTTTGGCCAGTTGATGAGAGATCGGAGAGAGGGCCTTCAAGTCACTTTTCAACTTCTCATGACTTCTGATCTTACCATTCTGAATCACATGGTCAAAAGTCCTATTATAAGATTGGATTTGCAGATCTTCAAGGGCATGGCGAATAGAAGCAACATTCTGGTGTGAGGTTTCCAACTTCACAGAGCTGAATTTCCTCAGCTTTGCCTTGAGAGCCTTTAATTTCTTAACAATTTGGAACATTGTCAGCCCAAGGATATGAGAGTTCCAAACCTCTTCAACAGTTTGCAAGAATGAATCATGAGTTGCCCATGCATTACAGAACTTGAAAGGAATACACTGAGGACTAATAGCAGAGCCGAAGGAGACTGTGGCAGGGGAGTGGTTGGAAGGACTTTGGGTAGGAAAGTAAGCATGTGCCCGAGGGTAGGAAAGGAGGCAAGGGCTATTGATCAACACTCGATCAAGCTTACACCAAATACGGTCTCCCCTTTTGTGATTATTGTTCCAAGTTAATAGATTTCCACTGAAACTCATGTCAAAGAGACCAGAATTCTCAAGGCAGACAGACAGCTCATCAGAGATGATACCGGGAAAGTTACGCCCCTCAACAATCTTTTCCTCGGAGTTAAGAACAACATTGAAGTCCCCACGAGCCAACCATGGGGAAACAATAGTGGAACCAAGAGACTGCAAATCATTCCACACAAAGACACGACTTGCACGATCGTTGAATGCATAGATGAAAGTAACAAAGATCTCATCATTGGTGTGCGGAATAGAGATGGAGTAATGATGCGTCCCGACCCCGAACCAAGCCGGCCCCTGACGAGCCCGAGGCGCCCGAGACCATGGCGTCCACCTTGGTTCAAGACTTAGTCTAGTTTATTATATATTTCCCTATTTTTACTGATTTCCTGTTTTAGTATGTTTCCCTTTTAAGTAGTTTCTATTTTATGCACTTTCTATTTCGGGCGTTGCTCCACTATTGCATAGTGGGCTAGCCCATAGGTGTGTCACGGCCCAAGCCCATTAGGGTTCTTAGCCGTGCCCACTCCCTTTAAATACTCTTCGTTGTACTCTTTATTTCTCACGTTGAATTGAATAGCAAAGCTTAAGTTGAGTGTTGATGCTCCTTCCTTTGCTTCAACGTCACCCTTGATTTTGAATCCGTTTTGGTAGTTGCATTAAACTCCAAACATATCCCTCTCATCTCCCTTCCTCCGCTGCAGACGATACTGCACCCTATCCCAAACACTACCCCACGACTTGTTCGTGCTTATCTAGCGACGTCCCGGTGAACATCTCGATCTAGATCCGTGCAAAGACGAGTCGTTCCGAGACTGCACACCCCCGGAACGCATCAACTGGTATCAGAGCGCCAGTCGATCGAGCCACCCCGAGTCGCCACCCGAATCACCGTTCACTGTTCAACGTCAGAATACCACTGTTCATCGTGGATTACTGTTCATCATCATCACGCATCACCGATTCTGCACAGCCAGCCCGCCGACGAGGCCATCGTCTCCCCCGCCGCAGATCCGCCGTACCACCGCTCGCACGCCGCAGATCCGACCTCCTCTGTTTCGCACCGCCCTCCACAGTCTCCGCCGCCCCTATTCGTCCAGATCGCCCGCCTCCAGCCCCGATCTGCAGGACCCCCACCCCCCCATCTCCGCCTCGCACCGCCACCGAATCCGGCCCCGCACCAGCACTACCTTCTTCCGCTGCCGGATCTACTCGCCAGATCTGCAGTCGTCCAACGCGTCGCTGAGTACGCCCGAACCCACCCCAGCCACGCGGCGCCCCGGTCCCCCAGATCGGAGTCCTGAGTCCCAGCGGCTCCGTCGTCGGCCACGCCCAACCTCCATCACCTCCGTTCTCCGTTCTGGTGTGCGCTCCTCCAAGGTTGCCGCTGCAACGTACAGGAAGACCGAGAGAGATTAGATTAGGTTAGATTTGTTTGCTTTGTTTTAAATTTTAAACAAAAAATAAATAAATTGTGAGAAAAAAAAAATTAGAGGGAGAGAATAAAAAAAAAAAAGAGAAAGAAAAGAAATTTGTTAAATTTGGCATGGCATGTCGACTTTCGGATTGGCGTCCACCCGAGATCCGCTTGCGTCGTCGACGTTTTTATGGTGATGCCGAAGAGTTCCTGGAGTGGTCCCGGCACATGGCTTACTACTTTCGCCAATGGGACTACGACGAAGTTGAGCAATGCGACATCGCAATCAATTGCCTCGCTGGCTACGCGTGGGATTGGTGGTGTCGCGTCGAAGACAAGAGATGGGACCGCGCTTTACAACCCGTGGAAACTTGGGAGCAACTTGTTTACTTGATGACTCGACATTTTGCTCCCCAAGTTGACCCAGTAGCCTACGCCGCCCATTCATACAGAAGAACAAGACCGCGTCCAACGCATTCTTATTCAACGCGATCTACTACGATCGCCTCAACACCAGCACGTGTCCCAGATTTAGCGCGTCTCCCTGAGCGCGTCCCAACGCGTGCCCCAGATCCCATGCTCAACGCGGCGCCTCAAGTCACAGAGTTTATCGCGGCGCCCAACAAGCCAGAGTTCATCGCGGCGCCCACCGAGCCGGTCTTCATCGCGGCACCCACCGAGCCGGTCTTCATCACGGTGCCCACCGAGTCAGAGTTCATCGCGGCGCCCTCCGAGCCAAAAATCATCGCGGCGCCCACCGAGCTCGAATTCATCGTGGAGCAGACAATCATCGCGACGCCTCCGGCGCCAAAATTCAAGGCGGCACCTACAGAGCCAAAACTCGACGCGAAGATTTCCGTGCAAGTTCCCACGGGCTCAAGCCCATTGCTGTCCACTTATGCACCAGACGACGCGCCCTCTCCTGGACCCGAGTACTACTCGATCACATTTGAGGTTCCAAGAGTCGGACCCGCTCCCGACATCGTCTATCTACTACCGATCGAGTGCTTCCTCTCCCTAGCCCCACCAAGCTCGAAGCGAGGACGCTTCGAATCTAAGGGAGGGAGGATGATGCGTCCCGACCCCGAACCAAGCCGGCCCCTGACGAGCCCGAGGCGCCCGAGACCATGGCGTCCACCTTGGTTCAAGACTTAGTCTAGTTTATTATATATTTCCCTATTTTTACTGATTTCCTGTTTTAGTATGTTTCCCTTTTAAGTAGTTTCTATTTTATGCACTTTCTATTTCGGGCGTTGCTCCACTATTGCATAGTGGGCTAGCCCATAGGTGTGTCACGGCCCAAGCCCATTAGGGTTCTTAGCCGTGCCCACTCCCTTTAAATACTCTTCGTTGTACTCTTTATTTCTCACGTTGAATTGAATAGCAAAGCTTAAGTTGAGTGTTGATGCTCCTTCCTTTGCTTCAACGTCACCCTTGATTTTGAATCCGTTTTGGTAGTTGCATTAAACTCCAAACATATCCCTCTCATCTCCCTTCCTCCGCTGCAGACGATACTGCACCCTATCCCAAACACTACCCCACGACTTGTTCGTGCTTATCTAGCGACGTCCCGGTGAATATCTCGATCTAGATCCGTGCAAAGACGAGTCGTTCCGAGACTGCACACCCCCGGAACGCATCAAGTAATGAACAAATTGAGGCGAGACAGAGAGAATATATACTAAGATCATGGCAAGGTCCCACATTAACTAGATTCTACCATTCAAGGAGACAGACCCATTAGAGAAAAAACACCAGCCATTGAGGAGGCTCTTGCCAATCCTATCTTTCTTACAACGACGAACCCGAGTTTCCAAAATACCAATCAAGTTGAGCTTTGCATTACGAACAAAACTAGCAACATCAGCTTGTTTCGAGGCCCCGTTGAGACTGTAGGAATATAATTTCCTATATGCATACGAAAGATTTAAACTGCAAATATACGAACATGAATTAAGGAAATCTGAAGTTTAGAAATACCGAACGAAGAACGGATGCAGAGTCTCGACCGAAATCTCTTTCCTTAATTCTGAAAACGCCCCGTAGTGTGACGGTTGTTGACGTTCCGAATCCCAGGATACAACTGCGACGATCTCTTGAACCGCACAACCCAGTAACAAGAGCTAACGAACCCACAGATCTATGTGTACTCTCAGACACGAAAAAAAGAAGGAGACGGAAAAACCGAAAGAGCTCTGTGGGAGGATTCGAAAGAAAAAACCGAGAGGTTCTTCTCTTAGAGATCACCTCTTAAATGAGACGCAAATCACATTGATCGGCCCAAAAGGATAGGGCGTTGGCTGGCCAGCCCGATCCGATCCAACCAGGCCCGAGCCCGGCACGGCTCGCTCGCTCGACCCGACGCGGCTCAACTCGGCGTGCGTGTGGGCTTGATGAGCTAGGTCCTCTCCCCATTGAAAATAGGTAATGACCCAAGGCCACAACCTTGGGTCCATTTTCCCTCTATATATACTAGGAGATTTATCTCCAAACTTCCAATGTGGGATATACTTTTATCCCAATATTTTACCCAAGTCTTGCACTTCATGCAAGCTACTTTGGGCCTCCATTTCTCATTCAAACGGAAATCATTTTTGTCGTATGAGTACACTACGAGAATGTACTCATGTAGACGAAGCCAATGCTTCCATTTTCCGGTGTTGACAATGGCCGGAGCCCACCGGAATTGTGCCCGGAAAAGTGCAGCGGAACATGGTGAATCTATGGCTAGCATGACTGGCCTCAAGGGCACCACTGGAAGTAGAGGTGTCAAACGGGTCAGGTTCGGGTTTGAGCGTGCCGGGTCGGGTTATTTACGGATCGGGTCGATTGCGGGTCAAAATTTCTGGGTTGATTGTGGGTCGGGTCATTACAGGTCAGGTACGGGATCGGGTCGACCCAGCGGGTCGAGAACGCCTTGTCAAAATTTTATAAAATTAACATTAAAATAATATTTTAATAAAAACAAAAAATAATAAATCAAAAAATATTATTATATAATATTTTAATAACAAAATATATTATTATATTTAATCTATAAAAAATAAACACATTTGTATTGAGCCAACGGGTCGACCCAACGGGTCAATGACCCAACCCATAAATTTTCGGGTCGAACGGATCGGGTCACTTTTGACCCAATACTTTTCGAGTCGGGTCTCAACCCAGAAAACGCAGGTCAGGTCGGGTTTGCGGGTCGGGTCAAATTTTGACAGCTCTAACTGGAAGCGAGCTTGGGGGAGGTCGATATGTTGGTGATCTCTTTGACGACGACGAGAGCCTCCGACAGCATCGCGACTAACGGATCAGGTGGAGAGGAAGAGAAGCAGTCGGCTTGCATATGTGTGAGAGGAGAGAGAGTGTCTCTTTTTAGAGGATTTTATTTTTATTTTTAAATTTAGGGATTAAATTTTGTTTTATTAATACATTATTTAAATAATAAAAAATGTGAAAAAGATTTAATTTTACTTTTCTTAATTCCAAAACAATCAAAAGAAAAGGAAAAATAAAATTGAATTTATCTTTTCCTAGAAAATAGGGGATTTGGGAATTGATACAATTATTTTGAACCATTTTACCCCTAAATAAATACCCATGCAATAAAAATTAGGTATGAGTACTAATTTCTAAATTTATGGACTAAGAGTACAATTATTATAGAGATTTGGGTTCCCGTGCGAAATAGTCTTCCCGTGCGAAATGCGAATCAATCTCGGCCGTACGTTTTTTTTTTTGGTCAACAACTTTTTTTTTCCATTTTCGTCCCGTGATCATTCTGGAAAAGCCTATATAGAAGGTTCACGAATAAGCACTAGATGTTCATTTATTTGTACATTCACGTTCACAAATAAGCACTGAATATTCAAAGACATGTATTGGAACATGATCATGTTATATGTGAACTTATACGACACATACAATGAACATATAGTACTTATATGTGAATGTTAATAATTGTCTATTCCAGAACGATCAGAGACAATAAATAAATAAAAATTGTTGACCGAAAAAAAAAATTCGCCATATTTACGGTTATGCCACCGCGTCACTATTCACTATCCCCCCCTTTTTTTAACAGTACAGTGCCCTTGAATATTACCCCACAGATAATGAACATTACCGCTCAAAAAATGAACATGTGGTGTCTATTTATAAACGCGACCGTTTCGCATTTCGCACGATAAATATATTTCGCACGTGAAACGGACTCAGAAGCCTAATTTTTACTAATTCCTCATATAATTGACGCGTGTTGTTATTGTTTGGTGAAGCTTGTTAAAATCTTCTTAGTAAAGTTAAGTTCACAATTGGATGAGAATGTCAATTTTTCCACGAGTCTCCGCCCATGGATTGGAAAATTCAAAAGATGGTATTACTTTTCGTGGCATGTAGAGTTAAACCTGGTTCATGAACTGGCGGTTTAATGGAATTTTGAACCGGAATCTGAATTGACAATTCTCTGGAATCGACGGTTCGGTTCGTCCGATTTCCTACCGGTTCCGAACCAAAATCGAAATCCGGTTCAAAAAAATAAAATAATTTTAAAAAATTATATTTTTTTTTATAAGAAACATAAATTCCAGTCTCCCAAGTAAAGAATTGTTATTCTTGTGTGTTTTGAAATTATATACAAAATAGACATTAAATAAAAGTAGTTAAATTATGAAAATATATATTTTTTATAAGAAATATAATTTGTTTATTATTTTTAAGGATTGAACCTCCGGTTTGTCGGTTCAACCAATGGGTGAACCTGAATCGACTAGGACCTTGAACCGCCAATCCGGTTCTGATCTGGTCCCATTTAGAATTTGACCGAATTTGACCCGGTTCGGTTCACCGGTCGAGGTTCACGTTTCACGTTTGTCGAGCTCTAACTTTCTTCCCTTTACCCAACTCGTTTTGATAATGTTCTAAGGGATCCGAATTAGGAAAAAGAGAGACGATGGAGACATTGAAGGAAGAAGAAGATTACAGCTGGAGAGAGGTAAAGCTTCCATCTCTGATACCTAAAGTTCCGGCGCCGGAGCTGGAGAGAGAGACTGGGGAGAGGAGACGGGGAAGAGACATCTTACTAGCCGTTGATCATGGCCCCAACAGCAAACACGCCTTCGATTGGGCTCTCCTCCATTTCTCTAGGCTCGCCGATTCCATTCACCTCCTTCACGCCGTCTCTGGTATTCTTCTTCTTCTCCTTGAAACTTGATGAAACGTATTAGGTTTTCTGAGAGGATTTGTTGGAAAATCGAGCAGATGTGAACAATGAGGTTGTCTATCAAACTACTCAGACTCTGATGGAAAATCTTGCTGTTGAGGCTCTGCAGGTCTCCATGGTGAGTCAGTTTTTCATTGTAGAGGAACTGAAATCGCAAGTTTTGCATGGGTTGATCTTGTTGTATTTTGTCTAGGGTTTGGAGGCTGAAATTGATCAGATGTTTTCGTTTGAACACGAGTATTGTAATTAGGCCAGAAAATACTCTTGACTACATACATAGTGTGTCTAAACATTAACAGATGATCCCTATGCCTCACTACATTGCATCCTTGTTTCAGATCATAACTTAACTTATAATATAAAAACATATTGTTAAGTAACCAGGAAGTTCTTTTTCTGTTCTCGCCAAACAAACCTAAGTTGATGACTCAAATCAACTGTTCTGGGCCTTTTGGACGCAATTTTATTTTTATATGAAAAGGTTGCTAATGATATGCTAGCACCTAGGAAGTCGTCACTGGTTCTTCTGTAAGAAGTTGAGACCCTCCTCTATTTGGTTTGGTTTGGTTTTGCTGAAGTTTTGAACACCTTGTTAAACTAGGTGACAAGGACTTTGGCTAGAATTGTCGAAGGTGACCCGGGGAAGGTGATTTGCAAGGAAGCAGAAAGATTGAGACCAGTCGCTATAATCATGGGTAGCAGAGGCAGAGGCTTGATCCAGAGGTTTTACAACTCTTCTCTTGTGCATTCATTTCAGCATGATAAAACCACTCATTAAGGTTCATCTGTCCAGTGTCTTGCAAGGGAGTGTAGGGGAGTACTGCATCCACAATTGCAAAATAGCACCCATCATAATCGTCCCTGGGAAAGGTATTTCATTTTTAACAGCCTATTCTAGCTCTTGGGATTCTAGGTTTGACGATAGTGAGGAGTAAGCTAAATCAAATTACACTTTCATTCGCAGAAGCTGGAGAAAGATCAGTGATTTGAACAAGCAACTGACTCTGAATTTGTAGATCACTAGTTCCATGAAAGGATGTAAGATATAATTATACTTCCATGTTTTCAAATGCTTATGCCTGATGGTGGTATGTGATAGCAAAGATGAGAGTATAGATTTGCAAATCAGACAAGTGTTCCGTTTGGAGAATAGAATCAAGCATGCGTTTCATGTCTATGTATATCTGTTGCATCTGTATGCGTATATTGTACCATGCTTAAAAGTCATTTATATATGGCTTGTTTGCTCAGTTTTAGTTTTTCAGAACTTGTTTCCTTGTGCCTTGTCTTGCCATAAATCATTTTATCCAATTATCTTGTGAGATACATGCAAACAGGCAGAAGATATCTGAGAAGTCAATATAGTTATCTTGGTATTTTTAGAATTATATAGACAATTTCTTGGAAGTCTGAAAGGTAGTACCATCAAAGAAACATAGGCAACACGTTGAATGTCAATCCTCTTCTCCAATTATTTTGGGGCAGAGAAAGAAGAGAGGGGCGTTATCTGGTTCCCTTCTCCTCTCTTTCTTCTTCCCACTATCCAAACTATGAAAGGGTTCTCTGTCGACCAACTTGAAATAACTAGATAAACGGCTCGATCTTTATGTGGGAAGATCAACTTCTCTTGAACATGCTTTGTGGTTGCAGATGGGGGTGGGAGGTTCAAGTTGAAATTTGAAAATGGGTGTTGGATAAAAGGTCCTGTATGCCCACCGCAAAAAGATGATTGCTCTCAAGATTCACATGTTCCTCTGAAGATAAGAAGAAAGATGATCTTCGTTCTTGAGTGATGTTCATCCAGGAAAGAGACTTGTACCCCTTCATTGGTTTGTCTGCGCGCTAGTCATATGAGAATCTCTCCCTTGTTTGGCCTTTTTTTTCCTCGTTTTCTTCTGACCTGTGTTTTATGCTCTCAAAAGTGGGCCAGGGAAAACTTTCAACTGGGCCCCTTGATTATAAACCATGTTGCTCAATCCAAAATCGTAGGTAAAATCAACACAATACCCACCAAAACAACACTCCCTTTCCCCCAAAAACTTCTCTGCGCCGCCTACCCCTTAACTCTTCAGATCCACACTCTTATCTCATTCAAATCCATCACCACCGATGCTTTCTCATCTAGATCCATGGCATCCACCTTTCATCTGGAAAGCCATCTGCTTTTGTGCCCTTTCTTTGAGAATGGGAAGCTTTACCTGGAACAAACAAGCTTCTCTGCAACTAAGCTACCAACCAAAAACCCTCTCCAAAAAACCCTGTCCAGAAACCCATCCTCCTTCCGCCACTTTCACCAGCTTACCACCTCAACACCAACCTCGCTGCTTACCTCCGATCTGCAACTCCTCGTACCGGCGACAACCAGATCTCCCTCCCTGAGCTCTCCTCGCCCGACGACCCCTTCGGTGGTGGAGTGGTGTCTCAAAACCTGGTTCTGTCTTCTTCCTCTCTGTTGGTGTTTCAACTTGACAAGGGATGGAAAAATCAATCCAAGCAAGCAAATACCCCCTCTCACCACCTCTCTCTACAAACTCTAACTCCCAACAACCACCAAAATAACTAGAGCTTCTCTGTAAACCCCTAAAACCTCAATATGGGTAAATCCCATTTTTTAACTGGAAAACCCCCAAAAGGGAAAACAACATTGATGAACATGGAATACTCTCAATGTGAAAGACTATATGCAATAGGGGCTCCTTTGATATCGATATCAAAGATATGAGATATCGGATATGGGTATCAGTATGAATATCAAGATATGAGTATGTGTGATATCAATGTATTAGATATGGGTATGGGTATGAGTATGAATGATATGTTTGATATACCAATTTTCTAGAAGATATCAAAATAACACTTTAATACCACTCTGATATCACTTTGATATCACTAATATCGATATCTACCTATACCAAACAATAAATATCAATTTGATATCGATATCAGGATATACCAAACACAGATATGGGTATAACTGATATCTCATACCCTACCTGGTATCCTGATATGAATACCCAACGGGCCCTAAACCTCGAACCATGATAGGTGCATCCTCAATCATTTATCTATCATAAAAAATGAGGCAGTCCCTCAAAATAACTAGGAGAAAACCTCTCAAAATTTAATGAGACAATCCATCTCAAAATCGAACAAGGTTACCCCTAAAACAAGAATACAAGAATACAAATTTCAAGATAAACATCCCCATGAACCACCTCGAGAATAAATGTCGATAGCTCCATCGGAACGAGGAGATCTCTCTCCAACCTCCATGGTCGCTGCTGCAAATTCTTAACAAACTACCTCAGTCTAAACCCCTCAAAACAACCGCACCTCGTTAGATCAACCCTCTTCGTCACCGCTTGTCTTTGGCCGACGGTCGCTTCCGCCATCCCTCCACCAACAACTTGGATGTACCAAATTTCTATTCTTCCTCTACTTGAGTTTGCTATGGTTAACAGAGGGAAGGGAAAAAACACAAAATATAAAATATTGTACCAAATATCTGTCCTTGAAAAATAGATGAAAAAGTCAAATAATTACTACAAGTCTAGGCTTGCATGCCAAGCTTGCATTGAAAACTTAAATCAAACTTTATCCTATTTATTAATTAGTTTAACAGTAATGAAACAAATAAAAAAAAACACTCAGCTTGCCTAGCAAAAGCTAATCCATCCAACCATGTACGGACCAAAGTAAAAATATTTGGGCCTTAAAGCCCAATTTATCATCACATACAAAAATACACAAATAACAAGTAAGATTACCTATCAAAACCAAACAAATAACCCTTGTCTCATATTCTAGCCAACCAACCTCATATCAACAAAATTTGTCATTTCAGACATTTTCATTTCTTGCATGAAACTGAGTTCGGATTAGTTGGTTTGAGATGTTATTCCGGATGAGATTACTGTCATGACTGTGTGGTTTGGATTGTTTGCTTGAGATGAAGCACTTTCATGAGTTATATACTTGTATCGCACTCCTAGACGAATGATTGTTCTCTGCTCCCCGGCAACACAACGCCTTTGTTGGCCTTAGTGCAACCCGTGTTCGTGTCATTCTCTCTCCATTCCCGATGTTCAAAGCTTCATGGCTAGCTTGTTAGTTTCTTATTTGACTTGATTTGTTGTTTTTAGTTTCTTTTTCATGACAGTTTGTCCGTCTACCGAGTGTTTCTCGGCCTCTCGATCTACTAGGTGTGTTTGGTACATCGAATTTCTTTCTTGATAAAAAAAACTATGTTGCTCAACGCTACTCTTATGCCAAAAGATGGAAATTCTAGGCTTATCTGGTACACATACATTATACCTCATTCGTCATTATGTTTGGAACTGCAATTATTTTTATTTTTATTTTTTTGTGATTGAAGAGGAATATAAAGTAGTTGGGGGTGGGTGGAGGGATTCATTTCACATAACATGCAGCACACGAAGGATGGAGGGAGACCTTCCAAAAGTTTATTCTTTCATTGGATTAGGTAGACTTTGTGTTCAGTCATTTATAAGTGGGGCAATTCTAAGTTAGAGATGCATTTAATGACTCTTAACCATAAGATTCATGACAAGCTTAGTAACATATATATTAGGCGGGTTTTGAACAATTATTTTGAATTTGGGCTGGAAATTTCTCGCTAACATTTGGAATTTATGACCAGATTGAGATGGACTATTGGGTTAGATAAGGTCACAATTAAACATGTCTATTTGAGGAGAGGATAGTGTAGTTGGTGAATCCCTTTCACCCATACAAGCACACCCAAAAGGCCAATTGTGGATGCTTTGAGTGGTATCAATACTATGTCTAGATTCCCCTTGATTGACTTGAAGGATAAGGGTAACAAATGATGTTTTGTAAAGAGTACCACACTTCGTTTGCATTAGGAGCTTCAGAAAGACACATGACGAGACCACGGAGATAGAATATAATCCATACATGCAGTTAAAAACACATCTTATCACGCACCCTTTGTTCCGTAGCAGTTCTTATCACACTACAGCAACTGTGCAATGTATGCGCTATATGCATATTATTGACGTCTTGCTTGTTTCATGCCCTTTAGGTGCAACAAGAGTTGCCTTTGTGCTCAGACCATCAAAATTTACCAACTTGTACCACTTGATTAGTCACATGTCACGTATAATTTTTGCTGATTGACAATTTGCACACCTTCATGGTTCCACCTAATGAAAGTTATGTTTATTTCAACTTGCGTGTATTTTTGTGATGGAAATGATTGTTGCCTTGCTTGTTGAAAATCCATGTGATACATGGCTTGTACATTGGATTGATCCCAAGGCAAATAGGCCTGAATTTGCTGCCAACTTGATGGAAAAGAAGTGTTTGTTTGAGAAGGAAAGGCTTGATTAGAGTCAAAGGAAGAATTCAAATTTCAGATTTAGGTCTCGACTTGTCGTTGTAGTGAGTGAAGGTAGTTGATTATTTCATCCAGCATTCCCGCCTTGCTAGTGATCTTATTGAAACCCGGAACGAGATGTTTGTCACCTGAATCAAGTTTCCAGAACTCAGGAACTACAAAACAAAATGAAACAACACTAAAGTTGCTGCCTAGTTTCAACTCACTCTCTCAGCTAGGTTATGACTATCAGTGGCATGCCCTTGCCGCGCTCTGACGTGAATGTAATCCGGCTTCCGATCCTCACAAGTGATGTGAAATCACTTGGTTGTCACGTTCTTGGATGGAAAGAACTCGCCTTGGCGCGCAAGAGATCTCTGTTTTTGGTCTCGTCTTTATAATTTTCTGCTCCGATGTCGTAATTGAGTGATTCCAACGTGAGATTAAAGATCCAGAAGTCTAGTTGAACTCCTCCAAATTTCAGCACGTTTGTATTAGGGAATCGAAAGTTATGGCGATTCCAAAATCCTGTCGCAGAGGCTGTCGCGAAATAGGGTTTCGGTTGAATGTAATTCCGATTTGTGTGATTGTTGAATACGAAAGTTTTGATTGTTTGGATGGTGAATCTCTGCAAAAGATGAAGTTTTGGATTGAACGATCTTGAAAGTAACTTAGCCAAGTTACTCTCAAATTCAATCTATCTTTCATTAAGATAAAACAAAGGTATAAATAGATAAACAATATAGAAACTCAAGAGTGATGGCACACCACCAATAGGGCCGGCCCTAGCTCTTCTAAAGCTACCCCTATGTCTAAAAATAGTTTAAAGAAAATACTAAACATAGCGTAGCTAGGAATACCAAAAATAGCAAAGCAGAAACATTCTGTCTCACATACTGTCACTAATTGAAAGTCTTAAACTAGAAACTATGAATAAGCATGCAACATCCATTGCATGTGAGTGAGCCAAGATGTGGCTAAGGTGGCTTGTCCAACCAAATCATGGTCCTCTTGACCTCCATGGGCCCTCAAGTCAACTTCTCCAAGTCCCTCCAAGTGTACACAGTGATAACGTCCATGGAAGGACAAGAAGACTCACTACTTGAAATTTTTACCGCCCTCCACCACTGGTGCCGCGCTCCTTAGCATCCCCGGTGTCGTCCCGATCTTTGACGTCATCCCGCTTCCCGGCGCCGACAAAGTCCCCGACGTCGACAAAGTCCCACGAGTTCTCTCTGTTCGTGGCCACCCTTCACCTGTTCGCATCCGTTAGAGAAAAGCTCGTGTTGGCTTTTTTTGTTTTGTTTTTATTTCTAGTACTAGTTGATATGTAATATTATACCATTTGTTTTTTGTTCTTTTAAAAATTAAATAACAATTTTTTTTTAAAAAAATAATGATTTAACCGCATTTTAATGGTGGGCATAACGGAGAGTTATTTGGCAAACTTTTTAGAAAACTGAGGGTTACCATGCAGAATAGTTAAAACCTGTGGGCACCTCGCGGAATTTACAAAATCTAAGGGTTACCTCGCAGGATTCCCGAAAAATGAAAATACTACAATATACATACGGTGAATATATATATAAGGTGACGTGTTTATATATTAGCAGTATTTAACAATATTTTTAAACGTCACTTCGTTGCGTTTATTTAGACGCTACAACGTTACGTGACTAAGAGTGTATTTTTTTTAATTTGGTTCACTTTAAATGCTACAATATTTAAAGTGATTCGCTAGTTTTTACGCGATAACGTGATACTTAGATTTTTTTAAATATTTTGTTAAGTGTCATATAGTTATGTGTATAAACGGTAGGAAAACTACAAATTTACGGTAGAAATAGGATCCCGAAAATCATTAGAAACAAGGTAAAATGAAACTAAGGGTTTGTTTTAAATGGTTTTTTGTTTATAATTTTTTTTTTATAAAAAAAGTAGGATTTAAAATTTAAAATTTGGGTGTTATGGGGATTTGTGAAAGTAAAAGATAAATACTTTTTGCAAATAAACTCTTTATAACCTATTTGCCAAACATAGCCTAAGAGCAGAGCTTTTGTTACAAGTTCGAATCTCTCTGCCTTCTTTCCTCTGTTACCTTTCTTTCACAAAACTCTAACGGGAGTAGCTCTTCCTCTCTCGACTCTCCACTTCGCCTGAGACTTCCTTCATCTTCAGATATTATGCTTCAACCAGTTCGCACAAACCCTAATTAGGGATTGTGGTGTTAGTGTCAGTGTTAAGCTCTCTTCACTTCTCTTTCCTAGCCTTAAACCCATTTTTTTACACTATCGAGATTCTCTTCGATGTTGATGCATATAATAGAATTTGATTTGAAGCCCTTGGGCTCTCTTATTTGTTGGTTTTTATTAATATGGGTGATGCTTTTTCTCGATCTACGACCTTGTTGATGCCACATCTTGCTGCTAATGTAATTGAGTCTTATGTATATTCTCCAGTTGGTTAATTTCGAATTACATCATGGGCATTTCAATTTGTGTATAAGAATAATACTGTTATGCTATTGGTAAGATGCTTGATTGTATTGGTCAATGTTGGGTTCATCATCAAAATTTGTAGATTCATGTTTAGTTACTAAGTTTTTTTTGGCGGGAATGTAGCTTGTAATGTAATACGAGGTCCATAATTGCCTTACAAGTGCTCTAATTTGTGTTCATTGTAAGATAAACTACTGTCAGCTGAGTCAAAATATTCAACTCCCTGATTTGAGCTATAAAGATTTGAATCAGTAGAAGGAACATGTTCCCTCGTAGTATGATTGATATGATTGGCATTTATCTTCATTTTTTTTTTATCTTTAATCATCTTTGATTGCTTTCTGCTGTTAATGAACGCCCTGCTATAATGTTTCCAACATCATTGCGTTTTCATTCTTAGAAGGCTACTTTAACTATTAGAACTCCACCATGATGTATTGCTGAGGTGCTAAGCGTCCTATTGAGATCCTCTACAAGAGGCTGGGAGGTCAAAACGGTTCATGGTATCTCTACTTTGGCAAACAATCGTGTTTTGGTCTCAGAAATCAGATTCAAAGAGCTTACTCAGTCTGTTATTGACTATGCATCATCTGTATCTCCTTCTGAGTTGTTCCTTAGGAGATACAACTCAGCTTCTTCAGGTTCGGAGCAGATGTCTCTTATAAAGCAGTTACGAGAAAGAACAAGTGCTCCTATAAAGGATGTCAAATCAGCCCTAGTTATGCATTTGTAGAATTTACAAAAAAGGAGAGAAATGGGACAAAATTACGTGTTTGGATTTTAGGATACCATGAGAAATAATATGTTCCTTTATTACTCAACGGAGAGTAACCTCATCAAATTCGATGAATGAAATTTGGCTATATGAGGGTGATGGCAGCATTTGCAGGTAGGCTTTGTTTGACAGTATGGAACCTACAGCTAAAGTTAATCAACATATTTGACATTTGATGGAAAATATCTTCCATCTATGAATGATCATGAATGGAAGTGATTTCCCCCCTGACATATGACACAACTTGACACATTTAAGTGTATAGACGAATTTCTCACTTGAATCTCCAACACAATTGATACAAAAAGTAGTTTTTCCCCTTCACAACGTCATCAACCCTTCTGATATGCATTTATACACAATATGAATTATAAAGATATTGTTATATGTTATGCCTTTTTTAGCGAAAAGAAATATACTGAGTGGGGAATGTTTCTGTCCAAACAACGAGGATAGGAGACATTATCTTTTATTCTGCTTCATTGGTGAAATTAATGTTACTTTATTTCAGATGCTGCACAGAAGAAGCTGAGGAGAAGAGGGGTAGTCCTAGCATGAAATAAGTCAACAAGGACTGCTACTGAAGGTTTACTTGCCCTCGCCCGGAGTGACAGCAAGACTACTGTTGTGGAGATTAACTATGAGGATGACTTTGTTGCCAGGAATGAGATATTTCAGTCTCTCGTAAGTAAGAGTCAATTAACTTGTTATGTTATATTTTAAATTTGGAAAGTGATCATGTCTTTGGAGAAAAAATGCTTGTTTTGTTAGTAAAAATGTATTGATACATGTCTCAATCATTATTTCCTCCAGATTGTATAGTTTGTTTGCAACTCGTTTTATTCTTATTTCACTACTGTCTTTGAGTTTGCTTGAAAGTTGTGTTTGTTTCGTTTTCTCCAATTTCCACATGACTTCAACATATCATTTCATAGATGTCATTATCCATTCACGCATCTTGTAGGCTTTATCTATTG
Organism: Rheum nobile; assembly: GCA_027886185.1. NCBI lineage: Eukaryota > Viridiplantae > Streptophyta > Magnoliopsida > Caryophyllales > Polygonaceae > Rheum > Rheum nobile. The sequence goes on along the minus strand of WOAB01000158.1, from coordinate 156,982 downwards.
CAAAGCTAGCACTATCAGCAGAATTTTCATCTTAGCAAGGCTCTGGAATCTTATCTGTTTTGCCCGAGTCATTGGAGGTTAGCTTGCTGTTTTTTATCCACTGAGATACAAACCATCACACTTGTTTTTCTCTACATTTTCACCATTCCATCTTAGATGAGCTAAGAAAAGGGAGGTTATTAGTCGGCCAAACAAACTTAAGCATCATTATCTTCTGTTGAGATTTCAATTTGAATTAATTCAAGATTTTTCCTTAGTAAGCTGTCGTTCATTTCTTCACTTTTAAATCTCTTTATGAAATCGTTTATGATTTCATTTCTAATATTTACTTCTCCAATTATACTAGTCCCTTCAAGGGTTTTAATTTCCTTTATTATTTTTCTGTTTCTTCTTCCACTAGCTATTTTTGAAAATAGCTAGCATTCGTATCATTAAGCTATATATGTTTTACTTTTGTTCTTTGATTTCAAAATATTTTTTGGAAACTAAGGAGTTTTTTTTTCCAATGAGTTTGTTTTGTTTTTGGATTAAAGTGTGCGTAGAGTTGGTATAGATCTCTATTTGAATGTCAGATAGTTGTATTTCAATGTTCTGAAGCTGGCTAAACATATTGACAAAGGTACTCTTATTCCATGTTTTGGCATGTTGACAGAGGCTAAAGTCGTGTGCCCAATCAAAGTAAAATCCTTAATAACCTAAACTAGTAGAATAGGCAAGCAATGGTCGAATCCCACAAGGATGAGTTGTCTTTCTTTATGTTATTTGTATGCCAAAGTAACAAGGGGGGGGGGGGGGGGGGGATTGGTTGATTGTTATGCAAGTAAACTAGTCCAACTAGTCCTAGAATATCATGTTTGCTACAAAAGATAAGGGATTTCAACTCGAAATATCCAAACCCTAGCAATAGACAATTACTAATATCAACTAGCTGGCCAGACCAGTCAAATCAATAAGAATAAATAGGAATAAGCTCAAGAGAAAATATATAATCCAAAGGAATAGGAAATAGAGTTATAACCTCACAATCATGAATCAAATGAAGGCTTCAATTGTCGGACTAAGCAAATAGTGCTTAGTTCTTCATAACTCAAAGGAAAAGAACAATACGTAAAACTGAATCTGAATAATGAAAGTGGTTGGGAAAATTAGGTTAAATAACCTAACCCAAAACCTAAAACTAAAAGATAACAAACAAAGTCTTAAAAGGAAATAAAATAAAGAAACCAGAATAAAGAATTAAAAGAAAAACGGAAAATAAAATAAAAGTAAACTTCGGATGAAACCCTTCGGACGCGCTGAGCAGATTTCCGCGATCGCGGAAAATTCCTTTTCTGACTCCTTTGCTCTCGGCTTTTCCGCGACCAAAATCCTTGCTCGTCCGCGATCGCGGATTGTCGCGTTCTTCACTTCTCGCCTCGTCTCTTCACCGCGACCGCGACCCTCAGCCCCGCGACCGCGGCCCTCAGCCCCGCGACCGCGGTTTCTTCTCTGGTGCTCCACTTGGCTTCTTTCTCCAGCTCTTCCTTCGTCTTCTACGTGGTTCTCTTCTCATCTTCTTGATGTCTTCATTTAAGCTTCTCCAAACCACCATATCTGCACTTCTACTCCAAAACTCCAATCTCCACAATAACGCTCTAAACATCTCCAAATGGTATCCAAAACACCGGTAACAACTCCTAGATATACCCTACAAAGTAGCGCTGATCAAATTTCCCCATGCTTAAACCTTGCTCGTCCTCGAGTAAGCTACAAGGAACCTACTCCTCCAATAAAATCCCCAAGGTCTTAGGAAGCATAGCAAAACTCTCTCCACTAAGAATTGCACCTAACATGAAACTCCAAGGAACCAAAACAATAAGCTCAACACAACACAACACATAACACAACACCAACCAAGCTAAAAGGAAAGCAGAGTACTTCCCCCAAGCTTATCCCGAACACCATATAGTGAATAAAAATCTAATCCTAGCCTCCATCTATCTTCTTATGCCTCCCAGAATGACCTACCCGAATCCTCCTTATATCTCCTCTTCTTATGTCACCACGCCAGGTAAAATGATGATTCCTAATAATCACTCTTCTTCTTTTCACTCATTTTGCCAAGGCGCTCTTTCAGGTTTTCACCAAGCCACTCATTTCATTTTTTAATAGATGGGCTCACATAAAACTCACATCACTCTTGACCAATTATTACCCCAGCCTAATGCTAGTCCAAGCCACCTGCTTATTACCTAAGCCGCCCTTTCGGGTTTTCGACTTATCCCAGAATTTCTATTTTTGCCTTTTTTCAAATTTTTGGCTTATTCATTTTCTTAATTTTTTTCCTTTCTCCTCAGCGACTAGCAAGTATAGAACACTCCCCCATGCTTAAACATTGCATTGTCCTCAATGTAATGAAAGACAAAAAAAAAAGATGAAGCACAAAGAAAGGCAATGAAGTACTCACAACTGTCGCCGAGTTGGCTTGGACACGAAAGTTATTGCTGGCGGTATATCAATGAAAGCACATGTCTCTGGTGTCGCGCCGGTCCTCAAACAATCTCTACCGTGTAACGAAATAGATCCACTGTAAGGTGTAGTGGTATATCAAAGAGATTGGGGTTGCACGGCCTTCAATGAACACATAAATGGAGACCAGATGTAATCGTGGTGTGGGCTCTGGGGTTCCTCCTCGCCAGCTGTCGAATGTCAGGCCATCATCGGTGCCAAATACAAATGTGGGGCTAATGTCTCCTCCTTGGCAATCATGATGCGCACCGTCTCTCAAAATAAAACGCAGACAACTGGGCCGCGATTGCGGAAATAAAGCCGCGATCGCGGAAAAAGCGCCGAACTCTTTTTTTTTTTCCAACTAAACCCTAAAATCGCCGCGATGGCCGCGATCGCGGAAAAATTTCCGCGATCGCAGATTCTTCTCGTATTGTTTGCCGCGGTCGCGCGGCTGAGGCCGCGATCGCGGTTTTTCTTCTGTTCTTCCTGCGGGTTAGTCGAGAGACGAAACAAAAAACAAATGCATAAGCGAAATAAAGCAAGATAAAACAATAACAACTAACGACATGAAAACAAACAGACATGAAAAGAAATACATACCTCAGGTTGCCTCCCGGGCAGCGCCTTAGTTATTGTCGTGGCTCGACTTGGTACTCTCCCACTCAACTTGGGTTGCTCACATCAATTGAGAACTTGGGGTTTCCATCCGGAGGGTGTCGCTTTGAATCATCTATGCTGAATCCGACCCTCACCCCGTCGAATTCCATTGTGAGCGAACCGCTGCTCACATCAATCTTTGTCCCTGCCGTGTTCATAAACGGCCTTCCTAGCATCACAGGGGCTGCATTCTTGTCCTTCCCCGTATTCATCACAAAGAAGTCCACAGGGAAGAGCAATTTATCAACCTCTACCATCACGTCCTGCACCACTCCTTTGGGGTAGACATAGGAATTGTCCGCCAGCTGGATCACAATCCCCGTCTTCTCTAATGGTCCGACCTCCAGAGACTCGTACAGCGAGAGAGGCAGCACATTAATGGAGGCACCCAAATCAAGCATGGCCTTGTCAAACAAGGTGCCCCCAATCTTGCAAGGAATAGTGAACATGCCCAGATCACTCGCCTTCTTTGGTAACCGCTTTTGGAGCATAGCGGAAACATTCTCACTGACCTGGACCTTCCTCTTCTCCTTTACCACTTTCTTCCTCTTTATCGTGCATAGCTCCTTCAAGAATTTAGCATAACGAGGGATGCTATTAACCAGCTTGAGTAAAGGAATATTCACCTCGCAGTTGTTGAAGGTCTCGAATAGGTCCTTATTATTTTCCACCCTTCTGGTGTCCTTCAGAGCCTCGGGAAAGGGTGCGGGAGGCTTTAGTGTGCTGAGCGGAGGGAAGTTGGGACGCACATATTCATCGCGGGTGTTTTCGAGAGGTGCTGGGGCTCCAGGGGCGTTTCCACGATCGCGGATATATGTCCGTGGTCGCGGAATGTTTTCGAACAACTCCTCGTCTCTAGTGAGTGTTCCGCGATCGCGAAATTCTGTCCGCGGTCGCGGAAAAGCGTCGATTTTCTCCTCTTCATCAGTAGCCAATCCGCGGTTGTGGCCTTCTTCTCCACGGTCGCGGAGAACCTTATGTTGGCCACGACTGACGTCCACTTCTGTACCGCTCCTCAGCGTCATGGCACAAACATTCTCCCTCAGGTTGACTACCGTTTGAGATGGTAGTTTCCCTGACTCCCGAGCTTCCAGCTTGCTCACTGCTATGGAAATCTGCCCCACTTGCTTTTCCAGGTTCTGAATACTGGACTTCGTCTCTTATTGATGCAGGATCATGTTCTGAGTGAGAGTATCTTGATGCTGGATCAACGCTTGAAGTTGTGACCCCATGGAGTTCACATTGCCAGCCAACGTCGTGACACTCTGGGCAAGGGCTCTGATCTGGTCCTCACTGGACATAGAAGAACTTGCACCTTGGCCTTGGGGTCTTTGGTCATATGGAGCTCGAAAGTGTTGTTGTTGACCCCCAGGCTGCTGATGTTGTTGTGGGCGGGGCAAAAATTATGGTGGCCTCGGTTGATAATCTTGATTCTCCTGGCCTTGAGGAGTACTCTTCTGGTTCCCGTACCTCAGATTGGGATGATCTCTCTACCCTGGATTGTACGTGTTGGAGTACGGGTCATATCTGTGCCTTGAAGGGCCGTATCCCCCAATGACATTCACCTCAGTAGTGGGCTCCTGCAGCGTGGGACATGCATCGGTTAGATGCGTCGTGTCATAGCATATCCCACATGATTTGATTTGCTGCTGGCCACCCTTCATCATGTACCTCCTCATCATCTCCTTCATCCCAGCCATCTTAGAGAGTAGAGTGGAATTTGGCTGAGAGTCTGCAACCCTCGCTGATTGGGCGCCCGCCCTCTTACTGAACTGTCTTGAGCCCTAATATAGCTCAAAGAAAACCTCATATGCCTCAGCTGGAGTCTTGTTCAAGATGTTCCCTCCACATGCAGCATTCAACATTCGACGCTCGTCATCAAGAAGATCTCTGTACAAATAAAGTACGAGGTCCTGGTCGGAGTAGCCGTGGTAGGGGCAGCTAGAGATCAGCCTGTTGAACCTCTCGTAGTACTCATACAACGACTTAGCAGCCTGCTGTTCAATGTTGCTAATGCTCCTCTTCAGGCTATTGAGCTTAGTTGTAGGGAAGTACTTCTCCAAGAAGGCCTTCTTCATCTTGGCCCACGTGTCACTGCTCCCTGGGGTCAAGTAGTAGAACCAGTCATTGGCCGAATCCTTTAGAGAGAAAGGAAAGGCCCTCAGCTTGATCTGGTCTTCAGTCACTCCTCTGGGCTTCACGCTGGTGCATACGACATGGAACTTCGACAAATGCTTATTGGGGTCTTCTCCACTCATCCCATGGAAGTGGTGGAGTAAGTGGATCAACCCTGACTTGAGCTCGAAGTTGACGCCATCGGCCAGCTCAGGGAACTGCACAGCCAACGGTTGCTATTGCAGGTTAGGGGCAGTCAGCTGCCTCAACGTGGGTGCTTCGTTAGCCATCTCAAAAGTTGGGTTATCAAAGACCAAAGATCTGTTTACTCTGCGGCTCCTAGAAAGCGTCCTCTCAATCTCTGTATCCAAAGCTAAAAGTGGAGAGTCAGTAGCACGGGTGTGGACCATAAGATAGGTCCACACAAATTGCACACGAACACACACAAAGAAAAAATCAAAACTTGCCTCCCCGACAACGACGCCAATTTGACAGAGGCTAAAGTCGTGTGCCCAATCAAAGTAAAATCCTTAATAACCTAAACTAGTAGAATAGGCAAGCAAGGGTCGAATCCCACAGGGAGGAGTTGTCTTTCTTTATGTAATTTGTATGCCAAAGTAACAAGGGGGGGATTGGTTGATTGTTATGCAAGTAAACAAAGTAAAGAAGCAAAGGTTTGTAATCAAATTGGGAAAAACACTTAGCCAAACAAATATCCACCATTCATTTGATTGATTGATAATAGAGTTATAACCTCACAATCATGAATCAAATGAAGGCTTCAATTGTCGGACTAAGCAAAGAGTGCTTAGTTCTTCATAACTCAAAGGAAAAGAACAATACGTAAAACTAAATCTGAATAATGAAAGTGGTTGGGAAAATTAGGTTAAATAACCTAACCCAAAACCTATAACTAAAAGATAACAAACAAAGTCTTAAAAGGAAATAAATCAAAGAAACCGGAATAAAAATTAAAAGAAAAACGGAAAATAAAATAAAAGTAAACTTCGGATGAAACCCTTCGGACGCGCTGAGCAGATTTCCGCGACCGCGGAAGAATTTCCGCGATCGCGGAAAATTCCTTTTCTGACTCCTTTACTCTCGGCTTTTCCGCGACCAAAATCCTTGCTCGTCCGCGATCACGGATTGTCGCGTTCTTCACTTCTCGCCTCGTCTCTTCACCGCGACCGCGGCCCTCAGCCCCGCGACCGCGGTTTCTTCTCTGTTGCTCCACTTGGCTTCTTTCTCCAGCTCTTCCTTCGTCTTCTACGTGGTTCTCTTCTCATCTTCTTGATGTCTTCATTTAAGCTTCTCCAAACCACCATATCTGCACTTCTACTCCAAAACTCCAATCTCCACAATAACGCTCTAAACATCTCCAAATGGTACCCAAAACACCGATAACAACTCCTAGATATGCCCTACAAAGTAGCGCTGATCACATGTTTTTTGAGTAACTTTGTCTCGAATACTAAATTATACATTCTGGATCCATGGTAGTTTGTTTTCCAAGCTTGTTTAACAACATTTCTAAAGTCCTTTTTGGTCATCCAGATCTTTCCAAATTTGAAAGGTTGGTTCTTAAGAGGTATTGTAGATGCTAAATCAATAGAAATAGGACAATGGTCAGAACTAGTGAAAGCATAATGTTTGGTACATATATCAGGGTACCATTGCAAGATTTGATGATGAATCAGAACACGATCTAGTTTTTCATAAATGTTATCAATCTCTGTTTTATTCTTTCGCCAGGTAAAGGTATTTCCTTAAATTGGTATATCCAATAATTCATATTCATTTTTGAAGTGTCTTAGTCTAGTAAATTTAGATAATGGTGGAGCGGACCCACCCATTTTTTCCGTAGGATCTTGTATTTAGTTAAGGTCACCCATAACAATACATGGGTAAGTGCTAATTTTTATAAATGAAATAATGGTTTCCCAAAATTCATTTTTGCCAGATTCATACGGGGGGGCATAAGTAAGAATGAGTAGGGCTTTAATATTAGTGCACATATTAGTATACCTAATTTTAACAAATCTAGATTCAATTTTGTCGATTTCAAGGATTTCATTTGTAAGCTGGTAAGTTTTCCACATGACGCAAATACCACCCAAAAAGTTGGTAGTTGAGACAAAGTGAAATTGATCAAAGCCAACTTTTTTCCATGTTTTTTCACTGGGTTCCTTGTTCGTTCTAGTTTTGAATAAAGACAATAATTGAATTCGTTAAATTTTACAAAAGGATTCAACATCCATCCAGATTGTTTTTTTTTTCCAATACCACGGCAATTCCAGGTTGTAATCTTCATAAAAAACCCAACGTGAAATTGCCCCATATCCGACGATAGTTAGGGGTCTTTTTAAAAAAAAAAAGTTGTTGGCATTGTAACAAGAAAACACATCCAAATGTTTTCTAATGACTTGTTTAATAGTTGAAATGTTCCATTCTAAGTCTTCCTCTCTATGTAGAGAGAGCCAAATGGTGCACAAAAAAGCAATTCTTCGCTTGTGATCACAATGATTAGAAATAATTTCATGTTTAATTTTAGTTTTATTTTTAGTTTTGATCTTTTCAGCATGGTTTCTTTTAGTGTGTTCATCATTTAATTGCTCAATACACATGGAGTAGCAGAACCTGTGCAAATCAGGTACCCTCCTGTATAAACAAAAGTAGTGCGGAATCTTAACAATGGTACAAATTTCATTGATAGGGTATTGCAGACACATCAGTTTATACATCCTTTAAAGATCAACAGTTGTAACAAACATAGTGAAAGAAATGTGTAGCACATTCAAATGGTTTAGAGAGAGATGGTTCGTGGAGTTAGAACTCCATAATTTGTTCATGGTTTGATGGTTTATTTTTCGTATAATTTCTCTTTTGCTCCTTTGAGTTTTTTTCTGACTTTGAGCTCCATTGTTGTTGGTCACAACAATCCTTGTAATCCAATCCATAATAACATGTAAGAGAGAAGTAAAAACCGAACACAAATGAGTCAAATAGTCAATGATCATATTTCTAAGGTAAGAATTACTTGCCTGGTGTAAAGACCTCTTCCAATGTTTATCATCAAATTTTCTATAATGGACATACCCATAGGAGAAGGAAGTCCATGTAAAATCTCGATTGTCAGTAGTTCATGGCTTGTTAATGTAGTAATAATTGGTATTGTCACAGTAGCTAAATTGTTGCATTTCATGAAATTTGTGAGATACAAGATGTAGGGGAAATCTGTAGCAAAGAATGCAGATGCATACAAGCTAGACAACAGCATGATGTAATTTAGTAATCACATTCCAATACCGAGTCAAATTGAAGTAAATGATAGGGATAGTAAATGTAATGTTATGGATAAAGTGAAAGGTAGAGAAAAGAGGATAGCAGAACAGGTACATAATCATCTTCTCATTAAGGATAGGGGTCCAAACTACCACAAAATAGCCAAAAGACCAACATACAGTCCAATAGCAAAGAAGAGAAGGACCTAAACATTTTGCACATCTAGTAATCAAATTGGTTCTGTCACAGTAGAAGTAATGACACAAAAAGGAGTTCAAGGGGGTTTCCCTTTTAGCATAGTTGTCAACCTTGGTAAAAGCAGAACCTAAAATTTTATTACTTGACTTACACATAATCACTTCTTCATTTTCATCACACCCTTCAGCCCCGAGGTGGCGGTGTCTTCCTCGCAAGCCAGCTCCTTGCGTTTGTTGGACTCGGAGGTAGTGGTGCCCGGCTTGTCTGCATTATCACCTTCACCAGAAGGCGTAGCAGTAGCCCTGGATGGGTTCAGATTGCTCACAAGAGGCAGAGACTCCCCAGGGGCATAGAGATCATTCAAAATCTCTTCACCATCTTTCTGGGGAGCTTCAGGGCACTCCAGAAATTCATCTAAAAGGTCATCAGTACTCAGGAGCTTCTGCATCTCATCATCCCCAAGAGTAGGGATCTCCATTTTGTCTAGAACAAGGGTCTGACCAGCGGGAGCCTCCAGGCTCACCTTGGTACCATCATCATTAGGGTGGGGCAGATTAAAAGGAGGGTTCAGACTTGCTGGCAACTCAGAATTCAAATGCATCTTATCATCAAGAGGATCAGCCTTAGGACTGTTCTCCTTAGCAATATCAAGAGAGCCTTCAGGAGTTGTGATATCAGCTACCATAGCAGTCTTAGAAATGATATTAGTAGCAGAGTCCATGACATGATCAGTAGAAGGATCAATGACATTTTGATACACCACAGAAAAACCATTAATTTTAGCCAGAGGAGCAGAAGGAGCAGAGGAGCAGAGGAGGAAGCATTAGCCTCATTGTTCTTTTTATTATGAGAAACTATTTTCCACTTGCTTGTAGAGTTAGCAAGATCCTCCTTAGAGCTATCAGAAGGAGAACTAACCTTAAGCCTTTGGAAAGACATCTGTAATGACCGAGGTTTGGCATTCCTCACGAGGCACTTGTCAAAATTGTGATCAAGTGCACCACAATTTCCACAGCCTTCTGGGCATTCCTCGAACTAGATATTGTAAACCTTGGCCTTGCCTTCTTTATCAGGAACAAGAATTGTTTTGTGATTCACTCTTTCTTACATCAACATTGATACAAACTCTAGCATAACTCACTCTTTGTCTCTTTTATGTGAAAGGATCTAACTTAATTAGGGTTCCCATGTTGTTCATTTCAAGAATGGTGCTAATGGAATCAAAACTAATATATTCCACATGTAATTATGGGATACGAATCCACATATAACCAATAGATATGGGTTCTGAAAAAGGATCAAAGTTTAAACACCAAGGCTTCAAAAGCATAAGCTTGCCAAAGACATGGTAGGATCTCCCATCCCAAGCCTTTTTTTTGGTCAATAGGATTAGCAAAACGCAACTCAAACCATATATTAGGATTTTCCAGAATCTCAAAAGATCCCTTAATAAACCGCCAGTCATTTTTCAGTTTGTTTCATAATTTAGAAAAGTCAACAGGTTCACTGATGATATACCCAAGAAGAGGAGTCTTCTTAAGTTTCAGGATGTTTTCCCTAACCCTAGATAGTTAGGAAAGAAAAAGATCCATGTCAATGACATGTTTGTTCAAAATAGGGAGACTGTGAGTCTCATCAAAAGGATCAACAAAAAGCTTTTCCACCAAAGGAGGGTTCACCTCATTGTTTTTCAAGGAAGAGGGTTCAGTAGAGTTATTGTTTCCAACATTCGAAGAACCAAAAACATCAGGAATGAACAACCACATGAAACACCAAAGAAAGGAGTAAGCAAGGGAGTTAAAAGAGTTCAGTGAGTTGATATTCAAGTTCAAGCAGTATAACAACCAATATATAGAAACGATCAACACGCAGAAAGGAGCAAGAGTGGGGGAATGGGAAGTCAAGAAGAGAAGGCACCTGATATTGTGAAGACACAATCGATGACTACTTCTTCTATCAGATCCCTCAACAGTGCCCAAGGAAAGGAAATCGAAACCACAACGGCTCCATACTTCTAGCTGGCGCTGGAGACGCCCATACTCAAGGATCCCATCACGATCTACAGTGCAACACATAAATCTCTTCACACACCAACGGTGCCAAGAAGGGATTTCAGTCACCGTGAATCGCGGGCACGCCGAAGCAAGAAAGCTTCTCGGATAGAAGGCATGGAGATCATCTTGGAAATCTTCAGCCTTCTCAGCAGGGATTAGGTGGCCTAATCCATTGGTGAACAGTAACAAGAAGCCATACACCACCTTGAGGCAAACCCATCCCGTCACATGAAGAAAGGAGAGGGTTGCCGAGAAGTTGGGGATTTGCAGGTTGTAAAAGGAAAGAGTATGGTGGATCAAGCAGCAGAAAGAGATGTAGAGGTTCAGGATCGAAGGATTCAAGCGCGGCGACCACTCAATATCTAGAGTTTCGGGGTTCAGAAAAAGGTGGAGGAAAGGAGGTGTGTTCGAGAACGTATTCGAGAGCGTTTTCGAAGTCATTTTTTTCAACGATTTCTTCTGAAATGAATCTCCTTTAAAAACAAATAAAAAACAAGACAAATTATGCTAGGATTATTAAGAAATATTAGATTGACATATTTGTATATATGATGACCAACGAGAAGCGTAGTTATATCATTTTCCTCAAACAAATCTCTTTTTAGGGTTTTGGTTTCTCTTTGTTGGTAAAAGAAACAAAAGTTGCTGAACGTTTTTGATATGTTAGGGATCATAACCTTAAAATTTTAATATAATGACTTGATAAATTCTCATTAGGTCAATTGGACCAGTATTTATATCAATCCATCAAACCCATACCGCTTAATTGAAAAATCTAAACTTTATATAATTAAATCACTTAAATTAAACCAATTAATAATTAAGCATATAATCTAATTGCTCTATTAAATATATAGGCTGAAATAATATAGATTATAAATGTAACACCCACTTTTGCTCACATTCTTAACTGTTGCTTAAGAGCAAATATTCATAGTGTTCATTTTTTTATAAGGTAAGAATTAGAATGGTTTCAAGCACCACTTGAGAACCATCCTATAGCATCCATTCGGATGAGGACCTGCAGATCCTGATTGATGTTGATGTATGCCAAAGAATGATAGTGGCTCAGGTTTGCAATAAAGTCAGCCACTCTATTCGTTTCTCGAAAGACATGACGTATCTGGTTTATCATAAAGAATTGTAACATGATTAGGATATCGGAGATAATAATCTCAATATCCCATGGACAAGCCCAAATGCCATTTAGAACATTTACAACAGTTAAGCTATCTATTTCCAGTTCAATATTTTGGATATTCATTTCTTTTGCCTTTAGTAGTGCATTTCTAATTGAAAGAGTCTCTGCCATTAACACATAAACTTTTCCACATTTTTCACCATGTAGTAGTATTGGTTCAGAATTGTTGTTTATCGAAAATTTACCCAAATGTGGATTCACCATTTTGTTTGGTAGATCCATCACAGTTAATCTTGATATTGTTGCCATTAGGTTTTATCCATTTTATATTCTTCTTATTTCTATTATTTCTGGCACCTTTGTTTCTTTCTATGTTGATATTGTTCATGAAATCAGGGTCTAATTATTTTTTTTCCAATTTGCTATTGTGGTCTTTATAAAATTTATTAGCTTTTGTTGGTTTCTAATATTTTGGTTGTCTTGTGCAAAGAGCTTGATGTTTCGTTGGCACCATATTCCCCACCAAATAATAGCAATTGTTATGAATTTTGAGCTTGAGATTTTTTTCGTAGTTCTTCTATGATGTCAGTAATATTTCTGTTGTTAGTACTTATAGATGTAATAATGTTTGATATAGTTGGTATGACTTTGTCAACCATTTGGATAGTATAAGGGCATTCCATTAGCATGTGGCATAGGTTTTCAGAATTGTAGTTGCAGAAGGTACATTGTAACGGTGAATGAATTCCTTTTTGTTGTAGTCTTTCCTTTGTAGGAATTCCATTTTTTGTGATTTTCCATATGAAATGTTTTTTTGGGTAGGTTTCAAGTTTCCAAATCCAGGAATTGTTATAGTTTGTTAATCTTTTGTTCTTGGTGATCATATCCATTACGACTTTGGTTGTGAACCATCCATTCTTACTGTTTTCCCAGTAAAGGCGGTCTATAAAGTTATGATGTGGTAGAGGGATTGAAGTGATTGTATCTACAATATCTAGGGGAGATATTATTCCAGTTTGGTTTTGTTCCATTGTCTATTACTATCGATAAATTTAGATACTTTTGCATTTTGGTAGATATTCGCATTTTGTATTGTTGTGTTTTTCAGTGGAGAATTGGTGGTCCACTTAGGGCTGTTCATCGAGCCAAAACCGAACCGAACAAAACCGAACCGATCCGAAACCGAATTTCAGAATTTTGTGGACCGAAAACCGAACCGAACATACTCGGTTCGGGTTCGGTTCTGTTTTATTCGGTTTGGTTCAGTTTTGGCCCGAAATAACCGAATATTTTGAAATTATGTTAATTTAGGTTATTGAAGTAGGTTTAGTGCAAGAAACCGAATTAGACTGAACCGAACTTGGACCGAACCGAACCAAACTTGGACCGAACATGGACCGAATTGGACCGAACTTGGACCAGACCGAATAAGGTTGGACTAATTTATCTAGAATCTAGGTTTTTTAAATTATTTTTAAAAATAATCGGTTTTGACCGTACCGAATATTATTTTTATAAGAACCGAAAACCGAACCGAATATAATCGGTTCGGGTTCGGTTCAGTCCAAAAAACCGAAAAACCAAACCCGATGAACACCCCTTGCCAAATTATCCGTCCAAAACATGATTGTTGTTCCATCATGTTTTGGACGGATAAGTGGACCGTCCACTTATCCGTCCAAAACATGATTGTTGTTCCATCACCAACTTGCCAAATTAGCCCCTTTTTAATGTTATCCAACATTCCCATCAATTTTGACCATTGCCATGAGCAGTTACCGTGTTTTTTGTAATCCAATATATGTTCATTTTTTAGGTATTTTTCTGTAACAATTCGTACCCAATAGTTTTTAGGTTCTGCTAGGATTTTCCATAATAATTTGTGTTGAAGAGCGCAGTTCATGTCAAATGATTTCCTGATACCTAGTCCTCCTTTTTCTTTTGGTCTGCAAATTTTATCCCATCCAATTAACGGTTTGTTAGAATCGTTTTTGTTCTAGGAGAATTTTCTGTTGATTTTGTCTAGTTCATTTAGTGTGTCTTGTGAAAGCATAAAGCTTTGAATGACGAAATTGGGGCGTGATGCAAGATTTGTCTGTATTAAAGTGCTTCTTCCTGCTTGGAATAGAGAATTTGCTTTCCACTTTGTTAATTGGTTTGTTGATTTAATAATGATATCATTAAAGGTTTTCTTATTGACCCTTCCATTAATTATTGGGCAACCTATGTATTTTTCAAGTGAGTTCATTATTGTGATTGTTAAAATCCCTTGGATTAGTCTCTTTTGAGCATTGAGAACTATTTGTGTGACTTGGAATGCTGATTTATGGATGTTCACTTTTTGTCTAGAGATATGACAATAATCATCAATGATCGTTTTTTATTTCCCTACAGTTTCGCTTGTTTGCTTTTGAGAAAATATTAACGCAAGGAATGGAATTCTCGTTCCGTTCCTTTATAACTGGAAGCCAATCGGTTTTCTAACTCTTTCAGAGGCTACTTGTAGTTTTCTTGCTAGAATTTCGGCTCCGAGTATGAAAAGAAAGGGGGATAATGAATCTCCTTGTCTTAATCCTCTTTCTGGTTTGAAAATTTCTGTTGGTCCGTTATTTACAAGAACGGAGAAGGATATGATAGTAATGCATTCCCTGATCCATGAAATAAATGTTGGATGGAAACCAAAATTTTGTAAGGTTCTAAGGATGAACTTCCATTCAATTCTATCGTACGCTTTTTCCATGTCCAATTTAGCCAAGTGTCCTTCCTTTCCTTTTCTTGATTTGAATTAAGGAAGGGCAAAAGTAGACCGGACCGTGACGGTCCGGTCCAGTCCGGTCAATTTTACAACAACGTTCTTTATGTCGATCCATAAGTTTTTCCTTCCGATTTTTTCCAACAACGTTCTTTAGGTTCTTTATCTGTTCTTGTCTCAAGTAAACAGAGTAATTGTATCCGTTCAATTTTACAGAAGGACTCAATGTCGATCCATAAGTTTTTCCTTCCGATTCCTCTACAATTCCATGTTGCGACTCTCATAATGAAACAATTTGGATTGTAAGTTCGGCAGTCTGATGTTTTGTAAATTTGATCCTGTGAGAACCTCATTTTTTATTAATTGATGATATGCTTTTGATTCTTGGATAATTTGGATCTGGGTGGTGATTGATATTATATCACTTGTCAAGTTTTTTTGTGAACGACATAGCATGGGTTGTATTAATTTCTTGGTTTCGTTTAGTATGGTGGATAATTATCCTAGTTTGTCCTTTATTCTTGAACAAATATTGTTCTGATAAGATATGCAAGATGTATGTATAGATAATCATATAGTCATTCCAATCATAAATTTCGGACTGAATAAAATAACAAATGATAGCATTGTTCATGGAGGCGATATCATTCGGTCGACATATGATATTTCTGTTCCATAGGAATTTTTAGTTGAGTTTGTTATGGTAGTTGTTGACTCTGGTAGGTCAAACAACCAATCTGTAATCCAATTCCAAATGCATGTTTGAAATGGGTTTATTCTTTTGATTCCTTGAATCAGTTCAGCTTTTTTGAATCCCTGAATAGTCGATCCAAATTGTTGGTACTCGGGTTCACTGAGTTGATTTTGAGAAAGAGCAAAAAAACAAGTAAAAAAGAGACAAGTTAAAACAAATGAATTTCCAAAGAAGCACAAAACACCAAGAGAAAGAGACAGGAAAAAAAGGAAGCAAGAGAAGAAGATTCCAATTCACAACAAGGAGGAAAAAAGGATCCCAACTGTAAGTAATCCAACAATAAACATTGTTCATGGTTTAGTGTCGAGGTATTACACAGGTTCATTGTAGCAGCACTACTAAGGTGCATTTGGTAATCCTGCATCATTCAAGAGTAAACCAGAAACACAGCACAAGACAAAGGTTAGGATTACACATCAAAGAGTTGATTTGCCCATCGGAATAGTTGTTCCAATGAATCGAAATCGTGGAGTTCAGGATCATATAATGAGACCAATAAATATTATTGATCAAATCTCCAAAAGCTTGACAATCATACAACAATAAAGTCACCCATTCCATTTCAGTGGTAATATAACAAGGATGCCTATACTGAAGGGTCGAAATATCAAGACACACATGATAACAAAGTGTTGGGCCTAAAGCCCATTAGTTTCCAGCCCACTCTTCTTATTTTCTTGGCATATATAAGCTAATGAAGAGGAGAGAGAGGCACGAGAGAGTGCTGATTTTTTGGAGCAAGAGTTTGCCTTAGTGAGAGCCCCCATTTGAGAGATTCAAAGGAGCACAAAAGTGAGGAGGGAGATTGGAGAAGAGAGAAGAGAAATTGGTGGAGAAAGTGAAGGCTTTTCCTTGTCTACACCTTGGATCGTTCATCTCTTGTCCCAGAAAGCCGACAACGGGTGTTTGTTGGAAGGTACTCCTCTTTGGTTGGATCTAATCCCTAGTTACAAGTGTTTGTTGTTAGATTGGAGATTTGCTTGAGTTGATTCTCCATATCTTGTTATCTCATGTGTGAGATTGGTATTGTATGAACACTTGTACTCTGTTTTGATGATTAGTGGATTTCGTGCTCTGGCGGGCGACAGTGGGTTTTTTACCTCTCCTTAGGAGGGTTTTTCCCACTTAAATCTTGTGTTGATTTTTGTGCATTATTTCTGTTGTGTTGCTTGATTGTGGTTTGGTTTCTGCAATCTGGTTGAATTTGGTTTGGTTACCGGAAAGAGACCTAGGTTCTGCAGGTTCATTGTTTTTGAGCTTCCGCTGATTTGTTAGCAGGACCGAATAGTGATCGATCCCCAACAAGTGGTATCAGAGCCAGAGAGAGCTCAGTTTGAGTTTGGGTCGAGATATAGCGACTAAGACAGAGGAGTTTGCGGGTACGATGATTAAGCTGACGTCTTCGAATTACTCGATTTGGAAGTCAAAGATGGAAGATATTCTGTACTGCAAAGATCTGTATGATCCGATTCAGTTAGGGTCGGACAGAGCAGATGAGATTAAAGAGGGCGACTGGGTAAAGTTGCACAGAAAGGCAGTTGGAACCATGAGGCAGTGGGTAGACAATAGTGTCTATCATCATATCAACAGTGAGACAGATGCACATGTTTTATGGAAGAAGCTAGAATCCATGTATGAGAGAAAGTCAGCACAGAGCAAGGCCTTTGTAATCAGAAAGATCGTGAATCTGAAATACAAAGATGGAAAGTCTATTGCCGAGCACCTGAGTGAGTTTCAGGAGCTAGTGAATCAGCTGAACAGAATGAAGTTGGTCCTAGATGATGAGCTGCAAGCTTTGTTGCTTCTAAGTTCTTTGCCGGATACCTGGGAGACTCTGGTTGTGTCCATCAACAACTCTGCACCGAGTGGCATTGTGTCCTTGAGTACCATGATTGATAGTCTCTACAATGAGGAGACTAGGAGGAAAGATATGGGCACTAACACTTCGCAGACTCTGGCAACGACTTCAGAGAATAAGTCCAGAGCGAGAAGCAGAGAAAGAAAGGGACGTGGGAAATCCAGAGGGAAGTCACAGAATAGAGGAACATCTCAAGGTAAAGGAAAGTTTACTTGCTTTCATTGTGGCAGAGAGGGACATATGAAGAGGAATTGCTATGCCTTGAAGAAGAGCATGAATGAAGAGAAGAATCAGAAAGAAGACGACAAGAACACCACTTCAACTGTATACAGTGATGAAGAAGGTCTTGTTGTTCTTTCCTGTGTTGATGATCACAGTGATGAGTCAGATTCTCGTGTAGAATGGATAGTGGATTCAGCTGCATCCTATCATGCTACACCGAGAAAGGAGATATTCACCAGTTACAGAGCAGGAGACTTTGGCAAGGTGAAGATGGGGAACACCAGCTACGCGGAGATTATTGGTATGGGTGACATTTGTGTTCATACAAATGCGGGTTGCACGTTGACTCTGAAGAATATGCGACATGTACCTGATCTGCGTATGAATTTGATTTCTCTTCATGCTTTGGACCTAGAGGGTTATCACAGTTACATTGGTGATACGAGATGTAAGCTGATTAAAGGCTCGATGGTGATTGCTAGAGGGAGTCTGAGCTACACGTTGTACAAGACTCATATGAAGGTCTTGAGAGATGACCTTAATGCAGTTGAAGATGATGCATCACCAAATTTATGGCACAAACGGCTGGCTCACATGAGTGAGAAAGGACTACATATTTTGGCGAAGAAGTCTCTCATTCCTTCCGCCAAAGGTACTCCTCTGAGCCCTTGTGATTATTGTTTGTTTGGTAAACAAACTAGAGTGTCATTTAGCAAATGTTCTGAAAGAAAAAAGAATTTGCTTGAACTGGTGTATTCTGATGTGTGTGGTCCCATTGATGTACCCACACCTGGTGGTCGTAGATATTTCCTGACCTTTATTGATGATGCTTCACGTAAGGTTTGGGTGTTTGTTTTGAAAACAAAAGACCAGGTCCTTGATTGTTTCAAGCAATTTCATGCCATGGTGGAGAGAGAGAAGGATCGTTCTCTGAAATGCCTTCGCAGTGATAATGGAGGCGAGTACACTTCCCATGAGTTTCAGAAATATTGCCAGGAGCATGGCATATGACATGAGAAGACAACTCCGGGCACTCCACAACACAATGGCGTTGCAGAAAGGACAAACAGGACCATCATGGAGAAGGTCAGATGTATGTTGAAGATGGCGAATCTTCCTAAGCCATTTTGGGGTGAAGCTGTGATGACTGCTTGCTATCTGATGAATAGATCTCCATCAGCTGCTTTGGATTTTGACATTCCTGAGAGAGTTTGGTCTGGAAGAGACATTTCATACTCTCATTTGCGGGTCTTTGGCTGTAAGGCATTTGTGTATGTGCCTAAAGAGCAGAGACAAAAGCTGGACGACAGAGCAGTTCCATGCATTTTATTAGGCTATGGAGATACTGATTTTGGATACAAGTTGTGGGATCCAGAAAGAAAGAAGGTGATAAGGTCCAGGGATGTGATTTTTCACGAAGACAAGTTGTTGTCAGATTCTGAGACACCAGAGGAAGTTGATGAGCTTCCAGTTTACTTGCCCTCTCATTCAGAAGGGAATGACACAAGTGACGAGTCTTCCTCAGAGAATGGAACGGATGAGATTCCTGCGTCAGACGATGTCTTGCCAGATGCTGAAACTGGTGAGGGTTCTGAGCAGGGGGAGCCAGAAGAGAGTGAAGAAGCTAATGAGCTCAGAAGGTCAGAAAGAGAACGTCGTCCGTCCACTAGATATCCCTCGTCTGAGTATGTTGCAGTTACTGAAGAGGGGGAGCCTGAAAGTTTCCAAGAAGTGCAGAACCACAAAGAAAAAGCTCAGTGGGTGAAAGCCATGGAAGAGGAGTTGAGTTCTTTGAAAAAGAACAACACATATGAGCTAGTGAAGCTTCCAAAAGGGAGAAAGGCGCTGAGAAACAAGTGGGTGTTCAGGCTAAAGATGGATGGAGACAAACTAGTCAGGTACAAAGTCCGACTAGTTGTGAAAGGCTTCAGTCAAAAGAAGGGAGTTGATTTTGATGAAATCTTCTCGCCTGTTGTCAAGATGAGTTCCATCAGAGTGATCCTTGGCTTAGCTGCAAGCAAGGATCTTGAACTCGAGCAGTTGGATGTGAAAACTGCATTTCTCCACGGTGATTTAGATGAGGAGATTTATATGGAACAACTAGAGGGATTTGAAGTAAAAGGAAAAGAGCACTTGGTTTGCAAGCTGAAGAAGAGCTTATATGGACTGAAGCAAGCTCCCAGACAGTGGTACAAGAAGTTTGATAGCTTCATGGTGAATCATGGCTACACCAGAACAAGTGCAGATCATTGTGTTTACTTCAAACGTCAGGCAAACGGTAAGTTTGTCATTCTTCTTCTTTATGTGGATGACATGCTCATTGTGGGACAAGATAAATCCCTAGTTGATGCTTTGAAGCGGGATTTGAGCACTTCCTTTGACATGAAAGACTTGGGACAAGCACGCCAGATATTGGACATACAGATTACTCGTGACAGGAAAGCCAGGAAGATATGGTTGTCACAGGAGAAGTATATTGAGAAGGTTCTGAGTAGGTTCAAAATGGAAGATGCTAAGCCGGTTAGTACTCCTCTTGCTAGCCACTTCAAATTGAGCAAGAAGTCATGCCCGTCTTCAGGTGAAGAGAAGAAAAAGATGGCCACCATTCCTTATTCATCAGCAGTTGGTAGTTTGATGTATGCTATGGTGTGCACACGGCCAGATATAGCTCATGCAGTTGGTCTCGTTAGCAGGTTTCTTGCTAATCCTGGAAGAGATCACTGGGAAGCTGTGAAGTGGATCTTCAGGTTCTTGAGAGGTACTTCCAAGACGAACTTATGCTTTGGAGGAGCTAAACCTATTCTTGAGGGTTTCACAGATTCAGACATGGCAGGAGATCTCGATGGTAGAAAGTCGACATCGGGGTACTTGTTTACTTTTGCAGGGGGAGCTGTCTCGTGGCAGTCTAAGTTACATAAGTGTGTTGCTTTATCCACGACATAGGCATAGTACATTGTCATGACAGAAGCAGGAAAAGAGATGCTTTGGGTGAAGAGATTCCTTTGAGAACTAGGTCTGAAGCAGGGAGAGTATGTGGTGAACTGTGACAGTCAGAGTGCTCTTGATTTGAGCAAGAACGCCACATACCATTGTCGGACAAAGCATATTGATGTACGGTACCATTGGATTCGAGATGCTGTGAGTGATCGTCATATGAGTTTGAAGAAGATTCACACAGACAAGAATCCAGCTGATATGTTCACCAAGGTGGTGACTGTTGACAAGTATCAGTTCTGCGCCAAAATGGCGGGTCTGGTGCGCAAGTGAAGATCTGAGACGACGTGGACGTCTTCCCCTCGGCTGGAGGGGGAGATTGTTGGGCCTAAAGCCCATTAGTTTCCAGCCCACTCTTCTTATTTGCTTGGCATATATAAGCTAATGAAGAGGAGAGAGAGGCACGAGAGAGTGCTGATTTTTTAGAGCAAGAGTTTGCCCTAGTGAGAGCCCCCATTTGAGAGATTCAAAGGAGCACAAAAGTGAGGAGGGAGATTGGAGAAGAGAGAAGAGAAATTGGCGGAGAAAGTGAAGGCTTTTCCTTGTCTACACCTTGGATCGTTCATCTCTTATCCCGGAAAGTCGACAACGGGTGTTTGTTGGAAGGTACTCCTCTTTGGTTGGATCTAATCCCTAGTTACAAGTGTTTGTTGTTAGATTGGAGATTTGCTTGAGTTGATTCTCCATATCTTGTTATCTCCTGTGTGAGATTGGTATTGTATGAACACTTGTACTCTGTTTTGATGATTAGTGGATTTCGTGCTCTGGCGGGCGACAGTGGGTTTTTTACCTCTCCTTAGGAGGGTTTTTCCCACTTAAATCTTGTGTTGATTTTTGTGCATTATTTCTGTTGTGTTGCTTGATTGTGGTTTGGTTTCTGCAATCTGGTTGAATTTGGTTTGGTTGCCGGAAAGAGACCTAGGTTCTGCAGGTTCATTGTTTTTGAGCTTCCGCTGATTTGTTAGCAGGACCGAATAGTGATCGATCCCCAACACAGAGGACCATCCATTCATAACTCAAAGGTGAGGTAACATGTTGAACTGAAACCACTGTAAGGAAAATGGTTAGTGCATAAATGGAAAGGAAATGTAGGCCAAGAAGGTTTACTGTTGTTGTTGCTGCATCGTGGATATGACCACTGCCCAAGAAGCAAAAATGCCCAGACTCCGGTGCAAATACGGTAACGGCGCCTGCCTCCAAAGGTTGTCACATCAACACTCGAACTAGTGCACACCAGTAGGAGAGGTTAAGGATCACGAGAACTCAGAGCAACGAGAGAGAGCTAGAGCAAAACCATTTTGAGTTTTAAACAGTGAAGAAGAAGATGAAAATTGGATGATTAGAAGGTGCTGCAATGGCTGCCTTTAAAGGAGAAAATTAAGGCACCTGCTCATCCCTTGATACGCTCCACATATCAACCACACATCAGCAAAAATATCTCAATAGAGGAACCACCAAGTTGTTACACGGAGTAGGCCTCAAGTATAGGAGTTGGTTTGAAACAAACAAATCTTTTAAAACAAATTTTCAGTTTTTTTTTGAGCGGAAATCAACTTCTTATATTAAGCAGAGCAAGAGTCTGAAATCAACAATTGGTGAAGTTTAGAGTAAAAGAAGAAGGAAAGAAAACAACGACATCTTCCAAAGGCCTAGCTAAAGCCAAGTGATGAGCAACCAAATTCCCACTTCTCCTAATATGGGACCAGGAGCAACTCACAAAAGAGGAACCCAACTCAAGAATACTGGACAAAAGAACCTTCAGAGGGCCTTTGATAGAACTCCTTCGTTGAAGCTTTGATATCACCGAAGCACAATCCGATTCAACCTGAATGTGAGAAATATCCATCTCCAGACAGCACTCCAACGCCCACTTAATAGCCTCCGCCTCAACCATTTCTACATCAGCCATAGTGGGGATGCGTCGGCTCCCATAGAGGAAGGTAGAACCCTCTGAATCGCGAACCACAAAGCCAGCTCCACATCCCCGATCAGCAGAAACAACCGCATCACAATTGATATTCAGGAAACCCGGCTTTGGTTTGAACCATGTCGTCGGAGAAGCCATGGTCGAGACCCCCAACTGCACTAATCTATTACTCATAATGGCGCAAAAAGATTTTGAAAACCAATAAAATTTGGACACCAGTAAACAATACATGGAGTCCCTTTGCTCTAGCTCATTCTCAATTTATATAAAGAAAGTTCAGTCTGGACAAACCCAAGCTTCCTTATGTACTGGCATTATATAAGGTTGTCCAACAATCCCCCACTAATGCACAGTTCATGCCATTCTGAGTATTTGTATAGGTGAAATGCATAAGCACGGGTATCTTACGATTTGAACCCGAGCTTTAGTGTAACTTGAGGATATTTTCAAGCCAAATGAGTGAATAAGTGTTGAACTCACCGATGGTTTAAGAACGGTACTTACACACATGTCACCATTATATCTCGTGAACCCGCATTAGAGCCTAAATTAAGACTCATTCACTTGGGTTGCTCATGAGTGTGGTTAAATGAGACTCTTCTCAACTTTACAAAAGATTATCTTTTTACACTCACGTAGGTGACTTTATCAAGTCTGTCTCATTATATACCACCTTTAATAAGGATATAAAGTCATTAAGAGCTTAATAGCTCAACCTCTCAATGTCACAATATAACGCCATAAGAATAGAAAGTCTCAACTTTCATATGGGTTTTAACCCCATTCCCCTCGACAACTCCAACACCAATTTTCTACTTAGTCCTTTAGTTAAAGGATTTGCAAGGTTTCTTTCAGACCTTATGTACTCCATCATGAGTACACCATTACCAATCAAGTGTCTCACATTCTCATGTCGAATGCGTATGTGCCTTTTCTTCCCATTGTAGGCACTACTTTTTGCCACACATATTGCTACTTGTGAGTCACAATGTAATGATATAGGAGGTGTAGGTCTCCCCCACAATGGGATGTCTCCCATCAAGCTCCTTAGCCACTCGGCCTCCTGCCCGACCAGGTCTAGAGCTATGAACTCTGACTCCATGGTTGATCGGGCTATCACAGTCTGCTTTGCAGACTTCCAAGATATAACTGCACCACATAGTGTAATAACATAACCACTAGTAGAGCTCACTTCATCATTGTCTGACACCCAGTTTGCATCACACTAACCTTCTAACACATTAGGAAATTTTCTAAAATGCAAACCCCAATCCATGGTACCCTTAAGGTATCTCAATAACCGTTTCAGAGCATTCCAATGATCATTATTGGGGTTATGAGTGTATCGACTTAGTCTACTTACTGCATAAACTATATCAGGTCGAGTGTAGTTCATTAACAACATTAAACTGCCAATAATTTTAGCATACTCTATTTGAGAAACACTATTCCCATTGTTTTTCTTTAAGTGTATGCTAGGGTCATAAGGTGTTCTCACATGAGTGACATCGAAAGATCTAAATTTCTTCAAAATTTTCTCAACATAATGTGATTGTGTCAACACAAATTCATCTTTTGACTTTATCACTTTAACACCAAAAATCACATCAACCTCTCCTAGATCTTTCATCTCAAGTTTTGATGACAAGAAGTCTTTTGTCTGATTTATGACATCTAAGTGTGTACCAAGAATGAGCATGTCATCTACATACAAGCATATAATCACACATATTGCATGAATCATTTAAAAATACACACATGCATCTGAACCATTCACAACAAAGCCAAAACTAAGGATAGTCTTGTGAAATTTTTCATACCATAGTCTTGTGAAATTTTTCATACCATTGCTTTGGTGCTTGTTTCAGACAGTATAATGACTTCTTGAGCTTACACACCTTATCCTCTTTATCTGGAACAAAAAATCCAGGAGGCTGTTGCATATAAATCTCCTCTTCCAAATCGCCGTTCAAAAAAGCTGTTTTTACATCCATCTGATGTACAAGCAAATCATAAGATGATGCTAAAGCAATTAAGGCACGAATAGTGGCGATTTTAGTCACCAGTGAGTAGGTGTCAAAATAATCTATTCCATATTTTTAAGTGAATCCTTTGATTACCAACCTCGCCTTATACCTCTCTATAGATCCATCAGTTTTTTATTTTTTCTTGAAGATCCACTTACACCCAATAGATTTACTACCTTTAGGTAAGTTCACAATCTCCCATGTCTCATTAGCCATGATGGATTCTAACTCACTCTTAATTGCATCTTTCCAAAAGTTAGCATCAATAGAACTCATTGCTTCTTCATATGTATTAGGGTCATCCTCTATCATATGAACACATACAAAAGTTTCTTATATATTGTCTAACTCTTTGAGTTCAGACAGGAAAGCAATCACAAAGTCTGGCCCATAACTAGTTTCAGTTCTAGCTCTTTTACTCCTTCTTGGTTGATTAGAATCAATAGTTTTTACAGGAGTTACAACAGGGATAGAACTAGATGCATTTCCAGAAGGTGATTGTTCTGAACAAGGCAAAACATTTTTCTTTAAAGGATACACATGCTCAAAATATTCAGCATCACAATATTCACATATAGATTTGTCATTCAATCGCATAAATCTATAAGCTGAACTACTATCAACGTAACCAATGAAAATAGCATCAAAAGTTCTAGGTCCAACACATTCATGCTTGAAAGAAGGAAAATCGACCTTAGCAAGACACCCCCACACTTTCAGATATGCTAAGTTAGGAGCATAGCCCTTCCATAGCTCATATGGAGTTTTATCTAATATTTTATGGGGCATCATGTTCAAAATATGATTAGCGAAAGCACATCTTCACTCCACATATTATCAGGCAATTCAAAACTAATAAGCATAGCATTCATCATTTCTGTTAAGGTTCGATTTTTCCTCTCTGCTATTCCATTCTGTTAGGGAGTATACGGGGCTGTCATCTCATGAATAATGCCATTTTCATTACAAAATTTCTGTATGGCTTCCAATCCTATACTCTTTGTTAGGATTCGAACACAGTAACGAGAGAAAAACGAAGCAAAGAACACGAGAATTGTTTACCCAGTTCTTCATAGAATATGACTACGTTTGGGGGCACTACCAAGCGAGGGTTTTTCTTACTATTGTGATAACTATTACAACGATTAAACATGGTATTTTTCTGTAACAATTCGTACCCAAAAGTTTCTAGGTTCTGCTAGGATTTTCCATAATAATTTGTGTTGAAGAGCGCAGTTCATGTCAAATGATTTCCTGATACCTAGTCCTCCATTTTCTTTTGGTTTGCAAATTTTATCCCATCCAATTAATGGTTTGTTAGAATTGTTTTTGTTCTAGAAGAATTTTCTGTTGATTTTGTCTAGTTCATTTAGTGTGTCTTGTGGAAGCATAAAGCTTTGAATGACGAAATTGGGGCGTGATGCAAGATTTGTTTGTATTAAAGTGCTTCTTCCTGCTTGGAATAGAGAATTTGCTTTCCACTTTGTTAATTGGTTTGTTGATTTAATAATGATATCATTAAAGGTTTGCTTATTGACCCTTCCATTAATGATTGGGCAACCTATGTATTTTTCAAGTGAGTTCATTATTGTGATTGTTAAAATCCCTTGGATTAGTCTCCTTTGAGCATTGAGAACTTTTTGTGTGACTTGGAATGCTGATTTATGGATGTTCACTTTTTGTCTAGAGATATGACAGTAATCATCAATGATCGTTTTTTATTTCCCTACAGTTTCACTTGTTTGCTTTTGAGAAAATATTAATATCGTCCGCAAACACAAGGAATGGAATTCTTGTTCCGTTCCTTGATAACTGGAAGCCAATCGGTTTTCTAACTCTTTCAGAGGCTACTTGTAGTTTTCTTGCTAGAATTTCGACTCTGAGTATGAAAAGAAAGGGGGATAATGAATCTCCTTGTCTTAATCCTCTTTCTGGTTTGAAAATTTCTGTTGGTCCGTTATTTACAAGAACGGAGAAGGATACGATAGTAATGCATTTCCTGATCCATGAAATAAATGTTGGATGGAAACCAAAATTTTGTAAGGTTCTAAGGATGAACTTCCATTCAATTCTATCGTACGCTTTTTCCATGTCCAATTTGATAGCCAAGTGTCCTTCCTTTCCTTTTCTTGATTTGAATGAATGAAAGATTTCATGGGCAATTAAAATATTATCTTGAATTGCCCGATTATCCACGAAGGCGCCATGTAAGGGGTGTATAAGCTTTTCCATGATTAATTTTAGGCGTTCTGTTAATATTTTTGAAATAATTTTATAGATGGTTGTACATAAACTGATTGGTCGGTAGTGGTTTGTAGAGTTTGGGTTATCACATTTTGGAATAAGTGTGATAAATGTGTGGTTAATCCTTTTCAAAATACGACCAGATAAGAAGAAGTTCTTAGTAGCTTGAATAACAGATGGACCAACATTACTCCAATACTTCTAGTAGAATTCTGCAGTCATACATTATCTTCTTGTGAGACTTCATTTTGGATAACATCGAGGTGATTCTGTAAGGAGCTATCATTTATTGTACGGCTTTTAAATCTTTTGATAAAATCACTTTGAATTTCATTTCTGATATTTTCTTCTCTGGTTATGTTTGTACCGTCTACTGTAGTTAGATCTTTGTTAATTTTTGTGTTCCTTCTTCATGTTGCTATTTTATGAAAATAACTAGTATTTGAGTCAGCAAGCTTTATATGTTTTGTTTTTGCTCGTTGATTCCAATATATTTTTTGAAAGTTTAGGATTTGTTCTAATTTATTAGTGACTCTTTTCTGTTTATCCACAAGTTGTCTATTTGGGTCCATAACCAAACAATATCCCTCCTGGAGACTGATTCCAATCATAATCGTCTTCATCTTCAACAACAACCCATATCCGGTAGTAGTGTCAGACCTTCAACTCAATTACCAAGGCCAGTTGAAGCCATGCAGAGCTTCAACTTTTCTAAGGTCACAACCTTACTCAACATGTCTGCAGGATTCTCACTTCCTCGAATCTTCATCAGTTGCAGAACCTTTCTTTCCAAGAGATGGCGTATGTAGTGATACTTCAACTCTATGTGCTTAGTCCTCGAGTGAAAAGCTGGATTATTAGCCAAGTGAATAGCACTTTGACTATCACTGTATAAAATGTTACCCCCTGCTCCTTCCCCAATTCACGCAAGAAATTCTGCAACCATACCATCTCCTTACTAGCCTCAGTCATTGCAACATACTCAACTTCTGTAGTAGACAAAGCCACGATTTTCTACAACTTAGAAGCCCAAGAGACTATAGTACCACCCAATGTAAAGACATACCCGGTTGTACTTCTTCTCTTGTCGAGATCACTTGATGCCAAATTTGCATCAACATATCCTGCTAGAACCACTTTCTTGCCTTCAAAACATAAGGCATGCTCAGTAGTACCCCTCAAGTATCTAAGGATCCACTTCACTGCTTCCCAATGCTTCTTCCTTGGATTGCCCATGAATCGACTAACTACTCCCACCGCATGTGCAATGTCTGGCCTCGTACACACCATTGCACACATCAAACTGCCAATTGCTGAAGTGTATGGAGTCCTCTGCATCTGGACACGTTCTTCTTCACTCTTAGGCGAGTCCCTATTAGATAGCTTGAAGTGGCTACCCAAAGGGACTTTAGTTGGCTTAGCATCTTGCATACTGAACATCTTCAAGACCTGCTTGATGTACTCAGCCTACAATAGATACAACTTTCCAGCATTCCTATCTCGATCAATCCGCATACCCAGAATCTGCTTAGCCTCTCCCAAATCCTTCATAGCAAACCGTTCAGACAACTGCTTCTTCAACTTGCTCACTTCTCGAGCACTAGAGCCTGCTATCATCATGTCATCAACATATAGTAGCAATATGATGCAGTCGTTGTCATACTTCTTGAAGTAGCAACAATGGTCAACTTCACTTCTCACAAACTCAATTTCGTGCATGAATCCATCAAACTTCTTGTATCACTGTCTAGGTGCTTGTTTCAGACCATACAAGCTCTTATTCAACTTGCACACAAGCTCAATGTTACCCTCTAACACGTAGCCCTCAGGTTGCTTCATATAAATGTCTTCATCTAAGTCACCATGAAGAAATGTCATTTTCACATCCAGCTGCTATAACTCTAAGTTTTCTGCAGCCACCATACTCAGCACTAAACGTATAGTAGTCAATTTCACCATAGGAGTAAAAACGTCAGTATAGTCAATACCGTATTTCTGCTGAAATCCTTTCACAACCAGCCTTGCCTTATAACGCTTGCTTCCATTCGCCTCCTCCTTGATTCTGTAAACCCACTTGTTATGCAATGTCTTCTTGCCCTTTGGAAGCTCAACTAGTTCCCAAGTTCTGTTGGTCATCAACGAATCCATCTCATCATCCATTGCAAGCTTCCACTTGCTCACATGCTCTCCACGAGATGCCTCTGCATAACACTCTAGCTCACCACCATCAGTCAACAATAGATAGTAGTTGGAAGGCGAAAATCTATCAGGTGATCCACGCTCTCTGGTGGACCTCTGCAGCGGAACTACTGGGGTGTGCGGTTGTTCCTCAACAACAACCTCCTGGTCATTTCGAACCACCTTGCTCCCACCCGAGTTGGAACGCTGAAAGCTGGGCTAGCGGTGTACAGTCCATCAGGCTCCATAACCCAACACTCTTCTCCTCTATCAGACCTTAATTTTTTGATTTTCTTATCTAACTGATTTTCAACCTCAACTTTATATACTAGGAACATCTTTTCAGCCTCATATTTTGATCTAAGCAGATAGATTTTTGTGTATCACGAGTGATCATCTACAAATGTAATATAATACCTTTTTCCACCTCTACTTTCACAATTTCGAAAATCAGCCAAGTCCGTATGTATCAATTCAAGCAATTCAGTATTCCTGTCCACCACATTCTTAAAAGGTTTTTTCACAAACTTGGCCTCAGTGCATACATCACACTTGTCATGTCCATTGTTTAGAAGATTAGGAATAATACCCATTTTGTGCAGTCGGTCAATCGAATTCACATTCACATGTCCTAATCTAGCATGCCATAAACTAATGGACTCAGCAATATAAGCAAAAGATGATGCTTTATTATCAGTTTCACCACTAGCAAATTCAAGCAAGATCAGGCCATTACCAGTCATGTATCCCTTCCCTACGAATTCCCCATTTTTGCTAATAACAAGTTTTCCTCCATAAAAAAGAAGTCTAAAGCCAACTTTAATCAAAAGACCCCCGAACATTAAGTTTTTACGCAACGAAGGCACATACAAAACATTAATCAAGCATATTTTTTTTCCAGAATTTAACTTGAGAAGGATTTTCCTTTACTGTTGAAATACCCTGTTATATGTTAATATATATTTATTGGTCAAAAAAAAGAAGAAAAAAAGAATGAAACAAAAGCAGAAAAGGGGCAGGAAAACCCTTGTCTCCTTCGTTCGAGAGCACCACCTTGAGCTCGCAGCCTCCTACCTTTCCTCTCGTCCGTTTAGCTGTTCTTTCCGCCGGTGAGCACGACCCCGGCTGCTGCCTACCACCACCTCCTTTCCTTGGTTTAGACCGCGTCGACCAACAGCTGATGCGAGGGCTTGCGTTGCTGCGTGACTTGCATCGAGCTCGGCTCTCCTGCACAATCGTAGAGCGCCGCCAACTTCTGTCCTATCGCTGTTGCTGCTGCACTTTACGGCGATGAGAAGCCCAGTTCCGGTGGTGAAAGCACGGTAGACGACAAGGTATTATGGGTGTTGCCTAAATCTGATTTTGGATGCCAGATAAAAATTTCTACTGAATTTCTGTTGTTGGCAGATTGGGATTTTTGGGCAGATTTTGATTGTGAGCAGAATGTGATTGTGGACATATTTGGCTTGAAATTGAAGGGTGTTGTGAGCAATCAAATTCTGATCTGGCTTAAGTGGGTGCGTGAGTTTTGTGTGTTAGGTTTAATTTTGTGCAGGACAACTAAATCAAGCCTTTGACTTGATTATTTAGGGGCTGTTAAAAGGGAATTGGATGTTGGGCATTTGTTCCGTACAACCACAAGCAAGGACGTCTTGTTGAATCAGGTGAGTTCATACAAGTTGTGGTGGGTTACTAAAGTTTGCGGATGGTTTATATAAGATTAGGTGTTGATTTGTGTGGTTTACTGGAATTGGTAATATTGGAGATATGATGTTATTAGGGACTGATTTGGGGTTGCAAGTAATGGCATGATATGTGCTAAATTAATGCAAGAAATTGTTCGAATTGTCGTCGCAGGTTCGTTCGGGATTAGTTTGCGAAGTTGGTGAATTTCTAGGGTCGTTGACGTTAAGTTTAAGGCAAGATGATTCTTGCTCATACTTACATATATCTTTTAGTATAACTATTTTCGTATATAAATGTTTAGTAATTGATTTTACACTTATCTGTTATATTGATCTAGATTAGTAGTCGTAGAATTAAATGGTTGAATGTGTGTTGGTTGGTTGTTGTTGGTTGTTGGTTGTTGTTAACAAGAATTTATCGTGCTAATTCCTACTATGCAAAATATCCAAACAAACCTTAAACCGTAGTCCTAGGTAAGTAAAGGTCGAGTCCACAGGGAGGCAGAGTCTATCTTTATGTGTAATTTCTATGTCAATCTTCAAGTAACCAAAGGTTTTTGTGTGTGTGTTTAGAAGTTCTAAGCATGCCAAGGAAAACAAACTAAAGATGATGAATTCAGTAATGAGGAAAATAGCTCAGTCAAACAAACATCCACTATTCGTATGACAAGTTGATCCTAGAAACTCATTCAATATCTCATGCAATGGAAATTCCAATTCCTTTTCAGATATAACTAATAGCACAACCAGATACTATTAGCACTAACTAATTAAACAACCATAAAACTATCAAGATTCAGTTTAATAGCAATGTTAAGAATAGGAATATAGTTGGACACAATTCTAGCATAAAATAACCAGCTTTTATCCTAGAATGTAAATCAGTTCTCTTCTGCATAAGACTAGCACAACCAGATACTAGTACGATGCAGTTGCTACTCTGAAATAGATATGCTCAACCAGTAACAATCTAGATCTAGCAATAGATCAATAACAACAAACCCTAGTTGATCAGACTAGAAATTATCAATATCAATCATAAGCAATCAAGCAAGAGAATAGATAAAATCCATGCATTAGATTAAGAACGAGAATCTCACCACTTTATCAAAATGAAAGCTTCAGCGTCTGACTAAGCAAGAGTGGCTTAGTTCTTCATAGCAAAGTACGTAGAATGAAAAGATGAAATTAGGGTTCGAGAGTAATTAGGAAGGCCAAGCTCCCTTCTAACCCTTAAATACTAAAAGTAAATCAGTCTAAATTAACCTAAAACGAAAATACTAAAACCGTAATAAAATAATCCAAAATAAAACAGATCTGGAAATAGGCTCGGTGGGCTTCTGACAGCGGCGGCGGGCACCGTAGAGAGGGCGGCGGTCGCCGTAATCGCGGCGGTCGCCGGCTTTAAACGGCGGTCGCCGTATCAATGTCGTAGCCAAACTAGCTGGGAGCCCTTTGGCGGCGGTCGCTGCCTCCTCAGCGACGGTCGCCGTGAAGCCATTTCTTCAGTTTCTTCGTCTCTTCAGCTCCGAATGCTCCCAAAGCCTCCAAAAGTGTGTCTTCAGCACCTCCTCGCCAATACTTCATAACTCCTTGGCGTCTTCTACTGGTGGCTTCATCCTTAGTGTTTCCTATGATCTCCAAAATAGCTCAAACACCTCTAAGAACACCAACTTTGCCTCCAAACTCCATACACATGAATGTGTCTAAATCTACCCGAATGGCACCAATAAACCCTCTAACGACTCTTAGTTAAGCCCTACAAAGTAGTGCTTATCAAACTCCCCCATGCTTAGACCTTTGCTCGTCCGCGAGTGAACTAATAAAGAGCCTACTCCTCCAATGCAACATCCAAGGTCTCAGGAAGCATATCCTCCAACTAAGAGTCACCTAACCCATGCCAAGCTCCTGGCACCAATCTCATTCACAACACATCAACACTCAACAAGCTTAAGGGGCAAGCAGAGTACTTCTCCCAAGCTAAACCCGGACATCCAATAGTGTGAGTAACCTCTAATCCTAGCCTCCATCTATTGCTCCTTATGTCTCCCAGAGTGACCTACTCAACAATCCTTCTTTGACTCCTCTTCTTATGACGCCTCGCCAAGAATAATGAGAAATCCTAAAATCACTCTTCTTCTTTTTCGCTCGTTTTGCCAAGGCGCCCTTTCGGGTTTTCACCAAGCCACTCATTTCATTTTCCAATAGATGTACTCACATAAGCTCACGTCACTCTTGACCACATATTACCCTAGCCTAATGCTGGTCCAAGCCACCTGCTTATTACCTAGGCCGCCCTTTCGGGTTTTCGACCTATCCTAGGATTTCAATGATAGCCTTTTTTCAAATTTTTGCCTTTTTCTCTTTATTCATTTTTCTCCTCAACGACGTAGCAAGAATAGAACTCTCCCCCATGCTTAAACATTGCATTGTCCTCAATGTAATGAAAGACAAAAAGATTAGAAACACAGGGAAAAGCAAAAAATAATTAACTCACAACGTCGCCGAGCTGGCTTGGGCACTTCCTTTATTGTTGGCGGTCTTCTC
Organism: Rheum nobile; assembly: GCA_027886185.1. Lineage (NCBI taxonomy): Eukaryota > Viridiplantae > Streptophyta > Magnoliopsida > Caryophyllales > Polygonaceae > Rheum > Rheum nobile. Next base: position 123,857 of record WOAB01000158.1, on the reverse strand, counting down.
AATAAACGTCCATGTCTCGGGTGTCGGCATCAATGCCATAATCTTCATCTACCGTGCAACCATAGGGAACCACTGTGGTGAATAGTGGTGTGGCAGGTATGGCGGGGTTGCACGGCCTTCAACGAACACAAAAATGGGGCCCAGATGTAATCGTGGTGTGGGCCCTAGTGTTCCTCCTCCTCAGCTGCCAATTATAGGGCCATCATTGTTGTCAAATACAAAGCGGGGCTAATGTCTCCTCCTTGACAACATGATGCGCACCATCTCTCCATAGGAAACGCTGGGCAGCTGGCCTCCGGTAGAACTTTTATTTTTATTTTTATTTTTATTTTTAAGGAACAAAAATCTCACAACTTTATCAAAACGAAAGCTTCAGCGTCTGACTAAGCAAGAGTGGCTTAGTTCTTCATAGCAAAGTACGTAGAATGAAAATATGAAATTAGGGTTCGAGAGTAATTAGGAAGGCCAAGCTCCCTTCTAACCCTTAAATACTAAAAGTAAATCAGTCTAAATTAACCTAAAATGAAAATACTAAAACCGTAATAAAATAATCCAAAATAAAACAGATCTGGAAACGGACTCGGTGGGCTTCTGACAGCGGCGGCGGGCACCGTAGAGAGGGCGGCGGTCACCGTAATCGCGGCAGTCGCCGGCTTTAAACGGCGGTCGCCGTATCAATGCCATAGCCAAACTAGCTGGGAGTCCTTTGGCGGCGGTCGCCGTGAAGCCATTTCTTCAATGTCTTCGTCTCTTCAGCTCCGAATGCTCCCAAAGCCTCCAAAAGTGTGTCTTCAGCACCTCCTCGCCAATACTTCATAACTCCTTGGCGTCTTCTACTGGTGGCTTCATCCTCAGTGTTTCCTATGATCTCCAAAACAGCTCAAACACCTCAAAAAACACCAACTTTGCCCCCAAATGCCATACACATGAATGTGTCTAAATCTACCCGATGGCACCAATAAACCCTCTAATAACTCTTAGTTAAGCCCTATAAAGTAGTGCTTATTAGTTGTTGTTGGTGGTTGGTGGTTGTTGGTTGTTTGTTGTTGTTGGTTGTTGGTTGTTGGTTGTTGGTTGTTGATTGTTGTTTCGGTTATAAGGAGGGCATGACTCCTTATAGCTGGGCCGGGGTGATGATAGCCTCACCCGACAACGTAGAGGATGACCTTGCGTTGGTTCAAGGCCACAATTGGATGGTGAGTGTCCCATCTTAAACCTATCCATGAATAGTACGATTACCTAGGGTGATGATAGTCTCACCCGTTTATGCTTTCCGTGTGGTTGAGTTTTGGATTGGATGTTTTTTTTAGCACATTTAATAGTTGGATAAGTATGTTTAAGATAAGGTTATGTGATGATAATGATATTTATATTGATTGTGTTATTAATTGACGTTAAATGGATGGTAATGATAACTTTCTTGTGTTCTATTATTTTGCTTGATGATTCTTGCTAGTCTTTCATTAGACTAACCCAACCTCGGTTTATGTTTCCGTGGTTGGCTAGTGAATCGGGTCTACTAGTCAACTTGTCTTCGCAGGTTCAGCATGAGCAAGGGGGTTCCTGATCACAGTTTCGTCTTCACAGTTAATAACTTAGTTTTTACATCGGATTTTGAACTTGATGTAAAGGCTGGAATGTTGTTTAAACTTGAAATGGAGATTTTGGATGTGGGTAGGTTTTGCGTATTTTGAAATGATTTAGGTTCTCCCTTTCTAAACACACCTTATAAACCTTTGGGCCTATGGCACTGTGATACCCCGGTTTTTGGGTGTTACAAATGTGCACCTCTGAGATGCTAGAATTTCCCATGTAAACCTTCTCTCCTTTCGCAACGGGTTCAAACTCTAATAACAGGTCTCGGTTGGAGCATAAATGTCTAGTGGCCCCGGTGTCAACCACCCATTCAGTAATATCCACCATGTTGACTTCAGAAATTACAGCTTCTAGGTCTTCCTCTAGCAAATGGGCTTGATTCTTATACTGGTTTTGCCTTGAACCATTTTTCTGTGGATCATTGCGGTGGAAGCATTGGACAGCTCGATGTCCTGGTTTACCGCAAATGAAGCATCCAACTTTGAATTTGTCATTTTTTCCACCCCTCTTGAAGTTGGCACCCTTCTTATTGTGCAATGACTTCTGATTTTTCTTAGTAAGTACAACAACTCCTTTATTAAACCTGTCATTTCTGTTTCCACCAGTTTCCACAATATTAGCTTTAACAGATAAATCATAAATGTTTGAAGTTGGCTTATCTTTGAGGCGATTTGCCTCCTCGATCTTCATATGGCTAACAAGTTCTTCAAGCGTCATGTCTTTCTTTTTGTGCTTGAGGTGGTTCCGATAGCTCGCCCAAGACTCCAGAAGCTTTTCGATGAGAATCTTAGCCTGCAGGATCTCACACATCTTCATGCCTTCGGACAATACATCTGCTACGAGGTTATCATACTTGTGGACTTGGTCCATGATGGGTTTATCATCAACCATTTGAAATTGCAGCCATTTGTCGGTGACGTACTTGCGTTTCCCAGCATCATGAGAGCCGTATTTTTTCTCTAGGGTCTCCCAAATTGACTTAACAGACTTGTTACTGAAAAACAAATCAAATAAGGGATTTGTCATATGATGTAGTAAATGGCCCCTTACTGATTTGTTGTCCTTCTCATACTTCACCAACTCAAGTTCAGCCTCAGTGAGAGGCTATTGAACATCTTTTGGTTGTGCGGTAGGGTCTGATTGAACAGCCTATCGGGAAGGATCGGTTGCGACCGAAACAGGAAGGATTAGAGCAGCATTGAACAACACGTAATCCATATCCAATTTTTCAAAAAAGATGAGCAGTTTTTGAGACCATCATTTGTAGTTTGTCTCGTCGAGGGGTTCGAGCTTGGAAAGGTCAAGGAGGGGTTTGTGAAATTTGGCTTCCATTTTTGCACAAGAAAGGTAAGCAGTGTGTATTTTTGCTTTTAAATTGTTGAACTGAAACCACTGCAAGACAAAGGGTTAGTGCATAAATGGAAAGGAAATGTAGGCCAAGAAGGTTTATTGTTGTTATTGTTGCGTCGTGGATATGACCACTGCCTTAGAAGCAAAAACACCCCGACTCTGGTGCAAATACGGTAACGGCGTCTGCCCCCCAAGGTTGTCACAACACCACTCGAACTAGTGCACACTAGTAGGAAAGGTTAGGGATCACGAGAACTCAGAATAGCGAGAGAGAGCTAGAGCAAAACCATTTTGAGTTTTAAACAATGAAGAAGATGAAAATTGGATGATTAGAAGGTGCTGCAATGGCTGCCTTTAAAGGAGGAAGTCAAGGCACCTGCTCATCCCTTGATACGCTCCACATATCAGCCACACATCAGCAAAAATATCTCAATAGAGGAACCACAAAGTTGTTACACGGAGTAGGCCTCAAGTATAGGAGTTGGTTTGAAACAAGTAAATCTTTTAAAACCAATTTTTAGTTTTAGAAGCAGATATTATAGAGAAGTAATTAATAATACTAATCTGTAACTCTTAAAGGCCCAAAAAGATTTTAAAAACCAATAAATTTTGGACACCAGAAAACAATACATGGAGTCCCTTTGCTCTAGCTCATTCTCAATTTATATAAAGAAGTCATATATGTATATGTTAAATCCAAATGCCCTTTCTTCAGATATACAAAGTTCAGCAGAGGACAAACCTAAGCTTCCTTATGTACTGTGTAGTATATAAGGTTGTCCAACACTTCACAGGCCGGTCATAAGGTCTAGAGCAAGCAAACAAGCAGTGATAGAAATTGTTCAGATTATGATGAGTATGGTTAACGTGAGTGTTATGGGTTCTAAGCTTGAAATAGCATTGGTTCAAATTTAGGAGAGCATAAAAGATAGAAAGACACAATAAATAGTACATAAAGGTTTTTCATTCATTGTAAATTGTCCAAACATCATCAAAATATCCAGATAGTTTAACCAACAACCAACTGCTAGAAATTTTAGAGGAATACAAGGTCCTGTCAATCTCAGGTTTCAAAAAGGAAGTGGTTTGCTACTCAGTGTGAATATTGGCGTTGGTCGAAATCATCTTGGTTTCAAAGGGAGTGTTAGGGTCAACAGGTTTCTCAGTAGTGGGTTCAAAAGTATAGTTGTTATCACAAATAGAAGAACTAGATCCAAGAGAGGAGCACAAACCCTCTATCACGGTTCTTTTCCCATTATCCAATAGATAGGATAAAGGAAAACAAAACACACAAACATACATAGACAAGGAAAACAATAGCACACATCAGAAGAAAAAATAAAGGAGGTAGAGCGGGTGAAACATAGAGCAGGGGAAAGGAACCAGGAAAGTAGAAGAAGCAAAAAAAGAAAAACAAGGCAACAAAACCAAGCAAACAAAAGGATAAATCAAGACAAAGGAAGAAGTACACCTTGAAGTCAGGGTCCAGAGTCTGCTTTGAGATATAGGGGGACAAATCTGATTGTAAATGCACCAGTACCACCCAACAACGGTGACTTCTTCATGGAGGTACCACCACTCTCTAAGGTGGCGTTTCCAGCGGGTCTCATGGTGCCAGATCCACAATACGTTTGCAGGGACATTGCACGAAAAGACATCGTCAACTCCACCAATCCCGATCCAGTTGAAGCCTAGATAAGCCCGGGGTGCAGAATCCCTTCCTCTGGAAAGAGAAATCCCCAAAAAGCCAAGAACATCAACGAGCTTAAGAGATCTATCAAAGACAACTTTACTCGGCGGGTTGAGATTTTGAAGTCCAAATCTTGGCTTTGGAAGGGACATACACTTGATTTCTCGAAGGAAAATCATCGTCTTTGAGAGGATCTGTAGGATTAAGGTTGTTGGGGTAAGGATTTGGGTGGATCTAATAGAGAGTATAGTTTGTAACAAGGAGGAAGGTGAGGGTGGTGAGGGTAAGTGAGGCTGAGAAGCAGCGGCGACCGATGGGTTCCTAGGGTTAGTTTCGGTGGTAAGAGTTTACTATTTTTTTTTGGTAGAGGTAAGAGTTTACAATTTGGAAACCTACCAAAGCAATAATTACATAGCCTTAACATTGGAAATTAAAGAACCGACTTGTAAAATCATGTCCCCTGGGCTATGTACGTATTACGTATACTCCTACATAAATCAACGATGCAACTTCCAAAACCCCAATATACTTTTTTTTTTACTTCCCTTGCAAACTTGCGATGATTCACTTCCAAACCATATGTATTTCCTCCTCATTCATGCTTACATTCGTGCTCTCCATATCCACCCACGCCCAAGCAACACAATTCCTTATAACAAACAACTTCCCTTACACCGTCTGGGCCGCGGCCATTCCAGGCGGCGGCGAGGAGCTAGCAACCGGTGCGTCCTGGGCTATCTCAGCCAATCCCGGCACCACGGGATCTCGCATTTGGGCCCGCACAGGCTGCAATTCGACCGGGCTCAATGCCCTCAAGTGCGCCACAGGCGACTGCGGCGGGGTCTTGCGGTACAAGGGTTACCATGCTTAGGATATATGACCCCTTAAGAGGGCTGGAATAGCAAATTTGGGATCCTAATTATGAATACTAGCTGTAGGGCCCATAAAGCTTTGCCTAACGGATTGGGCCGCCTTACCTTAGATGTAGCCCAAGAAGTATGAAGAAGGACGTCGGATGCTCATCAATGCACCAACCGACCGAAGATCTTGCCCAAATGCCATAACTGCTCGATCATCAGCAAACGGCAGCCAGTTCAAATACAAAATTAGAAAGCCTCATTAATAAGGAAATCCCGGAGATTATGCTCAGAGATTAAAGGAAAGATTTCACCAAAACGGTAAGAACACCAGTAAAGAGGAAGATCCCATAAATAGGGCACGGACGCAAGATACATAACCACTCGAGATCTCTATTATGAAAAGGCTTGAAAAACTTACTTAGTCTCATTTAGCTCTTTTGGAAACAACATTCGACCACCAAGGATCGGACGCTAGATTAGCCGGTCATACAAGATTCGACTCTTGTATCTACAGGATAAGCTACACTTTGTCTCGTTTTAATCATCGTATAATCAATATATTATCACATAAATCTTGCTCCTATATTATACGTAGTTGATTGCTCATTTGGTTTGGATTTGTTGTATTTCACCCGATCGACTCGTTACCCCGTCTAAGGCGATTTAGGCTGATTGATCTTTTCGCCCCAAAACAATTTGGCGCCCACCGTGGGGCAACTAGCCGATCACCATCTAAAAAATCCTCCAACCATGACCATCAGTCTACCTACCGACGTCGAAGAGCCGTGCCTCGAAGACGACTCCCAAACTCAAGGAAACACAACTAGAAATCCAACTCTGAACCAACTCCAAGAGCTTGCCCAAAAAATGACCACCCTCCAAGATGACCTCGCCCAGCAACGTCAGAAGACCGAAGCTCTGGCTGCCCTGTCCACTCAATCCGAAGCCGAGATAGCACAACTAACTTGTGAAAATGATTCTCTTAGATCGCAGGTACAGTCGATGGTCTCTGGATCCAGACAAGTGCCCGTCCACAACAGCGTCCCAACACGTCTTAACATGGATAGCATCGAGCTAACTCCCCCAAGCGTCCGACGTCCTGAATATATTGATGGTACATCTCGGACACCTTTGGTCAATCTGTTTTCGACTAACAATGTTACTTTCTCTACACCGATCGGGTCATCAGGAATCTGAATCGACGAATCACAAGTTACCAATTCTCCCGATATCCTGGCTCTCGTCCAACAGACGCTTAGTCAGCATATGAAGGCGCTCGACGATCGCATCGCCAGAATTCCCGGAGTTCCGCATCCAATCGAGAAAGAAGCATCAGACGGATACGAAGAATCTCCGTTCATCGAAGAAATCGCCAGAGTCGAGATTCCTAAGAAGTTCAACCTTCCTAGCATGACGACTTTCGACGGCACCAACGACCCTGAAGATCATATATCTCCCTATAAACAAAAATTAATGACTGTATATGTTCCAAGGGAGGGCCGTGAGGCTGTTGTTTTGGGCGAAAAAGATCGAACCGACCTGAATCGCTTTAAGAAGGGCAACTAGACAACAATAAGATGAGTAATATCTGAATAATCCAAATCAACTAGAAACAAGAACGTAACGAGTTAAAAATAATGCGAAGACTGGCTTATCTCCTTTGAGCAAGAGGTCGGTCGAGCCAAAGGGGAAAGTCGTCGATCGTTTAAATGCTAGAACGCCGATTTCGAACTGATGAGTTTAGATGAGTATAGAAATGGAAGAATCGTTGTCTGTATTATGTCCGAGAGTACTTGTGTGTCTTACAATGATTTTCAAAACCCTTTATATACATTTAATCTCCAGAAAGATCTAGCCGTTTCCTCGTCCGTGATCTTCGCCTGTTAGCTTTAATTGCCGGATTGCCATGATCTTATGGTATTTATGTCTTGATCTCGCAGGCTTGTGACCGTTATATGGGATCTAGATTTCTTGTAATGTTTCCGATCGTGTCATTGGCATGACCCCGACTTTTATCGTCTGGTCTTTGATTGCCTCATCGTCTGGTCGCTTCCCTGTTTAGTCGCTTCAAAGAGAAAGAAAACGGCTTCGCTTACTGGGCCGTCTCTTCCGAAGGTCCAATAAGAACATGGCCCAACAGTTACCCCAAGGAATCGAGCCGGGCCGGAGATGGCAGTTGAGGGACGGTTGGATTTCTTCTCTTTCTGGACGTGATCTTTTCCTTGCAGATTTGTTGCAGTAGATCGATGACGTGTCGCCTCTTTATTGGTTGACAGATTTGACTGCATTTTTAAACAGTTTCCCATAAATGGCCATCACTTCCCTTTCTTTTCATCATCATCTCCTTTGGCTTTTCGAAAGGTTTTCTGATCCGAAGGTAAAGATCTTTTTCTCTGTTGCTTTCCTTGTGCTTGTACTATGTCGTTTCTGAGATCAAAGAAGTCTAGGGCTTCGTCTTCTGGCATTGGTGGGAAGGGTAGTGAATTCTCCCCCTCGAATCTTCTTAGTTTAGAGGACTCCTTGGCCGAAACCCTAACTCAATCGGAGTTGGATACGATTTTAGAGGTGGGTAAATTCCCTTCTGATACGGTGGCTCGTCTCCCTCTACCCCAGGAGCGGGCCGACTGATGTCGCGATGGGTGGATTTGTTTCTTCGAGTACCCCTTCAGGATAGGTCATTCTTTTCCGTTCTCAAACCCGGTGAGAAATTTTCTGTCCGTTCTCAACCTTGCTCCGTGTCAAGTGATGCCGCATGCGTGGCATCTTCTTAGGGTAGTCGATCTCTTGGTATCTAGTGTTGAAATTGATTTTGATTTCGACGCTCTCTGGTATTCATACTACTTGAGCAGTCGGGGTTCTTCTCGTTTCCAACTGCGTCTTAGACCAGATAGGCAACCGATTGCTTTAAACCTTAATGTCAATGATCGCGGATGGAGGTCGCGTTTCTTCTTTGTTGAAAGGAAGTCGCTTGAGGGGGGATTCGACTGCTCTTTCTTACGTAATGCTTGGAGGACGACAGGTACCGTGTTATTCTCTGATTTTGTATGTTTTGATGCCTTTGTTAACCGGTGCTTACGTGTTTTCTTTTTCAGTGCCAAGTCCGGAGGAGAAGACGGATTCTGATTTTGCCGTCGTCACCGAAGCTTTGCTTGCTTTTTCAGAGGCCGACCGATCATTCAAGAACCTGAACTACTTAGCCCTTCCTCCAGATATGGCGACTCTGTCTACTTTTGTCACCAAAGGTACATGTTCGTTCCTTCAGGTATACATGTGGATGGTCTTTGTAGCGACCATATGCTTATTTGTTTGTACTTGCCTGGCAGTATCTCGGGGGGCGAGGTCGAGTGCTCGCTTATCTGGGAAGAGTCTCTTGGATCAAAAGTTGGCGATGAAAGCGTCTTCGTCGACTAAGTTGGACGCTAAGGCTCTTTCGTCGGCTAAGATCGTCGCTTTGGACTCACCATCGTCTAAAGCCTCTGGGGAGAAAAGGAAGGCGACGGACGTTCCAGAGCTTTCGGTAGGCATGGTGAAGAAGAGAGATCTAGGAGATTTGCTTCATACTCTGGATTCTAAGGCTAGGAAGGAGATTAGCGACTTGCATCCTGCTGATTGTATTGATGAGGCCGGGGCAGCCGCCTGGTGAGTAAGTAAAAGAAATCGTTTTGTTTTGAAGTGTTTCTCATAGTGTATATGTGTCCAATATTTTTCACGCATTTTGTTGTTTTTACAGGCTCTTCAGTATTCGCTTGTCGCCTTTTCTACTGTGCAAGAGTTGACCGACGGTGCTGAGAAGCGGATAACCGAGCTTGAGAGCCAGTTGGAGGTGGCTAATGGACGTATCAAGGCGGCCAAGAGCAAGCGGGCGTCGGCCGAGAAGAAGCTGGTGGAGACCGAGAAGAATTTGGTCGAGTTGCAAGCCCGTTTTGGGGAGCTGGAGCGTAGTTTTGATGATACTCGTTTGAAGGATGCTCAGGTCGCTACTGACGTTGGGACGTATTTTTACCTCAAGTCCCGTATTTAGATGATGAAGGAGTATGCCTTGGGGGGTCATTCGTCTTGGAACATCGAGGATGCAAGGGCGAATATCGACCTTTTGTACCCTGGTGGCAACCCTGGCAACGAGCTATTCAAGCTGATGGGACTTGGTGAGGACGAGCAGGGAGAGGAGGCTGTCCCCGTTGATGCGACCCTACCCGCCATGAGTGCCACCAAAGAGGAAGAAGGCATGTCACTACGCAGTGATGGGCCTGTGACTAGGGCTCGCGCCAAAGCCATCTCAGAGGCTACCCAATCCCTAGTCACACGCCTGGTAGTCAGCCAAGGCGCCCCTGAGTCCGCGCCTGCCCTAAGGCTACTTATCACCCTTGTCGGCCCAGATGACATCCAGCCGGGCAACTTCATACCTGGCTCAAGCACTTCACTTGAGGAGCCTCTAGAAGCCTCAGCCACGACAACGCCACACCTTGCCCCAACGAGCCTCCCCCGGGCCTTCGACGTCGTCATTATCGCCGCCGCCGAAGCATTACAAAGGCACAAGTGTTGGCATTGGCCATTTTAGGGTTTAGAGGTTTATGTCATGTATTTGTATGCTATTTTGAACACTTTCCCATTTTAGCATCTTTCTATTTTAGCATTGCTAATTATGGAACTTACTATGTTTAGTAAGTTTCCATATTTAGGTGTTTTCCATTATTAGCACTTTCTATTTTTAGTAAGTTTCCTTTTCGGGCGTGGGCTAGCCCATTTATGTGTCGCGGCCCATCCAAGGCCGAATGTCTTTATAAGGCTAAACCTAGCTTTGTAACAAGGCCACACACCATTTAATCCTAAGTAGATTGTTGAAAGCCAACGCCTCCACCTTAGGGTCTGCGTCACCAAAACTCTAATTCTCATCCCCTTCACCCGTGCCGACGCTACGGCACCAAATCGGAGTCCCTCCGATTATATCCCTCACCGCCGTCTCTTCGGCTCTTGCTCGAACCCATTCGAGCCCTATCAACCCTCGAGTCCATCGAGCCCATCCTTCCATCCGCTGCCGACGCTACGGCCTTCGACATTGGCAACACCATTGCCATCACCATACATCATCGGCATCGCCATCGCCCACGCCTTCGCGAGTGTCATCGCCCTCGCCGACGCCCTCACTGTCAAGACTGCTCTCGCTGTCGCCGACACCAGGAGCCCTCTCGCCGCTGCTCTCGGACACTCACCCGTGTCCGATAACCTCTAAAGTCAAGGGTTCCACGGCAGACCTTCGAGACTCAAGCAAGGCGACCCACTACAAGACGAGATCCTTGCCTTCACGACCTTTGTGCCGGCATCCAGAGATAGGGACGCATCAACTGGTATCAGAGCCAAAGGTCTTGTAAGTCGCTTCCATTGTGTCTCCGATTTGGTCTTTGAACATTTTGTTGACTAGTCGTTGATACGTAGCCCCTGCATTTTTCAGACCAAAGGGCATTACTCGGTAACAATAGATACCTTGGCTGGTAATGAATGCTGTTTTTTCTCGATCATCGGGTTCCATAAGGATTTGATTGTAACCGCTGAAAGCGTCCATGAAGGTAAGCATTTCGTGCCCCGTTGTGGCATCGACCATGGCGTCGATATGGGGTAGAGGGAACGAGTCCTTGGGACAAGCCTTGTTGAGGTCTGTGAAGTCGATGCAGACTCTCCATTTTCCGTTCTTTTTCTGGACTACGACCACGTTGGCTAGCCATTCAGGATAGTGGACCTCCCTGATCTTTCCTGTTTCCAATAAGCTTTTGACTTCGTCGTCGACTATCTTGTTCCGCTCGGGGACGAACTTCCTGCGTTTTTGCTTGACATGGGGATGAGATGGATCCACATTTAATTTATGAGTAATAACGTTTGGAGATATTCCGACCATATCCTCATGCGACCATGCGAAACAGTCAGCATTGGCCCTGAGAAAGTCAAGAAGTTGTTGTCTGGTCGAATCATCCAAATCCCACCCGACCCTTACCGTTTGGTTTGGCTTTGAAGGGTCTAGTGCGATTTCATCGAGTTTTTCCATTTCTGGTTCGACGTACCGACTAGGCCCTTCACCGCTCTGTGGTTGCTATGCGGTCTTGTGTTCGACTGCGCTCTTCCTGGAAGCGACGTAGCATTCTTTTGCGGTCCTTTGATCTCCTTTGATCTCTTGGACTCCTCATTCAGTGGGGAATTTGATGACTTGATGATACGTTGAAGGTACTGCCTTCATAGCGTGTATCCATGGCCTGCCAAGAATACAATTATAGGGAGACGGACAGTCTAGTACTAAGAATTTCACCTATTGGTTGATTCCTCCAGCGTATGTGGTTAGAATGATTTCACCAGTCGTATGCTTAACCTCACCACTGAACCCGACCAGTGGGGTCGACTTCTTGATTAGGTCATTCTCAGTCAGACCCATTTCTTTAAGAGCGTCAAGGGTCAAGAGGTTTGTCGAACTCCCTGTATCGATTACTACTCTCCGTATTAAACAATTACCAATAGACAAAGAGATTACCAGATCATCATGGTGACTATCCGACCCGTCAGAATCGGGTTCGTCGAATGTGACCGTCGAAAGGTCAGATGTCCTCCTTGGCTTGAATTTCGATGCCTCGGGCTTGTCGCCCTTGCTTTCCCTAGCGTGTCGCTTAGCCGCGGAGTATGTGTTTCCACATATATCCGATCCACCTGAAATGGTATTGATAACTTTTGTATGGACGGGAGATGGGGGTTTGTTCTGTTTTACCTGATCTCGACGTTCCATGGTGGCCTTTGCCCGCTCCGAGATTACGTCGCGCAGGAGCCCCTGTGAGAGCAGCCTAGCGACTTCCTTCCGCAGGGCGATGCACTCGTCGGTCGAATGACCGTGGTCGCCGTGGAATTCGCACCATCGACTCATGTCCTTCTTGACATCCGGTCGGTCGCTCTTTCGGGGCCATCTTACCTCTTTTCCGTATTTGTCGAAACTCTTGACGAGCTCCAACACGGAAACATTGAAATTATAAGACTGGACCCTAGGAGGCAACGCCAGACCGTCTCTCCATTCCTATGACCTGTCTTGGAAAGAGTTTACCTGATTTGGTTCGTTTCGATTACGAGAATAGGGATGAGATCGTCTGTCTCGACGGTTGTCGGGGGGATTTTTATGGTCGGATGGATCGGGTCCGCGTGAGGCTTTACGCGACTCTCGGTCTTCTTCCAATCTTACCTCGGCCATGGTTTTGGCTTGGACATCTTCAAAACTTTTACACGGGTACTTGGTAATCTCGTCGTAGAGATTGCTGTCTTTGACCAGACCTTGTCGGAAGGCCTCAATGGAGGTTGTGACGTCGCAGTGGGGGATCTCCACTTTTTCCTTATTGTACCTGTTAAGATAATTCCGAAGGGGTTCGATATACCTTTGTGTGACTCGGTAGAGGTCACTTGATTGTTTTTCGAGCCTTCGACTGCTAGCAAATTGACTCTTGAAAGAGTTGACCATATCCGCAAAGGATGTAATCATTCCCTGAGGCAAACGCATAAACCACGTCAGTACGGGACCCGCGAGGGTTGTGCCAAAGCTTTTGCATATGACAGCCTCGCGACTCTCCCTTGAAACAGATGCAGTCATTAGTTTTTGTTTATAGAGAGAGATATGGTCATCTGGATCGGTGGTGCCGTTGAACGTCGCCATGTTGGGGAGATGGAACTTCTTGGGGATCTCGACCCTTGCGATTTCTTCGACGAACGGGGATTCTTCGAATCCACCGGACGTTTCCCTCTCGATTGGTTACGGGACTCCTGGGAGCCTGTTGAAGCGATCGTTGATCATCTTCATGTGTCTGTCGAGCGTCTGCTGGAAAAGAGCCAGGACATCTGGCGGATTGGTAACCCGCGGTTCGTCGATTCGGGCCCCAACAGACCCGATCGGTGTGGAAAAGGTGACATGGTTAGTCAAAAATGGACTAGCGAAAGGAGTTCGAGACGTACCCTCAGTGTGTCCGGGACGTCGCATGCTTGGAGGCGTCAGCTCGATGTTGTCCATGTCGAGGCGTGTTCGGACGCCGTCGTGGACAGCCACGTTCCTAGATCCTGAAGCCACTGACTGTACCTGCGACTTAAGAGACTCATTTTCATGGGTTAGTTGCGCGATCTCGGCTTCGGATTGGGTTGACAAAGCGGCTAGGGCCTCGGTCTTTTGGCGTTGCTGGGCTAGTTCCTCTTGAAGGGTGGCCATTTTTTGGGAAAGTTCTTGGAACTGGGTTGGAGTAGGATTTTCGGTTGTGATTACTGCATCTTGGGTTCCGTCTTCGAGACGTGGTTCTTGGTTGTCGGTAGGTGGGTCAATAGTCATGAGTGGAAAGTTTCGGAAGGGTGATCGGCAAGTTGCCCCACAGTGGGCACCAAATTGTTTTGGGGCGAAAGGATCGGGTGATAGAGAACAATCCAAACCAAGCAGATAATTGACAAGCAAAGAATAAATGTAGAATAGTGAGATGATTTTCTTAGATAATGTATTGATCGGATCGAATCGAGATACAACTTATCGTAGTTTAGACCGAGTGGTCGTGTAGGACTCGACCGATGACTTTTAGGTGGCGACCGGTGGAGAGTAAGCGCATATGATTGCTAGAGAGCTAAGCGGGCAGCGTAAGTGTTGTTCTGATTCGTTTGTGAGTCAGGATGCTTGTGTGTCTAGCGTTAATGTGTTCGTATCCTCTTATCTTCTTCGTCGTCCAAATATGGTAAGTTCTTTTCCATTGTGACTGTTGTGTTTTTCTAATATCTTCGTCTTCAATGCCGGGAGCAATGGCAAGGATTATGCCATTTAATTGCTGCAATTATAGTGGTTTGAATGATGTGGACGTTGCGTGATCTGGACATTAAATGTATGGCGAGATTCTCGCGATCCTGTCGCAGGGCATTCGACCAGAGAAGCCTTGTCGCCTCCTCTGGGTCTTCTCCTTTGTTCTTCCGATCTGCAATGGGCTTGGGCTCGATTCACTTGACCCATCTTCTCCGGGGATGCCAGGCCCAACAATGATTGCCCAACTCTTGAGCCTCCGAGTCATCGAAGGTGATGGTCGGAGCGTCGGAGATTTGCAACTGTCTTGTCTCTATCTGGGTTGGTTTATTGCCCTTACTTTCTCGAGCATGTCTTTTGGCGGCTGAGTACGTGTTTCCACATACGTCCGACCCTCCTGAAATGGTGTTAACAATTTTTTGAGGGAATCGGAGAGGACGGTTTGTCGGATGTTACCTGATCTCTTCGATCGAGGGTCGCCTTGGCCTTATCCGAGATGACGTCGCATAGTAGCCCTTGCGCGAGGAGTCTCGCGACTTATTTGTGAAGGGCTATGCATTCTTCCATCGAGTGTCCGTGATCTCCGTGGAACTCGCACCACCGGTTCATGTCTTTCTTGGCGTCTGGTTTGTCGCTCTTCCGAGGCCATCTCACTTCCTTTCCATACTTGTCGAAGCTTTTTACGAGCTCCGATACGAAAATGTTGAAGTTTAAGTGTGAAGCTTTGGGGGGAGAGCGGGGTTGTTTCGCCAATCCTGGTTCCTGTCCTAAAAGCTATTTACCTGACTGTGGTCGTTCCGTCCCTTTGGGTATGGTTGGTATCTCCGATCACGCCGATTGTCCGAGGATGCCTTTCGGTCGGCTCGATCGGGACTCTTGTTTGTCTTGGAAGGTTCCTCGTCTTCTTCGAGTCTGACTTGTGCCATGGTCTTAGCTTGTACGTCTTCAAAACTTCGGCATGGATACTTGGTCAGCTCGTGGTAGAGTTTGCTGCCTCTGACCATGCCCCGGCAAAATGCTTTGATCGACATTGGGACGTCGCAGTGTGGGATCGCGACTTTCTCCTTGTTGTACCTGTTAAGATAGTCCCTCAGAGGTTCGTTACATCTCTGCACGATCCTGTACAAGTCGCTTGACTGCTTTTCTAGTCGCCGACTACTAGCGAACTGAATTTTGAATGAATTGACCAGGTTGACAAAGGAAGCAATGGAACCCTATGGTAAATGCATGAGCCAGGTTAGTGCGGGTCCTGCGAGAGTCGTGCCAAAACTTTTGCACATGACTGCCTCGCGGTTCCCTCTAGGGATAGAGATAGTCATTAATTTTTGCTTGTAAATTGAAACATGATCGTTTGGATCTCCGGTCCCGTCGTAGTTGGACATGTTGGGGACGTGGAACTTTTTTTGGAATCTCGACGCATGCAATCGCCTCTGTGAAAGGCGAGTCTTCGTATCCGTCGAATGTCTCTCTCTTAATTGGTTGGGGAACTCCTGGGATCCGTGCGATACGGTCATCTAGAGTCTTTATGTGCTCATTGACGGCTTGTTGTATGAGGGCCTGGAGATCGACTGGTCCTATCACCTGCGGATGGGCCGCTCGAGTCCCAAGGGGCTCGGCTACAGAATTTGGCACGTTAGTCGTAACAAGGGTGACCGAAGGGGTCTGAAACATACTAGTGTGCTGGGAAGCATTGGTCTCCGCTACGGGTGCTACGTCTGCTCCATCTAGATCGAGTCGCGTGGATAGTCCTTCTGTGTTGACTAGACGTCTCGATCCTCTAGGAATCGACGAGGACGATTGTACCTGCGATCTTAGAAATTCATTTTCACAGGTTAGTCGAGCAATCTCTGATTCAGATTGAGTACTTAGCGTTTCGGTCCTGGTCCGTTGCTGGACTAGTTCTTCTTGAAGGACATTCATGGCTTTTGTAAGCTCTTGTATCTACGTTTCCGCAACAAGTTGGGCGCTCACGTTCTCTTCCTGATTCTCGATTTGAACGTTGCCCTGGGTTGGATCTTCGATGCGGATCACGGCGTTCTCTGAGCCATTCATGATGGAACGAGCTTTGGTTTTGATGATTGGATCGTTGATTGGCTAGATGCCCCACGGTGGGCGCCAAATTGTTTTGGGCGAAAAAGATCGAACCGACCTGAATCGCTTTAAGAAGGGCAACTAGACAACAATAAGATGAGTAATATCTGAATAATCCAAATCAACTAGAAACAAGAACGTAATGAATTAAAAATAATGCGAAGACTGGCTTATCTCCTTTGAGCAAGAGGTCGGTCGAGCCAAAGGGGAAAGTCGCCGGTCGTTTAAATGCTAGAACACCGATTTCAAACTGATGAGCTTAGATGAGTATAGAAATGAAAGAATCGTTGTCTGTATTATGTCCGAGAGTACTTGTGTGTCTTACAATGATTTCTAAAACCCTTTATATACATTTATACTCCAGAAAGATCTAGCCGTTTCCTCATCCTAGATCTTTGCCTGTTAGCTGTAATTGTCGGATTGCCATGATCTTATGGCATTTATGTCTTGATCTCGCAAGATTGTGACCGTTGTATGGGATCTGGATTTCTTGTAACGTTTTCGATCATGTCGTTGGCATGACCCCGGATTTGACCGTCTGGTCTTTGATTGCCTCATCGTCTGGTCGCTTCCCTGTTTAGTCGCTTCAAAGAGAAAGAAAATGGCTTCGCTTACTGGGTCATCTCTTCCGAAGGTCCAATAAGAACATGGCCCAATAGCTGTCATGTGCAAAAGCTTTGGCACTACTCTTGCGGGTCCCGCACTAACCTGGTTTATGCGTTTACCTCAGGGCACAATCACCTCGTTCGCGGATCTGGTCAATTCCTTTAAAGTCCAATTCGCTAGCAGTCGGAGACTTGAAAGGCAGTCAAGCGAACTCTACCGAATCACCCAAAGATATAACGAACCTCTCCGAAGCTATCTTAACAGGTATAACAAGGAAAAGGTCGCGATCCCCCATTGCGACGTCACCACCTCCATCGAAGCCTTCAGACAAGGTTTGATAAAAAACAGAAATCTCTATAATGAGATCACTAAGTACCCGTGCAGAATTTTCGAAGATGTCCAAGCCAAAACCATGGCTGAGGTACGCTTGGAAGAAGATCGCGAATTGCGAAAGGCATCCCATGGACCCAACCACTCCACCCGCAAATCCTCTTCCGACAATCGCCGAGACAGACGCCATCATCCGTACCCTCATGGTTGGAACGAGCAAAGTCAGGTAAATTCCTTCCAAGACAGGTCTCAAGAATGGAAAGACGGTCCGATGTTGCCCCCCAGGGTTCAGTCTTACAACTTCAACATTTCCGTGTCGGAACTCATCAAGAGCTTCGACAAATATGGAAAAGAAGTAAGATGGCCCCGAAAGAATGACAGGCCGGATGTCAAGAAGGACATGAACAAGTGGTGTGAATTCCATGGCGACCACGGTCATTCTACGGACGAATGCATCGCGTTACGCAAAGAAGTCGCTAGGTTACTCGCACAAAGTCTCTTGTGCGATGTGATCTCGGAGCGAGCTAAGGCAACCATGGAACAATGAGATCAGGTAAAACACGATAAACCCCCGTCTCCTATCCATACAAAGGTCATCAATACTATTTCAGGAGGCTCGGACGTATGTGGAAACACGTACTCCACGGCGAAAAGGCATGCGAGAGAAAGCAAAGGGAACATGCCCGAGATACTAGAATTCAGACGACCCAAGGTCTCTAACCTCCCAACGGTCACCTTTGACGAATTCGACGTTGACGAGTCGGGAGATCATCATGACGGTCTGGTAATTTCTCTGTCCATCGGAAACTGTTTGATACGTAGAGTACTAATCGATACAGGAAGTTCGACCAACCTCTTGACCTTCGACGCCCTCAAAGGGATGGGTCTGGGTGAAGATGATCTTCTCAAGAAATCGACTCCACTAGTCGGGTTCAACGGCGAAGTCAAGCACACTATCAGTGAAATCATCCTTATGACATACGTCGGAGGAGTAAACCAACAGGTAAAATTCCTAGTCCTAGACTGTCCATCTCCCTACAACTGCATTCTTGGCAGGCCTTGGATACACGTAATGAAGGCGGTACCCTCAACGTACCATCAGACCATCAAGTTCCCTACCAAGTGGGGAGTTCAAGAGATCAAGGGCGACCAAAGGATGGCCAAAGAATGCTATGTCGCCTCCATGAAGAGCGCGGTCGAACCAAAGATCGCATAGCAACTACAGTTCGGCAAAGGACCTAGTCGATACATCGAACCAGAGATGGTAAAGCTCGATAAGATTGCACTAGATCCTTCAAAGACAAACCAAACCGTAAGGGTCGGGTCGGATTTGGACGACTCGACCAGGCAACAAATATTGGAATTCGTTCGGTCTAATGTTGACTGCTTCGCGTGGTCACATGAAGACATGGTCGGAATATCTCAAAACGTTATTACTCATAATTTAAATGTAGATCTGTCTCACCCTCATGCGAAGCAAAAACGCAGGAAATTCGCCCCCGAGCGGAACAAGATCATCAACGACGAAGTCAGGAGCTTGCTAGAAACGGGAAAGATAAGAGAAGTCGACTACCCCGATTGGCTAGCCAATGTGGTTGTGGTCCAAAAGAAGAACGGCAAGTGGAGAGTCTGCATCGACTTCATTGACCTTAGCAAAGCATGCCCCAAGGACTCAGTCCCACTTCCTCATATCGACGCCATGGTCGACGCAATAGCGGGACACAAAATGCTATCCTTCATGGATGCGTTCAGTGGTTACAATCCGATCCTTATGGAACCGGAAGACCAAGAGAAAATGACATTCATCACAAATCAAGGTATTTATTGTTATAAAGTGATGCCCTTCGGACTAAAAAATGCAGGAGCTACGTATCAACGACTAGTGATAGGCGTTGTCGCAAGCACCTAAACAAAGTAATCCTTAAAAACCTAACTAAGTATAGTAGGCAAGCAAGGGTCGAATCCCACAGGGAGGTAGTAATCTTTCTAAGTGCACAAGTTGTATGCCAAAGGTAACAAAGGGGGGGTTTTGGTTTTGTTTGCAAATAACAAAGTAAATCAAAGTAAAGGGTTATAATCAATTGGGAAAAGTAACTTAGCCAGACAAATATCTACCATTCATTTGATTGATTGATCCTAGATTATCTCTATTCCTTCCTATGAATATTCATGTCCCTATTCTGAAATAGTTATCAGTCCAACCAGTCCTGGTAACCCTAACTATTGAACGCACATGAAACTATCAAGATTTAGAACAATAGTAGCAGGAAGCATAGGAACTAACCAGGATACATGCAACACCACAACCCGTAGCATTTAACACATAATCAAATCTATTCACAATAAACTAGTCCAACCAGTCCTAGAATATCATGTTTGCTACACAAGATAAGGAATTTCAACCCGAAATAACCAAACCCTAGCAATAGACAATTACTAATATCAACTAGATGATCATGCCAGTCAAATCAACAAGAATCAATAGGAATAAGCACAAAGAGAAGAGATATAATCAAAGAAAAGGAAATAGAGTTATAATCTCACAATCAAATGCAAACGAAGGCTTCAATCGTCGGACTAAGCAAAGGTTGCTTAGTTCTTCATAGTCTTGAAACACAAAATCTCTAAGGGAAAAACTGATGTAAACTGAATAATGAATGAATGGATAATGAAAAGAGGCTGCTAGCAAACTAGGTTATAAAACCTAGCAAAACCTAAAACTCAAGATAGGAAATAATATCTTTCCATAAAGAAATAAAACGGAAATAAATAAAAGAAATAAAATAAAACTTCGGATCTTCGGACGAAACAAATCTCGCGCGTCTGATAAATGGATTTCCGCGACTGCGGAAAGATTTTCGCGACCGCGGAAATGTCTCTGTAAAGCCTCGCTGTCTTCGTATTTTCCGCGACCGCGGATTCTTCACTGTTGCTCTTCTTTGCCTCGTAATATTCCGCGACCGCGGCGGTGATTTCCGCGACCGCGGAAAAGCTTCTGTAGCTTCTCCAGCTCTTCCTTCGTCTTCTCTCGTGGCTTTCTTCTCCATCTTCTAAATCTTCATTTAAGCTCCTCCAAACCACCAAAATCATACTTCTTCTTCTTAACTCCAATCTTCTAACTTAAGCTCTAAAACAATCCAAATGGTACCCAAAACACCGGTAACAACTCCTAGTTAAACCCTACAAAGTAGCGCTGATCAACTAGTCAATAAGATGTTCAAAGATCAAATTGGGGACACTATGGAAGTCTACATAAATGACATGCTGGTCAAGTAAAAAAAGAAGAGGAACCACATCGATCACCTCCACGACGGCTTCGAGGTACTGAAAATATATAACATGAAACAAAATCCTATGAAATTCTCTTTTGGAGTGTCATCAGGGAAATTCTAGGGGTACATGGTAACCCAAAGAGGAATAGAGGCCAGCCCGGAATAGGTCAATGCCATCATCAACCTTCGATCTCCTCGATGCATCAAGGACGTACAAAAGCTGCCAGGTCGAATAGAAGCTCTAAACAGGTTCATCTCAAAGTCGTCGGACAAATGCAAACCTTTCCACAATGCTCTCAGAAAGAACAAGTCCTTCCATTGGACGAAAGAACATGAAGCCGCATTTCAAGATCTGAAGAGGTACCTGGCCAGCCCCCTATTGTTAGCAAAACCTAAAGACGACGAGCCACTACTATTGTACCTAGCAGTGTCGGAGTCTGCAGTAAGCGCAGTGCTAGTCAGAGAAGAAGACGGCAAGCAGTCACCAATCTATTACGTCAGTCGAACGCTACTTCTGGCAGAAACAAGGTACTCGTCATTGGAAAAACTCGTCCTAGCACTGGTAATGGCGTCGAATTAACTTAAACCCTATTTTGAATCACATACTATAGTTGTTCATACTAACCATCCCATGAGAGCAATCATGAGGAAACCAGAATTCACAGGACGAATGGCTAAGTAGGCCATACACCTCAGTGGTTACGAGATTGAGTATGAACCTAGTACGGCGATCAAGTCCCAGGCATTGACCGATTTTGTGGCAGATTTTAGCCCGACCCTAGAACAAGAAGCTATCAAGGAAGCAACACAATTGCTCACGACAGAAGAAACAAGTAATGGGAACTCTACATAGACGGAGCATCGAACGCTAGGGGATCAGGACTGGGGGTCGTGCTAAAAATCACCACAAGGAGACAAGATAGCCCAAGCCGTAAGATGCGAATGGGACGCGACTAACAATGAAGCTGAGTACGAAGCACTCGTATTTGGGCTCGTCCTGGCACGCGACCTAGGAGTCTAAGAAATCGAAGTCATTTGTGACTCCCTCCTGGTCGTAAATCAAATTCAAGGTTCGTACAACGTCAAAGACGATAGAATAATAGCCTATCTGGATGTGGTCAAGAAACTAATCAACCAATTCCGGAAATTCGACATCAGACAGGTCTCCAGAGATCTCAACGCTCAGGCCGACGCACTAGCCAACCTAGGGTCCGCCTTGGATCCGAAAGAATTCCCAAACATCCCATTGGCACACATTACGACACCGGCTGTCCCGAAAACACCCAAGGATCAGAGCACACCGTTGGAAGAGCTTGTCGCATTGGAGGTAGGCGACCGGCCATAAGAAGACATTGTCAACAATCATGACGACTGGACACTACCTTACGTCAAATGGCTAAAAGACGGCATCCTGCCCAATGACAAAACAGAAGCAAAAAGGCTAAAGGTACGAGCTCTCTCCTTCGACATTATAAGTGATGTCTTGTTCAAAAGATCTGCCACAGGGATACTCCTACGATGCCTCAAGACTCCAGAGGTCGAACGTATCTTGCAATCATTACATGAAGGAGAGTGTGGCAACCACACTGGAGGACAAAGCCTCTCGGGGAAAGCCCTGCGAATGGGATACTACTGGCCCACAATGAATAGAGACGCGATGGAATACACCAAGAAATGCGACACCTATCAACGACATGCACCAGTTCCGCATCAACCCCTAGAGCTCCTCCATCCGACTCTAGCACTGTGGCCCTTCATGAGATGGGGATTGGACATCGTCGGAAAACTCCCACCAGTATCGGGTCAACGGGTCTTCTTCCTCGCCATGACAGACTATTTTTCCACATGGGTCGAAGCAGAAGCATATCGAGAGGTAAAAGATCAACATGTCATTTCATTTATAAAACGCAATATCATGTGCAGATTTGGCGTCCCATCAGAAATCGTGTGGGACAATGGCTCCCAATTCATCAGTCATAAAACTCGAGCCTTCTGTGACCAGTGGAACATCAATCTGGTCACGTCCACTCCTCGATACCCGCAATCCAACGGACAAGCCGAGTCTAGTAACAAAATCATCATCAACAACCTCAAGAAACGCCTCACAGGGGCTAAAGGAAAATGGGCGGATGAACTTCCCCTCATCCTCTGGTTCGATAGGACCATTCCGAAGAACGCAATCGGACAATCACCATTCTCACTCATCTACGGAAGTGAAGCGGTCATTCCCGCCGAACTACTAGTCCCCATAGCTCGTTATGGTCTCTAGACGCACGAACAAAACGACGTCGAACTAGCACACAACTTAGACACGATCGACGAGACTAGGGAAAAAGCTAGAATTAGGATGGTCAGGTTTCAGCAGCAAGTCGCGAGAAGTTACAACAAGAACGTCCGGGCCAAAGTCTTCAAAGTTGGCGATTGGGTCCTCAGAAAGACATTCCAGAACACCAAAGATCCGGCCGATGGCAAGCTTGCACCCCAATGGGAAGGTCCCTACCTCATCAAAGAAGTAGTCGGACAAGGAGCATATCGACTAGAAGATAAAGACGGACAACCAATCCCGAGAAGCTGGAACGCCACACATCTAAAGCTATATCACTTCTAACCTCATCTGGTAAGACACTAGAACCCCCTCATTTTTTACAAATTATTTGTCGTTACGACCCGACTCTATTCCATGAACCTAACACTTACGTCTAGCAAAGACACGTTCTTATGACCATGAGTACAGGAAAACACAAAGACAAGCTGGATCCAGTCACACACAAAAAGTGCTTACACTACGTTTACACGATCGATCGGAACACGAGGAGATGAATACCAGAGGCACGCCGGCACACCGCCCGCCTTATACAATACATAAGGTCAACCCCTTATTACATTTACGCAATAAAAACATATTGCTCCCCTCCTCGACATAATACAAGTCATGACTAAACAAAAAAGTACACGCTTGCAGGCCTCCCTTTTCTTACATGACACGGAAAGCCCTACTCGACGGAGCATACAGGCAAATCCGAAACAAGTCAAAAGGCATCGCGACTATCTTTTCCAAAAAGAGTCCGACAAACATTTAAGACATAGGACAAGGTCAATCCTTTGTAAAATAGAGTACGCCAATAATAAAGAGAGTCTAATTCTTTTTACATTCATGCGACCTGCGATGGTGAACGGGTCGCCAAAACATATTGTCTACCTACACACATGTAGGACTTCAAACATTCCTAAAAACATATCATGCGACCCACGATGATGGATGGGTCGCCAAACCGAAAGTACTTCACCCACGCACAGGTGGAACCACAAGTCATTTGCAAAAGATTCATAAAAAAGGAGGACGAAGAACTAGGAGTCAGGAGTCGCATCATTACCTTCGGCGGGAGCCGGGTCGGACAAAGGCTGGGGCTCGGACGACACGATAGGAGCAGCACCGCTGGAATGAACTTCATCTTCACCGGCGCTCTCATCAAGAAACTCATCTTCGATGCCGGCAAGTCGAAACAACTCCACCCCCAGATTCCCCTTGGGAAACAAGGTATCCATATTTCGTTTCTCCATCTTCAAATCCCAGACCTCGTGCTTGCCCTCTTCAAACTCCTCGACCATTTCGACACGCGACTTCAATGCATAGAAGATGCCAACATCGCATGCAATTCGACCACCGTCGATCCTGGCTTGCTTGACCTTCTCCTCGACTCCAACTCGGCTCACGTCGAGCTCTTTCTGACAACATTCTAGCTCGTCTTGACGAGCCTTCACCTTAGTCCACTTCCCCCGTGAAACGGCGTTCAGCCTCCTTCAAACGACTCTCAGCTCCCTTCACCTCAGTCCTCAATGCCGCCAAGACAGATTCCGATTTGGCAGCCCTTTCCTCAGCCTTGGAGACCATCTCCTTCACTCCAGAGTAGGTGCCCAAGAGGAACTGGAAGGTCTAAAAGATGTAAAACAAAAGAAAAGACATGTGAAAAGTCACCCAGTGGAAAAATCAAGAAAAAAGACAAGACTTGAGAAATAACATACCTTCTAAGCGGAACAACCAGCCTCGCCAATACAGTCCAGAGGTGAGACTCCATGGACTTCCGATTTCAAAGTCGGATCCTGGGCTTGGAACAGATCGGCAATGGACCGCCCGACTTGGTCAATCCTTTCGATGCTCGAAGAGGTACCTGATTTCTTTTTTGGAATATCCGTGATGATCTTCTCAACATCAGAGGAAACGACCGCCTTTCTTTTATCACCAACCTTCGCTGGGAAAAATGATTTGACATGCTTTGATTTGCTCGACAAAGCTCTGGCCGCCGCCAATTTCTGTTCGATCAGACCTTTCCCAGACACCCCCTTTAGGCGAGCACTCGACCGACCAACACGAGACACTATTACACCAGACAGGATATAAATTATGAATATAGTACATAAACGGAAATGTATGCGACCCAAACAGAAGACTTACACTTAACATGAGAAGGTGACGGGGCCGACATAATGTCTTGAGTCATCGGACCAGTAGATAGCAAATTGACATTCACGAAACTACGCTCCGACAACGGAATCCCAAGAAAAATGTTGGTCAGACCCTCCGATTTAGCATCAACTTCCAGGTCCTCGGGCTCAAGAACTACATGAAAAGAGAGGTAAGCAAAAGTTAAAATATATCCGACAAAGCAAACAAAAGGGAAAGGTGCATACTTTCGACTCGCCATTCTGTCAGCAAGAACGAACAATCACCCCCCTTTTCCAAAGACGACCGCTCGACGAAGAAGAATTTCGACCCCCATCCACGGTCGTTCACATCCAGATTTGACACCAGCGGCTTCCGGCCCTGACGCCTACGCAACTGAATCTGGGAAGAACTCTTCGACCCCAAGGCGTAGTTGTACCACAAGGCATCGAAGTCAAAACCAATCCCCGACTTCGAGTTCAAGAGGTCCAAAACCCTAAGAACCCGCCACGCTTGTGGCATGACTTGACACGGCGCAAGCGCCAGAATCGCCAGGAAATCACGAACGAGGGGAGTGAACAGAATCTTGTGTCCAATCCGAAACGGATAAGCATAAAAGCAGATCCACCCCTCGTATCTGGCATCCGCCCTCTCGTCTGGATGAGGAAGCCTCGCAACCGTCTCCAGTGGAAAGCCGCCGACTTGGAGAATCTGCTTCAGATCCGCCTACGTCAACGTCCCCGTGAGGGCGTCATCCTCCTTCAAAACGAAAAGGGGGAACCGTCGTTTTTGCTCGAACGAGTGGCGGACGATTCTGCGGAGCTACTGGAAACTATATCTAAAATGGAGAGAGGAGGGAATCGGAAGGCAATCTTGAAAGATTCTAAAGACTTACCAAAGCGAGAAACACAGAGAAATCAGAAGAAGGAAGATGAAAATGCCTGTCGATTTACTTCAAATTTATGGAGGGAAGGCTAGAGGCTTAGGCTGTCCCATCATGCCGCGCGATTGTCGCCACGTCGACCCTTTCCTGTCGCGCCAGAACGGATGGTGGAGATCGTGTGCAGAGTGGAAGTCGTCTTGGCTCCTGCCCTTAGCTGCCCTGAGCCCAAAACGACTTGGGGCTATTGTAGGGCCCAGAAAGCTTCGCCTAATGGATTGGGCCGCCTTACCTTAGATGTAGCCCAAGAAGTATGAAGAAGGACGTCGGATACTCATCAATGCACCAACCCGACCGATCCCGAAGATCTCGCCCAAACGCCATAACTGCTCGATCTTCAGCAAACGGCATCCAGTTCAAATACAAAATTAGAAAGCCTCATTAATAAGGAAATCCCAGAGATTATGCTCAGATATTAAAGGAAAGATTTCACCAAAATGGTAAGAACACCGGTAAAGAGGAAGATCCCATAAATAGGGCAGGGACGCAAGATACATAAACAATCGAGATCTCTATTCTGAAAAGGCTTGAAAAACTTACTTAGTCTCATTTAGCTCTTTTGGCAACAACATTCGACCACCAAGGATCGGACACTAGACTAACCGGTCATACAAGATTCGACTCTTGTATCTACAGGATAAGCTACACTTTGTCTCGTTTTAATCATCGTATAATCGATATATTAGCACATAAATCTTTCTCCTATATTATACGTAGTTGATTGCTCATTTGATTTGGATTTATTGTATTCCACCCAATCGACTCGTTACCCCGTCTAAGGCGATTTAGGTCGATTGATCTTTTCGCCCCAAAACACTAGCCGCTTGACCCCCTAGGTCATTAAAATAACAACACGCGCGCAACAAATCCGAACGAATTTGCTTCCTCCGCAAGAAAGAGCAATTTGACACAGAATTAATTCGACAAACTGAATTAATTCGAAAAACTGAAGAGATTTGACACAGAATTAGAAGCAATTCGACATAAGAGAAAAAACAGATCAGAAGTAATCGACACAGAGAATCGAAATTGTTTGGGCAAAGAGTGTGGAATTTGCAATTGAAAAGAGGTATGTATTACAATTGATTTTTATAGTTCAATATAGTTTATATACGTCCGAAAAATAGTATATGAAAGATATATTCAGTTGATTAGAAAAAAACAATTAAAAGTTTCCAGCTGTAGAAGTGCAAAAAACAATCGAAGCTGCTTGGGACAGTTTGAAACTGTCTCAAGCAGATTCCATTACTGTAACACCCCCAAATATTCCCTTGGAAAGGCATTACCGCCAATGACCTCAGACGTTCTGTCCGATGTCACCCAAGGCTTTACCAGTTGATATAAATCATCAAACAACAATTATGATACAAAATATCATAACTTTCATTTAAAATCATTGTCTCGGCATTACATCCATAATCCGAAAGACAACCAAAATACAGCGGAAGGCTTAATACAAGACATATTTAACACAGCGGAAGACTTTAAATAATCAACAAAAGGGTCTTGATCGCAATGATCACCCGTCAAGGATCTCGACCTGAATAAACTTATCAAAAACATTGTTTGCATCCATATTCGCTCTAGCCTTCACGGGATGACAACTTATCTGATGTGCCGAATCGAACGGATGACACCAGCCAACCATGCAGAGAACAATTACGGTTGGTTAGTCTAATGAAAGACTAAGCAAGGGTACAAAGCAGAGTGGTCCAAAGTAGTCGTATTAGGTTAGACTCATCGTTTCTCGAATAACAACCGATGACGATAGTCAACCACCATACTTCTACTAAAATCTATGAAAAGACATGATCAAGAGAAGATTCTGGAGACCGAGTCTCATAACAATCAATCCAAAAAGAAGACTCCAACGAAATGAGCCTTATCGGAAACATGACAAATGTTGGGGAACATTAATAATCACACAAGCGTTCAAAAACGACTTGATGTTTCGGTTCACGACCAACCTCACCGCTCACGGCGAATCCAGATTGGAAAGAGAATGTTACTCTGATCAAAGTCAAGACGAGTTTTCCTAACTGCACTATTATCTAGCTGCACTACTCGCCAAATGGTATATTTAATTATGTGCGTCAAGAGCACTTATCTGATTTAATTCCAAAACCCACATCACGTTATAAGCTTTTAAATATATGTCCCGCCAAGCAAGACATATATCGAAGGAATGGACCTCGCAGAGTCCAAGCCTCTGGACCTATATCGAAGGAATGGACCTCGCAGAGTCCAAGCCTCTACATCCGTAGGGTCTTGATCGCCCTTTTCCCCAAGTTATAAAGAAACGAATGGACCTCACAGAGTCCAGGCATTCCTACGAATACTCGTGCTAACTAATAGTTCAACACGGTAATAATCCATATTAAAGCCTTCCAGGCAATTATCATAACCATATATCTATAATAGCGTTGATCTAGAAGATATACAACCTATTATAATATCATATTCTTTTCATCATATAATTTATCAAAACTGTTCCTAACATAAACAGTAAATCATTCCAAATTAATTAACAACTAACAATTGATAATTAATGGAAGTATGGAATGATGAGCAAGAGCGAACCGCCACTTGCCTGGAGTAGATTCGACGATGAATCTAGACGAGACGACTACTGATGATATCTTTTCCGAGGATATGGCCTAAGTTTCAGATAGCTCCAACAGATTACGAGTCCACACGCGATTCAGCACGTGACAAATTAATTAATATCAATTAATTTGTCTGGACGAACTCAAGGAATTTAACTTGATATATTTTTATGATTTTAAATCATAAAAATATTAATTAAATTTTCCTAAAAAAATACGGATGAAAGAGGGTCGAAATTATACCGCTCGATCGATTTTGGGTTAAATCTGGACCGAAAGCTAATTGGGCTTTACGGCCCAATACTGAAGTCGCTAATTAAGTAGAGGGGGCCCACTTAGTCTTCAACCTTCAGCAACATCACTGAACAACAACAATGAACAAGCATGGCAAAACAACTCGCCTTTACCTTCTGGCAGCTCGGCACCGGCGGAGCTCTCGTCGCCGGGAGAAGAGGCGGCAGCACGGCTCGCGGCGACGACACCAGCAGCAACACCCACAAGACGCAGCGGCGGATGGAGCAGCACAACAGGAGCTCGTCGAAGCTCGGCGAGGTGGAGGCTGGACGACGCCGGGAGGGACGCTCGTCGCCGGGGAGAGCAGCTGCACCACGACGCCGACATCCAGCAGCACGCGACGACAACGCAACACCACACAGCTCGGAGTGGGTCATCGGCGAACTCGAGCAAGAGGAGACCGGAGCTGGTACGAACGAGAGGAAGAGAGAGAAAGAGGAGATTGGGTGCCTTTCAACCCTCAAGATCGGATTCCTTAAATAGCATGGAAGAAGACGTGCCCAACCATTACATGGACAGGTGCCCCGACAAGAGTTTACACGGGGGAGTATCGTGGCAGGATTAGCACAGGGGGGAAATTTGTGGCAGTGTCATAGGAAATGGTTTTGGTATGGGTTTTAAACCCCGGAAATTATATATTTGTATCCAAACAAATATTATAAGTCCCAAAAATACATCGAATGTATTTTATACCACTCAATGAATTATTTCGGAGATCATGGATGTTATGAAAAATCCGAACTCCACTGAAAGCGAAATAATTATTGAACGAAGGTTGGGAAAAATTACCCAAATACCCTTACTAAAATTTAAGGGGTATTATAATTGCTGAGAGACAGATAGCAACTGTCCCCAAGAAAATGCTATGAGAAAAACAAATGTTTATAATATTAAAATGATGTGTACTCTATGTATGATGAGTGATGTGCAACTGTATCCTTGTTAAAGACAATTTGAAAATGTCTCCATGAAGGATCTGGGAACATTTTGCAACTGTCCCGGACAATACTAATCTGTCAACAAACCAGATTGGGACAAATTAGTATTAATATGATGTGCAGCTGTCCCAAGAAAGATTCTGGTTCTGAGGGACGTATTGCAACTGTCCCCAAAGCAGATTGGGACAGTTACAATTTGCAACTGTCCCAACCAGATTCTGGTTTTGAGGGACATATTGCAACTGTCTCTGAAGAAAATTGAGACAGTTTTAGTTTGCAACTATCAAACCAGATTCTGGTTCTGAGGGACATATTGCAACTGTGCCCAAAGGAATGGTATGTCAAAATAAAATGAAAAATTGTTTGTAACATCTTCATTGTGTAGATAAACATAAAAATTATTATTGTGTGCTATGGAGGTGAATGTAAGATAAAAGATGGAATTAGTACATATATTAAGAATGTACTTTCCAAGGCAATTGTGTGTAATGAGAGTATAAAGTTCCAAGAACTGAAGGAAAGGATAAAGGAAAGATTAAACATCAAGTCATCACTTGATGAACTGAGAATTAGTCATTTGAATCCATTCCATAGATTCAGAGAAGCATACTCGGTCGATACAGAGGAGGATTTCAGAAGCTTCTCTGACATCAATGAGGACCCTGAAGTTTCATGAAGTTTGCCTTTATATGTGTCATCAACTAGAAACACTCGTGGAAGCAACGACAATCATGATACTGCGCAAAACAACATAACTTCTCTTCAATCTAGTTACCATTTGGAACAATACAGTGTCAATGTTTGTTATACAAAGACAAGTAATCTTGAAACTAGATCAATCTCTGAGAAAAATGAGACAACACAGAATCCAGTCAATACAGACTTCATTACAGTAGGACAGATTTTTGGGACAAAAAGAGAGCTTACAGATGCTGTGAAACATATGGCAATACGCGACAACTTTGGATTTAAAGTAAAGAAATCAAATCCTGAACTGTATAAGATTGTATGTCTGGATGCTGAATGCAAGTGGAGATTAAGGGTTGCGGTATTGCAAGGTACTGAATTCTTCAAAATGCGAATATTTGTTCAAGAACATACTTGTTCTTTTGACTTTAGATGTGAAAACACCATTAAACCCTCATTCAAAATGGTTGGAGAGACAATGAAGACAAGGTAAATGTCCAAACCAAATAACACCTAATATGATTTTTTACTTCAGATGTGCGAATAATTTTTGTTAACAGATATCTTGCCTTCAATGCAGGTTTATAAATATATCAAAGGGGTTGACGCCTAATATGATTCGCAATGACATGAGAGCTGAGTTTTTTTTTATATACGCTGTTGGACAACTTGGAGGGCACATGAATATGCACAAAATCTCATAAGAGGAACACCTGAAGCAAATTATGGGATGCTGCCTATATACTGTCACAATATCAAACAAATAAACAACGGTACATACACATACTTAAAAACTGAAGACCAGCACCGTTTTAAATATGTATTCATCGCAATTGGAGCATCAATCAAAGGTTTCCAAGTAATGAGAAAGGTACCAAAATTAAGATCAATCTGTATTGTGATTTATTCAAAATGATAATTTTGTGATAGAGTTGAACTTTCAAAAAAGAGGATTTAGAGACAGTTTGCAACTGTCCCCAATGAGACTCCATAAAGAGTTTGGAAGTGTCCCTAATGAGTATCTAGGAACAATTTCACATTCCAACTCTAAAAAGAGTTTAACTGTCCCCATTGCAAATAGAGACAGTTTGTAGGGACATTTTTCAACTGTCCCCAATGAGACTCCATAAAGAGTTTGCAAGTGTCCCTAATGAGTATCAAGGAACAATTTCACAGTATCTTGAATGAAATAGGGACACTTGTAAATTGACACTAAGAAGGTTGTGTGGACAATTGCATAGTGTCTGTAATAGATTTTATCTAGATTGAAACTTATATGGTGAATGAAATCTTTTATAGGTGATCATGGTTGATGGAACGCACTTACACAGAAAGTATGGGGGACATCTTTTGATTGCATCTTCACATGATGGGAACCATCAAATCTACCCACTAGCTTATGTTGTAGTAGATTCTGAGAATGACAAGTCCTGGACATGGTTCTTTGAACAATTGGATGAGGGCGTTGTTGATGAGCATGCGAGCCTTAGAGTTTTTCTCCATCATTTTGAAATCATCTTGGCTCAAAGGTTTGGTTCCTTTGATGACGGCTTCATCAGACTTCTCATCCCCAACTTCAATGACTCTTCAACATTGGTAGTCATTACTATTCACCCAGGAAGATAAGAGATCCTTCCAGTGCTGGTACTGTCCTTTATTGAGGAACGGTGACTTGTTGTTCCCAATCCTGACTTCGTGATTTGAAGACATTGTCACATATGAATCTGAAAAGTAAATACATAATCTAGAGCGAACCTGCTCTGATACCAAGTGTTCAATCGATGTGTGTTAGGAAAGGAATGGTGATATTGTTTCATGGGTAGCGAAAATATATAGATTCAGAAAGTAACAGCAAGACAGTTCCATTATAGAAGAAACTCAATCAACCAAGTAGTTGGCTTGAGAAAAACCTCTACCTCTAGGTGTTACACTAGGAGGATTTCAAACGTATACTTGTTTTATTAATAAGTTGTACAATCTCACAAGTCTTCTCTCCACCTATTCTCACACAGATTCTAGGCTTCTAGACTTTGAGTGTAATCAACTCGTAATTATATAAGAACACAAGAAACCTTAAGAAAGTACTAAACTCGTACCTTGCCTTTGTATCTCGATCTCAACTTTGCAGTAAGCTCCTTGTAGACTTCGGTTGTGTGTGCTGAGATCCCTTACCCTAAGGTATGCTCATCTATATATAGTGTTAGGAAATATCTCTTATCAAATAACCGGATAGCTAGGAAATCACTATATAAGGTAACAGTAGAAGATATCTACCTAAACTAAACAAATCAGCCTGACAACTCATTGTTTCCATATATAAAATATCCTAAGATATGCTAAATACGCCTTCTTCCTTCAATGAAATCTTCAAATCTTGTTTCTATAATCAGTAGTCTTCCAAGGTTCCAACTAAGCATTATCTGCGTCACACAACATTGTTCCTTATCCAGTTATTCCCTTGTATAATTCTCTTCACAGCACGCGTTTTACATCTTCAATTTGTTCATCGTAACTGTTCCTTTGTTGTTCACAACTTTCCTTTCACTCCTCTGTTTCTCTTCTTCACATGATTTTCATTATTCTCTAATTCTTTCATTAAACCTGAAACTCATAGAAACAACATACACCCTAAAACCTAATGGCGTTTATCATCATCAAAACCAGAGGGAACGTCAAGGTTCCAACAATATTATATTAGAAAGGATAGGCCTCGTACCTAAACATGCAACTGGCAACAATAACTCTCCCTCATTTCAACCCATAGCAGCAGTTGGAGACTTCCTCCACCTCTTTGTCAAGGCAACTCCCCCACTCCCCGCCGATGAGGTCCTTGCTGCACTCCACCAATCCATATGTCGTCGTGTTGGAATCCGTGCTCTCCTTCCCCGCCGCTAACAGCTTGGGGTCTGTAACGGCCCTCTTGCTCAACTTCGTCAACAGCTCATTCACCGTGCATTGAACCGTGTGGGGTCCCTGCTTACGTACCCTAACAGGGCTTGACATCGAGAACCGATTGTCGGTGTCGATCGACCCCAGGAAGTTGGCGTCCGAGTACTTGAGTAGGTAGGAATCATTCGCCTTCGTTCCTCGCTCTCCTCGTTCGCCTTTGTTCCTCGCTCTAGCAATCGAGTCCTAGGCGATCCAGATCCAAGCTCGGGTGGACCAAATAGAGGAGTCACACGTGAGGCTCTATTCTCTCCATTCCAACAGGTTGAAACACACATCAAAAGGTATTTGATTCTTCATATCTATGATCTATTTGGTTTATGCATGAGATCCTTGGTTACATGTTAGGAAAACGTTTCCTGAAATTCTGCTTTACGCATCTAAAATCCCAACAGTGGTATTAGATGTTAGGAAAGCGTTTCCTGAAATTCCGCTTTACGCATCTAAAATCCCAACAGTGGTATCAGTTGCCTCTTGCATAAATTGATTAGATCAAATTTAAAGTTTTTTTTTTAATTTTGATGCATGTTCATGATTATCTTGATTCAATTAGATGGAAAATTGATAGGTAGATTAAATTTGCATGATTATAAATTTAGATTTTGATCGATTGGATTAACAAAGTTTAGAACTTTCAATTTGAATATGCATGTAAAACTGTTCTACATAAAAGTTGTAAATTTAGCCATGAATAAAGTTATGAATTTTACCGAGTTCGATTCGGATCGAACAACTGCTCCAGAAAGAAATCCGCGGTCGCGGTTATTGAACTGCGGTCGCGGATCTGATTTCTAAAAAAAAATATGCGCGTTTTTCCGCGGTCGCGGATCTGGGCTTGGAAGTTTCCGCGGGCGCGGTTAAGGAACCACAATCGCGGTTACGTGTTCGCCAGACCAGACTCGCTTCGACACGGGTGGCTTCGACCGGCTCGGTTCGGTCAAACACCGAACCGACCAGGGCCGAACTAGCCCAGGCTCGAACCGGCATGGAACGGTCCAGAACAGGTTCTGTAAGACCGAACCGGTTCAATACGGGCCGGGTCCGAGTCTGGCGTTAGCCAAAAGAACCATGGCCCGATTCGGTCTGACCGAACCGGCCTGGACTCGACTAGCTAGCATCTGAACTGGGTTGGGGTGGAGCTCGTCGAGGGATTGATGGGCTGGGCTGGTGGCTCATGCTGGGTCGGATCACGTTCTGACGTGGTCCATATGGCTCGGTTGTGAACCGGTCTGGTCCGTTTTCGGTGGTTCGGGCATGATCAGGCACGGGTCGGGTTCACTTGATCGAGTTGGCTCGGGTTTGGGTCCAAGTGTTTGATCCAAACCGATGCCAGGCTGATTAGGTAACCTGACTCGAATACGCAGGGTGAAACTATTTTGGGTAAATTTTACAATAAAGGATTGTCCTAAAAAGAACTAGATAAGATCTTGGTTGACAAATTAGATAATATATGATATTGTCTAAAATATATCTTCCTAAAAGTTGTTAGGAAATATTCCCACTTACTTAAATTAGGATATTTGATATCTTTAATTGATGCATATCTTATCCAATATTGCAATTTAATGATTAATTATGATTAATGCTATATATTAATTTTATTTGAATCAAGATAATGATATAATATTATTTTATCATGAGATGATTAATTTAATATTGGATGTTTTTAAATTGTTTTATGTGATATTATAATTGCATGAATATTTTATTATGATATTATTGCATGTGGTGACTAGTATGGCCCATAATAGGATAGATAAATACGATATACGCATCGTTATGTTTTCTTGTACACGATCTGCGTATCGTTATGTATTTTTGTAATTTAAATTTCTACAAGAGAGTTTATTCCAATTATATGTAAGACAAGAAGAAGAAGATCCTAAGAAAACCAAAGGATGGAGATCCATGAAAGGGTACTAAGGATGGAGATCCAGGAGTAACAAGACCCATGAAGATTAGATATTTAATTTTGGTTTTTAGGGGCCATACTAGGATCACATTTAATTACTGCATTACTTGAATGCTTTATTTCCCACTTTGCATGCTTGCTTGTTTGTTTATGCTATTTTATTCACTAGTAAATAAACAACCATTGCATGCTTAAGTCCCTTAACAGAATATTGAGATAATGCCTGATAAGCACTACTTTGTAGGGCTTAACTAAGAGTTATTAGAGGGTTTTATTGGTGCCATTCGGGTAGATTTAGACACATTCTTATGCATGGCGTTTGGGGGCGAAGTCTGGTGTTTTTGGAGGTGTTTGAGCTATTTTGGATATCATAGGAGACACTGAGGAAGGAAGCCACCAAAAGAAGACGCCAAGGAAGTGAATACGAGAGGTTAGGAGGCAAAGCCAAGGAGTGAAGGCCGAGCATTAACCGCGACCACAGGCAAGGGTGCCGCGATCGCGGTTCCTCGGGCAAGTCGAGAGTTTTCCGCAGGCGTGGAGGAATGTGAAGAGCGCGGAGCCACAAGAGGCCGCGATCGCGGTAAATGGGCCGCGATCGCGGGTCGTCGATGCTGGAAGTTCTGACTTTTCCCGAGTCTATCTTTTCTAATTTCTTTTCTTATTTTTCCATTTTATTTCGTTTCTTTTCTTATTGGGCTAGGTCATTTGTTAGAGGCCCTATATATACTCTCTTTAGCATTAGGATTAAAGGAGAGTTTTCCAAGTTCTAGTTTTGCAATTTCAATTCATCGTTGCAACTTTTCACACCTTTGGAGTTCATCATGTTTATGAGGAGCTAAGCCTCTTTTGCTTAGTCCGGTAATGAAAGCATAAGTTTATTCATCTAGTTGTGAGGTTTTGTTCCTATCTATCTTATCCTATTGAGTTATATCTTTCCTCTTGAGAAAATTCTTATTTGGATGTTTGTTGGTTTATCTAGATTGATCACCTAGGTTTATTGCTTTCATTCATATTGCTAATACTAGGGAACTGTTGGGCTAACACTCTAGTTCGAGTAGCGACCATAGATTCTTATCTGCCACTGTGGAATTTATCTATGTAGGGAATTGATTACATGTTGAATGCTTCTGGTTGAGGTGTTATGTGTATCCTGGTTAATTCTTATGTTCATTGCTGCCTTTGGGTTGAATCACTAGTGGTGCTAGGGTTATTCATTGGTAAGGGTTCTTAGGGATGGTTTCCCTATTAATATACACAAGATCAGGACAGGAATAACCGAATAGGAAGATAGGGCATAATCAAGGAACAACCTTTGAATGACTTATGTGGACATTACTTGGCTAAGTGTTTTCTCTCTTTGATATTTTCATCATATACTTTGCTGTGTTTGACTTAATTGTGACCAACCAACCTACAACTCCCTCTTCTTGTTACTATTGCATGCGAACAACACATAGATTAATCCCTTCCTCTCTGTGGATTCGACCCCTGCTTACCCTAACTACTTGTTTAGGTTTTGCTAGGATTTTATTTGATTGATTAGGTGATACGGCTTAAGCCTGCTATCAAATTGGCGCCGTTGCCGGGGAGGCAAGCGTTGATTTTTCTGTGTGTTTGTCTGTGTGTTGTGTTCCTTTGGTGTGGACCTATCTTATGGTCCACACCCGTGCTACTAATTCCCCTCTACTTGGTTTTAATTCAGAGATTGAGAGAACCCTTTCCCAGGTTCGCAGAATAAATCGTGCTTTGGTTTTTGATAATCCTGCGTTCGAGATGGCTGACGCAGAGCAGACGTTGAGACTTGACCGCCCCTAACATGCAGCAGCAACCGCTGGCTGTGCAGTTTCCTGAGTTGGGCGAGGGCGTAAATTTCGAGCTGAAGTCTGGGTTGATCCACTTACTCCCCCACTTCCATGGGATGAGTGGTGAAGACCCCAACAAGCATCTTGCTGAGTTCCATTCGGTGTGTAGTAGTATGAAGCCGAAGAACGTGATAGAGGACCAGATCAAGCTGAGGGCCTTTCCTTTTTCACTGAAGGATGCGGCCAATGACTGGTTCTACTATCTCACTCCAAGGAGCATTGACACTTGGGTCAAGATGAAGAAAGCCTTCCTGGAGAAGTACTTCCCAGCTACCAAACTGAACAGCCTGAAGTGAACTATCAGCAACATCGAGCAATAGTCTGGTGAATCGATCTATGAGTATTATGAGCGGTTCAAGAAGATGATATCCAGTTGCCCCTTTCACGGCTATTCTGAGCAGGACCTCGTACTTTATTTGTACGGTGGTCTTCTTTATAAAGAGAGAAGGATGGTGAACACTGCTTGTGGGGGGAACATCCTCAACAAGACTCATGCTGCAACTTTTGAGATTTTTTTTGAGCTTTCTGAAGGGTCCAGGCAATTCAGTAAAAGGGCGGGCATCCAATCTGTGAGAGCTGCAGAATCTCAGCCCAATTCTACTCTTCTTGCTGAAATGGCTGAGATGAAGGAGATGATGAGGAGATGTATGATGAGAGGTGGCTTGCAGCAAGTCAAATCATGTGGGTTATGCTATGAAACGACGCATCCAACTGATGTATGCCCCACCCTGCAAGAACCAACTGCTGAGGTGAACGTCATTGACGGATATGGCCCTCAAAGGCCAAAATATGACCCATACTCTAGCACCTACAATCCAGGGTGGAGAGATCACCCAAATCTGAGATACGAGAACCAGCAGAACACTCATCAAGGGCATGAGACCCAGGATTTTCAGCAGTACCCCCAGCGGCAGTTTCAAGGAGGCCAAGCAGATCAAAGACCACAAGAACAGGGAGCTACCCGCATCACCAATATTGAGGACCAGGTCAACACACTGGCGCAGCATATGAATACTTTGGCACAGACCGTGGGAACCATGCATCAAAACATGGTTCAGTTTCAACACGAGACCAAGTCCAGCATACAGAACCTAGAGAAGCAGGTGGGGAAGATCTCCCAGACAGTTAGCAAGCTTGAAGCTAGAGTGTCACGAGCACTCCCATCTCAAACTGAGATAAATCCTAGGCAAAACGTCTACTCCATGACGTCAAGGCCCAGATGGGAGCTTGAAGAAGAAAATATGGGAGCCAAGAAGTACGAGAATGAACCGCGACCGCAGGCAATTTGCCGCGATCGCGGGTCTGTTGAGCAAGAGAATAGGCAAGATGCGCCGATTAAGCGCGATCGCGGGCAGGATAGCCGTGACCGCGGGGCCCCAGTGCAAGAACCGCGATCGCGGGGTGAAAACCGCGATCAAATTTCGGAAAACGGGCCGTCTCCACTTACTTTCATGACGCGGTATGTCTACCCGGAGGGATATTTTGACATCCCAGTTCCATTCCCTGCAGCACTAGAAGATGACGAACCCATTGAGGGGCTGAAGGGAATGTTCGAGACATTCAGGAATTACAAGGTGACCCCCCAATTGAGCAAAACGATGCCTCGCTTTGCAAACTTCTTGAGGGAGCTATGCAAGCTCAAGAAGGAGCAAAAGGAGCGGTCAAAGAAAAAAGTGAAAGTCAAGAAGGATGTCTCGGCTGTGATGCAAAAGAAGATCCCGAAAAAGTGTGAAGATCCCGGAATGTTTAGCGTACCCTGTAAGATTGGGGAAACCGAGTTCAGCGAGACATTGTTGGATTTGGGAGCCTCCATCAATGTCCTACCACTGTCCGTCTACAACACCCTCAAAGTTGGACCACTAGAAAGCACGGAGTTTGTCATCCAACTGGCTGATAACTCCGTCATCATTCCACAGGGCATTGTGAAGGACGTTTTGGTGAGCGTCGACACCCTCGTCTTCCCTGCGGATTTCTTCGTCATGAACATAGGGAAACGAGGAGGACGAGTAAAGCTAGGGAGGCCTTTCATGAAGACCTCCAACACAAAGATCGACGTGGGCACAGGTACGGTAAGCATGGAGTTTAACCGGAGGAAGGTAGAGCACAGGCTGAAGACCATTCAGGGGCATCCCCCAGACTCAAGAGTGAAGAGCGCGGTTATAGGAGGCAACCCAGATTGAGAAGGATGAAGCGGTATGTCATGCCATGATAATAACTAAGGCGCTGTCCGGGAGGCAACCAGATGTATGTATCTTTTCCTTTGTCTTTCTTTCTTCGTTTTGCATTATTTTTTGGAGTGTTTTTGCTTTGTTTTTGTTTTTTGTTTTTTTTCCTGACTAACCTGTAGGGAAGAGACCCATGCTCATTGAAGAAGGTGTTTCCACACCAATGTAAGTCTCTCTTATCCTTGCACTAGTCATCCTCGAAAAAACCTTAAACGGGGGGCAAAAAAAAAATGTGTTGTTGTATGAGTACGAGCTGTCCCGCAGTACCATGGAGAGGGGTGCGCATGTTGCCAACAGAGGAAGTTTTCGCTACACAAATTTTTGGCAATGATGGCGGCCCCACAGTCGACAACTGCGAAGGAAGACCACTCATGGCCCACACCCCATTCATATCTGGGCCCATTTTTGGTGGTATTTGAAGGCCGTGCAACCCCGTTATCACTGTTTAAC
Source organism: Rheum nobile (assembly GCA_027886185.1). Classification (NCBI taxonomy): domain Eukaryota; kingdom Viridiplantae; phylum Streptophyta; class Magnoliopsida; order Caryophyllales; family Polygonaceae; genus Rheum; species Rheum nobile. The sequence continues at coordinate 83,979 of WOAB01000158.1, read as the reverse complement.
CACTACTCACCAAGTGGTACCTTATGGTTGCACGGTAGAAGATGATGCTGGAATTGATGAGGCACCCGCCCAACACCAGAGACCTGGGCATTTATTGAGAAGACCGTCAGCAACAACGGAAGTGTCCATGCCGACTCAGCGACATTTGTGAGCTTATCCCTTCTTTTCCCTGTGCTTTATTCTTTTGTCTTTCATTACATTGAGGACAATGCAATGTTTAAGCATGGGGGAGGGTTTTATATTTCCTATGTCGCTGAGGAGAAAAAGAAAAAGAAAAAGAGCCAAAAATTGAAAAAAGGCTAAAATTGAAATCCTGGGATAGGTCGAAAACCCGAAAGGGCGGCCTAGGTAATAAGCAGGTGGCTTGGACCAGCATTAGGCTGGGGTAAAAATTAGTCTAGAGTGATGTGAGTTATATTATGAGCACATCTAAAAAAAAATTATGAGTGGCTTGGTGAAAATCCGAAAGGGCGCCTTGGAAAAATGAGTGAAAAGAAGAAGAGTGAATTTTAGGAATCCTCATATTGGCATGGAGACATAAGAAGAGGTGATATAAGGAGGATTCGGGTAGGTCACTCTGGGAGGCATAAGGAGTCATAGATGGAGGCTAGGATTAGAGGTTACTCACACCATTGGATGTTCGGGTTAAGCTTAGGGAAAGTACTCTGCTTGCCCCTTAAGCTTGTTGAGTTATGGATGTGTTGTGAATGAGTTTGGTGCCAAGAGCTTGGCATGGGTTAGGTGACTCTTAGTTGGAGACATGCTTCCTGAGACCTTGGGTGATGCATTGGAGGAGTAGACTTTCTTTTAGTTTACTCAAGGACGAGCAAAGGTCTAAGCATGGGGGAGTTTGATAAGCACTACTTTGTAGGGCTTAACTAAGAGTTATTAGAGGGTTTTATTGGTGCCATTCGGGTAGATTTAGACACATTCTTGTGTATGGCGTTTGGGGGCAAAGTCTGGTGTTTTTGGAGGTGTTTGAGCTATTTTGGATATCATAGGAGACAATGAGGAAGGAAGCCACCAAAAGAAGACGCCAAGGAAGTGAAGACGAGAGGTTAGGAGGCGAAGCCAATGAGTGAAGGCCGAGCATTAACCGCGACCGCGGGCAAGGGTGCCGCGATCGCGGTTCCTCGGGCAAGTCGAGAGTTTTCCGCAGGCGCGGAGGAATGTGAAGAGCGCGGAGCCACAAGAGGCCGCGATCGCGGTAAATGGGCCGCGATCGCAGGTCGTCGACCCTGGAAGTTCTGACTTTTCCCGAGTCTATCTTTTCTAATTTCTTTTCTTATTTTTCCATTTTATTTTGTTTCTTTTCTTATTGGGCTAGGTCATTTGTTAGAGGCCCTAAATATACTCTCTTTAGCATTAGGTTTAAAGGAGAGTTTTCCAAGTTCTAGTTTTGCAATTTCAATTCATCGTTGCCACTTTTCACACCTTTGGAGTTCATCATCTTTATGAGGAGCTAAGCCTCTTTTGCTTAGTCCGGTAATAGAAGAATAAGTTTATTCATCTGGTTGTGAGGTTTTGTTCCTATCTATCTTATCCTATTGAGTTATATCTTTTCTCTTGAGCAAATTCTTATTTGGATGTTTGTTGGTTTATCTAGATTGATCACCTAGGTGTGATACCCCGTAATTTTGTAAGGCTATTTTGGAAATTATGGATTTTTCCCGAGTGCCAGTTTGGTACGTCGGATTTAATTCTGAAGGTTTGAGACATTCTGTAATGTGCTCTATATCTGTAATATTTTTCTCAGTGAAAAATTATACAGTCGAGATGTTTTGGAAGTTCGTACTCGTTCGTGTACGACTTTTGTTAACGCGGGTTAAGATTGGTACAAGTTTATTGCCCAAGAGTTGTTATCTAATAGGCAATAGTACAAGATTCTTTATCCAAAGGTTATTGTCCAAGAGCTATTATCCATGAGGCAAAAGTACAAGTTGGTTAACCAAGGGTTATTACCCAAGCTCCCTTCCAACCCTAATTTTGCCTATAAATAGAGAGCATTGGGTGAGGGTGAATGGGGCTGAAAAACGCGGAAGCGCTGTCAAGCTCTCGTCTCTCAAAAACGCTCTCTCTCGGGAAGGCTCTAGTGGATCGTCGGAGCTCGTTTAGTGTCGTTTCCGGTGGCCAAGAGGAGCATTGGAGGCTCTCGGACGCCTAGAAGCCAAGCAAGGCGAAAGACGAGCCAAATCGATCGTCGAGGGTACCGGAGTTGGCAGATTCGTCTCTGTGTCGAGCCCGGAATCCCGTCGTTAGACTTCGTTCAATCTCTGCGGACTCAGGCAAGTGGCGGTTCGCTCTTGCTCATCATTCCATATTTACATTAATTATCAGTTGTTTATCTGAGTAATTAATTTGGAATGATTACTGTGTTTGTCTGGAATTGGTTTTATAAACTGTTTTGGAAAATCATATAATAGGTTGTATATCTGTTAGAACGACGCTATTATCTGTGATCGCCTTCCGGGCATTTATGTGGATTTATCCTATACTGTGGTTGTGTTGTAACTGTAAGTTAGCACGAGTATTTGTAGGAACGCCTGGATCCTGAGAGTTCCATGCGCGTTCCTTTATAACTGTAAGGGCGATGAAGACCCAACGATTGTTGAAGTTTGAACTCAGTGAGGTTCATTCTTTTAAAGGGCGAGCAAGACCCTGCGATAGTAGAAGTTTGGACTCTGTGAGGTTCATTCTTTCGATGTAGATTCAGAGGTTTGTACTCGGTGAGGTTCATTCCTTAGATATGGGTCCTGCGTGACAGGGACATATATTAAAAGCTTTTAATGTGTTAATCGTTTTGGAATTAAATAAGATAAGGTGCCCGAGAGCACTTAATTAATATACCTTTGGCGAGTAGTGCAGCTAAGTAAATAGTGCAGCTAGGAAAGCTCGTCTTGACTTTTGATCAGAGTACGTTCTCTTTCCAATCTGGATTCGCTGTAAGCGATGAGGTTGGTCGTGAACCGAAACATCTTAGTCGGTTTTTTTAAATCATCGTTATGTGGTTCTGTAAGATCCAGACTTGAATGTAGTACGTTCTCCTTCCGATCTGGATTCGCTATAAGCGGTGAGGTTGGTTGTGAGCCGAAGCATCTCAGTCAGCTTTTAATCGCTGTTGTTTGATTCTGTAAACATTCCAGATTTGTCATATTTCCTTAAAGACTCATTTCTTTTAGAGTCTTCTTTCGGGTCAATTTCTGTGAAGATTAAGTCTTCCAGAATCTTCTCTTGTGCATACCTCTTGTTGTTATTCCGTGAAAGTGCCGGGTTATGTATTGTCCCTTCGGTTATTATTCGAGGGACAATGATAGTAAACGGTTACGATCACTCGAACCACTCTGCTTTTTACCCTTGCTAGTCTATTCAAGTAGACTAACCCACGAACATTGTTCTCCGCATGTGGGCTGGTGTCATCCGTTCGATTCGGCACATCAGATAGAGCGAAGATATGAGGAGACTAGATTGACTATGAAGACGATGGTTGTTTTTGGATGTTTTAATAATTTCTTTTAATCAGGTTGAGATCCTTGGGCAGGTGATCATTACGATCACAACCCTTTTTGTAATATCTTTGTTTAAGACTTTCGCTGTACTTTGTTTAAACTCTGTATTCGTCCTATTCGGGATTGGGATGTAATCCCGTAACTCATGTTTCATTTGATTGATGTTTTGATTTGAATACTTTGATCATTATGTATCAATTGTATTCCATGAATTGTATTTAAACCGGTAAAGCCTTGGGTGATCTCGGTAAGGAACACTGGGGTCACTGGCGGTAATACCTTTCCAAATGGGTTAAGATTTGGGGGTGTTACAGTTGTGGTATCAGAGCCAAAGGTTTTAAAACGGGTTTGGGATTTTATAAATCATTTATCCATTTTTTAAAATGCTTTAAAAGGGCTCTGAATTTTCAAAGTGAAAAGAATTTCAAAACACCGTTCATAGTCATGTCTTCTGTACAGTCTGATATAGTAAGCTTGCTTCTATGTCTAGAAAGACTAATTCCTTCCCCGTTGCCCCGTTAGATATGGGTGCATTATGTTCTCTTCAGAGGAACCCGGGAGAAGCCGAGGTGGTTTCGCCATCTCCAGTTAGGCTTGATTCCCAGTTCGCTCGTTGTGAGTTGAGGTTGTAGAACCTAGTAACTCGGTTTGAGTCCATTAATAGAAATTACCAAGTTGATCTATTCTAAGTTGATTTTATTACGATAAATATATCAGAATGATATTAATGTGATAAAATCCTTGGAATTTGATCGGTAAACAGATGGTGAACACGAGGAACGTTATCCGTGCTGGTGCTGGGCCGAGTAATGACCCCAGACCAAACCCGAGGATTGATGTAGACCCGTCAGGAGAGCGTGAGTCTGTCTTCAACAATAATCCAAGAGGCAATGGCCAAGCTCAGGCCGACGCTCCAGTAGTGCTCGATGCAGCGACAGTCGCAACAATTCGGGGGATTGTTCTGTAAGCAATCACCGAGATAATGAGGCCAATCGCACCTCAGGCACAAGGAGTGCCAGTACCTCCAGAAGTTCCGAGGTTTGAGGAACAAGAGAACCAGGTACTACAGGGAGGCGTGATCAGGAATAGAGGGGAGTATGACTGAGCTCTGAAGGCCATTAACTCTATGAGACCTGACAGCTATGATGGAAAAGGAGAGCCAGTCAGAGTGGCTCATTGGTTCACACATATGGAACGGTTGTTTCGTAATGTTGAGTGCACTGAAGCAGAGAAAGTGCACATAGCTTCTCTACAGTTGAAGGAAGAAGCCAGTGAATGATGGGAGAGTACCGGCTTAGCTGATAGCCCGGTGTTGACCTGGTCAATGTTTAAGACCAAGATGACGGATCGTTTCTTCTCTCGAGCTATGAGGGAGGAGAAGCACAAGGAGTTCTTGTATCCTAAGACGGAAGGGTTGAAGGTGACAGATCTCGCCACCAAGTTCAATCATTTGTTGTAGTATGTTGAACCGCAGATATCCAGTGAGGCACAAAAGATCTAGTACTTCCATGAATGGATGAGCCCGGATATTAAACCATGGATGGTGCACCACGCATGCTCTACTCTCGAGCAGTACGTGGATGCGGCCTACAAGTTGGAAGTAACACTGGAGGAGTCCGCTCATAAGCGGGAGAATCAAGTTAAGGGAAAGGGTGGGCAACAGGATTGCCAGGTTGGTTCATTCAAACGACCGGCATCGCCTACCAAGTTTGAGAAGTCTGGTCGTGCTAAGACCGAGACAACTCAGTCTGACTCTGTCAGGGGCTCAGGTTGGAGCAGCGGAGTGATTCAGTGTCACAATTGTGGTGCTTCTGGGCACAAAAGTTTTGCATGTCGGAATGAGAAGAAGACTTGTTTTGGTTGTGGAAAGGAAGGACATATGCAGAGGTTCTGTCGACAGGGAATGCAGAAAGGAGCGGAGTCACATCAGGGGTCTGTTAATCCAAACAACAGACCTAGGTTTAAACCAGTAGAGACTTCCAATCCTTCGATACAGACAACTGCACAGAATAAAGGGAAAGCCCCAATGGCTTCTGGAAATCAGAGTCAACGTCTTTATGTGATGCGTGAGGCGGATGGACCCTCGGGTACCCGTAATTATACAGTCGAGATGTTTTGGAAGTTCGTACTCGTTCGTGTACGACTTTTGTTAATGCGGGTTAAGATTGGTACAAGTTTATTGCCCAAGAGTTGTTATCTAATGGGCAATAGTACAAGATTCTTTATCCAAAGGTTATTGTCCAAGAGCTATTATCCATGAGGCAAAAGTACAAGTTGGTTAACCATGGGTTATTACCCAAGCTCCCTTCCAACCCTAATTTTGCCTATAAATAGAGAGCATTGGGTGAGGGTGAAAGGGGCTGAAAAACGCGGAAGCGCTGTTAAGCTCTCGTCTCTCAAAAACGCTCTCTCTCGGGAAAGCTCTAGTGGATCGTCGGAGCTCGTTTAGTGTCATTTCCGGTGGCCAAGAGGGCATTGGAGGCTCTCGAACGCCTAGAAGCCAAGCAAGGCGAAAGACGAGCCAAATCGATCATCGAGGGTACCGGAGTTGGCAGATCCGTCTCTGTGTCGAGCCCGGAATCCCGTCGTTAGACTTCGTTCAATCTCTGCGGACTCAGGCAAGTGGCGGTTCGCTCTTGCTCATCGTTCCATATTTACATTAATTATCAGTTGTTTATCTGAGTAATTAATTTGGAATGATTACTGTGTTTGTCTGGAATTGGTTTTATGAACTGTTTTGGAAAATCATATAATAGGTTGTATATCTGTTAGAACGACACTATTATCTGTGATCGCCTTCCGGGCATTTATGTGGATTTATCCTGTACTGTGGTTGTGTTGTAACTGTAAGTTAGCACGAGTATTTATAGGAACGCCTGGATCCTGAGAGTTCCATGCGCGTTCCTTTATAACTGTAAGGGCGATAAAGACCCAACGATTGTTGAAGTTTGAACTCAGTGAGGTTCATTCTTTTAAAAGGCGAGCAAGACCCTGCGATAGTAGAAGTTTGGACTTTGTGAGGTTCATTCTTTCGATGTAGATTCAGAGGTTTGTACTCGGTGAGGTTCATTCCTTAGATATGGGTCCTGTGTGACATGGACATATATTAAAAGCTTTTAATGTGTTAATCGTTTTGGAATTAAATAAGATAAGGTGCCCGAGAGCACTTAATTAATATACCTTTGGCGAGTAGTGCAGCTAAGTAAATAGTGCAGCTAGGAAAGCTCATCTTGACTTTTTATCAGAGTACGTTCTCTTTCCAATCTGGATTCGCTGTAAGTGATGAGGTTGGTCGTGAACCGAAACATCTTAGTCGGTTTTTTTAAATCATCGTTATGTGGTTCTGTAAGATCCAGACTTGAATGTAGTACGTTCTCCTTCCGATCTGGATTCGCTGTAAGCGGTGAGGTTGGTTGTGAGCCGAAGCATCTCATTCAGCTTTTAATCGTTGTTGTTTGATTCTGTAAACATTCCTGATTTGTCATATTTCCTTAAAGACTCATTTCCTTTGGAGTCTTCTTTCGGGTCGATTTCTGTGAAGAGTAAGTCTTCCAGAATCTTCTCTTGTGCATACATCTTGTTGTTATTCAGTGAAAGTGCCGGGTAAAGCCTTGGGTGATTTCGGTAAGGAACACTGGGGTCACTGGCGGTAATACCTTTCCAAATGGGTTAAGATTTGGGGGTGTTACACTAGGTTTATTGCTTTCATTCATATTGCTAATACTAGGGAACTGTTGGGCTAACGCTCTAGTTCGAGTAGCGAGCATAGATTCTTATCTGCCACTGTGGAATTTATCTATGTAGGGAATTGATTACATGTTGAATGCTTCTGGTTGAGGTGTTATGTGTATCCTGGTTAATTCTTATGTTCATTGCTGCCTTTGGGTTGAATCACTAGTGGTGCTAGGGTTATTCATTGGTAAGGGTTCTTAGGGATGGTTTCCCTATTAATCTACACAAGACCAGGACATGAATAACCGAATAGGAAGATAGGGCGTAATCAAGGAACAACCTTTGAATGACTTATGTGGACATTACTTGGCTAAGTGTTTTCTCTCTTTGATATTTTCATCATATACTTTGCTGTGTTTGACTTAATTGTGACCAACCAACCTACAACTCCCCCTTCTTGTTACTATTGCATGCGAACAACACATAGATTAATCCCTTCCTCTATGTGGATTCGACCCCTGCTTACCCTAACTACTTGTTTAGGTTTTGCTAGGATTTTATTTGATTGATTAGGTGATACGACTTAAGCCTGCTATCAATGCCTTTCCATATCATAACCATGAGGCCCTTGGGATTCATTGGATAGTTTTCATCCTAGCGAGGTGTCCTTCCTTGACCTTGGGATAGTGCGGGTATGTCTAATAGGGGCATGTTGCCTTGGTATGGTTACACTCAACAAGAGACCAAAGGGCTCAGTTTTGGATCTTGCGGCATAAGGATGAGTCTTACATAAGATGTGGCCATCAACCAAGAATTATAAGGTGTTATAATTAGTAACGGGTTTACTTACCTTGATTACATGAGACTTGGGGATGTGCCTTAGTACGCTCGAGTTTCATCTAAGATAGGATCTTGGAATCATTTTACTCACAAGGGACAATTTAATTGAGTAGAATGTGCAATAACTTACTGTTTATAGCTAGTACAAATTTTAAGTTCTTGCATGTCAAGCATAATTTATCTGCATATTTTATTCCGTTTTTGTAGTTACTATGTCTTCTGAACACCTCAAACTCACCCTCCGCTCAATTGTTGAGAAAAACAAGTTGAATGACACACATTTCCTTGATTGGGAAAGACATATGAGAATCAGTCTCAGGTCTGATGGACAAGAGGATGTCCTTAAAACCCCCATCCCAGAGTTGACTGCCACCTCATCTGATGAGGATAAGGCAAGTCACAAAAACCTGGAAGAAAAGAAGAGGGGAACAGTCTCCACTTCAGGTATTTACGTTACTGAAATCTTATCAACCAAGTCTCATTCTTAGATATTAGATTCATGATGTGGTTTTCACATTATTTCGAATGTGCAAGGACTAAGAAATAGGAGACGGTTGCAGAAGGGTGAGATAGATCTCCGCGTTGGAAATGGAGCAAGGGTTGCTGCACTTGCCATTGGATATTATAGTCTACCTCTACCTTCTGGCTTATTTTTAGAACTTTATAATTGTTATTTTGTTGCTTCTATTACTAAGAATTTGATTTCAATTTCAGTTTTGAACCTTGAGGGTTATGAATTTATCATTAAGGATTGTTTTTCCATTTATAAGAATGATACTTTCTATACTCGAGCCCATGTGAGTAGTAGTGGACTATACATACTGGATCTCAAAACTGAAATTTTCAACGTTGATACAAAGAAGCAAAAGTCGAATGACATAAGTGAAGCCAATCTATGGCATTGTCGCTTGGGTCACATCAGCATCAAACGCATAAAGGAACTCCAAACAGTTGGTAGCCTAAAGTCATTTGATTTAGAATCATTTGAAACATGTGAGTCATGTCTGATGGGCAAGATGACAAGGTCACCTTTCACTGGTACGAGTGAGAGGACTAATGAGCTCTTAGCTCTCATACCTACTGATGTGTGTGGACATATGAGCACGGAAGCTAGGAGAGGCTATCGATACTTCATTACATTTACTGATGATTTTAGTAGATATGGGTATATCTACTTAATGAAGCATAAATCTGAGTCCTTTGAAAAGTTCAAAGAATTCCAGAATGAAGTTGAGACACAGACTGGCAAGAAGATAAAGGCACTCTGATCAGATCGAGGGGGCGAATATCTGAGCCAAGAATTCGACCAGGCACGCCACCAGGCATGCCACAGTTGAATGTCGTATCTGAGAGGAGGAACAGGACATTGTTAGACATGGTCCGCTCAATGATGAGTTTTGCTGATCTTCCTACATCCTTTTGGGGATATGCCCTCACCACTGCTGCGTTCACACTAAACAGGACTCTGTCATGATCAGTTGACAAGACACCACATGAGATATGGTATGGAAAGGTTCCTAACTTGTCATTTCTGAAGGTCTGGGGATGCGAGGCTTATGTAAAGCGTTTACTATCTGACAAGCTAGCACCCAAATCAGACAAATGCTTCTTTATAGGTTATCCCAAGGAAACAAGGGGATATTATTTCTACAATCCCGCTGAGAACAAAGTGTTTGTTGCTCGGGATAGTGTCTTTTTGGAAAAGGACTTCTTTTCCAAGAAGCCAAGTGGGAGAAATGTTCAGCTTGATGAGATTCAAGCTGAGCAACAAACCCAACAAAGTGAGGACATAGATGATGTCACTGAGGAACTTGAATTTGGGGGCGTACCTTCTCAAAGGGAAACCGTCCAAATCCAAGATGCAATTCCTTAAGTTAATGAAGCACATGAGGTCCCACATACAGATGTGGTCAACCCAGCAGCTGAAATCTCTCCTATTGTTGGACCACATTGGAGATCAGACATGCTAAGGCAGCTGCCTAGGCGTTATGAGGATTACTTCTTGACTGCTAGCATTGACGTTCTACTTTTAGAGAACAATGAGCCTGTGACCTATAAGCAAGCGATGGCGGACCCCGACTCCGAGAAATGGCTGGAAGCCATGAAATCCGAAATGGACTCCATGTCTGAAAATCAAGTATGGGACTTGATAGATTTGCCTGATGGGGTAAAACCCATTGGATGCAAATGGGTCTTTAAGATCAAGACAGACAAGGATGGAAACATTTATGTCTATAAGGCAAGACTAGTTGCCAAAGGATTTAGACAGGTTCATGGTACTGACTATGATGAAACGTTCGCATCGGTCGTTATGATCAGGTCCATTAGGATACTCCTAGAAATTGCCGCTTATCATGATTATGAGATTTAGCAAATGGATGTCAAGACCGCTTTTCTAAATGGGTATTTAAAAGAGGACGTATATATGATGCAACCAGAAGGTTTTGAGGATCCAGAAAACCCTAGGAGAATATGCAAGCTTAAGAAGTCCATTTATGGACTTAAGCAAGCATCCAGGAGTTGGAATCTTCGCTTTGATGAAGTGGTCAAAAAGTTTGACTTCATCAGATGTGAAGAAGAGCCATGTGTCTAAAAGAAGTTTAGTGGGAGTAAAGTGGCCTTACTAGTTCTGTATGTGGATGACATACTACTCATTAGGAATGACATTCCTATGCTGGAGACAGTTAAGGAGTGGCTTAAGAAGTATTTCTCAATGAAGGACTTGGGAGAGGCTGAGTACATATTAGGCATTAAGATCTATAGAGATAAATCTAAGAGACTTATTGGTCTGAGTCAGGGAACTTATATAGATAAGGTCCTTGGGAGATTCAATATGATGAACTCTAAGAAAGGGTTCTTGCCTATGCAGCATGGCTTACATCTCAGCAAGAGCCAGTGTCCTAAGATACCTGGTGAAACTGAGAGGATGAGCAGGATTCCCTATGCCTCAGCCATAGGATCCATAATGTATGCAATGACTTGTACTCGCCCAGATGTTGCGTTTGCTTTGAGCATGTGTAGCAGGTACCAATCAAACCCGGGTGATGCACATTGGTGTGCAGCCAAGAACATCCTGAAGTACTTACGAAGGACTAGGGATGATCTCTTGATATTTGGAGATGATGACGAGCTGGTCGTCAAGGGCTATACTGATGCGAGTTTCCAGACAGACAGAGATGATTTTGAATCTCAGTCTGGATACGTCTTCATTTTGAATGGAGGAGCCGTCAGCTGGAAGAGCTCGAAGCAAGGGACAATAGCAGATTCTACAACAGAGGCAGAATACATTACTGCTGGTGAAGCGGCTAAGGAGGTTGTCTAGATTAGGCAGTTCATAGCTGAGCTCGGTGTCGTTCCTAGAACTACTAGAGCCATTGACATCTATTGTGACAACAATTGCGCCATTGCTCAAGACAAGGAACCTAGCTCTAGCTCCAAGTCCAGACACGTTCTGTGGAAGTATCACTTGATCAGACATATCATTGATAGAGGTGATGTGAGGATGTGCAAGGTGCACACAGACGACAATATTGCAGATCCTTTGACCAAGCCCATGTCTAGGCCCAAGCATGACAGTCACACTCGGGCCAAGGGACTCAAACATATTAGAGAGTTCTTTTGAGACATTGTTTGTTTTATGATAAACCTTGTTTATTGTTATCACAGACATTTATGCTTGACTTATATATGAGTTTCATATTATTATTTAATCATTGCTTAGGATTAGATAAAGTATCCAAACAATTTAATAGTTATCAAATGGGCTCATCAAAACTGTTTTGGTGAATGAAACCCCATTAAGTGAACTGAAATTATAAAATTGTTAGAAAGTCCATGGTCTAAGTTGTTAACTTTGATACAAATGACTTAATCAAAAGACCATATGTGAGATTGATTGATAACACCGGGTTTCATGTGTTATAGGGACATGGAGATGTCCAATCGATTACATAGATGTGTATAGCGATACACACCGGACAGACCTACCTTAGGACTCCTCAAGGTTTTATTGCGGAGTTCTAGGATCATTCATGATTAGTGAGTTCCTTAGACATGAGTATGATATAGTTATCATTTGACTGCTGGTATGTCTTTGACGCTGTCAAACGCTGACCGTAACAGGCAGTTATAAAGGCAGTGATTGGGATTGCCAAAAGTTGAGTGGGAGCTGTAGTCGTACAAGATTGAATATGTCCTCATATTCCGTGTATACCACGATACATTTGGAAAGGATTGGTGTCTCAGCCACTTGAAGAGAAAGAACTGTGAAAACGCATGGCCATGCTCGGATGGATTATTAGTAATCATCCGTACTGACAGTTTGATCTCAAGAGTTCAATAAACGTATTTGACGGTAAAGATGAGTTTCATCATATAGTCAGATAAGACACTTTACGACAAAGGAATTCTAACATTCCACACTTGTTTTAAGGACAAGTGGGAGATTGAAGGAATTGTGTCCTTTAATCAAAGGTGCAATTACTGATTATGAAGTGGGACCGTTTATGGAGATATTTAATCCGGTGATTTTAGGTAGTCATAGTGCTTTGCTAGAAGCCAACTATGATTTATAGACTATATGTTATAAAGTATGTCATAAAGTCTATTGCTATTATTATCAGGTTCTACGAGGTCACACCCTTAGAGTTTGGGCTGGATCAGTTTAATGAGAGACATATTATATAAGGTATATGATATAAAGTTATATATGATATAACTTGGGAGATAAGGTTTGTTAATAATAAAGAGTTATTATTAATAATAAAAGATATACTTATTTATGAAATAAGATATCTACACATGGCAATATAAAAGGAGGGCTTTTAGGAAAAGCCCATAACCCTAATTCACTAAGAGAAACACGGCTGCCTCCTTCTCCGTAGAGCTCTCCTCGTTCGCCTTCGTTCCTCGCTCTAGCAACCGAGTCCTAGGCGATTCAGATCCAAGCTCAGGTGGACCAAATAGAGGAGTCACACGTGAGGCTCTATTCTCTCCATTCCAGCAGGTTGAAACACGCATCAAAATGTATTTGATTCTTCATATCTATGATCTATTTGGTTTATGCATGAGATCCTTGGTTAGATGTTAGGAAATCGTTTTTTTGGTCAATTTGCTATTGATATTGTAAGCAGAGACGGAACTAGGGGGCAGCATGGTCATGTCCCCCCCCCCCCCCCCCCCCCCCAACCCCCCAACCCCCCAACCCCCCAACCCCCCAATCTAGCTTATATGTATTTTATTTAGTTTATACAATAGTTACAAGTGCAAATTAGTCCAGTTGATTTTACCATTTTGTTATAAAGTTGGTCCATGATTTGTGTTCGAATTTTGTAAAATCCCACTTCTCACCCATTTTTTTTCATTGCCCAACTTTCACTTTCCTTCCATCAACTCAATTTCTTTCATTTGCTTATGTTTCTTTTAAAAAAACTTTCTTTCATTTATTTTTGTTTTTTAAAGGACATTTGTCCGTTTGTTTATAATAATTTTTTTGGTTTATAATCAAGTTGGTTACCATAGATATAATTGACTATGATATATTTTATAAATAATTATTTTTTCATTAACTACAAAAAAACTAGATATTTATTTATAAAATAGTGTTTTATTAAGAAATAATGTAATGAAAATATCACACGAAATATGTCTTAACCCTTGCATAGGTATATATAAAATAACAATAGTATTAATATAAGTTAGGTTTGAAAATAACTATACTTAAGCATAAAAAGAATAAACTCAATATACAGAGAATAAATCTTGTATATATTATGTATATAAAAAAAAAATTATGCTATAGTTAACATTTTATAAAAGAATAACTATAAATATTTAATTTATTAGTTAAATATAATAATATCTCGTCGGTTGCCCGCACTTTATCGGTTTGCTACTAAGACTAGTGTACGCCTCTTTAAAATTTTATGGTTCCGCCACTTATTGTAAAAGTTACTCCCTTAGAAATGCGCCAAATATACCTCATTAAGACATTTTTTATCAAATTGTGTTTAAACTAAACCACAAAAGTTTTATTCATCATTAAAATAACCCAATCTCGTTATAATATTATACTCTCTAAACATGCATCTTCCCCCATATATTTCACTAAGATATACATGATTCATACGAATTGAGATTCTCTACTCACATATACTCTCCCATTTAATTAAGGCCCATTAGCAAATATACCAGATTTGGAAAGCCAACTTGCAAAAAACCAAGATTTTGAAAAGTATTGCAAGAATATCAGATTTTTGTACGGTTTATGGTAGTTTTGTTATTGTTGAGGGTAGACTTTAACTTTTCTTTTAAATAGAAAAATCAGATAAAGTATTAAAATTTCTGAAAAGAAAAGGTTAAAAAAATTCTTAATCCTAATAATCTAACCCTAATCACCATCTTCCTCGTCTCACTCCTCTGCTTCCCTCTTCCCCGATGGCTCCGCCATTTCGTCCGCTCCGTCGTCGCTGCTCCCTCCGATTCCCGGCGACTATCAGATTTTGCAAAGAGATTTTGTTGGTTGCCATGTCAGGAGCCTTAACCCCCAATCTGACAATCGCTCTCAATCATAAATCTCTCTCATCGGCGACCTTCCGATTCCCAACGACTATCAGATTCGCCGGCCAATTCGTTGCGAAGTCGGCGGTGTTGGTTAGATGCGCAGGAGATGGAGAGAGCGGGAAACTGAAAGGCGCGCTATCGAATTTGGTGGGAGAGAGCGTGGAGGAGCTTCTCAACAGGGAAGAGAACAAGGAGTTACTGGATAAGATGAACGCCACAAGCGAGAGAGTGGAGAAGGCGAGGAATGAGCTCGCCGAGTGATGAATGAGTATATACATAAGATGGACTTGCTTAATTAAGTTGCAACCATATGTTGTTATTGTTAAACTTTGGATTGCTTGCTTGCAGAGATGGATGGCGTTCTATACAATGAGGCACAAGGTGATGGAAGCTACTGCAGCCTCGTTAATGACAGAGGACAAAAAAGATACGGGTAGTTCGGATTAAACTGGCGCATCTCTGAGCTGGAGAGGGAGTGCGTGAACATGAAGCAGGAACTTCAGAAGTTTGTTAAGAGAAAGAGGAGCTGGAAGTGCTAGATAGTTCGGATGTGACTTGCTTAATTAAGAGCAAGAAACCTCGATAACAACTCTCTTTAGCCATCTTTTAAGTAGCTCTTTGGTTGGTTGAACGACAACCCCATGTAGCAAGGGCGGTGTTGTTGGGTTTGTGACGCTGCAAGGTTTCTCCGAGGATAGGTCGCGGAGTCTAAGATCTTTCACCGGCGTTGAAAAAGAGCTTCAAAGTGGCATAGTTACTGTTTTTTATGCACAAAGTGGGCCGATACGGAGGTGATTCGATGTCGTTCGGAGATGATTTCAAATGATTCAAAAGTCGGGTTTAAGTAACTTAAGCATGACGAAGACGATGGTGTGGTCGGATTTTTAATTTAATGAATCAAAATGTGTTTTTTTGGGGGTCGAACAAGGCTTGGTGGTGATGTCCACATGGGTTGCTTTGATCTTGAATGAACACTGAAGCTGAATTGTCAGAGCGATATCCACTTTATCAGGCTACATTTGTACGTTATCAGGTCATTACTCTGTTATATCAACTTTAAATTTGAAACGAACATTAGTTGGTTTCATAATGAGAAACACTTAAGTTTTCATTTATTAGTTGTGATCCTCGTTGAATTGATAATCACTAAAAATATTAGGACAAAAGGAAATGGAGAGATATAAGCAACACAAAATACATGTTCCAGTGTGACAGAGTATCTAATGCATAATTTCAATTCACTTAAAAAATCATTCCTATCTTGGTGACATCTTTGACATTTTCAAACTTGTACCTTCTCCATAATTGTATAGATCTTGCAGCCCTTATCTAGACCAATTACATACTTTACTTTTTAACTTCATTTTTCATTCAAAAGCAAAGTTCAAGCTAGGCTAATTAAGGTCTAAGATTCGAATTGCTAAATCAACCTTCTTATATATTAGACTTTCTTGTACACTCTTCAGTGCCTTAGTATAAATGTGGTCTGATAAAATGAATATTGCTCTGACATTTAAAACCGACTAACATTTAAAACTTCATTTTCATAAATTTTGTTACATAATAGATCATTATGTACTTTGTCAGGCCATATTTAAACGAAGTCAGGTCACATTTATACGAAGTCAGGTCAATGCTATGTTATATCACATAATTTCAAATGTTAGTCAATTTCAAATTTCAGAGCAATATTCACTTTATCAGGCCATATTTGTACGTTGTCAAGTCATTATTCTGTTATATTAACTTTAAATTTGAAACAAACATTCAGTATTGACAAAGTGCTTTGATCCTGGTGTAATATTTTGGCTTGCTGAATGCATATTTTGCAGCTTGTTGGTGCTTTCTGGTAGTTGCTAGTGATAGAGTGAACTGATACTTGTTGGCGGCAAGCATGTTCTAGCAATAATTCAACCTGCACTACACACTCCTTGTATTGTAATAGCAATCTGCAGGAAATGAGTGACTACACTAAATGAAACAATATCAGTGGCTCTGCTCTTGATACCTAATGTACAACAGATGGTGATAATCCACCATTTAATTTTGGCATCTTCTCATAGGTTGTTTCTTGGTTTATGATAAAGGCTAGTGGTCCATTCTATCCATTGCGTACTGGAAGGCGAGACAACAATGCTTCATTTACTACGTATACATGTGGCCTGATAAAGTGGATATTGCTCTGAAATTTAAAATCGGCTAACATTTGAAATTTTGTGATATAACAGAGCATTGTCCTGACTTCGTATAAATGTGGCCTGACCTCATTGCCTATATACATTACCACGACACCAAGCCTTGTTCGACCCAAGAAAAACACCTCTCGATTCATTCAATTCAAAATCTGACCACACCATCGTCTTCGCCATGCTCAAGTTACTTAAACTCGACTCTTGAATCATTTGAAATCATCTTCGAACGACATCGAATCACATCCGTATCAGCCCGAGTAGAATGAAGATTTATTCGAGGAACAATGATAGTAAACGGTTACGATCACTAGAACCATTCTGTTTTCACCCTTGCATAGTCTTTCATTAGACTAACCAACCGGCTTTTATTCCTTGCATGGTTGGTTGGTGTCATCCGTCCTATACGGCACATCAGTGGTTGGTTCCCGAAGTTAAAGTAACCTGTTGAAGAAGAAGAGGCTTACAGACGAAGATTTAATTGTCAGTGTTTTAAGTTGTTAATTATTACTTTAACATGTATTTTTATCACCTAGCCATGTTATAGGTTGATTCTTAAAAGTCTTCCGCTGTTTAATTTATGAGTCTTCCGCTGTAATTTTCTCTGTTGTAAAAAATACTTCTCTCGTTTGATGAGAGATCTTTTAATAAAAAGGGTTGAGTTTCTTATCCAAATGTCTTCCGCTGTTTAACCTATTGTTATTTAATATGTTTATTTAAGTTAATTGTTCTGATCAAAGCCTTGGGTGACATCGGACAACAACGTTTGAGGTCACTGGCGTGTGGCATTTCCGACGTAAGTCGGGGGTGTTACAGCCGCTCTCAGAGTCGACTCCCTTCTTGTACACTCTTACAATAGGTTTTCCATGCACAAAGCGGACCGATACAGGAGGTGATTCGATGTCGTTCGGAGATGATATCAAATGATTCAAGAGGCGGGTTTAAGTAACTTGAGCATGACGAAGACGATGGTGTGGTCAGATTTTGAATTTAATGAATCAAGAGGTGTTTTTCTTAGGGTCGAACAAGGCTTGGTGGTGATGTATATAGGCAATGAACAAGGTACTTTAAAACTTAAGAGCATTATGTACTTTATCAGATCACATGTGTACGAAGTCAAGTCACATTTATACGAAGTCAGGTCAATGTTTTGTTATATCACAAATTTCAAATGTTAGTCGATTTTAAATTTCAGAACAATATTGATTTTATCAGGCCACATTTGTACATAGTCGGGTCATTACTCTGTTATATTAACTTGAAATTTTAATATTGTTTATAATATTGTTTCTGGTGTGTATTATAGTTTGCTAAATCACATCAATTTATATTAATGGCAAAACATATTTTCTTGGAAAAATTCAGCAACTAAACTCTGCTTTCCCAGTGTTTCGATCATAAAGAACTTGAACAAGAACATACATTTAACTTCTGCAAGAATCAGTTTTCATGTCAACACTATACAAGATTGTATAAACAGTGCAAAAGATATTTGGTGAGTGTTTTTATTCACCAAAACAACCATCAATTAGCACATTAGAAATCATTCCTCTATAAAACTAAGCAACTGAGAAATATTATTCAGCATATACAGATCATTTTGCTTGAGTTGCATTTTGATTCTTTGAATGCTACCAATCTTATCATATAGTTTGCATTTTCAGAACATTGTTCGAACATATATACGAACATATATACATCACCACCAGGTCTTGTTCGACCCCAAGAAAATCACATTTTGATTCATTAAATTCAAACTCTGACCACACCATTGTCTTCGCCATGCTCAAGTTACTTAAACCCGCCTCTTGAATCATTTTAAATCATCTCCGAACGACATCGAATCATCTCCTATATCGGCCCGCTTTGTGCATGGAAAACCTATTGTAAGAGAAAGGGAAAATTAGTTAAAAATTTAAAGTTAATATAACTAAAAATGACCTGACTACGTACAAATGTGGCCTGATAAAGTGAATATTGCTCTGACATTTAAAATCGGCTATAAAAGAGCATTGACCTGACTTCGTATAAATATGGCTTGATAAAGTACATAAATGTGGGAGGGATCTATATATAATTTAAGAGTTTAAGTTTTCCATGCACAAAGCGGGCCGATACGGAGGTGATTCGATGTCGTTCAGAGATGATTTCAAATGATTCAAGAGTCGGGTCTAAGTATATTGAGCATGACAAAGACGATAGTGTGGTCAGATTTTAAATTTAATGAATCGAAACGTGATTTACTTGGAGTCGAACAAGGCTTAGTGGTGACATATATATGTTCGTATAAATATTTCTCCCCCTGTCAGTAAGAGGTTAGTTGATGCCTAATGATGTTGCAACACTTCACAATGTGTAATATAAAAGCAATATATACTTGTGTTCTCTGATATTGCTCCATATATCTTGATCGAATAATTCAAGCCTCAGAATATGACAAGCCATGCTCTAATTTCTTCAGCAAATGGTTCGACTTCATTCCTGTCCGCCCCCAGATATCCTCTACTTTTCTCCCCACCTCCATTGCCAGGCCCACACAAGCCTGCAATGTCAGCATAGAGTCCAGGGTTGCCGAGGAAGCTGCTCTTGTACATGGATTTCGTCAAAAGTGGAGTTAACCAGATGTTCAGAAGGCATGTGCTCAGTATTAGAAAGAACAACACTGTCTTTATAATTGTTGAAGGCATCAGAGAGCAAAAAAAAATATGAAACCCGCTTTTGGACCGATTCTGGACCAATTGAAAAGTATGTTCCCTTCCAATTCATGCAATAGAGCAAAAAAATGAAATCAAAGATACCACGAACAGAGAGCAAAGTAGCTAACCCCGCTTTTGAACTGAAATCGCAGATCGGAAGCTGAAAATTTGCCGCAGTTGTTCTCTCCGACGACGAAAAGCCGATCGTCATCGCCTTTCCGCACCGGCGGCCGCTGACGGCTCCTCCTTCAAGAAAATCTCCTCGAGCGCGAATACCGTCTGGCTCCAATTCATGTCGGCGTCCGGGAGGAAAGTCTTCGGAGAACCGCGCATAAACTTGTGGTTCATCTCCACTGAAAACTTCGACGGGAAGAAAAAAAGAGAGAGAAGAAAGAGGGAGAGGCGGAATCGAGATTGGGGGCAGCGATCTGGGAAGTTTCCAGCTAGGGTTTTGTGAAGAACAGTAAACATGTTATTAAGTATAATTAACGGTTATTAAAAGTATAATTTTAAGGAAAGAAAAGATAAATAGAAATATGATTTTATCTTTCTCTGAAAATCAACTTTTGTAGCTTTATGGTAGTTTTTCTATACTTTTCAAAACATGATATTTTTGCAAATGGGCTATCAAATTATGGTAGTTTTTGCTAATGCTTCTTTAATTAAACTAAATGGCATTTATTCATAAATAACAAATTCAATCTATCCGATTAATTGAAATAGTGGATCATGAAAGGGAATAAGGGAGCGTATAAAGGGAGGATATTAAGGGAACAGACTATTTGGAATTAATTTTGCATATGTGACACAATCCCTAACCCTTCCATTGATTTATTTTGATTTTACTTTGATATAATCTAATTATTTATACGTGATAAACTAATAGTGTTGGGTGATCAGAAAAAAGACACACGATTTGTCTATCTGAGTTAAAGTCATACATCAATAATACTTGAACATAGTTTAGTTCTCATCAGAAGCCTTGAAGGGAACTATAGGATTTGTCTTATCTCACTTCAGATTTTGCGGATTCCCTATGGCTTAGTAAGGGGCAAAATTCTGATTTCGGAAAGTGTTCTCACGATTCAAATCTTATCCGAGTTACAGCATTAATTGATCGATCCCTATTGAAGTTGAAGTCAACATCAAGAGAAGATCAAGACTTAAAGGAAACAGTCCCCTCAATACATTGTTTCCTTATTCAGCATACATTGTTCTTACAGCGTATTCGCTTGGGGAGGTGAAGTTGCTTGATTTGCTCAAGCATACGTTGTTCAGAAGCTCTGCCGCGAGGGTGGCTTTGTGGGATGTTATTACGAGTGCGAGAAAAAGCAGAAAAGTGGGAAAGGCCATGATCATGTGCAAGTGAGATGTTGTGAATGTGTGAAATGGTGAAGAGTCTTCGGAATGTATTTATGTGTAGGTAGTATCGATCGATTTATTTGTGTTTTGTGGATAGAGTGGAGCTTGCAAGTGATAAGCATTGGTCCAACCAAACGTACCTACTTGTGTTTTGCATCATTTTGTTGAAGTTGCCTTGTGGAGTTGTGGGCCAAATTCAAATGTGCATATATGCATGCTTAAATTTCACTTATTTTGTACCTCCCTTTATTCAGATCAAATTATAGATTGGTGTGCATAGTAAGCTTAGGGTAAATATGAAGGAATATGTATCCTTTAATTAAGATGACAATTACTAATGATAGAATATGATTATAATAGAGATTAATAATTCGGATATTTTAAGTAGTCTAGTACTTTGATAGAAGCCAACTATGACTTATGGGATAAATTAGATTTAGCTCATTGTTATTTTATCTCGGTCCTATAAGATCACACACAATACAGTAATTGGGCTAGATTAAAGCAACTTGAGGCCCATTATGGGACTGGGAATTTCGGTCAATGTATATTGTTGGAAGAGTGGATTATTCATCAAGTAATAATAAAGAGTTATCTATTTACTTGATGACATAAGAAAAATTATCTTTTGGAAAGATAAGATATTGTATCAATCATAATTATCCAATCTTAGTTAAAAAGAGATTTATCTTATGGGATATATAATAAAATAATATATATAATTGTTATATATATATTTTCCTATTATTATAAGATAATAAAGCAATGAATAGAATAATATATATATAGAGTTTGGATCATATGCGGAGCACTCTTCCCGTGCGGACGTGCGGAGCATGCACTTTAGGGCCTTATTTGTGCACTTTAATGTCTTATTTGTGCACTTTTTCAAAAAAAAAAATTCTTTTACAAATTGTTTTCCAAGCATTTTTCAAAATTTTTGCAAAAGTGCACAAATAAGACTCTAAAGTGCACAAATAAGGCCCTATAGTGCATGTCCGCACGTCCGCACGGGAAGAGTGCTCCGCACCGGAACCGCACTCTATATATATAAATATATTTTAGATATGTACGTATAGAGACATCTCTTCCAACATGAAAAGGTATTCACATGAAGGTGGAATATATACAAACATATAGATGTACGTACGGCCGTACTCCAATTTTGGTGGAATGTTGTTTGTTCTCGTTCGTTCGTTCTAGCAGATGAATCCAAAACGATCTAGTATCGTACTCGTGTGGATCAAGTAGAGGAGTCACATTTGAAGCTCTATTTTCCAGAGTAATCCTTGAAACAAGTTTTGCGTTAAAAGGTATATGACTCTTTCATATGTGATTCGTATCAAGTTTATGCACGAGATCCTAAGTTAGATGTTAAAAAACTGTTTTATGAAATTCCGCATAAAGCATCTAAATCCCAATAGTGGTATCAGATCCTCTTGTATAAATTGATATGATCATGATTAAAATTGTTAATTTTAATGCATGTTCTTGATTATTTTGGTTCAATTTAGTGGTAAAATTGATGTATGGATTAACTTGTATGATTAAAATTGTGATTTTAATTGATTGGATACATAAAGTTGTGACTTTTATGTATATAATATACTCGAAAATTTTTGCCTCATGACTGAAATTATGCATGTTAAAATTTCTAATTTTTTTTGCTTAATTTTGACCCCAAAATCGATTTGTTTGTTTAATTTATGCAAAAGAAAAGATTTCTTGTATAAATCATAATCACACATAAAAAGACTTGATTTTTCATGTTGGTGAAAATTGATTCAAAGTTCAAACCCCAAAAATTTAGAATTGCATGCCTTGAATGCCCAAAGTTGATTAATTTTGTATGAAATTGGTTCATACATTAATTTTTTAACATACTAATTTTCTAAAAATTATACCATATTATCCTTAAAATCATCAAAATTTGTAATTGTTACAAAATTTGAGTGGGAGAAGGAGTAAAACCGTGGTTGGGTGGCCAAAAGTGGCACACGGCGGTGCGTGGTGGCCGGGGGTGGTGCGGTGGCGGTCTGGGGGGCGCTTGGCCGCGTGGGCTGGCTGGTGTGGTGGCTGCATGGTGAGGCTAGGGTGGGGCTATATTAGGGTTAGGGTTGACAACATAAGATCCTAACTACCTTAATTAGATATTGTAACAATATATTTTATCGAATTATACATGGTAATGATTAATATTGGCGATAATTTCATATATGATTTTATTGAATTAAAATAATAATAAGATTGGATTAATTATTTTATTGGATAATTTAATTAATTTAATCTTAAAAGTCTATTAATATGTTTTTGTCTCTTAATATTTGATATTATATTATGCGTGTATGATTTAATATTATGATATTATTATTGCATACGGTGACTGGTATGGCTCAAATAGGATAGAAAATACGATATGCGTATCGTTATTATTTTCTTGTACACGATCTGCGTATCGTTATGTATTTTTGTATATTAATTTTCAAGAAATTAGATTAGATTTACATTATGTAATACAGGAGAAAAAGATCCTATGTAGATTCCAGGATGAAGATCTAGAGGAGAATCAAGGATGGAGATCCAAGAGACAAGAAGAATCTATGAAGATTAGATCTTATGGGTTTTTAGGGGCCATACTAGGATCATATTTATTTATTGCATTTGTTTTGCTTTAAATATCTCTAAGTTTATGCTTGATTGTTTATTTATGTTATTTAGTTCACTAGTAAATTGTAACATCCCAGACCAAGCTACCCCAGCCACCAAGCCACCCAACGGTGCCGGCGCCGGTATTGGTGCCGCCTGGTTGTCCAACGGCATGCAGCCCACACACCCAATATTTCCCCCATTTAAATGGGTAGGTTGTTGCCCACGGGGATCGAACCCGGAACCTTTAGATACAAGGGCAATACCTTGTCACTTATATCACCAATTGCACTGCAGCACAATTGGTGATATAAGTGGCAAGGTATTGCTCTTATATCTAAAGGTCTCGGGTTCGATCCCCGTGGGCAACAACCTACCCATTTAAATGGGGGAAGGGTTGGGTGTGTGGGTTGCATGCCCTTGGACAACCAGGCGGCACCAGTATCGGCGCCGGCACCGTTGGATGGCTGGGCGGCTTGGTGGCTGGGGTAGCTTGGCCTGGGATATTACAAAAAAGTACACTTTAAATGAGAGGGGCTCCGACCTTATCGGGCCAGCCATTTCTCTATCCATGGGCCGCAGCCCATGTACCCCAACCAAATCCCCATGGCTGGGAGGTTGTTCGTGAGTCTCGAACACGAGACCTCACGCTTTAACAAGCGGCCTAACGCCCACTTGTTACCAATTGTGCTGCAGCACAATTGGTAACAAGAGGGCGTAAGGCTTCTTGTTAAAGCGGGAGGTCTCGAGTTCGAGTCTCACGAAAAACCTCCCCAGTTTGGGGGATGGGTTGGGGTATATGGGTTGCGGCCCATGGGGGATAGAAATGGCTGGGCCAATGCGCTCAAAGGCCCCTATCCAACATAAAAGTGTACTTTTTTTGTAACACTCCACAGGCCAGCTACCCCAGCCACCAACCACCCAGCCTGGTGAGAACGACCAGCCGGTGCCGGCGCCGGTGCTGCCTGTGAGTCCACAAGGCCTGCAGGCCTTGTGGACTCACAGGCAGCACCGGCTGGTCGTTCTCACCAGGCTGGGTGGTTGGTGGCTGGGGTAGCTGGCATGTGGAGTGTTACATAAATAGACTTGTATGATAAGCCTAGTTCCCTTAAAAGAAAATTGAGATTTTGCCTTTCCAAATCATAACCTATGAGGCCCTTGAAATTTGATGGATAGGTTTTGCCAAAGCAAGATGTCCATGCTTTGACCTTGGTATAGTACGGGTAAATCCATATAAGGGGTTTACAACTTTGATTTGGTTATACTCAAACCAAAAGATAAAGTTTTGGATTTGAGGCATGGGATAGATTTGATATAAGATGTAATCTATCAACTAAGAGTAATAAATGTTATAACTAGTAAAAGTTACTTACCTTGATCACATAGGATTTAGGGAAGTACTAAAGTACGCATAAAGTCTTATATGAAATAGGATCTTGGAATCATTTTATTCAAAGGGAAAATTTTAAATGGATAAAATGGCACTAGCTTATTTATGTTTAAAAAATTTTAAGCTATTGCATGACAAGCATTGTTTACATTTTGCATGTTATTTCTGTTGTAGATATCATGTCTAGAAACGATAACCCAACCATCATCAACTTACGTTCGATTCTTGAGAAGAATAAGTTGAACGGTAACAACTTCCTCGATTGGGAAAGAAATTTGAGAATTGTTCTCAAGTCTGAAGGAAGAGAGAATGTCCTTGACACCCTTATCCCAACACTGACTGCTATGTCTACTCCAGAGGAGATAGTAGAGGAAAAGCAGATCAGAGATAAGTCAGTGATTGTCACTTGTCTTATGTTGGCTTCCATGGAATCGAGCCTTCAAAAGAGATTTGAGAGGATGGATGCCTACATCATCATTCGTAACCTGAAAGTTATGTTTCAGAAGCAAGCGAGAATGGAGAGATATATGACTCATAAGGCAATTCTTGATTGCAAGCTTGAGAAATGCAAGCCAGTTAGTGCTCACGTGTTCAATATGATTGGACATTTTGAGAACATGGAAAGACTTGGACACCCCTATAGTCAAGAGTTGGCTACAAACTCCACTCTTTGCATGATGGATTTGCTCAATTCAAGTTGAACTTAAATATGAATAGAGTTGGAAAAACACTTGAAGAGCTACATGGGATGCTCAAAACAGCTGAGCAAAATCTCTCTGTTGACACCAAGGAAGAGATCTTAATGGTCAACAAGGGAAGAGGGTTCAAGAAAGGGGCACATGGACAACAGAAGAAGAACGTGAAAAGGAAGGGCAAGCAAGTTGCACAACCCAAGCAGACTTCTGAAAAAGCTAAAGTAGTTGATGACCATGATTGTTTCTACTGCCATGCCAAGGGTCATTGGAAGAGGAACTGTCCAAAATACATGAAAGATAAAAAGAATGGAACTGTGAGTTCCAATTCAGGTACGGATTTTATAGAAGTCCTAACAGCTAAAGCTTCAACTTGGGTATTGGACTCAGGTTGTGGTTCTCACATTATTTCGAATGTGCAGGGACTAAGAAGAAGTAGAAGCTTAGCTAAGGCAGAGGTAGACCTACGCATTGGAAATGGAGCAAGGGTTGTTGCACTCGCCATTGGAGATTATAGTTTACCTTTACCTTCTGTTTTAGTATTAGAACTTAGTAATTGTTATTTTGTCCCGTCTATTACTAGAAACCAGATTATGACTTGTGTTTTGGATTTAGAAGGCTATGATTTTATTCTTAAATGTCAGCGTTTTTCTATTTTCAAAGATAACATCTTTTATGTTGATGTCATACTGAGTAATAGACTCTATGTGGTGGATCAAGGATCCAACATATACATAAACACCAAAAGACAAAAATCAAATGATTGTGACACCACCTATTTATGGCATTGTCGATTAGGTCACATTAGCTTAAATCGCATGAACAAGCTCCAAGAGGATGGACTTCTAACCTCATTTGATTATGATTCATTTGAAACATGTGAATCTTGCCTAATGGGAAAGATGACAAGGTCACCTTTTATTGGAGTGAGTGAAAAGGCAACTGAGCTTTTGGCCCTAATACATACAGATGTATGTGAACCAATGAGCACATAAGCTAG
This sequence comes from Rheum nobile, assembly GCA_027886185.1. Classification (NCBI taxonomy): domain Eukaryota; kingdom Viridiplantae; phylum Streptophyta; class Magnoliopsida; order Caryophyllales; family Polygonaceae; genus Rheum; species Rheum nobile. The sequence continues at coordinate 57,425 of WOAB01000158.1, read as the reverse complement.
AGGTGGTTACAAATACTTCATAACTGTTACTGATGATTTAAGTAGATATTGATATATATACTTAATGAAGCATAAGTCTGAATCTTTTGAAAAGTTCAAAGAGTTTCAGAATGAAGTTGAAAACCAACTTGGCAAGAAAATTAAAGCATTACGATCTGATCGTGGTGGTGAATATTTGAGTCAAGAATTTGATCATCATTTAAGAAGTTGTGGGATCGTCTCACAACTAACTCCACTTGGAATACCATAATTGAATGGTGTGTCTGAAAGGAGGAATAGGACCTTGTTGGAGATGGTTCGATCTATGATGAGTTTTGCTGACCTTCAAATATCCTTCTGGGGATATGATCTCATAACTGCAGTGTTCACACTAAACAGGACTCCGTCCAAAGCTGTAGATAAGACACCATATAAGTTATGGACTGGAAGAGTTCCAAGTTTGTCTTTCCTAAAGGTCTGGGGATGTGAAGCTTATGTAAAACGTTTACTAGGAGATAAGCTTGCACCAAAATCAGATAAGTTATTCTTTGTAGGGTATCCTAAGGAAACTAAAGAATACTACTTCTACAATCCCAGTGAGCACAAAGTGTTTGTTGCTAGGGATAGTGTCTTTATGGAAAAAAAAACATGTTTCCAAAAAGTCAAGTGGGAGAAATGTTGATCTTGAAGAAGTTCGAGAAGAGCAACAAACTGAGCAACAAGATGACATGAATTACACTATGTCAGAGACAACGGTATTTGGGGACCTAATCCCGCAAAGAGAGGGAACTCATACAGCGGAGGTAGTGGAGTCGCAAGACCCCATTCCTATCGTTCCTCTAGAATCTGATTCTAATGAGATTCCACAAAATGTTGTGGAAAATCCTCATGTTGTTCAGCCTACACATAGAACAAATAGGCCTAGAACACAGCCAAAGAAATACGTTGATTTCATATTGACTGCGGGTTTGGACATCTTGCTTTTAGAAAGTGAGGAGCCTACTACAGACAAGCAAGTTGTGGCGAGTCTAGACTCCGAGAAATGGCGTGTAGCCATGAAGTCTGAAATGGATTCCATCTCTGAGAATCAAGTATGGGACTTGATAGATTTTCCAGATGGGGTAGTACCCATAGGGTGCAAATAGGTTTACAAACTCAAAACAGACAAGGATGGAAACGTAACAGTTTTCACATAATCCTAGGAAAGTATGCAGACTTAAGAAGTCTATTTATGGACTTAAGAAGGCATCAAGGAGTTAGAACCTTTGATTTGATGAAGTGGTCAAACAGTTTACAAGAAGTTTAGCAGGAGCAAAGTGGTCTTTCTAGTCTTATATGTGGATGACATATTACTCATTGTAAATGACATTCCTATGCTGGAGTCCGTTAAGGATTGGCTTAAGAAGTATGTCTCAATGAAAGACTTAGGAGAGATCGAGTACATATTAGGCATCAAGATCCATAGAGATAGATCTAAGAGACTTATTGGACTAGTGAAGGAACTTATGTGGATAAGGTTCTTGATAGGTTCAATATGAAGAATTCCAAAAAGGGATTCTTGCCTATGCAGCATGGCTTACTTCTCAGCAAGAAGCAGTGCCAAGTAACACCTGCCGAGCTAGAGAGAATGAGTAGGATTCCTTATGCATCAGTAGTAGGATCCATCATGTATGCCATGGTTTGTACTCGCCCGAATGTTGCATTTGCTTTGAGCATGTGCAACAGATACCATTCGTGTCTAGGTGAAGCACACCGGAATAAAGCTAAGAACATCCTAAAGTACTTAAGAAGCACTAAAGATGACCTCTTGGTGTATGAAGGAGATGATGAGTTAAGTCGTTAAGGAGATGTGAAGTTTTGCAAAATACATACGGATGACGACATTGTAGATCCGTTAATTAAACCTATACCTAAACCCAAGCGTGATAGTCACTAGGGCTAAGGGACTCAAGCACATTAGAGAATGGCTTTGAGATTGTATTGTTTTGAGATTATGGATGTTGATTTCATGATTGTTGAAACATTGCATCATGTTTGTTTTTGAAATAAAGTTTCATTATTATTTAATTGTGGTTTAGAATAAAGTAAAATGTCTTAATAATTTATAATCATCAAATAGGATCATCATAAAAGTTATGGTGAATAAAACCCTACTAAGTGAACTGATATTATGAATTATGAGTTGTCCGTAGTCTAAGTTATTAAATTGGACATAAATGACTCAATACAGGCTATTATGTAAGTTGATTGATAACGTCACGGGCTATAGGGACATGGATATGTCTAATCAATTACATGGACATGTATGGTGGATACGTGTTGGGCAGACCTACTTTAAGATTTTGCAAATGAGTTATAGAATTTTAAGTTGAGTTATGATTAGTAGGTTCCGCAGACATGAGTGCGATATACCTCTTGCTTGGTAATTGGTAGTCTTTGACATTGTCAAACACCATTGCGTGAAAGGCGACTATAAAGGCAGTGATCGGGATTGCTGAAAAATTGAATGGGAGCTATAGTCACAAAAGATTGGAGAAGTATATATCTGTATATATATATGGATAGGAATGGTGTCTTGGCCACGTGAAGAATAAGAACTGAAAATGCATGGCCGTGCTCAAATGGATTAATAGTAATCATTTGTTTTGACAATTCAAGCTCGAGGTTCGAGAACCAATTTGAATATTGATATGGATTATATAAGATGTTATCATATCATCAAATTAGACACTAAGTGACAAAGAATTGATATTGCATACTTGTTTAAGGACAAGTGGGACATTGAAGGAACATGTTGACTTCTAGCAAAACACTAATGATAGAATAAGATTATAATGGAGATTAATAATCCAGATATTTTAGATAGTCTTAGTGTTTTGCTAGAAGTCAACTATGACTTATGGGAAAAAATTAGATTTAGCCCATAGCTATTTTACCCGAGTCCTATAAGGTCACACACAATACAGTAATTGGGCTAGATCAAAGCAACCTGAGGCCCATTGTGGGACTAGGAATTTCGGTCAATGTATATTGTTAGAAGAGTGGATTATTCATAAAGTAATAATAAAGAGTTATCCATTTACTTGATAACATAAGAAAAATTATCTTTTAAAAAGATAAGATATTGTATCAATCATAATTATCTAATCTTAGTTAAAAGGAGATTTATCTTATGGCATATATAATAAGATAATATATAATTGTTATATATATAATTTCCTATTATTATAAGATAATAAAGCAATGAATAGAATAATATATATATACATATTAAGTATGTACGTATAGAGACATATCTTCCAACTCGAAAAGGTATTCACGTGGAGGTGGAATATATACAAACATATAGATGTACGTACGGCCGTACTCCAATTTTAATTGGTAGAATTTTGTTTGTTCTTGTTCGTTCGTTCGTTCTAGCAGATGAAGACAAGACAATCTAGTACCGTATTCGTGTGGATCAAGTAGAGGAGTCACACTTAAAGCTCTATTCTCCAGGGTGATCCCGGAAACAATTTTTGCGTTAAAAGATATGTTACTCTTTCATATGTGATTCGTATCAAGTTTATGCATGAGATCCTAAGTTAGATGTTAGAAAACTGTTTTTTGAAATTCCTCTTAAAGCATCTAAATCCCAATAAAATAGTGAGAAATAATGGTGAGTATTAGATTAAACGAGGTGGACAATTAATATTAAGATTTGGATTCGCTTGAAACGGCCCTTTTCTGTGCAATTTGCGAAGCAATCATGGCCATTCGTTTCAGATGCGTGGATTTGTTTTTAATGTGCGTGAGTTTATTTTATTTTTTTCTCTTAATAAAACACTAGAGCCTCATAGCCTAGGTGGTAGTAGATTGGGGTAGTACTATGAGGTCTTGGGTTTAACTCCCCCGAACAACACTCCTTTGTAATTTTTATTTTCATTTTTTCACGTTTTTCTTAATCTCGTGCACCAAAAGTTTTCTTAAATTGTTTTAAATAAAATATGGAGATATGTTACGTTATCATATATGAACATTAAATAACAATATATGAACATCAACACACAACATACAAATCTCTAATTTGTGAACCTTATAGGATTAATATATAAATATGTGCATGTTACATATAAACCTTGACGTTATTAGATATGGACATCGACACATAACGATCAGCTAAAAAGAATTTCAAACGTACGAACATGTGCATGTTATATATGAACCTTACAGAACAAATATATGAACGTTGCATGTTACATATGAACATCAAAGACCAAGTAAAAAGAATTTCAAACATGAACATGTGCATGTTACACATGAACTTTACGATACTAATATATGAACATGTGCTTATTACATATGAACATCAAAGACCAAGTAAAAATAAATAAACGTAAAGTGTGATGAGTTAATAACTATACTTTATGCTTAGAGTTTAAGGGTTTAGGGTCTTGGGTTTAGGGATTTAGGGTTTAGGGCTTAGGGGTTTAGGGTTTAGGGGTTTAGGGTTTAACACAATATAAGTCCATACTTGATATACCTATTGAATCTCTAGTATAAAGTGTGTTTATATATCTCTAGTTCACTTTAGTTTGTAAACATTCAGTACAAAATGTATGAACATTTAATATTAATGTATGAACCTCGTAGTACAAATAAATGAACGTTTAGTGTTTATATGTGAACGTAAAGATAACAGTTTAGAGCGATCAGGGACAAAACAAATTTGACAGAAAAAAAAATCATGATATTTACGAAAATACCACCGTGTCACTTTTAATCTCACCCCTTCCTTCCCCCTCATCCAAGGGCTTACAATGCTTCTCATATTGTATGTTAAGGGCCAAATGTATTTGAAACTCCCTCTTAATAGATTAATATATATGGAGTGATAAAATTGTTAACATGAATTTCATTTTTTTTATCAAAGGAGATGGAGAGCTAAGATTAATAGATTAATATATATATCGATTTTTAAAAAATATTTCTAGATTTTTTTCAAAAATTTTTGGATTTGTTTTCCTTGATTTTTTTTTACGTTGCAACAATATATAAATTTATACTAGAAGTGCATATATAAGAACTCAAAGTGAATTTATTATATACGAATATTTTCAAATACATACTTATATATTAAATGCTCACATGGAATATAAATAGTGCATCTTTAGTATGCTAAAATACATATTTAAGATGTAAATGTACATGTTTAACATGTATAATAACATTGCACATTTTAGCTAGTGTATGTTTATTATGCTTAAGTACATATATTAGTATGTTAAAGTGCATTTGTTAGTACATTAAATACATGTGTTAGTATGTTAAAGTGAATTTGTAAGTATGTTAAAGTAGATGTGAATATGTGATAGTAAGTTAAAGTGCATGATACTAAATAAATTAGGGAAAAAGTTTCAAAAAAACGTTTTTGGGAGAAAAAGCTTGGAAAAAGTTATAGGCAAAAAACTAAACATAAAATATTTCGAAACAAATCAATTTTTTTTTAAAAATATTTAAAAAATATGTAAAAAAAGTTTAACAGCTCTACTCCTTAATTTATATGCTCTTTTCTATACATCACTTGTTTTTACTTGTTAGTTGATGTATAATTTTTTTAATGCAAATATATATTAGCCAATCATTTATAGACCAAAGAGTTTTAATTATGTTTTTATTTAAGGCGTAATAGCAAGGATACCAGATTTTTCAAAGCAACTTGCAAAAAACCCATCTTTTGAAAAGTATTGCAAAAGTACCAACTTTTTGTACTTTTTCTGGTAGTTTTGCTATTGTTGAGGGTTAAATTTAACTTTTCTTTTAAATGTAAAAATTAGACAAAAGATTACAACTTTTGAAAAGAAAAGGTAAAATAAAATCTTAATCCTACTAATTGAACCCTAATTATTCCAAATCTCACCTGCTTTGTCTTCCCCTGATTCCTCCTCGCTGACTCGTCCTCATCCTCCAGTTGCTCGAAAAAGTACAAAAAGTTTACAAAGGGAGGGGCATCCACAATAGGCGAGGTGTCCATGGATGAGCACCCGTTTCAGTTGGAGAATGCTCGGATTAGGGAAGACGACGATTCTCCGACGCCGGCTCCAGCCAAATTCGCTTGCCCATTGTCCACAAAATTCGCTTCATTCATTTCTCTTGTCGAGTATGAAGAACCTGCAATTGACACCGCAATCGAAGCTGTTCACCGACGACGACCTCGGAGGCCTTCTGCCCTTCCACCGATGAAATCCATCGTCCTAACAAAGAAACCCTAATCTAGTGAATCCTAATCCATTGATGGTTTTGATCGAGAGAGGAGAATTCACGACCCTTCTTCTCCAGAAGCATTTGAACAACTTCCCTCATTGTGGGTCTCTCTACAGCTTGCTCTTCAACACAGAGCATTGCAACATAGAACATGTGCATCAACCGCCCTCGCATACGCCGTCGTCGGCTCCTCCGCTCTCCTCTCCGTTTTCTACTACGCCGAATTCTTCGTCTTCTGCCCATTGTCCAGATGTAGGCTCTCGGATGTGGTTGCCCACGACAAGTTCCCCACGAAGAGTTTGTGCTCGGTTTTTGGGAATAGTGGCTTAGAGGGTTTGGGTTTGTCAGCAAAGTTCACTCTCATATACCTACCAGCATATTCCTGATCAAAATCACAATGCTAGTTGGTAAGATTTAATTGTTATGTATATTTATAAGTTTAGTGTAGGAGAAGCTTGAAAATTGAGGCAGATAAACTTACACTTCCATCTAGATTCTCAATAATTGCATTCGCGTCTTCAACATTGCTCATTGTGACAAATGCAAATCCTCTGCTTTTCCCAGTGTTTCGATCATTGCAATCTGCTATATTTTTGGTTTAGCTACAAATTACTATCTGAGGACAACTTATAATAGTTTGCTTTTGTGTAAATTCTGGATTGTTGGTCAATAAAAGAATTTTAATCTGAGGGATGATAACTTGACTAGAAGCAAATTTGCCTGAAATTTCTATGTTACTTCACGTGTACATGCCCCCCATTCTGCCACACTCATTTTGTTGTCTGTAATGCACACATGTTTGTTCACTGCTCATAATTGGAATTATTTACTTGTAAAACATGTTACCATCCCTATTTTACTTTCAGCAAATTGTCACAGCATAACTGTTACCGGCATTTGCTAACCGTTATCTCTATGAACGGTCATAAGCAAGTTTCAACGTCAAAGGACGATCAAATGGAAACTGAAGATCCAGTTACCCATAACGGTGAACTCCAAAGCACAACTGCTTCAGACTCAACCACTATCATGGAAGGAGTTGAAGATGGTCTCAGTGAGAAAATCAGCCACCCTGAGACCAAATCAGATGCAACATAAGTTGTGGCCGATGGTGAAGTTGCAGATGAAGCTCCCATGGAAGAAGAGTAGCTCAAGAAGAATAAAACAGTGTTTTTGGCCTGATAAAGTGAAAATTAGTTAAAAAACCATATAATCTCACAATTATATACCCAAGACTATTGTAAGAGAAAGGAAAATTTAGTTAAAAATTTAAAGTTAATATAACTAAAAAATGACCTGACTACGTACAAATGTGGCCTGATAAAGTAAATATTGCTCTGACATTTAAAATCGGCTAACATTTAAAATTTTGTGATATAATAGAGCATTGACCTGACTACGTATAAATATGGCATGATAAAGTGAATGTTACTCTGAAAATTGAAATCGACTAACATTTAAAATTTTGTGATATATAACAGACATTGACTTGACTTCGTTAAAATGTAGCATGACATTGTACACATGTAGCCTGACATCATATAAATGTAGACCTGACTTCGTATAGTGATGGTCTCCATTTTTACATCGTGTAGTTAAATCCATATAATAAAGTTCATTAGAAAGCTCTAAACCGAGATACCGAGATTAAGCAAAGTGGGGATCGAGGTAATTGAAATAAACTCATTTCTACTGCTATACAGCACACAATCAGTAATTGGAATCTAATATGCCATATAGCAATACATAACCGAACTTCTTATATATGACAATGAATCAATGATCTGGATTTGTTAAAGAAGAAGACTGATTTTACACATACCCCGTGCTGGCGACAAAATTGAAGATGCTTCTCAAGCTTTTTGACAACTTTTCTCTTTCAGTCACTCGATGAGCTTCAATTTGGTTCTTGTTTGCAAAGTTGACAGGAAGCTTCCCCATCGTTGCACAGGAATCCAGAAAAATCGATACGCATCCAAAGGGATCAAATTAGGACTTAGTAGCACGTTTCAAGCATGAGATTGACATGAATAACATATCAATTATGCTAAAAATTTAAAGTTAGTATAACTAAAATATGACCTGACTACGTACAAATATGGCCTGATAAAGTAAATATTGCTCTAACATTTAAAATCGGCTAACATTTGAAATTTTGTGAAATAACAGAGCATTGACCTGACTACGTATAAATATGACCTGACTTCGTATAAATGTGGCCTGATAAAGTACATAATGCTCTGATAAAATGAATATTACTCTGACATTTAAAATCGACTAACATTTAAAACTTTATTTTCGTAAATTTTGTTACATAACAGAGCATTATGTACTTTGTCAGGCCACATTTATACGAATTCAGGTCACATGTATACAACGTCAGGTCAATGCTCTGTTATATCACAAAATTTCAAATGTTAGTCAATTTCAAATTTCAGAGCAATATTCACTTTATCCGGCGCATCCCCAAGTCGTCTCCCTGACTGGAGGTAGAAATTCCCGAGGTTGAATTTATTTGTGCTAGTAATATCCCTTATATTGTTGGACCCATTGGTAACAAGCCATGCGTTTGTATTTACTGGATCCTTTCTGTGCAGATGAGTGAAGGGTTCTACTTCCTGCTCCTGCTATGTTGCTACATGAGTTTTAATAAATTTAAAAGAGAAAATCATGGGAAGCACGATCATCTCAGCTCATCTATGTAACAATCATAGGCGGTGTGTTAGGGTTTTGGAGCATAATTAGAATTTATCTTATCAAGTAGAATTTATCTTGTTAAGTGTAATTAGTAGTTGTTATCAATTCAACAAGAATCACAACTAATAAATGAAAATTTAAGTGTTTCAAATTTAAAGTTAATATAACAGAGTAATGACCTGACTACGTACAAATGTGATATGATAAAGTGAATATTGCTCTGACATTTAAAATCGGCTAACATTTGAAATTTTGTGATATAACAGAACATTGACCTGACTACGTACAAATGTGGCCTGATAAAGTAAATATTGCTCTAAAATTTGAAATCGGCTAACAGAACATTTGAAATCGGCTAACATTTGAAATCGGCTAACATTTGAAATCAGTCTGACTACGTACAAATGTGGCCTGACTTCACAGATAAAGTACATAAATGTAGGAGAGATCTATGATTTAAGAGTTCAGGTTTTCCATGCACAAAGCGGGCCGATATGGAGGTGATTCGATGTCGTTCGGAGATGATTTCAAATGATTCAAGAGGCGGGTTTAAGTAACTTGAGCATGGAGAAGACGATGGTGTGGTCAGATTTTGAATTTAATGAATCGAAAGGTGTATAATTAAATCTACATTTAGTAATACGTCATAGAACAAAGTTCATGGCCCCTATAACTTTATTAAGATCAACTAAATTGTTTGCCAATTAATCATTAGAAAACCTAATAAAGTATCATAAAGATAAAGGTTCTAAAATATGTTGGAAGCGAATGTTTCAAACTTCCTTCTAGCCAAAATAATGAAACACAAAGGGGTCGAAAACAAAACTGTCTTTCTAGTTCTCATTCTTTCATCATTTTGCATTTTAGGCCGTGCACCCAAGAGTAAGAAATGATGGATATGGTTAATTTGACATTAGTTCAGCATCACACATTCCATTCAATAAATGCATGAAGTAGACACCTTTCGCCTTGTCTCCCACTCTCTCTTTCCTTTGTCTCTTTTGCTTAATTAGTTGGGACTTGGGAGTGCTGAGATGAATGCACCTACAGAAGCCAATACAATTAGCATAAAATCAAAACTTGTGTTATTTGATATCGCTCCATATATCTTGATCGAATAATTCAAGCCTCAGAATATGACAGAGTCATGCTCCAATTTCTTCAACAAATGGTTTGACTTCATTCATGTCCGCCCCCAGGTATCCTCTACTTTTCTCTCCACCTCCATTGCCAGACCCACACAAGCCTGCAATGTTAGCAAAGAATCCGGGGTTGTCCAGGAAGTTGCTCTTGTACATGGATTTCGCCAAAAGCGGAGGAAGAGGACCCGAAAGCCGGTTGGACAAATTGAGCTCACACAACCTCAAGTTCTGAAGCCCAACGGGGACTTGGCTAGAAAGCTGGTTCCCTTAGAGATCAAGATAGTTAAGCACTGGTAGGCTTTCGATGCCGGCAGAGGACCCGAATCACCCAATTGGACAATCGATGCCGGCAGAGGACCCGAATCCCTTGTGCAAATCAAGCATCCCCAAATCACCCAATTGGACAATCGATGCCGGCAGAGGACCCGAAAACCGATTGTGGCTAGCTTGAAAGCTCAGTACATTGTTCAAAGACCTAAATTATTTGGGTATTTGACCCGAAAAGCGGTTATTCGAGATCGTAAGCTCGGATAAGTTGGAGGCGGAGGCTATGGCCTTGGAGATGGTCCCCATCAGAGAATTGTACAGGAGCTCGAGCAGGGACACGTGCGGGAGTCCCCAGAATCCGACGGGTACGTCACCGAAGATATATGGAGACAGCGTCGCCGGAATTCATATTTTTATTATTCCCCAGACGGACACGAACAGAGAGCAAGCTAACCCCGCTTCTGAACTGAAATCGCAGATCGGAAGCCAAAAATTTGCCGCGACTGTTCTCTTCGACGACGAAAAGCCGATCACCATCGCCTTTTCGCTCTTCAGCTTCATCGGCGGCCGCTGACAGCTCCTCCTTCAAGAAAATCTCCTCGAGCGCGAATACCGTCTGGCTCCGATTCACGTCGGCGTCCGGGAGGAAAGTCGCCGGAGAACCGCGCATAAACTTGTGGTTCATCTCCACTTAAAACTTCGCCGGGAAGAAAAAAAGAGAGAGAAGAAAGAGGGAGAGGGAGAGGCGGAATCGAGATTGGGGGCAACGATCTGGGAAGTCTCCAGTTAGGGTTTTGTGAAGAACAATAAACCTCTTATCAATAATTAAGTATAATTAACAGTTGTTAAGATTATAATTTTCACCAAAAGAAAAGGTAAATAAAAATATGAATTTATCTTTTTCTGGAAAAAAAGTTTTGCAGCTTTATGACATTTTTGCTATATTTTTTAAAACCTGGTATTTTTGCAAGTTGCCTTTGAAAAGTTGGTATTTTTTGCAATTCTTCCTTTATTTAAACCATACAGAATTGAAATCTTTTTTTTTTTTTAGAATAGAATTGAAATCTTACTCATAGGTGTCGCCAAAACATTCTACTTTTTAAAAAAAATTGTAACTTTATACATGAGTTTATATCGAGAAGGAGGCTTGAGATGTAAAGTAAGAAGTAATGGTAGATATTAGATTTAGAAAATGAAGAATTGTGATTAAAAGACACGGAGTGAAAAAATGATAAATAGAACAAATTTAATTATTTTTATTTTATTTTATTATTATTTTGTCAATTTCTTTTTAAATTTTTTTGGATTTTTTCCCAAAAATCTTTTCCTGATTTATTTTCCCAAAGTCTTTTAGTATCATGCACTTTAACATACTTACACATGTTCTTAATTTTAGCATACAAAAAATGTAATTTAACATACTTACATGTACACATGCACTTATGTCATTATAAACATATACACTTTAACATACTAACATATGCACTTTAATATTTTAATCAAACACTAGCTAAAAGTGCATTTTTATATGCATGTTAAACATGCACATTTACGTATTAACACATTCACTTTAACATATTAAAGATACACTTTAGGTTCTTATAGATGCATTTTGGTGCTTATATATGCACTTAAAATATAACTCTATAGGGTGTTGCAAACACAAAAAAATCATAAATTGAGGGGTGCGGGGTTCAAAAATTAAAAAAAAATGGAAAAAAATATCCAAAATTTGTTTTACAAAAAACAAATTAATCTTCGAATAATAATATATTATCAAAAAATTAAAAACAATTAAAATTTAAATTTAAATATTTTATAATTTTGTCACTCCATATTTTCTATTCCTCATCCTCAATCTTCTAAATATAATGACCACCATTATTTCTCACTTTATCCATTAAACTTATTATGTATGTGAACCATACTCCTTTAAATATTTTGGTAATTCTTTTTCAGTGTTGCTCTTAGCAAAGGATGTGGCATCTCTGTTCCTTTCTATATACCTTCTCATTATTCCTAGATGATAAGACTACATAATGAAGAAACAGGATTTGGTTCTATGAACACTCAATCGAGCTTAAAACAAGCAATCGATCGAGAAAATATCTGATTAACTATGATCAACGAAAGTAGCGAAAAGTACAAAGTGATAGAAATTGCTACAGTGATAACAAACTTCTGAAGAGATAACTACCTATTTATAGCCCCAAATTATGACATTAAACCGGAATGACTTATTTAACAAAAATCGGACCAACTATAATGCCTTGAACCGGGACCAACTAAAACACCTATTTCCAAAAGGAATATTGGCGCCAAACTGTGTGAGCACAAGGAGGGAGATGACACCAGGAGAAGTTCCACGCCTTTCATGATCGGGTCCAACTGGACCATGGGCATCCCTCTCTACATACCCCCCTCAAGGTGGAGCTGCACAAAGGCCCATCTTGGAAGCAAGAAATTCATGTTGGTGCTGAGACAAGGCTTTGGTCATAAGATAAGCAAGTTGTAAAGTAGTGGAAATGTAAGCAGTTTGAAGAAAACCGGATTGAACCCGCTCACGGACGAAATGACAGTCGAGATCCACATGCTTGGTCCTCTCATGAAAACAGGGGTTAGCCGCGAGTTGGTGATCAGCGCGGTTGTCACAAAACAAAGTGACAGGCAAGCGAGGAGCAATACCCAAATCGCAAAGAAGATAACCAACCCAAATGAGTTCAACAGTCGTCGTCGCCATACTTCGATATTCGGCCTCCGCAGAAGAACGAGAAACCGTGGACTGTTTCTTGGTTTTCCATGAGACTAAGGCGTGACCAAGAAATACACAGTATCCAGACAGAGAGCGGCGAGTGGTTAAACAAGAGCCCCAATCGGCATCAGTGAAACCAAAAACGTCCAAGGAAGGTTGGATGGGATAGAAAAGGCCATGAGCAGGAGTACCAAGCAGGTAACGCAACACATGAGTGGCTGCTTGCCAATGAGGGAGCCGGGGTTGAGAAACGAATTGACTCAAATGCTAGACGGAATAAGACAGATTTGGCCGTGTCAAGGAGAGATACAATAGACGCCCAACTAAACGACGATATCGCTCAGGGTCAGGTAATAACTCTCCTTCATCGAGGCGCAAGCGAAGACCAGTGGGAAGAGGGAACTTAGCAATCTTAGCATTAGCCAAGTGACAATCATCAAGGATATCACGAATGTACTTCCTCTGTCTAAAGAAAACCCCAGTGCTATCACGATAAAGTTCCATCCCCAAAAAATAACGAGCATGACCAAGATCTTTGATGTTAAACTGAGAATGCAGATCCCCCTTAACCAAAGCAATCTCACTGATGCCATTCCCTGTAAGAAGTATGTCATCGACATAAACCAAAAGAGCAGTAAAAGACTTACCAGAAGCTTTAACAAACAGAGAATAGTCGACTTTGGACTGAGAATAACCTAAGCCCAGCAAAAATTGAGTGAGCTCCATGTTCCATTGTCATGAAGCCTGCTTAAGCCCATAAAGGCTACGCTGTAATTTACAAACTTGATCAGAAGCTCCTTTGTTATAACCTTCAGGCAAGACCGTGTAAATTTCCTCATCCAAATGCCCATGTAAAAAGGCATTGTTCACATCTAATTGATGCAAATCCCATTGTCGAGTTGTGGCAAAGGCAATAACCATGCGAACAGTGGGTAGTTTAGCAATAGGAGAGAAAGTATGCTTGTAGTCTTTCCCAAGTTTTTGACTAAAACCTTTCACTATTAAGCGAGCTTTGTATCTTTCTATGGATCCATCTGGATGAAACTTCACTTTATAGACCCATTTGGACTTAATAGCATGCTTTCCTAGAGGTAAAGGAGTAAGCACCCAAGTACCATTCTTCTCAAGAGCCTGAAGTTCCTCTCCCATAGCCTTAACCCAATGAGGATTCTGATATGCCTCAGCAAAAGTCTGTGGTTCCTTAATAGTCAACACATTAGCCAAAGAAGCAAAAAATTTATGTTGAACAGCGCGCATTGACCACATAGTCTTGGTGCCAAGAAGGTGGATGTGATACTCTCTCTGAACGTCGAGGAGCAATAGGAGGCATAGGAGATGCTGGAGCTACATGTTGAGGTTCAACAGGAGGAGTAACTTCAGGAGTGGAGTGACCCAAAAGGGAGGGAACAAACACTGAGGGAAAAGGAGTGGGAGAAAAAACAACATCATCCTCCAGCAGAGAAGGGATAACTGCAGGGTGAGAAGAAACAGAAGTAGAGACTTCTGGAGAAATGGAAGGTGTGGTAAGAAAAGGGAACACACTTTCATGGAACACCACATCCTTACTCAGAAAAATCTGTTTGGTATTCAAATCATAGAGCTTCTACCCTTTACTATGAGGAGGATATCCTATGAGAACACACTTTCTCCCTCGAGACTGCATTTTATCAGTATCCTTTGGTGCAACAAAAGCAAAACACAGACAGCCAAATACCCTCAATATATCATAGGAAGGTGGTTGAGAAAACAATACCTCAAAAGGAGATTTACATTGAAGGATAGATGAAGGCATCTTGTTGCCTAAATAAGTGGCAGTCAACACACAGTCTCCCCAGAATTCTGGTGGCAAACCTGCCTGAAGACGAAGTGCTCTAGATGTGTCCAACAAATGCCTATGTTTCCGCTCAACAACACCATTTTGTTGAGGCCTATAAACCATACTCTTTTGATGTATGATACCATGTCAAGCAAACAATTTCTGACATTCAGAGTTGATAATCTCATTTCCATTATCTGAGCGAAAAACCTTAACTTGTGAACTAAACTGTGTCTTGACATACTGGATGAAGCTCTCGAGGATACCACTGACTGACTGCTTGTCTGGCAACAGGTATGTCCAGGTGCCTCTACTATGATCATCCACCACTGTCAAAAAGTATTTGCAACCATTTAGGGCAGTCACTCGGTATGGCCCCCACAAATCAACATGCACTAAGCCAAACAAATGCAGAGAATGACTAGTGCTAGAAGGACTAGGCAATCTAAGAAACTTTGCTAAAGAACAAGTTTCACATAAAAAGTTTTCACGCGTCTGACCTTGACAACAAGGTATGTGGAGCATTTTGGAAACAGAAACATGCCCCAAACGCTTATGAAGCAAAGAAAAATCGCAGTTATTTACACTGTTACAATGCATAATGTTTGCATCTTTATCAGGAAAAACAGTAAGTGAAGCTGGCTTAGGTGATTCATGTGAAATATTGACCCGGTACAAGCCTCTTACACCATGTCCTATAGCCACATATTTCTTACTCAAATGGTCCTGCAATAAGCAATATTATTTGTGAAAATGAGCACTCATTTGTCCACTGTGAACTAACTTACTCACTGACAGCAGATTGTACTTGAATTCTGGAACATACAAAACATCTTTTAACAACAATGCATCACTGAGTTGTACATCACCAACCGTGTGCACTGTCTTTGTTGAAGCATCAAGTAGTATAATGTGGATAGGATGTGTGACAAGACGAGGATGAATCAAAACATCATAATAAGATGTCATATGATCCGATGCTCCACTGTCAACAATCCAATCTGCACTAGAGTGTTGGGAAACTGATAATACAGAAGTAGTAATACCTAAGAAATGGAAGTTGGACTGCCCTCCACGAGCAACAACACTCATAGCTTTCTCTGCCCTGATGGCCTTCATTACTTCCTGACAAGCATTGGTGAGACTAGACACTGCCTGCACAAATTGTTGTTCAGTCCCCATTTTCTGCTCAACACTTCTTGTGAATTCCAGTGGAGTATCTCCACTTCCCTGACTTTCATTCTCTACCTGTGCTGCAACTCTATAACCTTTCTTTGCTCTTTTCCCTTTGTACCAATCTGGGAATCCAATGATCTCAAAGCAATTGTCCTTCAAGTGCCCTTCCTCTTTACAGTGTGTGCAAAACCTTTTCTCAGAGGACTTGGACTTTCTGAAATCTCGTTTCTCACCAGTAGAGTTTCCACCTTTATGACCTTCATTGTCTCTACTAAAATTCTTAGATCCAGCACCTTGATTTGCCATAAAAGTTGTTGGTTCCATAGCCACAGAACTACTAACTTGCTTTTGCCTTTCAACCTGCATAACTAGATGATATGCTTTGTTGACATGAGGAGAAGGTTCCATTTTAAGTATCTGAGACTTAACATTCTCAAAATCACTGTTAAGTCTCATCAAAAATTGCATCAGCCTATTGCGATTTTCCTTCTCCAAGTACTTAGTCAGAATTCCACATTTACAATTAGTCATCACTCCACAAGTGCAAATAGGTATACCTTTCAGATCTTGCAGTTCGTCCCAAATATGCTTTAATTTGACGAAATAAGAGGTCACATTAAAGCTACCTTGGCTAACTTGTGAGAGATAATGTTGCAATTGATAGATCAACGGAGCACTGCTTTCACGATACCTTTCTCCAATTTCCAGCCACAAGCTTCTTGTGGAATCCGTGCGAACGAAGCTCCCTGAGATCTCCTTGGTCATGGAATTAGTAATCCAACAACCAACCATGGAGTCACAACGTATCCATCTCGCATAATCTGCAAATGTTTGCGCCGGTTTCGCCTCAGTTCCATCAATGAAACTGATTTTCATCTTCGCAACGAGCGCTCGCTCGATCTGTCGACTCCAAGTCAAATAGTTTGTGTCGTCGAATAGGTTTGTTGTAAGACACATTCCAGGATAATCCGAATTGGTTAGCATCAAGGGATCAACCATGTTCACAACCTGATTTGCGACTTGATTCGCATCTCTACCAGTTGCTTCCAACGCCATTTCACCAGATTTGACTTCGCGAATTGCAGAAATCTCAAAATTGTCAAGAACAAGGTAAAACCGCGGAATCACAGATCGCTCAAGTTTCTTTGAGCTCGGATACCATGAAGAAATAGGATATGGTTCTATGAACACTCAATCGAGCTTAAAACAAGCAATTGATCGAGAAAATATCTGATTAACTATGATCAACGAAAGTAGCGAAAAGTACAAAGTGATAGAAATTGCTACAGTGATAACAAACTTCTGACGAGATAACCACCTATTTATAGCCCCAAATTATGACATTAAACCGGGGTGACTTATTTAACAAAAACCGGACCAACTATAATGCCTTGAACCGGGACCAACTAAAACACCTATTTCCAAAAGGAATATTGGCGCCAAACTGTGTGAGCACAAGGAGGGAGATGACACCAGGAGAAGTTCCACGCCTTTGATGATCGGCTCCAACTGGACCATGGGCATCCCTCTCTACACCTAACTACAACCGTTTATTGTGAAACTCATATCCATCTCTTTATATTCTCATTCTAATAGCAAATGACGTTTGTAAATAGAGGCTTGTAACATTATCAAATATCGAATTTATTGTAATGTCCAAAAGTAACTACATTAGGCTTAACAAGTGTAACTATAAATCTATCGTAATGGTTTGTACTCAGTTGCAATGGAGGCCATAGGTATACAAAGCACGGTGTAAAAGAAAGATTGAAACCATTACTTCAATGATGACAATCTATATGTTAATCCAATATTGTAAATATATTTTTAACTCTGAAATTACCCTACAGGAACATGAAAGAAAATTTTGAAGACATAACTTAATACATGATTCATTTCTTTCTCAATAAAAAATTCATGAAAATTATATTTTTATTATATTATTATATATATAGATGTATATAAGTTAAGTCCATCTGAACCCTGAAGTTTTTTTTGATGAGGAAAGAATTAGACTAACGTAGTGCCTATGCATGGTCCAGCTAAAGCATCCTTACGAATGAGAATCTGAAGTTCTAGATCGAGGTTGAGATTGGACATAGTGGGTGAAAAGCTGAGTCAGCGGAACGGTTCAACTCTCGAAAAATGTGTCTAATGTGGACATCCTGAAAGGATTGGAGATCAATAAGGATATCTATAATCGTCATTTCAATTTCCCAAGGACAAGTCCAAATGCCTAAAATAGTGTTTATAAGGCAAATGTTGTCACCCTCAATTTCTATTTCGGATAGATTGAGGCTTTTTGCTTTAGTTATGTTGTGTCTTAGTGCCATGGTTTCTGTCATCAAGATTGAGTTCGACTCATTGAGATGACATTCCATATGAATGGTTTCAGCCTTGTCGTTCCTAATAATGTATCCAATACCAGTCTGTCCATTGGGTTTTTTGGTCCCATCGAAGTTAATTTTTGCAAATTTCTTTTTAGGTCTTTTTCGTTTAATATTTTTCCTTTTTTCTGGTTTGGAATGGGTTATGTTTTGTTTGAATGAGATCTTCACAATCATTATGTTTGGTATTTTCCCAATTTCAAATTAACGATTTTATTTATAATATGAGGTCTTTAATTCTCTATGCATTTGCAGTGTTAGATATAATTTGGTTTCTATTGATCCATATTCCCCACCAAGTAGTGGCAAGGAATATGAAGTCCTTTTTTGATAAGAGGGATTGTACTTCAATTAGTAGTTGTTTTTGTTTCTTATTGTTAGGGTTTATATTCCTAATTATATTTTCTATAGAGGTGCTTTGTGTTTTGATATGTTTGAGAGTGAATGGGCATTGGAACAAAAAGTGGGTTATGTCTTCATATGGGTTGTTATAGATGTCACATGCAAGTGGCACTGCTACATTTTTTGAGCTAGTCTTGCTTTTGTTAGCAGGCTATCATGGCAAATCTTCCATAGAAAATTTTTGACTTTAGGATATGTATCAAGTTTCCATAGCCAGGAGATATCATCAATTGATGTACTTGTTTGTTTTGTGATAAGCTCGAAAGCCGACTTTGTAGAAAACCATCCGTTTTTGTCTATGGACCAATGTAGTCTATCAGTTATGTTATTTTTAGGGATTGGTATGTGTAATTAGGTTAATTGTTTTCTTGTTAAGGACAAGTTCAAGTTTGGGTCTATTCCAATTGTTATTGCTTATAAACTCGCTCACTTTTGTTGAAGGGTTTATTATTATATTTGGTAAGGATTCGTTAGCAAGGGTAAGATTAGGCACACATTTATCCTGCCAGAAATTAATAGAATGCCCATCCCCAACTAACCATTGTAGACCTAATTGGAATTTATACGAAGTTTGAGTAATTGTGCTCATTGCCAAGAGTCGTTTGTTTCTTTTTTTGTGGTATTGAAGCATGTTTGTACTTTTTAGGTTGTTTTCGTTTATAATTTTGACCCAGATATTATTTGGTTCAGTGAATATTTTCCAAATTAGCTTCATTAGTAGAGCTTTGTTCATATCTTGTGTTTTCCAGATGCCAATACCGCCATTAGATTTGTTCTTACAAATTTTATTTCATCATATTAGGGGTTTATAAGTTGGGTCTTTATTCCATATGAATTTTTTTATTTATTTTATCGAATTCTTTATGTATGGATGTTGGTAACACAAAGCATTGCATAATAAAGTTGGGTTTAACAACAAGATTCGATTTGATAAGCATTGCTCTTCCTTCAAGATAGAGACAACTCGCTTTCCATTTAAATAGTTGTTTGGTGGTTGAAGAGATTGTATCTTGGAAGGTATTTTGGTTTCTTTATCATTTATAATGGGTCATCCTAGATATTTGTCAAGAGTCATATTACATGGTATGTTTACGACTGATTGAAGTATAGTTTTAAAATTGTTTGGAGTGCTCGTTGTTGTGTGGAATGTTGATTTGTGGTAATTAACGCATCATATAGAGATTGAACAATAACTTCCAATAATAGTTCTGAATTTAGTACATGATGTTTGGGTTGCTTTGGCAAAAATCATAATATCATCTGCAAATGCTAAAAAGGGGATGTTAGTTCCCATTCGGTTGATCTTGAAACCTAATTGTTTTTCCGTTTAGGTTGCCTTCTTGTTGTATTTTTCTTGCTAGAACTTGAGCGCCTAGGATAAAGAGAAAAGGAGATAGGGGGTCACCTTGTCTTAGTCCTCTCTCTGGGTAAAATAGATATGTTCGTCCATTGTTAACTAATACTAAGAATGAGATAGTTTCAAAACATTCTTTAATGCATTTGGTAAACTGTGGTGAAAAGACAAATTTTTCAAGGATGTTTAGAATAAATTCTCATTCAATTTTATCATAAGATTTTTTCATGTCTAGTTAGACGGCGATCCATCCTTCTTTCCCTTTTTTTTGCGCAAAAAGAAAGGGAAATTTCATGTACAATTAGGATATTTTCTTAAATTGTCCGGTCTTTTACAAAGGCTTCTTGTAGAGGATGTATAAGTTTATTTAGGATGAGTTTTAATCGTTCAATATGGATTTTAGATATGATTTTATATATAGTGGAGCATAAGCGTATTGGTCGATACTGGTTGGTTGAGTTTAGATTATCACATTTAGGAATAAGAGTTATGAATATATGATTAATTTGTTTCAGGATTTTGCCCGAATGCTTGTAATAGCTTTTGTCACCATAGATCCAACAATATGCCAATATTTTTGGTAAAAGAGAGTTGACATCCCATTAGGTCCTGGGGATTTGTTGCTACCAATGCTAAAAACAACTTTTTTTAATTTCTTTGTTGATGACGTTTTTGGTGAGATTAAGATTGTCTTGATCAGATAATTCTTTGTTTATGTTGACAAGGAAGTCCTAGAGGTTATTCTAGTTTATGCTCCCTTTTTTGAAACGTCGTTCAAACTCTTTTTTTAATTCGTTACGGATGTTTTCATGACCAATAATGATCATGCCTTCTTGTATTCTTATTTCCCGGATAAATTTCCGACTTCTTCTTTCATTGGCAATTCTATGAATGTAGTTAGAGTTAGAGTCAATTGATTTAATATGTTTAGTTTTTGCTCTTTTGCTCCAATATTTCTTATGAAAGGATAGTAGATTATCCTTCTTGTTGATGAGTTTGTTTTGTTTAGCAATAAGGACTTGTTTTAGTTCGAGGATTATCTCATTTTGGAGTCTTGATATTTCTTCTTTTGTTTCCTTAATTTGTTTAAAGATATTCCCGAATGTTGTTTTATTCCATTTTTTAGCACTGGTTTTTAGTGCAAGTGTTTTTTAACTAGGGTGTACATATAGGAACTTCTGTGTTGAGTCGCCAAGCTTGTTTGACAATATTTTCTAAATGTCCACATTTTTTCTAACGTTAAGGGTTGAGCTTTAATAGAGTTCCAATTTTCTAGGTCCACCGAGTTTGGGCAGTGACCAGATGAAGAAAAGGCATGATTTTTGGTGAAAATTCATGGGAACCATTGTAATATTTGGTCATGGTTGAGAGTTCGGTCCAATTTTTCATATATATTGTCAATTTTCGTTCTATTTTTCCGCCAGGTGAAGTCTACCCCTTGAGTTGGGATGTCCAATAGGTCACAATTATTTTTGAATTGAGTAAGTCTATGTAGTCTTGAAGGGGGGAGGTATATACCGCCCTTTTTTCTGAGTTAGATTCAATTTCATTCAAATCACCAATAATGATGCAGGGCATGTGTGTTTGTAGTATGACGTTTGTTAGGAGGGACCAAAATTCATTTTTTTTTAATTTTCTTTTGGTGGGCGATATGTAAAGATAATCATCATATAATAGTATTTATCGATGATCTTATATTTGATGGCTATAAATCTTTTGTCAATACGGACTAGTTCACAAATTTCATTGTGAAGTTGATATGCTTTCGACATAACACATATGTTTCCAGAAAACCCAGTTGCAGGGGAGAAGTGAAATGTGTCAGAACCTACCTTTTACCACATGAATTTATTTGGTTCCTGGTCAGTTCTTGTATGGACAAGGGCCATAATTTGTATTTTTTTTTATTTTGCACAGTGATTTGATATCAGTACACATGTTTTTGCGACCAATACCCCTATAGTTCCAGAGGCTTATCTTCATAAAAACTGGAAAATGGGATTAGCAAGTAGAGTTGGCCTTGCAATGATTTGAGTTTTTCTTATTATAGTTGGTTTGTAATTTTATTGGTGTGTATAGAAGGTGTTAAAAATGCACTTTATTGGAGCCTATAACCCATGGGTTAGCAACGCAAAAACACTAATAATGCTCCTTAGTTACGTTATTTATGTTGGCCTTATTAGGTCGGGCTATTTTTATCTATCATGGAGATACATGGATCGGTTGTTAGGCCTTGTAAATATGAGTTCACAGGGTTTTACACGTAGTTTGTTCCTTATCTTGATAGTATAGTGGTATAGGATTTTGCTAATTCTAGGGATTTTTAGTTTAGCTAGTCTCAAGGTTTTGTGTCTAGTTGTGATAGTTTTTATCGAACCCCACTTGTTTGGGGAGGTCAGGCTACCAGGGAAGTGATTTTTTATATCATTGGTATTTTTTATACTTTCTAGTTGGTTTGAAAGTTGTTTCGAAGAACAGTAGTGACCTTTATTTCTGTGGTCAGTAATTGGTGGGTTGGTTCTCGTTGTATCATTCACATGTAAAAGTGATAGATGTTAGAAATAAGTTCCGACATACCCTCTGTATTGCAGGAGGTTATACTGAACCTAATAATTTGTTCAACATATAATACAAAGCTGTTTTTAACAGTCCTTGGGTTACAAGTGAAATTGTGGGAGCAGTACTCGTGTGTTACATAATGGAATTCCTTGAAGAGTGATCTTTCAGTCTCCTGATTGAGGTTAGTCGTATTGAATAGT
This sequence comes from Rheum nobile, assembly GCA_027886185.1. Classification (NCBI taxonomy): domain Eukaryota; kingdom Viridiplantae; phylum Streptophyta; class Magnoliopsida; order Caryophyllales; family Polygonaceae; genus Rheum; species Rheum nobile. The sequence goes on along the minus strand of WOAB01000158.1, from coordinate 34,451 downwards.
CCACTACCCAGTTGGCTTAGTATGTTCATAGGGTTATGTGATTCCTTGTAGCAGGGTTGATCATAGTACAATTTATTACCTGTAGACAACAAAGATTCCAAATTAATGCTATCAAATATGAGCATGAAGGAGAAGATGCATTTTACATGTTTAGGGGTTGCATACAAAGAGTACCTCATTAGCTGATTGGCATTATTATTATTGCTTTGAAGAAGTGTGTTTATGTCCTTGTGCTTTTGAGTAATACAGATGGTAGGATAATCATCAATTAAAGTTCCAGGAGGTAGTTCATTGCTTAAACATACAAGAAAATAGATAGAGTTATAATGAGAAGAAGAGTTGTATGTAGAACATTTTCTTTTACGGATATTAATTCTAGTTATTCACATAGTCATATCCTTGTAAGGGTTAGGTTGGTCACTGGTAGCCTTTAGGGGCAGATAATGATACTTGATAATAAAAAGTAAATGTCATATCATAAGCATCACTGAATTACTAAAGCATGGTTTATACACTACCCTCAACATTAATTTAAAAGGATTTGCAACATAATAGAAATGATAGAGGAGATTAAGCCTAGAACTCAAACTAGGGTACAAGAACTTAAGATAAGAGCCATTAGAGGCTTTCCTTACACACCAGTATACAGAAAGATAGCTTCCACTAGTGGCCAAAAGTGTGATTACTTAACTTAATTATAAAAACCTAAGTGGATTAGATTTTGGGTTTCTTGGTCCCCATCAAAACTGAGAAAGCAGTGTCCTCATCCTTCTCTTGCAGCTTCCTTTTGCTAGATCCTTGAGGTTGATGCTACAGTTGTATGAACAATCATGACACCCAACTTTCTAGCCATGGAAGTGTTGGATATGGTAGTCTGGATAGAGCTGATAGAGTGATAAGAGTCCTTAGAGAAATAATCCTCTAGGAGATCTTCTTCAGAGTCTGACTTTAGGAGTGTTTTAATTTCTTCTACAATGAAGGGTTCACCTTCATCTTGATGTGGCTAAAACCTACCCGTAAGTGTATGGGATCAGTTGTAGTAGTCAAGTGTCGATCTCACAGAGATCAATGTAATATCAATTGAAACTCTATCAATGAACTAGGCCAGGAAAATAAGGAATTGATGAAATTCTATAACTAAGATATCGAATAATAATGAAGAATATAGATAGAAATCAATGGGATAAATGTGTCTAATGTTGAGGATCACCGCAACAATACCTCTGTAAATAAAATTACACTTCACCTGAATCTAATCCAAATTATTTGAAGGTAAGTCATCTAAGGTAATCTACTAACTCCTCTCGGATGATAGTAAACGTGTATGGACTAAACTAACAATCGTTGTCGCGCAGAGCTAATCTCATCCAAACTCTTTAACGCACTTAAAGTCTACGGATAAACTAAAATAACATTCGTTGTCTCACTCCGCTAATCCAACTCAAACATAGAACATCTATGATAGCCTATTAATCATCAAGAGTAATTAAGTTGTTATCGCACAAATAACACTCAGGTTCAATTCCTAGGATTCCAATATAAGTTATTACCTCTCGGTCTCAAACCCTATCTGACTATCTATTAAAGTTATCACCTTTCAGTCTCAAACCCTAATAGGATCCATTTCACATAGGCTAATATAGGCATAAAGCATCTAGGAACGAGTCAAATATTATTTCAATTCAGGCAAAGAAATAATTCTGATTACATACGCATCGTAGGGATCACTCCAACTTTAGAACTAGAAATTTAGCCAAGCATAATTGAAGACATACTCAATGAATTTAAACTAGCCATCAACATATATGAATTAGAGTTTGGATCATATGCGAAGCACTCTTATGGTGCGGACGTGCGGAGCATGCACTTTAGGGCCTTATTTGTGCACTTTAACGTCTTAAATGTACACTTTTGTAAAAAAAAATAAAAAAATTATTTCAAACATTTTTCTCAATTTTTGGAAAAGTGCACAAATAAGGCCCTAAAGTGCACAAATAAGGCCCTATAGTGCATGTCCGCACGTCCGCACCGTAAGAGTGCTCCGCACCGGAACCTTACTCATATGAATTATTCAATAAATACGGAAGATAAGAAACTTAGTCGCAATGCTGAAAATAATTCAAGTTGACAAGGGCTAAAACATCTTCAAAACAATGCTTAACAGTCAAATCCCTTCGTTAAACTCCACCTTCATTCCACGACTGTCTAACTCCAAACAAAACAAAAAGTTGCCAACTATACCTAAAGTTGCGTCCTTAACTAGCTGCCCTAAAAATCCAATTAAAACCAAATAAAAATACGCCCTCTTGTCATCCTTCCCCACGTTTCTTCTCTAATGTTGTAGTGGACCGGCCCAACATGTGAAACAACAACTTCAGTAGCTCTCGCACCTCCTACTTGCGATCTACCACCAACTCCTCCATTCATCATTGCAAGATTATGTCCACTTGGGCCCATTATGAATTACCAATAGAGTCGGGCCCTTTATTTGGCATCTTCCACAATAGTCTCGTATCATTTCCAACTTGCACTTACAATACCTGAAATAATAAAATACGAATGTAGACTCCGAATACAAAATATAACAAAATTAATTATAAAATACATAAAATATGCATGTCAACGATCTAATTTAAGATGCAGTTAGACCCCTAAAATATGTATAAATTAGGTGTTATTACATCTTCATTCACAAGCACAAAAGGATCATCTTCATCCAGAAGATCGATCATCCTCTTCCATGTTAAAGGCATCCTTTGGGATATCCTGCACAGCTTCAGCCACCTCAATATCCAGCTTCAGTGCCACATGAGGTGGTGGAGACCCCATACTCACCTTAGTATGATCAACCTTTTGGGTGAGTGGCTCAGATATGTTAGTAACTAGGGTTGGGTCAATTACAAGAATAGGGTCATCTTGTCTTTACTGAATGAGTAACTCTAGGATGTGGGGTTGACAAACAAAGGTGTAAGGAAAGAGGTGATATGGTATAGATTCCAGGGGCCATAGGGGAGGATATATTAGGGAAAGAGATGATGGTTTAACTTACTGGGGTGTTGGTAGGGTTAGTGATGTGTGCATCTTAGGATTGATGATGGAGGGTGTGATAGGATGGTTTATTGAGGTGGAAGCTTTGGGGTGTGTAAAGTTCCAAGTTTACTGGTGGGAGGGGTCTCTTTGGGGGTTTCCAAAAGGGCCTTAGAAGGGGTAGTTTGATCATATATGATGGTGATACCACCATTTGGGGCAAGGTAAGGTTTATGCCCATGGTCATTGATTTCATCTTTCCTTGTAGGTTTATTTTTTTAATGAAACTTTAGACCACTCCCCTCCTTAGTATCATTAGAGGAAGCTTTATAGGCAGTTTGTGGTGTATTTTTAGTGAGGTTGTTTGGAGCTCTTTAGATTGAAATTTGTAGCTTAGCCGCTTAGGAGGTATGGACTTCCTCAAGGGAGTCAAGGGGCAGAAGGTGAAGATGTGGTTTGGATCACCACAGGTTCCACATCCTTCTAAGATGTCTTCATAACAAATGTTAATTAAGTCTTTCCATGGTTCCATTCTCATTTGGAATTTCCACATAGCTAAGCATAGTTTTGGAAAAGTCTATATGGGCACAAATCCTAATGAATTTTGCCCATTTTCTCTTAGAGACCAAGAGGTCAAGCTTAATGAGAGATCAAATTTTGTTTTCTTCAAGAATAACTTTGATTGCCTATGCATTATAGAGTTTAGTGGGAATAAGTGGGATTCGAATCCATATATCTTGTTGGGATATGGATTCAATTTGGGGATCAAATTCAGGATACTAGTGATTGAGGAGAAGAAATTGGCCAAAGAGATGGTATGGGCGACCCTCCCATATTTTTCTCAAGTCATTTGGGTTGGAGAAGTGTATATCAAACCATCCAAATTGTCGATCAATGAAACTGATTTTCTCCTTTCAAAAATCTTCACTATGTTTTTAGTTTGGTAAAAGCTTTGGGGAGTTAAAGAGGATTTCCAATAATGTACCCCATTAAAGAGGATTCTTTTTGTTTTTTCACATTCCCTCTAACCTTAGCTAGTATTGAGAAGTAGGACTCGTTGTTGTGTTGATTTTTCCTTTTCCCTTATCCTTGTTAGAGGAGGGATTGTTGGTTCCTTTCATACTATTTGATTTATCCTTTGAGGATTCAGAGGTGGGTTCGTTGATAACAATGCTGGGATTAACCATAGTTTTAGCTTGTGAAGTTATCTTGTTAGAAGGATTTGAACATACAACTTCAGAGTAGGAGGGGTTACCTTTAGCCATTGAAATGGCTAGGGAGCACATATAACAATTAGGGGATAAGAGAACCACAAGTACAATTTTAGAGCACACACAGTTGTAAATAAGACCAATTTACAGTTTGAGAGATGTGATTTTTAGACACCGAGATGTCGAGCATGCATTTAGAAGGCCATTGAACCCAGTATATATAGACGAAGGAGGCAGTCCAACAATAGTGTAGAATGATTAAGGGGTTAGGGTTAAGAAGAATACACTTGGATTTTGATAGAGGTCTCTGCCTATTCTAGAGATAGGTCTGGCCCTAAGAAGTCGAATCGGCGTGAAGTAGCATCCAAAGCCACCAAGTTTAGCTCCACGACACACTAGCAGCAGGTTGGGGTCAGTCGTTGGCCGGGAGGCTCTAGTGGAGAGAATCACCTCCCGACGAATTTCCATCATTACTTAGGGTAGTTTTACTTCGAGAGAACAGCGAAAGTGGTCGATGTCCATACCACAATGGGTGAATCGCACTCCAGAATAGATGTTGGGACAAGAAAAGGTGCCAGATCTTCTCGATTGAAGCCCATAAAAGAGGGTTTAGCCGAGGATAATCTCTCGGTTTAGGGTAATTTTTGGCGGAAAAGTTTCTTTTGCACCAAATTGAGGCATATCACCATAGGAAGATGATTTTTGGGGAAGAGTTGGCTGCAAAAAGCATGTGTTTCTTCCATTTCAATCTTGGATTAGCTTGGAGGTGGGAGGTGTGTATTAGGGATTTTGGTCGAGAGCGGCGATAAGCAGGGGGGAAAGAGAGCATTTTTCTATTAGGGTTTTAAATGGGGAGATCATTGCTCCCACTTGCCTATGGATAGAAGAATTTAATGCTCATTTGTCCTATCTAAAACCTAAAGTTGATTTATGGGCCAAAGATTGAAACCCTATGTAAGGCACTCATTGTCAACCTAATAATCACAAGTTTATTCTCTCGTCCTCTCTCAAACATATCTCTTTTCTATTAATTTTTAACTAACATAGTGCTCGTGCCAAGCACGAGACTTAATTTATTAAATATTTTTAATAATATGACATTAAAATTCATAAAGTCAAATATGTTTCGTAGTACTATAAGATCATTAATCCTTATACATTAGTGCTCATGAAATGTCATATTATAAAAAGGACAACAATGATTGATCAATGTCATTATACTTGTCCAAATCCATAGTTTGATGTTAAATAGAAATCATATATATATAGTTATGTTAGGAAAAAAATGGAAAATGACTTTTTCCCTGAATTTATTAAAAAAATCTTCTTCTAAATTAAATTAAATTGATATTACATAATTGTATTGATCAAAGTGAAAATATAATTCGTTAAAAGTGAGGGAGGGCATGCATTAACTCGACTTGTTCATTCATCCTCCATAGATCAACTCAAACTATTGTAGTCTGTTCACCAACCAGATTATGTTGCATCACTTATATTCACTACTTCCTTACAACATAGGGTAATCTTTATTCAATTGTATGAATAGCCCAATGTAGCATTTAAATCATAAGATGCAAAACCAACGTCCCATATTTTGGTTCTTTATATGGTTTCCCTAGAAGGGAAGGATTCGCCAACATATGATTAAACTTTAGAATGTTTCGAACACCCAAGGTTATCCACAATGTATACACAATTCATGGTATCATGGAGATCAATTCCTCCTCTCCACATGGCCTCACATGCATGAACATTGATGTATCAAACGGGTGTACAATGTCACAACATTGGCGCCTTGGAGCATTGTGCTGGCAAGGAGAATGCAAAATTTACTCAAATCAATAATTATCCAAGGTAACAAATAAAATATTGACTATTATATTCATCAATGAATTACCTCTTGGGTATCAAGATCCAACTTTTTCGAAGAGATCCTCACCTCCCGAAGTCTCCGGATTGCACTCGAATGATAACAATTATATACAAACTTCTTGATATAGGTGCTCCAGATCTTCTCGTCATGAATCTCAACATTTTCCAAGAAGAATAAAGTTGGTCGATGACATGGATTTTTAGGATAATCTCTTGTATCAATAGTATATTGTCTCATACTATTGTCTGCGCCTCTCCTCCATGGAGTAAAGGTTCTCAATGGAGAAATAAGGTCAGTAATAAATTGATAGCCTTCATAAAGTTGGACAACGTAGCCCCAGGAAATTGAAACTGACAAATTATAAGAACGAGTATAACAAATTATTTGTTGAAATACTCTTGTAGGGTCAAAATGTACAGCTTTAAAGAGATGTTGCAACGACTCTATTCTGTTCATGGCAGGAAAAAGTGGTTCGACAACATCCAAATGGTGGAGGGACAATGCAGGTGATAAGGGATGTGCCGCAAGCAACCCAAGTAGTGATCCTCGAACATCAAACTAGAAAAAGAAACACTACTTTATAATGGCATACATTCAATTGATGTTTTGGCAAGCGTTATTAGATCAAACTATATAAAATGATCAAATCATGATGGATGTATCTTCATAAATCAATCCCATAGATATCCAAGGGGTTCTTCAATATATACAAGGAATTAGTGCGATTCAAAAGCCAATATCTAATAAAAGTGTAAATGGCAAGCTACGCAAACTACAAAGTTATTACAGCGTTAAAAAATTAATAGTTAAATAAGTTCAACAACCATGATCCAAACCTAAATTACATTATAGAATATTGTAGTAGATTCCAACATGACATTTAAGACCGTTTGTTTTATCAACAACACCATAAAGAAGCAAAACACTAAAAAAGGTCTAATTGTTTAAAGATTTTTTCTAGTGTGTGTCACACAATAACTTTTTCATGTTTAGGGAATAATTTGAAAATAATTTCCAAACTTAACTTCTTAGCATGTGCCTATGGACACACACTAGAAAATCGTTGATTAAATTGTCAACTAAAGCTTCACACCAAAGAGTAAAATATGGACACAATGGATGATATTCTTCTCAAACTTCTTAACATTCATCTTCTAAAATGTGCAAACTCAATTACTTAAATTAAGAACAATAATGGAATCTAAACAATTATAATAATTCTAAGGATCTTCATCATAAGTAAAGTTTGGACCAAGTAAAAATACAAGCAAAGATATTGTGAATTATCTTGTAATATATCTAATTTCCTTAGTTATCTTGTAATATATAAAAATGATAACATTTATCTTGTAAAATATCTTGTACAAAGATTAGATAGGATCGTATCTTGCTTGGAGGATAATATTTTGTAAACTATATATCAAGTCCTTTTGTGAATAAGAAAATGTGTGGAAGATCTTCCCAAAATTTACCTCTATTGTTTTTTCTTGGTATCAGAGCAAAAAGACACAAAACACGAAAAATTTCTTAGCAACCATTTTGCCATCTCCGATGACAGTCCTATTCACCATCGTTTGTGACCATAAGACACGACAATGCTGCAGCCAAGAAGAATACTTCTCGTATGATGTCACCATATTATCTTCACCCTTCGGATAATCACGGAATGAGCCTTAGTTATGTGATCTTCAAGGGTGACAATTTTTCCGAGTGGCAAAAGGCTCTCAAAACCGCCTTTCGTGCCAAACGAAATATCAAATTCCTTGAAGGGACAATCTTGAGACCAACTGATGACTCTCCTGATTTCGAAGACTGAAGCATCGTCAATTCCATGCTCATTGCGTGGGTGCTTCAGTCCATTGAACCATCTCTCCGCTCCATCATCACCTATTTTGATTATGTCAAAGTGTTGTGAGACAATCTGACTCAACGGTTTTGAAATTGGTAATGCTTCAAGGATCCACCAATTGCATACAGAAATCCCTCTCTGCGATCAGGGATGAGATAGTGTAGCCGCTTATTTCGATTATCTCAAACTGCTTTGGGACGAGTTGGGCAACTACCTCCGACCTCGATCACGTTCCTGCACAAGCTTCAAGTATGTGTGGGTGGATGATCTAAATGTCGAGCGTGACGAGGAGAAATTAAGTTAATTTCTCATGGGGCTCAATGGCGATTTGTACAGACACATTTGTTCCAATATAATCGCTCAAGATCCTCTACCTGTAACAAATCGTGCTTATGCTCTTATTATTCAAGAAGAGTGTAATCTAACTATTACTAAGGAGAAGAAGATTTGCATTGATGTTGCTGCTTTTGTTGTCCAAAAGAGTGGTTCATCGGGCGCCAGTTCAACTCCAAAATCTGAAGTTTTGAGCAACATACCGTGGTGCTCGCATTCTGGAAAACCAAGACATGACGTCACGTCCTGCTATCATATCATCGGCTTACCTGAAGGGTACGGTCATGGGAGAGGCTGAGGGAGAGGGTGTGGCGCTAGGACCCCTTCTTTCGAGTCGTCATCTAGTTTTGTAGGGGTGTATAATGTCATATAATTGTTGTCTTTGCAACCTATAGGGCATCAACTCACGACCCATAACTGAGAGGCATTCGTTCCTAGCCTCACCAACAACCAATGGATTCAATTCTTTCTTATGTAGAATTTTTTAATTCCAATTCTGGCAATGGCAATGATAAACTGATGGGTAAAAATAAATTTCAGTAGCTTTTAGATATTGGTGCCTCCATTCATATGACTAGAACTCTCGACTTTCTGAGCGACAGCCACGACATACTTACTACCTTTGTCATTCTTCCATATGGTGCTCATGCCACTGCCACTCAATCCAGAACTGTTGTGGTTGGGGCGCACCTCAGGATTTCGCCCGTTTTGATTTGTTCCCAAATCAAATTGCAAACTTATTTCTTTTGCAAAATTGAACAAGGATTTGCAATATTTTGCAACATTGTAAGATAAACTTAGTGTCATTCAGAACCACACTTCAAGGATGGTGATTGGCGTGAGCGAAGAGAGGGGTGGCGTCTACTAGTTATATCCGACTGCAACTTTCACGTCACTCTGCAATGTTGCTTTGTCTTTGTCTGCTCTTATCTAGCATCAGCTTTTGGGACACCCGTTGTTTTTTGCATTGAAGCATCTTCCTAGCATAGTTTCTTTTGATTCAAATTTGTTAGAAAAGCCTTCTTAATTTGTTCTCATTCTAAACAAGCTCGTGAACACTTTGTTCCTATTGCTAATAATGCTAATGGTAGTTTTGATTTAATTCATTGCAATATATGGGGTCCATATAGTGTCCACTCTAGTTGTGGGGCTGATTATTTTTAACTATTATAGATGATTACTCTCGGTCCGTCTGGGTCTATCTGATGGCTTCCAAACCCGAAGTGGATCATCTTCTGCAGAATTTTTGGGCCTTTGTTCAAACACAGTTTTCTACTACAGTTTGTCGGGTTCGTAGTGTGACAACGGGACCTAATTTTGTCCCATGCAATCCTTCTATCTTCTCAAGGAATTGTGTTTGAAACATCTTGTGTTGCAACTCCTCAACAGAATGGATATGTTAAACGAAAACATCCTCACATTCTTAACGACGCTAGGGATCTTTGTTTTCAAGCTTCCCTCCTATCAAATTTTGGGGGAATGTGTGTTCTTGTTGTTGTCTACTTAATCAACCGCACACCCACCCACCGCTCTTCTCCATGGAAAGACTCCTTACGAGTCTCTGTTCAGCCAAGCCCCTGATTTTGGCCTTTATAATTTTGGGTGATTGTGCTATGCATCTCAAATTCCTCAAAGCAAGGACAAGCTTGCTTTTAGAGGGTGTCACTGCATTTTTCTTGGGTATCCATTTCGCAAGAAAGTTTAGAGGTTATATGATCTAGACAAATGAGAAATTTTCATTCTCGTGATGTTCGGTTCTTTGAAGATCAATTCCCTTATGCTGATGGGCCATCTCTTCCTGCTCTCGTCATTGAGTTAACATCTCCTCCTATTGCCTACGACACTGAGAATCCCGACCCTGCATCACCACATCTCCTGAGTCTTATACAAGACAAGCCGCCATCTGTCGATCCTTCGGAATCCGATGACAGGAGGAGTGAGTCGCTTCATGTGGACACGAGTGACTCCTTCGCCTTGTCGTCCCTTCACTCGCCTCTTGTTGTCTCGAACCCGCCTTCCCTTGAGGTTCGTCGCAGCAAACGCCCACGTCAATTGTCGGACAAATTGCGAGATTTTGTGTGTCATTCAGCAATTCATCGCCTCCCTCTCGCAAACTCACCCGCGTCGGCATCATTCTCAGGTATTCAATATTCTTTATCAGATTTCGTTACTTATGACAATTTTCCGGCCTCTCATACAGTTCTTAGCTGCCGTGACTGCCAAATTTGAGCCATCCTGATATTTTGAGGTCGTCCAACATCTAAAGTGTTGAGAAGCCACAAATCAATAACTTTCTGCCCTTGATAAAAATGGCACTTGGATGTTAACTGACACACCTCTCGGGAAGATGCCCATTGGTTGCAAATGGGTGTACCGCATCAAATACAACTCTGACGGGTCTATTGAGCGCTATAAGGTTGTCTCGTTGCTATTGGTAATCATCAAGTTGAGAGTGTAGATTAAACATAAACTTTTGCTCCGGTTTCCAAGATATCCTTCGTCCGCACTTTTCATGTTGTTGCGGCTATTCGAGGTTGGTCCTTACACCAAATGGATGTGTGTAATGTCTGCACGGGGATCTTGACGAGGAGGTCTATATGTGGTTGCCTCCAGGTTACACTTCCTCTCTCGGAAAGGTTTGCAGACTTCAGAAGTCATTGTATGGTCTTCGCCAAGCACCCCGCAACTGGTTTGCCAAGCTGGCCACTTCACTTCATGCTTTTGGTTTTGTCAAATTTCGAGATGATTACTCGTTGTTATCATTCATACGTGTCACTGTGACGATTAATGTGCTAGTCTATGTTGATGACATCATTATCGTTGATAATTTTCTTTTCACTATCTCTCATTTCAAGTCCTACCTTCACTCATGCTTTCATATGAAGGATCTGGGTGGCCTGAAGTTTTTCCTCGGTCTTGAAATAGCACACGGTCCTACCAGAATGTTCGTCTCTCAACGGAAGTATAATTTGGAAAATTATCCGAAGCATGTCTTCTCGCAACCAAACCATATGTGTTTCCAATGCCCTGGAATCACGATCTCGGTCGTGCTATTGGCCTTGACTTCGCAGACCCAGATTTACCGATTTACCTCTCTCGTTTAATTTGTTCAAAAGACAAACAACCGAACCAAAACCCTCACATAGTCACATCCTTTCCCAATTGAGAAGTCAACGCATAACCTAACATCTTCATGCCTACCTACTAGGCTCATCTTGGTTCACCTTCGTCACATTCTCACATTAACAAATTCTCTCTTAATCAATATATGTACAATAATTTCAAAAGTAGAAATGCTTAAATGTCAAACACAGAAACAAAATGTACCTGATGAAACCCGAGCTCCAATGTGATTGAGACGCCGAGCTCCGCCAAGCAAGCAAAGACCCTAATATCGCTGCCATACAAGTGCGGGTATCTCATCAAGCATGAATCAAGAACTGCAGCCAGCGCCCTGGCAAGCGAGGCGCTGATCGCAAAGCCGCCCCCGCCGTAAGCCATGTCGAACGACATCTTCACATTCTGCTCGAGGCTCTCCGACCTGCTCCCGAGGTAGTACCACCGGTTGTGGTCGTAGCCGGACAGCAGCGACTCCACGTTCCTCGGGAAGAAGACGGTGTCGTCGTCGCCGAACACGAACCACTTGACGTCCGGCTCGCCCCGGTTGACCGCCTCCTTGACCATCCTCGCGATGCGGATGGCGGAGCGGTGGCCCGAACGGAAGGTGTAGGTGAAGTTGGACGTGGCCTCGGAGATGACGATCGGCAGGAAGGCGGATGCCGCGTTTCCATCTCCGGGGCCCGCCGGCCGGGGGTGTTTGTCCAGGAAAACGAGGACGCGGGTGTGCTGCGGGCTGTGCCAGAGGCGGAGGTAGGAGACGCGGCGGGGGAAGGAGGACGAAGAGGAGGCGACGCAGAACAGGATGTTGTGGAGGGTGGTTCCGGCGAGGCTGCTGGTGGACTTGGTGGTGGAGGAGAGCAGCGGGTAGTGGTGGTGGAGGTGGGGGAGGAGGATCAATGTGGTGACGATGAAGAGGAGGATGAGATGCTTGAATCGTGGGGTAAGGAATTGGACTCGCATTTTAAGGAGGAGGGGGAGACTACAACAGCTCAGCCTCAGGGGTGTAATGTGATTTTTGTTGTTTAATTATCATGTGATATGGAAGCAACAGAAGAGGAAAAATTCAAGATTGATTGTTCTAGGCTCGCTTAAATATGTTTTTTATTAGGGAGAAGTGTAAATTAAAGCGTGAATGTAGAACTGTATATCTATATTCATTGATTCCGACCAAAAAAAAATCTATATTCATTGATTAGTATGAAAAAGTAAAACGTAATGACACCGAAATATTATATTAATTTTACTTTTGATATATGTCTAAGTTCTAGTTTGAATACGTGTAATTTCTAGAAAATTATTTCATGTAAAATTATATCATGGAAATTTAAATTTATGGGAATTGGTAAATCATGTTTGGTTAAAATATAAATAATGGGGAATAAAATATTACCTACCCCTCCCTAGGTGATTAAAATTTTTGTATTTTGCAGGAATTGAGAATCATATTAATTAGAATATCCGAGTTTTTCAAAAACAAAAAGAAAATCAAACAGATATATTTGATATCACTTCCTGCGGTATTTAAATTTATGGAAATTTACTTACCAACCAAACGAGCACTAAATAAAACAAATAACTCCATCAATAGTTATTTTTACCCTAAAACAAATAAAACAACAAAGCACAAGCTTAGAAAATCTTGTTAAGAATACAAACATTACCAACAAAAAGCCATTTGATGTAATCAATGAACTACAAGCTCTTTTAACAAACAAAAAAAGAGTTTATCGATAAACCAAAATCAAGTAATTTTTTACACACCATCTATTGACCAAATAAAAGATCTTACACAATATATTACCACATTAATAAGAAATTGGGAATGGACAAAACTCTCAGAGAATGATACCTACTCCCAACCAAAGAAAAATCCACACCAGATAAGAAAAAACAGATTCTTAAAATGGGAAAACCGCACCAAAACTTCTATAAATTCAACTTTGATGGATCTAAACATCCTAATGGTGAAGCTGACCTCAGTTTCATTATTAGGAATGATAAAGCCGAAGTAACACATATGGAAAGCAAACGTTGTGGTGCAAACACCAGTCTAATAGTTGAAGCACTAGCTTTAAAACACAGTATTAACTATGCCAAAAATCAAAATATCTCTAAACTCCAAATCGAGGGTGACAATCTCTGTCTTATTAACTCTTTGAAAGGCGTTTGGGATTGTCCTTGGAAAATTGAAATGGTTGTTGCCGACATTTTGGTTGACATCCATTTTTTCTAGGAAGTCCAACTTAGACACATTTTTCGGGAGGTGAACGGTCCTGCTAATCGCATTGCTAAACTCAGTTTTTTATCACTTGTGTCTAACCTTAGTCTTGATTCAGAACTTCGCGTTCTCATCCGCAAGGATGCTCTAGGCTGGTCTTCGCATCGTAACTAAGACCAGATTAAATCTTTCCTCATAAAAAAAAACTTCATCAATAGTTATCGTAACGGGGTTGATAATAGTATGAATATACGGGTAATATTCATGAGTATGTTTAGGGTGAAAAGTGAGGGTATTTATGGTTAGTTATTTTAATTTACACAGTTAAGATTATTTTTCTTACATGTTAGTAGACCTGTCAATCGGGTTGGTCAAGTCGGGTTCAGTTATTTCGGGTTCGGTTGAGAACGGGTCGGGTCAATTCAGATAACAGGTCAAGCGGGCGGTTCGGGTCATTACAGGTAGCGAGCGGTTCGGGTTGACCAACGAGTCAAGAGCGTCATTTTTTAAATATTTTATCCACTATTAAAATATTATTAAATAGTTAAAAACTAATTTAAATATGTCAAAATAAGTTAAAATGAATTATAATAATAATAATTATTATTATTATTTTAATGTAATTGGTATTGGTAGACCAAAATTATATTTTATTTTCAATTTCAATTTATATTATATTAATTTATAAATTTCTTAATTAAAAAAAACTAATATAAGTACAACAATTTTCTTTTTTAAGATAATTGAGCATATTACCATTATTTATATGTCATTTATCATATATATATTTAATGTTATATTTTATTAATACTCCATATTTATTCGTTAATCGGGTCGGGTTCGGATTGGTCGGGTTCGATCTCGGTAAATTCTGGTTCGGTAAATTCAGGTTACCAAAAATTTCGGTCAAGTCGGGTCAGGTCAAAAAGTGGGTCGATCAGGTTGGTATATAAATAGTCCCTTTAAAATTTAGAATCACATTAAATACATATTTTGTTATGGATCACTTAAACTATATTATATGGACATAATTTAAATTATAATAAAAATATTGTATTAATTTTACATTTTGTGTACGTCTAAATAAAAGAAAGAAGTATTAGCAAAAAATACCAGATTCTGAAACGCCGTTTGCAGAAATATCATGTTTTAGAAAGTATTGCAAATATGCCATAAAGCTGTAACACTTTTGAAAACCAAAAAGGTAAAATCAAAATAAGTAAAACGGCCTAAGATGCAGTTAAGTGTTAAACGGGTATATGAGTAAGCCTAATTATATACATGTTCAACCGGTAGCACATCTCATCTTTCCCAATTAATGTTCTCCGCTGAACAACTTTTTTCCTTTCATCCCTGAACTCTTGAAGCGTATTCCTCACAGCAAATCCGAAATCCCCAAAGGCGAGAAGCCCTTTCTCCCTTTGTTCAGCCCTTTGTTAAGCCCTTTTTGAAGCCCTTTCTGAAGCCCTAGATCGACAATGGTGAGGACCAGAGGTTTGCAGTCTGCGAACGGCAGAGTGAAGAAGCAGAAGCCGAATGGTTCTACAGAGTCAAAGAGAAGGGTTGAGGAGAGCGCGAATGCGAAGGCGGCTCTAGTGGCGAGGGGCCGAAATAAGAGAGCCTACAGTTCGTCAGAGGAAGAAGAATCACCAAGTCCAGTCGTTTCGATGCAGAAGAAGAAACCGAGAATGGCTGGAGAACCAAAAGCCAAGAGGTCGAGGAAGGAGCCATCGAAGTCGGTTGGCGGGGTTAGTGATCTTCTCTAACTCTTAATTTTCTTGAAAAAAAAACAAATTTTGTCTGATGCATGCTAAAATTAGGCTTATGTGAAAATGAGAACATGATTTGCTATGTGATAAATAGAGCACAGAGAGATGTGCAAAATTTATAGTAGCCTAAACTGTTACATCCATATGGCCTGACAAGCGAAATTATTGTCTGACGAAATGAATTATCTTACCTGACAAAGTAAGTTTTAGGGTTTATGTGAATATGAATGTCATGTATTTGTTCTGTGGTTAGAATGTTAGAATGTCATAGTATCCTGATTCATGTTGATACAAAGGTGTAAGTTATACTATAGGGTAAAGACTTATTCTGAACAACTTTCATTTGTCCTGGCAAACCGCAATGTAGTCTGACAAGTTATTTTGTATCCTGAAAACATATATCTTTACCTGACAAAGTAAGATGGTGTCTCTCTTTTATGTGAATATGAAAGTCATTCTTACCTGTCATGTATATGTGAATGTAATTCATTACAGATAAGTTACAAGTGGCATTCTGAGGAGTTGTTTTTTGGTCGGATAAATCAGAACTCACGGCTTCAGTATCTTTCTCTTATCGAGAACACACTAACTCGAACAGACTGGCAAACAGTTATGCAGGGGCCTTTTGGCCCAATAATCAAAGTAATGAAAAACATGAAAATGTCTGCACAACTGATTCACCATGTCTTGTTTAGGTAACTGGACACAAAAAAGCAGTTTGAGACATGGTATGATCTTGGTGGACAACCATGTAGGTTTTCAATAGAGGAGTTTAGGCTAATAACAGGACTGAATTGTAGGATGCCCGATGAGGAGGACAGTATGCAGGATAAGAATGCAGTGTTTGAATTTTTTGGGGTGAGGAGTATTACTATTGCTAACCTTTTAAACAAGTTCTTATCCTATCGGGAGGACAATATATATAAGATGAAGATGGCCTTGTTGTTAATTCTTGAGGGTGTTGTACTTGGGGGTGATAAGAAGAGGAAGGTCAAACCCTTTCATGTCAAACTGACGGAAGACTTAGATCGTTTCAATAATTTCCCATGGGGTAGGAGTGCATATCTTGACCTCCATCAAAGTCTGGCTTCTGCTTTGGACACAAGAATGGAGACAGTTCAGGCTGCACTTGCAGTTTTAGACAATGCCAGAGCAGGATACACCATACGGGGTTTCCCGATGGTGTTTCAGGTAATGTGTTAGTAGTTGAGTATGTAAAACTGAGAAAGGTTAATGCCTATGTTCATAATTGTGGATTAATTCCAATTCTGTTTGTTTCAGATATGGTTGTATGAGGCAGTGCCCCGACAGAACATTTGCCCAAAAGCTTACTAAAGTTGTGCAGCCCCGAGGTGTGAGGTGGCTTAAATCGAGTAGGCCAAGCTTGGATGCGATTTCTGATGCCCTAGAGGGGAATTTCCCTGCTAAACAGATCCTTGTTGAGGAGGACGGAGAGGACTTGGGAGAAAGCTGTTATTTCCCGGAGGAGGAAGGACACAAATCCTTGGATGAGATTGTTAAACACTTGAAGCCCAGAAGGAAAACTGCTGGTAAAAAGGCCAAGGGAGTTGGTAAGGGAGGGCAAGCTGGAAACATTGAGGGTTTCGACCCAAGGCAAATTATGTGTTGTTTGAATGAATTGCATGAAATGATGCATGCTCTAAGGGAGGAATTTATTGAGTTAAACAAGTTTATAAGAGCCAAAGCTCTTAGAACAGGGGCATCTTCATCCAGTGATCAAGACATCAGTACACACCAAGAGCTCTCTAGGGAGGTTAACAGTGATAATGAACCCAACATCCCCCAACACCAGCAGAGCATGAGGGAGGCAAAGACGGAGTCTGAGGCAAATGATGAAGAGGAAAAGATGGAGTCTGAAGATGACGAAGACAATGACTCCAAAGAGGGAGAGTCCGAAGAGACTGAGACTGATGAGGTATGTATGCCCAAAACTTTCAGTTATTATATGTACAGTTCAGTCCAGATGTACATATTTCAGTCCATTTGTGCACATTTCAGACCATATATCATCGTTTCAGTAAAAAGTTCAGTCCATATATGTATTCAGTCCATATATGCACATTTCAGTCAATTTGAGCACAATTCGAAAAATATTTCTTATTTCAGACCTTATATCATCGTTTCAGGAGACAATGGATGGAGAGCCAAATGCTGGTGAAATAGTTGTGTATGATGCAGGTAATGTAGGTGGTCAGAAAGAGGCGGGTGAAGATGTCGTAATAGTAGATGAGGAAGAAGAGCAAGGGGATGCAACAGATCCACTGTCAGTTCTTGTCCAAACTTGTACAATACTACATGCAGATGAGAAGCTGGTTAATGAGGCAACACCGCAAGATGTGGAGGGACTCATCAATGAGTTGGTTAATGACGAGTTGGTTAATGATGGGACTGTGGTGGCAACACAAGTTGAGGTGGCAACAAAAGCAGTGTCTGATGAGGGTGTGCATGACGGAGTTGTGGAGGAAGTAAAGGAAGCTGTTGTGAAGGGAGGAAGCAAGGTTGATGACGGAGGTGTTGATGTTGAGGAGGTAGCAAAGGGAGCTGATGTGGAGGGAAGGACCAAGGTTGATGACCAAGTTGTGGAGGAACCGAAGGGAGATGTCGAGGGACAAAACACTGTTAATGAAGGAGTTATGGAGGAATCAACGGGAGATGTTGTGGAGGGAGAGACGAAGCTTGATGAGCTAGGTGTTGAGGCGCGGACTGAAATACAAGGTGAGAAGGTATCACAGGCTGATTTTGATGACGTGGGGGTGATGAAGGGGAGACCAAGGAGTCCAAAGTGCCGAGGAAGGGCAGACCAAGGAAGGGTAGCCAAGTTCCGAACAAGACATATCCAACTCGCACTCGCGAAGTTTCCGCCAAGGCAAAATCACCCTACCGCAATGTGGATGAGCAGAAATTGGCAAAAAAGATTACCAAAAATAGCAAAGTGGAAGGGATGACAGAGCTGGTAAAGTGGATGCAGAGTGAGAGGTTAGTGACTTATCCACTCTACTCAATAAGGAATTGATGAAATGAATGTCAAAAACTTTTATGGCCTGACTTCTAGAATTCTGATCGGAAATTGATTCTTTGTGGACTGACTAACTTATATATAGCCTGTATATATACTAATATATATATATCCTTGTTTAATATTCAAATGAATATGTACCATCATGCAGTATTGAACCCCGAACTGGACCGGCCGGGCAATCATTGGACAAGGAGTTCTTTGAGATATTGTTTGCCCCAAAGAACTGGTTGGGCGGTTTGGTAATATTCCAATGCATTATTTGAAAATAGTATGCATGTGTAAAATAGTTTCGAGTTGATAGATTAACATTGTTGCACCATTACAGCATATGGAGCAAATGATGTTCCTTTATCGTCAAAGGATTTCAGAGGATCCACAACGGTTTTCGAAGGTGGTTGTGCTTGACCCATATTGGCAGAACTATGTGCAACGGGAATTCGAGTGCTTCCAGATAAATTATCCACGTAAGGGTAAGGATGAAATGTTGTCATACATGATGGGTTCATGTCCGGGAGAGTATGGGAAGAGATGGGATGATGCGGAACGCATATATGCGTGCTTCAATATCGAAAGGAAGCACTGGTTTGCCTTAGAAATTGATCTATGCGACTGGTGTGTGACGGTTTATGACTGCAATATGGATCTGTACAAAGACAAGGAAATTTTCGATATGATCCGCCCCATCGTTGAGACTGTTCCAAGATATGCCAAGATGTACGAGCCACTGGCAAAGAGATGTGAACCGTTATTGGACAATCCAATGTCGGTGTCTCGTCGTCATAACCTTAAGCAGAACAAGCGCGGGTAAGTATACATGTATTTATGCCCAAATAAATCCTTATCAAACTGCAATTGATATACATTCTAACGTGTTTTGTACATCGTGTAGAGGAGATTGTGGGGTCTATACCTTGAAGTACATTGAGTTATTGATTCTCGGCATGTCAAACTTGGATCTGTCGTCGGACAAATTCATAGATGCACATAGAAGTCAAATGGCTCATAGTATTTTTAGATGTTGTTGGGATGGTCTTTAAGGACTTTTGATGTAATGTGGTGATTGCATTGTGTTGTTGGGAAACATTTGGTGGGGTTAGATTTCGAATAAAACCAAAGAGGGGGGGAAATTGTGACTTAAGTCAGGCCGGATTACGGATTTACAGTACATATTCACATTTGTCAGGTTGTTTTGATATATCTATTTCAAATTCATCATTTCCAGTTATTGCAAATCATCGTACAAAAACTCCCACATTGAAACCTAATATTTCCTACATTTAAAGGGTTTGGAAATCGAAAAATAGCCTGTAAAAAGGGGGGGGGGGGGGGGTAAAGTACACATTATAAATTTACAGTACATATTTAGCTTTGTCAGGTCATTTTTTAAAAATCTTATTCTAGGTCATCCCATGACTTATGGAGGAACTGGAAGAAACATCACAATGGTAAATAACCGTAGGAAAAGACAACGTTTTTAAGTGGTTTTGAAACCGAAGCTTTGTTCTACATATAAATGGTTATGAAACCGAATAAAAACATGGTACAAAAACAGTTAAAAAAGGTTACAGGGTTTATTATTTGAAAATAGCCTTGAAAAAGAGGGGGGTTAAAGTACACACTAACCTAAATTTGTGCTACATGTCAACGGTTATGAAACCGGGAAAAAAAGGTACGAAACCGGATAAAAACGGTAAAAAACAGTTAAAACCGGTTTTCACCGCGGGGTTAGTTCTTGCGACCATATTAATTTTGGTTTTTTTTACTTACGTCAGTCAACAATATTGACTTACAGTACGTATTTAGCTTTGTCAGGTCATTTTGTAGACATCTTATTCGAAGTCATTTAATGGTAATTAACCGTAGGAAATCTTATTCAAAGTCACCCTTTCCAATGCATATTCTTATTTGTCAGGCGAGACTACGGATTTACGTCAGTCCACAAAAGCGAATTACAGTGCTTATTGATGTTAGTCAGGTCATCTGTAGAAATCTTCTTCAAAGTCATCCAATGGTAATTAACCATAGGAAAATCTTATTCAAAGTCATCCAATGACATTATCGTCTTCCCACTTGACATGAAATATTAATTCCTGCGACATTAACATACCATACCAAATATACTATCTCATAACCTACTGACTATATATAGTCACTATATGCCATTATCATCTTCCTACTTGACATACGTATCATAAAACAACAGAAACTCCTAAATACTACACTGTATTACATTGTCACTAAACTAGATTCCTTCATCAGATACTAATTATGTGCGGAGGAGACAGATGATTCTGAGCCGTCACGCTGTGGAAGTTCATCAACAACATCTTGGGTGATAAATATGTTGATGAGAGCAACGGTTCTACCTTGGGCGGCAAGGGCGACAGCGTCTCCGCGGCGCAGTAAGGCCCTCAAGGTACGAGGCCCGCCATGGGGGGGAACTACTTCGAAGAAGTAAGAGGCGCCTAGATCGGAATCGTTAAAATAAAATAGTTGGTTCAGTAACCCATGGATTTCCCGTACCCTTTCAGCATGGGCCCTCCAGTTTTGCCTCCGTCCGCCTTGGTAGACATGGGTGGAAATCATGGCATCTTGTCCCCTTGAAGGGATGAGTCTCCCTCCGGTGTGGATAGTTGTGTAAACGAAGTGATCATTAAGGTCCCATTCATGGTTGTCAGGCTCATAAGCCATGGAAACAAAAGAAGCACGAGAACGGAAATTAGAGTTGTTAGGGTGATTTGAAGATGTTTTTGGATGAGGAAATTCGAAAAGTTTTTGTAGCGGATTGTGGATGAGGAAGAATGTGGATGAGGGGGTATATAAATAGTTGTTTGGGTTGGTGGCGGTTAGGGTTACATTCATGAGGGTGATTAAAAAATTCGAAAAATAAAACAACAAAACCTGTACAAAAACAGTTAAAAACGGTTAAAAACAGTTAAAACAGTTTATAACCGCGGGGTTAGTTCTTCAGACCAAAGCTTTATACTAATTGTTAAATAAGTCAGTCCACAATAGATATTTACAGTACATATTGATATTTGTCAGGTCAATTTGTATAAATCTTATTACAAGTCATCCCACGACTTATGGCGGAACTCGAAGAAACATCACAATGGTAAATAACCGTAGGAAAAGACAACGTTTTTAAATGGTTATCAAACCGAAGCTTTGGCAATAAGCTATTTTAAAGATGGGGTTAACTAGTTTTCGAATAAAACCAAAGCTTCGGCAATAAGCTTTGTCAGGTTCTTCTACTCTCTTACAGTATGTAATATCTTTTGTCAGGTCATGATGAAGAAATTTTATTCAAAGTCATCATTTCCAATGCATACCCGATTTGACCCCTCTTAATTTTTAATAAAATATCGTGTGATCCCTCAACTACCCGTCATTAACTCCGTTATCCACTCATCCTTGTGTATAAATAGCGTTCTTGCCTTGTCCCAACCCCTCACATTTCCTGTCTCAAACTCCTCGCACTCATCTCTCATTTCGAAAAAAATCTCTTGCAACATGGCCGACTCGAACGTTTTCCTACAAGTGTACTGGGATGGGAAACTATCGCCATCGACCGGGGTGATGGCCCTATTGACTACGCACGAGTACATGGGAAGGAGAACCCAACTCCTCAAAGTTCCAGCCAACAAGATGGACATCTGGTACGTCCATGGTCAGATAAGCATGCTCTCTCCCGGTTCAAAATCCTTAGTTTTTGAACAAGTCCCATCAGCCGGCCAGCGGTTTCTTCAACCGCTGCAGACACAGTCCGACTATGACGACCTTGCCCGCCTCGGCGAGAGGGTCGCCGGCGTCAAGGTGTATGTGGTGATGGACACTCCAGATCTTTCTCTGGCCCAGTGATGATGGCCGTGGTGTTGGCCGTGGGGATGTTTTGTAATTTTTTTTGCTGTTTTTTATGGTGTTTGGTATGGTTGTTTAGGGATGTAATGCTAGCATTTCAGGACAAAACGTTTATGTTTGTTATGGTTGTTTTGTAATGAAGATCCTAAACGTTTATGTTTGTTATGGTTGCCCGTAATCTCGCATTTACTACTTTTGACTATTTTCATTTCAGGACAAAACGTATCATGGTCATACTAAACGTACTATTGTTCAGGGCAAAAAGAGTAAAATTTTAGAGCAATAACATCGAATATGTGTACATGAATATTCATGACAAATGAAATATATTCAGGAGAACCCGCGTCTAATGGCAGAGTACTAACAACATGTGGTAATTGTATTTGAAATTGTGATGACAATTCAAGGATGTTTTCAAGGAAATTGGTGATTAATTCAAGAAATATTCATGTTTTACCTGCAGAAAACCCTCATTTTATAAACAAGGAACCATAATACATTGTCTTGGTAAACATACGGTTATGAGTAGTTATCATAATTTAACCAACAAGGTTACAAATTGGACAACGAAGACAACAAGTAACACCACAAGTACCACCACACCAAGTACAACTTTCAAAACGAAATTTTCTGTTTTGATATTCATAATGTCATTCATTGAAGTCGGTTGTTGGTAGATAAGATTTTGCCGAGTGGTTGCCCCGTGTTCTTCAACAACTCTTACGCTTTGAATGGACTCATTGGCGGGGTTATTATAAGCTTGACCATCCACCCATTTGAAGTATTTGCAATCGTGACCTGCCTAAGGTTTAATACAAAATTCAACCAATCAACTAATTTAATTCTAAATGAAATCCCAATTTAAAAGCATATGTCGTATGAAATTTGACATTCAACAATACCTTCCATAATGGACACCCATAGAACTATTTTCCCGAATTTTGAGTGTGTTTGCATGTTTGTATTGTTGCAGGGAAGCCATGGAACCATTTTGAGTTGATGATTCACCAGCTGCGTGCCCTCTCCTCCACGAATTTGAATTGGCAGATGATCTTCATTGTGTCCAGCCGTTTGTCATCCTACAATGTCGGGCAACTTTTCAAAGACGGTGTTCCTCTTTTGACTCTGCGCTGTTCTTTTTTTTTTCCTTCTGTGCCAATTTTCGATGATGACGGTGTTCCTCTTTCGTGCCCTCTCCAGAAGAGGATATTCCTTGTGCCCATACTTTGTTTTTCTTGTTTTTATTAAAGAAAGAGAAATGAAATGAAAGTTCAATGCCTGATGTGATGTGTGTCAGGTCAACATCTTTTTCTTATATGCAGAGTGCAGTCCAAAAAATTCAAGCGTTGTTGACACCGTTTACAAATACTTAAAAAACTGTGTACAAGCTTCCACCTTAAACCAAAAGAGTATGAAATGGGTTTTTAAACTGTACAAAAACTTCCACATTTACAGTTTTTCAAAATTAAAGGGACCCTAAAATGAAAATTTAATTGGGTTTTTAAACTATTTCAAGAGGGATAAGATACTCTCTATTATTTGCAACTACGGCGGCAACGATTTGACGCAGTCAGGCAGTATTAAAGTCGTACAAGACGTTTGATGCTTTGTCAGGCCATAATAAGTACACAACATCGGCTTTTGAATAAATCTTCAGCTGACGTCATCCTTATCCTTTCCACTTAACTCTTCTAGGGTAAGTTTTCAGGTTGTCACTTAATGTTGTATTTGCAATGAGTTATTTTGAATAGGTAAAATAATATGACGGGGCCAATTTTATTTATTAGATTTTATTATCAGTAAAAATAATCAAGTTTTTTCAATGAAAATAATTAATATTATTGAATATAAATAATTAATATTAGTCAATTATTTAGTAATTATGAGGCGCATTAGCAATTTTCGATTAAGAGGAGCGATTATGAAAAAAATAAGTAGATCAATTTTGCTGGAATGGATGAAACGTTGGGTTTTAAGATGGAATGAAAATGTTCCTTCAGCTTGGAATGGCCCATTACACAAGGAGTGAAATAAATTTTAAGTTTTCAGATTGACATGAAAATCGTACCAAACGAGGTCTTAATGCTTTTCCCAGGCTCTAGAGCAAGGTTCTTAAAAATACTTCGATGCTCACACTTCCTTCTCTACATACTCAAAATTTGCCCTGACAACGTAGTTATAAGCCTTGCAAACAACCATATGTCGACTGACGATTAATGCTTGTTCTGTTTCTGAGATATGTAACATCGTACATAGTTTTTACCTTTTCGGGTTTCTCAGGCATTATACAAATTGTTACAGTACGTATTTAGGTTTATCAGGTCACTTTGAAATAAGAGGGTAAGTTTGAAATTTTTCATTCCGATTTGACCCCTTAAAAATTTCACTAAAAGTACACCCTTACTTGCCCAAATCTTTTCTACCAAGTCTCTTCAAATACTCACCGGTCCATTACCAAAGTTCTCTACCAAGGATCTCCAAACACTCCCACTTTCCCAAATAGTCCCACTCCCACGTTCTTCAAATAATCCCTCTCTATACTCTAAATTCATGGCGGGAGAACATCACATTGTGACTGGGACATACTTATACGTAAATGAACTGCTTCAATCTGCCCGTGAAGTGAAGGATCATGTTGGAGGCCGGAAGATGACCGAGGCCGAATTCCAGGAGTACAATCGCAACATTGTGGCCAGATATTTGGAGTTAGTAAGTTTAATTAAGGATTTGCGTCGCCTCGGGCAGAAGCTTACTGCTGTGAGTCCGGAAGGGGCTCAGACCGAAGAAGAAAAGGCCGGGATCAAGCTAAAGCTTAGACTGGTAAGGCTTTTGTTGTATATTTTCTTCCTATGTGCAAGGGTCATGCCTACGATGCTTAATTTGTGTTTCTGCAGACTGAATGGGACACCACCTTCACTGAGCTCAACATAAAAAGGGTGTTGGACCATGCTCAGTCGCTGGAGGGAAAGCTGAAGTCCCGATATCTATCTTGATGGGATAATGTTTTCATAACAGTGTAGTTTATGAGTATGTGTGCATAAGTGTTTTTAATGTATGAACTTTGCAATGCTAGTTTTTTTGTTCTTTTGTGTGTGGGAATGCCATGTGAAGGTCATGTTTTGTTTAAAGTTGAACAACGTAATATAATGCTTCTGTTTATAAGGTTCAGACCATGTTGGAGTTTTACAGGACGTATTGTGAATTTACAGGTCGTATTTATGTATTACGTTTGTCAGTACAACTTCGCACCTGATTCTAGGATTCTTATGAAGGTTCATTTATAGACTTCGCAACTGAAATAAGTTCGCAGATGATTGTGTTTATTCACTAGGTTTTGTAGATTCCTTTGTCAGACCATGTTAGGCGTTTACAGGACGTATTGTGGCTTTACAGGTCGTTTTGTATGTATAAGGTTTTCCTCGAGCAAATGAGTATGTGAGGACATAAGCGTTGTTTTACACGGTGTTCTACAGTCTTATGGGTTGTCATTTATAGGGTTTAACACTGACTCATGCCGAGAAGTCATCAACTCTTAACCCAAAGATGATGACAGGACAAAATGCAACGTTTGCAGAGAACCTAAGAACTTTGTCAGTACAACTTCGCACCATGATTGTGTTTATTCATTCGGTTTTTTAAATACCTTTGTCAGACCATGTTAGGGTTTTACAGGACGTATTGTGGCGTTACAGGTCGTTTTGCATGTTTTAGGTTTTCCTCGAGCAAATGATTATGTCAGGACATATACGTTGTTTTACAGGGTGTTCTACAGTCTTATGGGTTCTCCTTGTGAGGAGTTTACCACTGACTCATGCTGACAAGTCATCAACTATTAAGAAAAGATGATGACAAGACAAAATGCAACGTTTGCAGAGAACCTAAGAACTTTGTCAGTACAACTTCGCACCCGATTCTAGGGTTCTTATGAAGGTTCAAGATGACAAGTAAATCTTAAGCAAAATATTTAATTTATGTACTTTGTATATCATCCAAAAGGAAGCCCCCATAAAAAAAGAGGTGTGGTTTACGCCTATATAGACTTAAACCATACATCTTTTCCATGAAACACCCAACAACAACATTTACTAGCATAAACACCCAAAAACAACAACATGGTGACAATTGTAAACCCAAAAAAAACTAACCCATTCTCTTCCTATGATTGTCCATCATCAGTCCTTCTCCTCCTACAGTACTGCTTGTTGTGGCCTTGGTTGCCGCAATACAAACACCGCCTCCTCCTAGTATAGTTCCCCTCCCACGTCGCCCTGTATCGGTTAATTCGTGGCCTTCCAGGAGGACGTTTACATTTGGTGGACAACATGGAATGGATGACACGGCTTCAGGAATTGACCATCGGCCTGTGGGAGGAACAAAATGCACAGTTTCCTTGTACACTTCTCTCATGCACTCGTTCTTGAACATGGGATGGACGAGATCAATGAGTCGCACTCCCCTATCACTTGCAACCGCTATGGCATGAGCACAAGGAACTTTATCAATCTGGAACATGTTACAATCACATGTATGAGCATTAAGGTTCACCGAGTATCTACAAGTTCCTACCATGACCTCCGCTTCAAACTGGCTTAGTCTTCGAACACTCATCTTTGCTGCCCTTCTGTAGTTCACCTCTACCAGCGTGTACACAGAGGGTGACAAGTATTGGTCCCAGTTTGAGGCCGCTTCCCTTCTTTGACAAAACCATTTAGAAATGGTCTCAACAATCGCATCAAACAGAGCAAGAATAGGCCACTGACGCTGTGTTTTCCACAAGCCATTGAGACACTCAGCGTTGTTGCTTGTCATGATGTTAAACCTGTTCCCATGAAAATGCGCTCTCGCCCAGTTTTCAACTCCAACTTCTTTTAGATATTGACCAATCTTTGGAGATGCAGCTGTTATTTGAGCAAACTGATGATTGAACTCAGCTACTGTGTAAGCATGAGCAGCTTTTTTGAATATGCCGAAGAGGTCTTGCCTACCAAACTTCCTCTTGAAGTTTTGGTATATGTGATATATGCAATATCCATGCTTGGCGAAATGATAGCTATTTCTCAGACCCTTCCCAATGCTAAGATGACGATCAGACACGAAATACAACTCGGGATGATCAGGAACAACAAGCCTCAATTCACTGAAGAAAAATGACTATGCATCATCGTTCTCACTATTAACAACGGCAACAGCAAAGGGATATATTTGGCCGTTTCCATCTTGTGCCGTTGCCAACAGAAGTATCCCCTTGAACTTGGCTGAGAGGTGAGTGCCATCAACTGATATTACCTACACACGCAGAACTATTTTCTCAGATGTTGCCCTGACAACAGAGTTATAAGCTTTGAAACTATGGTATATAGCCTGACAAAATGACAAATTGACTATTTCTCAGATGTTGCCCTGACACACGCAGAACTATTTTCTGTTTGTCACATATTCAGTCATATAGTAGATTTACCTGACATAGTAACTATATCTCCTGACGTAACAACATCACGACTGAATACTGACCTTTTTCAGATGTGGCGTTGCCCTTATCCATGGACCTAAAGTCCAGAAGACGTACTTGAAGCGTTGCTCAGCATCTCTGACTATTCTCGTGTATGTTCCCGGATTAGATTTCTGTAACATGTGCATGTAAGAGTACATTGCCTTGTAGCTATCCGCAGCTGTACCATGTGCCATGACCTGGGCGAAGAGCCGCGCTCGATTGGCTTTGTAGTAGCTTGTCCTTATCCCTTGCTGTAACATGAAATCCTGAATTTCTGAAGCAAGTAGGACTTTACGGCCGTTTAAAAACCTGAGATGTAACGAAGTGAATCAATACATGCATTCATATTGGCCTTTGATCACAAAAATATATTCAAATGCAAGAAAACCATACTTGTGAAGTACTTTATCGGCAATCAGCCGAGAAGTTGCTCCTTTGTGGTGATTGTGGTTTACTCTCATGCCACAGGTATGATCCGCAACATATTGTTGCACCATAAACAACGACGTTTTTCGATACAATGAGCCACGACAAAAACACTTGCATTTGTCGTCAACGCACGCAACTTCATAATTGGACTTATCGGACCTCTTCACACGCATCTCATAGAAGTTTTCCATTGCCAGGGAGAAGAGTGCAGCTTTGAACTCTTCCTTACAATTGAAGAGTTGACCAACCTTCATTGTTGGATATGAGGACTTGTTTGCACTTGTTTCCTCATCTTCAACTAACATTTCCATCTCCGCTGGATAGTACCTCTTTTGAAGCACTCTAAGCATGTCTTCATCAACATCAACCTCTTCTTCTTTATCATCCTCTATTTGTTCCTCGTTCTGTGTTCCCTCAATGCCATTAATTTCTTCCCACACATCATCTAGACCAACTGTATTCACATTATCCCCTGAAGCATACCCTAACCCTTCCACACCATCAACACAATCATCATCACCTGATTCATAATAGCCCTCATAGTCAAAGCCATCTTCTATTTCATCCTCCAAAGAAACTCCACTGTTGGCATAATCAGTCATAGCCTGCTTCCCTTTGTTTCTGGATGTAGCACCTTCAATGTCCTCATCATCGTTGCTCAATGATATAATGTCTTCCACTATCAAGGGACAATTTCTCTTGTATTTCCCTCTCATTTCATCCCTTTTTAATCTCCTTAACTCTGCATCGTTGTCAGCTTCAATAATTTCATCAATCGACCTGACATCTGTGTGAGGTGCTCTGTCTTGTTTAAAAAATGACCTGAAAAAGTCTTTATTATCTTGGCTCTGGCTCTGAGTTCGTGGTGGAGTTGTTGAAGGAAGAGTACGATGTTCAGCCCTTTCACTTCGAATCTCTTCCTTCTTTAAAAGGTTGGTGTACAACGCAATATTCCACTTTGCTGAATTTTCTCCACATATGTTCAAGAACTTGAACGCAGCAAGATCGTCGTCATCATTTATAAAGATGGGTGTAAGTTCTGGTTTATTTTCATAAGCGTATTGCACAATCAATTTTTCTTCATCAAATGGGTTCTTCTCAGTCCATTTGTTGCGCAGTGTAGCCAAGTCCATGTCAGGGGAAAGCAACATGGCTTTCACTATTCTATCACCCTCATACAACCACCTTTTCCCTTGTTCTTTCCATTCTCCACCACTGATGAACGTCACAGACACTAGTTTCGAACCTACAAATAAATAAGGTTTTTGAACTTCACGTATACAGAACAGAGGGGGGAAATTGATTGTTTTTCAGGAGAATTTACTTACCCATTCAAGATGTATTTGCAAGCGTCAGGTGTTAAATATCAGGTGCGAAATATCTCACGTGTAATAACTGGTCAGGCTGCTTTTAAGTTCTCCAGGAATATTCAGGGATTTTTTCAGGGGAGGTTAGCTGGAGGGATTAAAGGTTGAGGGAGGCCAGATTTTTTGGAGGGAAACTTGCCCGCCAATTCGAAGTCCACTTTGCTAAAAAAAATTCACACTGATGTGATGCCTCTGTCCACCGACGGCTTCAACCTCATTAAGAGAGATTAACCCTTTCTTTTAAATTTTTTAGACATAATATTAGCCAGCTTTTACCCATTTTCTATTTAAAACAAAAGCTAAATTTCACACTCCACAATAGCAAGAATGCCAGAATCCGTACAAAATTCTGATACTTTTGCAATTTCGTTGAAAATCTTGAATTTCTGCAATTGGCAAAAGCAAATCTGGTATTTTTGCTAATACACCTAAAAGAAATAACTCTATCAATAGTTATCATAACGGGGAACATAATAATAATAATATACAGGAAATATTCATGTTAGTAGATTTTTTAGGGTGAAAAGTGAGGGCATTTGAGGTGAATTATTTTAATATTATTTTACACCATATCATACCTAATTGACATGTATGTATATCTATTGTGATGGGTCCTCTATTTATAAGCAAGATTTGCCATTGTGGTTGCAAAAAATGAACCTAATATGAGAGGAGTTTTGTCATTTAGATTCATCAAAATTTAATTTGATCCAGTCCGAAAAAATTGCTTCCAAACATTCAAATCATTTTTTGTAAAAGTCTTCCATGTGACATGTAATTATGTACATAAAGTGTAAAGCGTTCATAAATATATATAGAAGAAGATCTAGGAATGGGTACGAATTGTCTTATTGTACAATCTGCGAAGCGTCTTCACTCGTTCGATTATGTTCATTCCACGACTAGGATTCAATATGTAATTATTAAAGATCAACTAGTATGGGGTATTTTGGTCATTTACCTCATTCAAGGTCTTCTCCCCCAAAGAACAATGTTGTCCCTTTTGCTTGAGGTGTGAATTTCAACCGAGTTCAACTTTGATTTTAATAGTCATCACCAATCGTGTTCCGTCGATTTATCCTCTTCCTTTCATCCTAGTTGATCCTTCCTCTCATCATTTTCTATTTATTTCCACATGGATTTGGGCTGTGTTTTTAATTTTGTTTGAGCGTTTAAACGATTGTGGGCATACATGTGTTTGTCTTTTCTTTTCAATTCGGATCTTTTTGTATTATCTTATTATCGATTATGCTTTTAGATTTGGTTTCATTCTAGTTGTCCTCGATTTCTAAGCTGAACATTGAGAAGATCGGGTCTGATCATAGTGTGTGAGTTGAGAGATGCCCGTAAGTTGTTCGATGAAATGCATGAGAGACATTTGTGAGTTGGACATGGTTGAGAGATATACTAGTATCATTTTCAGTTCCAATTGATCAAACTTAAGCTCACCATTATGTTATTGGCTCTCAAGTTAGTAGCATTTGACTCCTAAAACACCCAAATTTATACACGAACCATCCTGATTTTGAGTTTCGAAACAACAATATTCAAACTCTATTTTTCTAGCGAGACTGTTGTGGCGTGCCAAATCGACCACCATCACCTACATCAATCAATAGCCCTTGATGTCATGAATCAACGATATTCACAGCGAGCCATTTCGTTTACCGTTTGAGATGGGCCGAGCCACTTAACCCCACAATAGTTCCTTGGTTCGTCCAGTATAACTACCACCTTAGAGTCACTCCGGACTGCCTTGTGTCACTGTCGACTACCTCCGACCACCCTTAAAGAACCCCCTTGATTCCAGGAGTCCATTCATACTGGCGCCGAGCCATTTGGTTTTCGATCGAGTCGTCTCCGAGCCGTTGAAGCCATAGCATTATTTGGTCATTGCCCAGAATTTCCAAATTCCAACTGACTCAGAACGATTTTTAGAGTTGTTCATTGCCTTCCCACTACCTTGTGTCAACGAACTCCCGTCTGGTGCTCCATGACATCGCATAAATCGAGCCACACCGCAATCGCACCTAGGCGATCCCATCTGAGGCATTATCGAACAACCCAAGTAACCCTTCCTGACCAACTTTGGGGCACAAATTGGGTTATAAACATCCCTAATGAACCCTGATGTTATTATTTATGAACCTTAGATGACTATATGTGAACATTTACACATAACCATATGAACTTATTGTTTATTTATACACCGAGTATGGAAATATAAGAATAAGTATGAACCTTACATTGTAATACCCCCGACTTATGTCGGTAGTGTCACACGCTAGTGACCTCAAACTTTAAAGTCCAAAGCCAACATAGGCTTTAATCTGAACCATTTATGCTTAAATACATTGATAACAAAAGAATAAACAACGGAAGACTTGTGAAACAAATGCTGGCTTTTATTAAAATTTCTCTCGAAAATTGAGAAGGTTAGTTTTACAAACAATATGAAATTATAGCGGAAGACTTCATATTATTATAAATATATGACTAGGTGATCTAGATATAATAACTTATTACATTTATTAAGAAAATTAAATCAGTAATAAACAACTTATAATGGTACTTTAAAACCCACCTTCAACTGCAGCATTTTTCTTCGATTCGTTACTTCAGACCAGCCTGGGACAACCGACTGATGTGTCGTATGGGACGGATGACATCAGCCAACCATGCAAGGAAAATGAAAGGTTTGTTAGTCTAATAAAAGACTATGCAAGGGTATTATGTAAAGTTTGGTGTGGTCGTATGAGACGGATGACATCAACCAATCATACAGGAAAATGAAAGGTTTGTTAGTCTAATGAAAGACTATGCAAGGGTATTTATGTGAAGTTTGGTGTGGTCGTATATAGTTACTACCATTGCTTCTCAAATAATACTCGATAATCGGTATATAACTACTATACTTCTACCGAAACGTAGAAAATGTATGGTTCAAGAGAAGACTCCAATTAAACTAAGTCTTATGTGAATTATATTTATTTGTTTGGGAACATTTAAAATTATTACGACAAGATTTTAAAAATGACTACTTTGACTATTTGGGTCATCAACCAACCTCACCGCATAATGCGAATTCATATTGGAAAAGGGAGTTACTAAGGGCAATAGCCCGAATAGTTTCCACGTTGTATTTCTCGCCACAGTATATTAATTATGTACATAAAAGCACTTATCATATTTAATTCCAATATGTGCATTTACTTTAAGGCTTTTAATCCACACCATCTCGATACCAGAATATCATGGGACGGATCTCGAATAACGGCACTAGCTAAGTGCACACAACTTATATTCGAATAAGGGTAGGTCATGACCAAAAGTATTAGGGCAATAATCCTCCTAATACCAAGTTAAAAAAACAGCTAAACCTCGCGAGGTATATAGCGTTCTTACGAATACTCATGCTAAGTAAGCATACAAGACCACACCAATTTCCATACCAAAGTCCAACTAGCACCATATAATAATAATAACATATATATAAGGTCATCACTAGCAGTATATACAACCTAGTATATAATTCATTTTTTCCACATCATTATAAAACACAAGATCCCAAACACAAAATAGAATGATTTATCTCAACCTACTTAAAAATAATTAATTAATTGTCAATTTAGGAAAATATGGAATGAATGTAAGAGCGAACCGCCACTTCCCTTACTTATGAAGATCATACGTATACACCATGCACACGTCGACCACCATGGATCCCTTCTGAGCGCACCACGCTCACATCACAAGCAAGCACCCTAGTGATGACGGTCGAACCATCAAGCGCGCTAGACCAAGACAAAGCTTAGTTTTTTTAGTGTTGAGGCAATGCAACGCTCCACCAACCCTCACTAGACCAATAAGGTTTTGTGGTATAAGACCAACATAAACCAAAATTATACTCGGAAAATTACGTGACTATGAAGAGAGCACTAGCTTCATCTCTTATCCTAGGAGAGATAACGTTGAAGACTGATGATGAATTCTAAGAGGAATCCCAAAAACTCAACTATTTTTTTTGTTGTGGGCCGTCGTAACGAAAAGTTTCCAAATTTGAAGAGTTTGCTTTTTGTGGACCCGCTAAGAAGATTGGGTCCGCCGATAGCGAAATATCTTACAATTGTGAACTTTGGATGAATGGTAGAGAGTGTCTAGACCTCTATATGTAGTTGTTTCTTCAACCCTTCTTTTTCTCTCTTTCAGATATGGGATGAGAGTTCTATTAATATTTCTAAGATGAGCAATGGGGGATAAAACTACTAATGACCCATGGCGCATGATTTCGAACCACTTACTCTTGAAACTATGTCTTGATGAAAACTATAGAATTGTAGATCTCTGAATCTAGTTTCCAACGCATCTCAAATCATCGAAATCCGAGCTTTGTCGCAAAAGATATGATCATTCTATGAAGTTGCTTCGAACACAATTCCCGCGGGAATCCCTACGAAAATTCTAAACTTAAATCTATGGTCTATCATTAATCAAAACACAGAGTTTAATTCATCACTTTGATTTCTTTCATCCCAAGACTAACTATGGGTTGTTTGGATAAATTTTAAAGATGTCCACAAATGTTTTTAGCTCGTTCACATCATACACAAAGAGTTTACGTTATGAGATTATATCTTATGACTCCTAATAATCTTACCCGATTAAAGATTGACTTTCTTTAATCGGAAACATACTAGAGATAGAGTTACTATTTTAGTAATCCCTCAACAGGGGCCCGTACTATTTATAGTAACTTCTATTGTTACATCCCACTATCTGAATTCTCGAGTATTTACGTTTTGACCCCAAGTTTGTTTGTATACATAAATTTCTTTATAGAAATTCAAAATATTTAGGGTT